>CM051236.1:495900436-497100436 GCA_027917425.1 Gastrophryne carolinensis
ACACAGTGTCTGGCGCTCTGGGCTACAGCGACACAATTTTGAGCGCCGGCGCTGTGTGAGGCTGTTTTTTTGATGAATATGGTTTGAGTCGCTCACACTGACCAGTCGCTACCGTTCGCTCCCATATAACGCTGTACTGGTGTTATAGCGACTCATCAAATTTATCAATGCCGGCCAGGTTACTACAGCGACTGAGGCGCTCTGTAATAGCGACTCACGGACGATCAGAGCTACCACTAGTGGTCGCTCTTAGTGCCGCCGTACAGACGCTTATCTGCCGGTACCTGGCGTTAGTAATGAATCAGCCTGTCCATATTAAACACCAAACATGTCTAGCTACGTGGAAAGACAGAGATTTGGTCGCACATTTAGGCCCTTATTTATGAAGGAATAGCGACAGGTAGCGACTGGTGAGCGGCCGGTAATGACGGGCCCCGCTACGAGAACGCCGGCTCCCCACCACAATCACACATTTATCAAGCCAATCCTGCTTAGCAACTGAGATAGCGCCATATAGCCACTCATTCATCATTATTCCAGCCTCAGCCCACAGCGCCAGCGTCCGACCTTGAACAGCGACAGGTATGACCTCTTGCTACCTGGCGCTCTCCAATGCATTTCAATGGAACAATCTTTAAATATTCATAATTAATTATTAATTTTTTTTTTTTAAATGTGAAAAATTCTGTGACCACTTCTGCCATGTTAGTTAATCTTTTTAAGGTAAAAAAAAAAAAATAATAATTTGTGCAGAATTGATATTACTAAATTCTTTCAAAATTTTTTTTTTTTGGTTTCCAAAAATATGGTGGTTTGGGGGTTAAAAAACTACTTTTAACACATCGCCGCCTGCGCTCTGGGGTTTAAACATGCATTTCACAGCGCGAGAATTTTTTGAGCGTGATTTTTTGATGAATATGGTGGGAGCCGGTCGCTCTGACCAGTCGCTATCATGCGCTCCCATACAGCGCGGAACCTGTCAAATAGCGACTCGTCACCCCGTATTCAACATTACTGCACACTGACTGAGTCGCTATCAACAACCGAACAATGGCCAAGCACAGCGACTACTAGCGGGCGCTGTGAAAATACTGCTACAGTCGCTCAGCTGTCGCTACCTGCCGCTATTAATCAATCGGCCTCCCCGTTACACCACTTCTACCTAAGTATTAGAAATTCACCCCTTGAGGAGCAGAGAAACCCCCAACTGGGCAGCTGGGTTTGTGTCCCATCACAGCCACAAGGAAATGCTTTGTTTTTGAAATGTGAGTTCTCCGGGGAGTTTTTCTGTGGACTTGGCTCCTTTGGAGTGGGAGGGTGGATACAGCTGTGGAAGAAGAAGAAGAGAATCGGCTGTTTAGCTGCACAAAGAAGACTTGGAATGGCAGCTCTTCCCATCAGCACCCTATGATCATGTTTTCCTGGTATAAGGCCCACAATTTTCATCCGGCACAAAGGCTGTGTTAATCTCCTCTTTTTATGGGGAAGTCGCCTCTCTTCCCAATCTACATTTCAACAGATAAAACATAAGTGCTTCATTAGCGCTGACTAACTGATTAGCTTGCTGTTAAACACCGATCTTTCTGTCGCGTTTTATTCTAGCTTTTTGTGACTTTGCTAAATAAGTGCTAATTCGCTGCTTATGAGCTACAAGGGGTTTCTTCATGTCTTGGATGTGAAATAGTTTTATGAGATGCACATTTGCATCAAGTACAAAGTGTACCAGCAGCTCGCACTGCAAAATACAACAAAGCTCGAAGGATATTGAGCACCTGGAAGATGAGGCTTGTGAGATGGACCCTGTGCCCATGAACTGAGGTAACTCTCGCTGATGGAGCTTTGAGACCTCTTGTGAAGGGTCTAATTTGGGTACCAAGTCTCGCTGATGGAGCTTTGAGACCTCTTGTGAAGGGTCTTATTTGGGTACCAAGTCTCGCTGATGGAGCTTTGAGACCTCTTGTGAAGGGTCTTATTTGGGTACCAAGTCTCGCTGATGGAGCTTTGAGACCTCTTGTGAAGGGTCTTATTTGGGTACCAAGTCAAAGGCACAGCAAGAGGTGAGTACCATTGCCAGGTTCACCAGTGTTAGAATGAGGAATGCAGCCTTAGAGCCACCTGTTTTTCAAAACGTTGGTGGTGGGGACCTTGTATTGGTCCCCTTGGTGCCAAAAGACCAGGAAAGAAAGAAGGCGCCACGTTTCACCAGTTGTTGACATAAGCTTGCCCAAGGCACGGAGCCCCAGAGTTTCTTAGCATTTCACAGAACCTCTGGTGCCGAAGGATTTGCTTTGCACAAGGGAAACTATTTGCAGGATTTTCCCACTGATGACTACAAACAGAAACAAGGCATATGTCAGTATTGTCAGTGGTTGGCTTGAGGTTCCCCAAGGTATGCAGCCTTAAAACCACTTGTTTAATTAGGTAGTGGGATTGTTGCATTAGAGTCCTCTTATTGGTGCCAAATGACCAGACCATGAAGAAGGTGCCATGTTTTACCGGTAATTTTCACAAGGCATGGACCCCCAAGGTTTCCTGGTCTTCTTCAGAGCCTCTGGTGGTGAAGGATTTGCTCCAAACAAGGGAAACAACCTCCAGGTTTTTACTGCTACAGGCAGAAAAGACAGGTGGCAGTGCCACTAGTGTTAGCTTTAGGTTTCCTAAGCCATGCACTCATGGAACTACCTGGTTTACAAAAACTGGTGGTGGAAATAATATCCTGGGTTATCTTATTGGTGCCACCAGTCCATGTGGAAGTATATTTGTGGACACATGGCAACCAGTAATTGATTGTATTGAGTAGCAGGCATCATGCCGTACATGACCCCAGGGAATTTGTACTACAGGTAGCAACTCATAAGTTGGAAAGGTGTGGATTTTGCCAGTAAATTAATGGTCTTGCCCAGGCATGGATCTGTCAGGCAAAAGGGCAGAGTGAGTACTGAGAGTGAAGAAACCTCCTGTGAGCTTACTGATTACACAGGTATGGGTAGCCGAGAAGACCCTTAAGCATAACCAACAGGACACTCAACCTGAAAAAGTCCAACCATTGTCTTTATTGCAAGACCCTGCACGGGGGGACAGACTGGGTTGTAAGGTCTGGGGAGGAGATGTTAGAATGCTTGGCTGGGTTATCCTCCCTTAGGGAGCTGAATCAGGTGAGTAGCGTTATCCATAGACAAGCTTGGTCAGTAGAACACAGTAGAAGTGCAGGAGCAGAACAGGTTAAACTGACTAAGGTCAAAACAGGTGAACAGACCAAGAGAGTAAGTAAGGTCAATCCAAAGGTCCAAGGAAAGGAATGGTCAAAGAAGCCAGGTGAGAGCACAGGAGATCATAGAAGACCAAGAATACACTGGATGCCACAAATACAGGATACCAGGTTCTGTGAAGATCACAGGAAACCAGGAACATACACTGAAGATCAGGGAGCCCTGTTATGATGCAGGCTGCGCCTTTTAAATGTCAAAGCACGTGCACAGCAGCGCATGCACTCATAACATAACTTTCATGTGCATAATAAGTACTCAAGAAGGGCATTCGTTTCACTGGGAAATCACAGCAGTGATGCATGTTAGCTGCTTGGCGTTTTGCTCTGTACAAAACTCCATGGACATACCTGCTGGTGACGGAAGGCCATGACTGGGCTAGAGCTCCATGTTATCTCCTGCTGTTATCTCCTGCTGTTCTCCCAGCTCCCCTCAATAAAACACTGCACAACATATATATCTTTGGAATGATTTAATCGGCCACAGCTGAACAAATAAATACAACACAAAAATCTCCGAACCCCTTAATCGTGTCTGAGTGGTAACCAACCAAACTAAGCCTGCGAGATTGACGAGGAGGAAATCCTGGATGCACCTGAATAAGCGGAAGCCATTTTTCTTAAGCTCAGCCGCAATCTCCGTTAGGCTCAGAGCTCAACCGAGCTAACCGCCAGGGTGCAAAATGACAACATCCTGGCTACTCCAAACTGTAGCCATCCTCGCCCCTACGCTGGCCATCCTGGCTCGTTTTCCCGGTCAAAAAACAGCCTCATTTCTACGCCTCAATACTACTCATCTAACCTGCCCACTCAGACCCGAAAGTGAGGAGACCGCCCACCGGCTGTGACAAAATTAATCCTAAACAGTAAATATCAATACATACAAAAGTCACATACAACTCACCCAGGCATTTAACATAATACCATACAATCATTGTCATATTTTATATTTTCTTATATCTTCTTTCTTTCTTTTTTTTTTTTTTTTATAACAATTATACATTTTTTTTTTTAACAGAATGATTAAAAGAACCATATCGCCAAAGCTTATTTTATTTATTTATTTTGTTTGTTTTGTTTTTTTACTATTTATTTATCTTAATATATACAACTATTACACCCCACACAGAATCATACATAAACCCTGCTGCCAAAACCAAATCACTAAATTAAACCAATACAGGGGAGGGCGGGTGGGACTGCTCTGTCCAGCTCCGGGAGGATGATGGGGTCAAAGAGGGGGAGGGAGGGACTTCCCGTCCTCTTATAGTGCCCCCCTCCTCCCTCCCCGCAATCCTCCCCGGCTGACTGCTCCAGCTCCCGATAGGAGCTCAGCCAGTCATGTGGGCGCCTCCTTAAGGGACCGGCGCTTTCTGGAGAAGGCATTTTATAGGTGCCTAGGTCAATGCACCAAGAATGCAAATGCAGTGCCATTTATTTCAGATTCTTCGCACCACTGTTCTTCACACCATGTGCAACATGACAAGAGACAGGACATGGGATAAGTACTGGCCTCAAAATTTGACATAAGCTATCCAAAAGAGCTTGAGCCTCATGATCTTGGAGTTAGGCTTTATTCATGTGCTCCTAACAGGAGCCTTGGGCTGATAACATGTTGTTTGAAGTTATTCTCTAGCAATATGGGGGATGGGTATAGAGAGAAATCGGGTCTTGTGTGTGAAGTATTATTTTCCTTCAGATGGAAAGGTAGCTTTAGTTAAATTTGACATGGAAATCGTTCTTCTTCCATGAAGGGCATGTCAATTAAGGTTGTGCGTGGTGCTGGCATTCATGGTTGGAGCTGTGCTGTCTCTTATTTTGCTGGAGGGAGATTGCGTTGTCAAAGCAATTTGATATTGTTTTTGACAACTTGACCCAAAGAACAATATAATAAGCTCTATAGGGAACATTTTATATGTCTGCAAGAGGATTTCTAAGCATGGTGAAGCAATTGACACCAATATTAAAGGATGAGTTTAGAAAATAAAGTGAAGGACCTCAGTTTGAAAAAAAAAAATCTTTGGTGCCTGGGACTTTCTGTACAGTTGTTTTGGCGTCTTGGTGCGTATTGTTCACATATTATACACTGCACATAATTCCCCCTAGCATGGTGAAAACACCCCTCAAATTCCCAGTTCATTTTAAAAGATGTGGTTTTGATGGGCCCTTGGTTAAATAGGACCAACACCCAGGATTTTAACTATCCTGGGTTTTGGTCCACTCTGATCCAGGGTGCCCCGCTGTGTGAAACCCCCCAGAAAGCCTCGAAAACTCATCTCAACCCGCTCCCACGTGACCACTGCAGCCAATCCCCACCGACGGACAAGCGGGAGGCAGCGATGGACAAGCGGGAGGCAGCCACGGACAAGCAGAGCACGTCCGCCACCGCCTCCCGCGCGTCCCTGTTACAGGGAGCGCACCCGCGCCGGCCATTCACAAACGGCCAGCGCGGGAGCGCGCCCTGCTAGAGGGACGCGGCGGACGCGCATGCGCTGCTGGAACGGGGAGAAGGTAGGATTGTGGGCTTCCTGGGGGGTTTCACCCCAATTTTCAATCCCAATTTCGGATGCCCCGCGGGGAGGGATCTGATCGGCCCGGGAATCTTATAGATATCATATACATATCATTTGAATACATATGGTCTCTGAAGACCTCCATGGCCTCTGTTAACAGCCGCCATATATTGCTTCTGCCCCTTTGTATGGGGAACTGGTTTACTTTGGCTCTGCTTTTGGAGAGCTGTCAAAGGTGTTCCTCAAATTCTTTCTCCGGCATTGATGAATGAGATGTATGTTTGAGAGAAAAAAAAAACCACTGTTTAAACAGAAGAAAAGAAACGTCCATTGAAATGTATGAGAGAGCGACAGGTAGCGACAGGTAATGCCTGGCACTCTGGAAGCCAGAGCGCCGGCGCTATACGCTGAGCCGCCTGTAATAATGAATCGGACGCTATATGGCGCTGTTAGAGGCGCTCACCAGAATCGCCTTAAATGTGGTATTGTGAAAACAATAAACCGGCCAGCCTCCGTGTTGTAGTAAAACGTCCAGTTTAATGAAAGTTGATTAAAATGCTCCTTGTAGTAACATCAATGCAAGACAGGCAATATAAAATCTGTGATAGCGTCGACGCGTTTCGGGCTTGGCGCCCTTATTCATGTGGTATTGCCTACAGTGCCTGGTGAACGCCGGGCGCTGTAGGCAATACCACATTTAAGGCGATTCTGGTGATACCACATTTAAGGCGATTCTGCCGCTACGAGGCGCTACCTGCCCCTATCCCTTGATGGATAAACCCCTTAGTTTAGCGTTGACATTATTTCTATGTGTATGAAATGCTCCAGGCAGTTATCACTTTGGATGAAACTGGGCTCTAATATGTAGGTCCATAGAAAGACCACCTTGAACCTTTCATGCTCTTAGTTGCAGCTTGCCCGGATACAGGAGTGTCACCAGGCTTCAAATAAATCCCATCCCCTATAGACCCCATGCATTATGCTATAGGTCACAAAATGCATTTCAGAGCCTCTTGCCTAATGGTAAAAGCTTCTCCTGGTAACATGTCTTCCATCAGAGCCTGACATTCACTTGCTTGTATTCATTCACCGTAAATGAATTCCATATAAAGATCATACTAAACGCCGGATGGCGTTTCCCATTGATGTGTGTGCGATGCTCAGGCTTGGCCCTTGCTGGCTGTGCTTGAGGAGTATTATTTATAGCATATTAAATCTGTACAAGCTTAATATTGTATTTATTTTTAATGTTACATTTTCTGTATAGTTGTGCAAAGTGAAATGTTAAAAGGAATTTCAAATCTTTTTTTCGATTTGTGGAGCCCAGAATCAACGCCAGAATCATCACCGCCTCCTCCAAACCCTTTAAAGTGGACCAAAACCCAGGATTTTGATTATCCTGGGTTTTGGTCCTCTCCCCCCGATCAGGGGTGTACCACTGTGTGAAACCCCTCAGATCGCCAGAACTCACTCAGCTCTTCCCAGCCCTATGGCGCATACGCTTCCGCTCGTCCAATCATTGCGCTCGGCGGCCACATCCCGCTCTTCCAGGGAGCATGCCTGCGCTGGTTATTCACAAATGCCTGGCGCGGGCACGCGCCCTGCTGGAAGGAATAGCAGGACGCGCTGTGGCCCGCTCATGCGCAGTTGGGGCGGGTACAAAGGTGAGTGAACAGGGCGACCTGGTGGTCTTCACACAGCGGGGCATCCCGATTTTGGATGCTCCGGAGAAAGGGAACCGATCGGCCTAGGTTTTGAGCCACTTTAAAGTGGACCAACACCCAGGATTTTGACTATCCTGGGTTTTGGTCCACTTCAGGGGGGCCACGTAGCCACGGACAAGCGGGTGACAGCTGCGGACAAGACAGCGCGTCCGCCGCCGCCTCCCGCGCGCCCCTTTGACAGTGAGTTTTTTGGGGCTTTTGGGGGGGGGGTCCCTCACTGCGGGACATCCCGATCTCGGATGTCCCGCGGTGAGGGAGGTGATCGGCCCGGGCCGAATCTTATAGATTCCCGGGCCGATCACCCCTGGGTGTTGGTCCACTTTAAAGTGGAAGTCTCGGGGCTGTGGGAGGGAGCACAGGGTCGGGGAAGTGGCAGACTGGACTGGGGGTTCAGGGCCACCACTTGGAATTTTGGGGCCCCATACAGATGGAATGTCTAACCCCCGATCAACCATTTTGATCCTACATAAATGTTTAAGTAAATATTTTTTTGTCAAAAAAATAAATAAAAAAAAACATCCAAAAAGATTTTAAAGCAGATCAAACACTGGGATTTCTTTATTTCGGGTTTTGATCCGTCCCTCGGGGAACCCCACTGTGTGAAACCCCCCAGATAACCCACTTTTCTTACTTTTCCTCGAGCCCATGGCTCATGAGCAGTGGCATCACTCGCATCCCTTGGCTGTGCACCAGGTTTAAAGTGGACCAAAACCTGGGATTTTGACTATGCCAGGCTTTGGTCCTTGCCCCTGGGGCACGCTCTCACCCGAGTCTGCGTTGTGGGAGCAGAAAGAAGGTGAGTGAAGCGGGTCGACTTGGGGGGTACACATAGCGGGGCATCCCAATTTGGGATGCTGCCGCAGAGAGGAATAACACACAGAAAAATGAAATTCGTGTGTTGTTCCTCATTAAGAGCCTTGACCTGGGCAGTTTTTGTGGTTGTGGCGGTGCGCATTTTGGTGGAGGGCAATTTTGGGTGGAGCAGTTGTGGATCTCCATGACAACAATCAGTTGGAGAGACGGATAGTAGGAGGCAGAGAAGAGGAGCTGGCAATCTACAGGGAAAGGAAGCAATCGAGAAAGAAATCAAACCCACTGAACCAAAATAAATCCAAAGAAGAGAGATGGATTAGGGAGTGTCAGTGTACACAGAAAGGAAGCCCAGACTAAGAGGCCGATTCATTAATAGCACCAGGTAGCGACAGATGAGCGCCAGTAGCGTTATTTTCACAGCGCACGCTAGTATTTGCTGTGCTTGGCCGTTGTTCGGCTGTTGACAGCGACTCAGTCGGTGTGCGGTAATGTTGAATACGGGGTTAGGAGTCGCTGTTTGACAGGTTCCGCGCTGTATGGGAGCGCATGACAGCGAATGGCCATTGCGAACGGCTCCCAGCATATTCATTAACAAATCACGCTCAAAAAATTCTCGCGCTGTGAAATGCATGTTTAAACCCCAGAGCGCTGGCGGCGATGGGTTAAAAGTAGTTTTTTAACCCCCAAACAACCATATTTTTGGAAAAAAAAAAAACATGTTTTTACAAACATTTTGTAATATGAATACATTAATATCAGACCTGTAATATCAATTCTGCACAAATTTTTTTTTTTTTTTTTTTTACCTTAAAAAATATATCTAACATTGCAGAAGTGGTCACAGAATTTTTGCCATTTAAAAAAAAAAAAAAAAAAAAAAACATTAATAGCAATTAATTATGAATATTTAAAGATTGCTCCATTGAAATGCATTGGAGAGCGCCAGGTAGCGAGAGGTCATACCTGTCGCTGTTCAAGGTCGCTCGCTGGCGCTGTGGGGTGAGGCTGGAATAATGATGAATGATTCGCTATCTGGCGCTCTGTCAGTCGCTAAGCAGGATCAGCTTGATAAATGTGTGATTGCGGAGGGGAGCCGGCGTTCTCGTGGCGGTGAGCGTCATTACCGTTCGCTCACCATTCGCTACCTGGCGCTATCCCTTGTTAAATAAGGGCCTAATGGCGCATGTGGTGAGAGAAGTGCGGCCCGCGAGATAACAGCCCCTAAACTTTACCTCTTTGTTATTATAGGGGCAGTAAAAAAAAACATTTTTTTAAATGAAAAAAAAAAAACACTTATACAATGCTTTTTTTCCTAAGTGCGATTTAGCACCATTTTTTTGCTGAGTAAATATTTAAAGGGCAAGTCCACTTTTGATAGAATTTTTGAAAGTGTATTTTTAGTGTGGCAAAAATGATGTTTAAAGTGGACCAACACCCTGATGGATCGGCCCGATCTGATCCCTCCCCGCTGTGTGAAACCCCCAGGATGCCTGCTAACCTTACCTTACTCCCGATCCAACGGCGCATGCGCGGGATGCGGCCGCATCTCTTGCATTTGTAAATGGCCGGTGCCTGTTAGAAGGAAGCGCGAGATGCGGCCGCCAGTGTGCTTGGAGCCGCTGCTGTAAGACGTCTCATTGACGCACATACCACAGTGGCTCTGAGCTCGCTGATTGGACGAGGGGCCGCGCATGCGCCATAGGAGCGTGGTGCGGTGAGTTTTATCCGGAAATCTGGGGGCTTCACATAGCGGGGCACCCCCGATCGGAGTGCCCCGGGGAAGTGGATCAAAACCCAGGATAGTCAAAATCCTGGGTGTTGGTCCACTTTAAAAGGTGCCGAGCTGTGTGTTTTATGGACGCAATCTGCCATTTGTTGCTATTGGCAACGTACACCAAGTGCAGAATTTGTGTGCGCTTCCGATAGCCACAGATTGCAGATAGTTGCACAGAGCAACTCACCTCTTCCTGGGTCCACGGTGTGTCTAAGAGCAGCGGCTCTGACCGCCTCCCTCTAACAGGGAGCGCGCCAGCGCCGGCCATTCACAAATGCCTGGTGCGGGCAGGCGTCCTGCTAGAGGAAATCGGAGGATGCGGCCGCCAGAGCCGCTGCTGTTAGATGCGCCGTGGGACCGGGATAAGGTGAGTTGGCTGCGGCAATCTGGGGGGGTTTCCCACAGCCGGGCACCCCCATTTGGGGTGCCCCCGGGGAAAGGACCAAGACCCAGGATAGTCAAAATCCTGGGTTTTGGTCCACTTTCAGTAAAACACCCCATCCCTGACCCAATGAGCCTGGGGAACTCGGTTTGATGTGGGCTACATATAGTAAAACTCCAGACAGCCTGCAATGTGTGGCAGAACAATATCACACAGGTACACTGCAGTCATGATGCAACAATGCAGCCAGCTAGAGAAGTTCTGTGCGGAACCAGATCTCTCTCTGGTTGGTTGGGCTAATTCTAAGAAAGGTCCCAATTCATCTACAGCGTGTCTGTGTGCTAGCAAAGTCTCTCCCTACCCCCCCCAGGCATGCTTATGTGCAAGCAGGGCTCTCAGGTGTAATCCAAGATGGCCGCTCCCATGTAAGGAGCACAGGTATTCCACAACATCTGCGTGATCTTTAGCCCTCTCAAACATTATTCGCTAAGAGGAGCTTTAGGGAAGCAAATTACTAAACTTTATTTTCTTGACTGGAAGCCAGCTTCAAGTAGCATAATATATATATATATATATATATATATATATATATATATATATATAAATATAAATATATATATAGTGTATATGTATAAATATAAATATATATATATATATATAGTGAATATATTTTAGTCTGTTATTGCCAATGTTTGATTTACATCCATCTTCTTTCTTCTTGTCTCTGCAGTTTGTAGTGAAGATCTACACGCCAGCCTATATTTTATCAATGCATCTCTGCAAGAGGTAGTATTTGCTAGCACCACGGGGGCTCTGGTACCCTGCCCTGCAGAAGGAGTCCCGCGTGTGACGCTCAGATGGTACCTAGCAACGGGCGAGGAGATCTACGATGTCCCGGGGATCCGCCACGTCCACCCCAATGGCACTCTCCAAATTTTCCCCTTCCCTCCTTCAAGCTTTAATAACTTAATTCACGATAATACTTACTATTGCACAGCCGAAAACCCTTCAGGGAAAATCAGGAGTCAGGATGTCCACATTAAGGCCGGTGAGTAACTGCACGCTCATGATTTCCTAGTATGTGTGTCTATTGAGAGGTTGTGTGTTTTGTATAGGTGTTGTCGAGGAACTGCAAGCACCAACATGCCCTGGCATTCATGGCTACATCGTATTAAACAGGGCAGTTTCTAGACTAAGTAGCTAGCCCAGGGTGGGCAGAGAAATTTCCCTCCCCTCAGCTAAAGGGTACCAATGGCAATCTTTTTTTTGCAATGAAAGAACGGAAGTCGTGTCCATTGAAAACGGTATAGCGCATGTGTTATCCTTTACCTGTGCTGTGCTGTGGGAAGCCCGGAACCATCCATCGCCGGGCCCCACTGATCATTTCGTCCAGCTCTTCATTGGGCCTCTGGCTTCCCCTCATCCTCCGGCCACCAGTTTCTTCGTCTACATATTCAGAAAGTAAGTGAGAGGGAAGGGAAGGAAAGATAAGGAAGAAAGAGGGTAGGAAGGAAGGAAAGATAAGGAAGAAAGAGGGTAGGAAGGAAGGAAAGATAAGGAAGAAAGAGGGTAGGAAGGAAGGAAAGATAAGGAAGAAAGAGGGTAGGAAGAAAGGAAAGATAAGGAAGAAAGAGGGTAGGAAGGGAAGGAAAGATAAGGAAGAAAGAGGGTAGGAAGGGAAGGAAAGATAAGGAAGAAAGAGGGTAGGTAGGAAGGAAAGATAAGGAAGAAAGAGGGTAGGAAGAAAGGAAAGATAAGGAAGAAAGAGGGTAGGAAGAAAGGAAAGATAAGGAAGAAAGAGGGTAGGAAGAAAGGAAAGATAAGGAAGAAAGAGGGTAGGAAGAAAGGAAAGATAAGGAAGAAAGAGGGTAGGAAGAAAGGAAAGATAAGGAAGAAAGAGGGTAGGAAGGAAGGAAAGATAAGGAAGAAAGAGGGTAGGTAGGAAGGAAGGAAAGATAAGGAAGAAAGAGGGTAGGAAGAAAGGAAAGATAAGGAAGAAAGAGGGTAGGAAGGAAGGAAAGATAAGGAAGAAAGAGGGTAGGAAGAAAGGAAAGATAAGGAAGAAAGAGGGTAGGAAGGGAAGGAAAGATAAGGAAGAAAGAGGGTAGGAAGGGAAGGAAAGATAAGGAAGAAAGAGGGTAGGTAGGAAGGAAAGATAAGGAAGAAAGAGGGTAGGAAGAAAGGAAAGATAAGGAAGAAAGAGGGTAGGTAGGAAGGAAGGAAAGATAAGGAAGAAAGAGGGTAGGAAGAAAGGAAAGATAAGGAAGAAAGAGGGTAGGAAGAAAGGAAAGATAAGGAAGAAAGAGGGTAGGAAGAAAGGAAAGATAAGGAAGAAAGAGGGTAGGAAGAAAGGAAAGATAAGGAAGAAAGAGGGTAGGAAGGAAGGAAAGATAAGGAAGAAAGAGGGTAGGTAGGAAGGAAGGAAAGATAAGGAAGAAAGAGGGTAGGAAGAAAGGAAAGATAAGGAAGAAAGAGGGTAGGAAGGAAGGAAAGATAAGAAAGAAAGAGGGTAGGAAGAAAGGAAAGATAAGGAAGAAAGAGGGTAGGAAGGGAAGGAAAGATAAGGAAGAAAGAGGGTAGGAAGGGAAGGAAAGATAAGGAAGAAAGAGGGTAGGTAGGAAGGAAAGATAAGGAAGAAAGAGGGTAGGAAGAAAGGAAAGATAAGGAAGAAAGAGGGTAGGTAGGAAGGAAGGAAAGATAAGGAAGAAAGAGGGTAGGAAGAAAGGAAAGATAAGGAAGAAAGAGGGTAGGAAGAAAGGAAAGATAAGGAAGAAAGAGGGTAGGAAGAAAGGAAAGATAAGGAAGAAAGAGGGTAGGAAGAAAGGAAAGATAAGGAAGAAAGAGGGTAGGAAGGAAGGAAAGATAAGGAAGAAAGAGGGTAGGTAGGAAGGAAGGAAAGATAAGGAAGAAAGAGGGTAGGAAGAAAGGAAAGATAAGGAAGAAAGAGGGTAGGAAGGAAGGAAAGATAAGGAAGAAAGAGGGTAGGAAGAAAGGAAAGATAAGGAAGAAAGAGGGTAGGAAGGGAAGGAAAGATAAGGAAGAAAGAGGGTAGGAAGGGAAGGAAAGATAAGGAAGAAAGAGGGTAGGTAGGAAGGAAAGATAAGGAAGAAAGAGGGTAGGAAGAAAGGAAAGATAAGGAAGAAAGAGGGTAGGTAGGAAGGAAGGAAAGATAAGGAAGAAAGAGGGTAGGAAGAAAGGAAAGATAAGGAAGAAAGAGGGTAGGAAGAAAGGAAAGATAAGGAAGAAAGAGGGTAGGAAGAAAGGAAAGATAAGGAAGAAAGAGGGTAGGAAGAAAGGAAAGATAAGGAAGAAAGAGGGTAGGAAGGAAGGAAAGATAAGGAAGAAAGAGGGTAGGTAGGAAGGAAGGAAAGATAAGGAAGAAAGAGGGTAGGAAGAAAGGAAAGATAAGGAAGAAAGAGGGTAGGAAGAAAGGAAAGATAAGGAAGAAAGAGGGTAGGAAGGGAAGGAAAGATAAGGAAGAAAGAGGGTAGGAAGGGAAGGAAAGATAAGGAAGAAAGAGGGTAGGAAGGAAGGAAAGATAAGGAAGAAAGAGGGTAGGAAGAAAGGAAAGATAAGGAAGAAAGAGGGTAGGAAGGGAAGGAAAGATAAGGAAGAAAGAGGGTAGGAAGGGAAGGAAAGATAAGGAAGAAAGAGGGTAGGTAGGAAGGAAAGATAAGGAAGAAAGAGGGTAGGAAGAAAGGAAAGATAAGGAAGAAAGAGGGTAGGTAGGAAGGAAGGAAAGATAAGGAAGAAAGAGGGTAGGAAGAAAGGAAAGATAAGGAAGAAAGAGGGTAGGAAGAAAGGAAAGATAAGGAAGAAAGAGGGTAGGAAGAAAGGAAAGATAAGGAAGAAAGAGGGTAGGAAGAAAGGAAAGATAAGGAAGAAAGAGGGTAGGAAGGAAGGAAAGATAAGGAAGAAAGAGGGTAGGTAGGAAGGAAGGAAAGATAAGGAAGAAAGAGGGTAGGAAGAAAGGAAAGATAAGGAAGAAAGAGGGTAGGAAGGAAGGAAAGATAAGGAAGAAAGAGGGTAGGAAGAAAGGAAAGATAAGGAAGAAAGAGGGTAGGAAGGGAAGGAAAGATAAGGAAGAAAGAGGGTAGGAAGGGAAGGAAAGATAAGGAAGAAAGAGGGTAGGTAGGAAGGAAAGATAAGGAAGAAAGAGGGTAGGAAGAAAGGAAAGATAAGGAAGAAAGAGGGTAGGTAGGAAGGAAGGAAAGATAAGGAAGAAAGAGGGTAGGAAGAAAGGAAAGATAAGGAAGAAAGAGGGTAGGAAGAAAGGAAAGATAAGGAAGAAAGAGGGTAGGAAGAAAGGAAAGATAAGGAAGAAAGAGGGTAGGAAGAAAGGAAAGATAAGGAAGAAAGAGGGTAGGAAGGAAGGAAAGATAAGGAAGAAAGAGGGTAGGTAGGAAGGAAGGAAAGATAAGGAAGAAAGAGGGTAGGAAGAAAGGAAAGATAAGGAAGAAAGAGGGTAGGAAGAAAGGAAAGATAAGGAAGAAAGAGGGTAGGAAGAAAGGAAAGATAAGGAAGAAAGAGGGTAGGAAGGAAGGAAAGATAAGGAAGAAAGAGGGTAGGAAGAAAGGAAAGATAAGGAAGAAAGAGGGTAGGTAGGAAGGAAGGAAAGATAAGGAAGAAAGAGGGTAGGAAGAAAGGAAAGATAAGGAAGAAAGAGGGTAGGAAGGAAGGAAAGATAAGGAAGAAAGAGGGTAGGAAGGAAGGAAAGATAGGGAAGAAAGAGGGTAGGAAGAAAGGAAAGATAAGGAAGAAAGAGGGTAGGAAGAAAGGAAAGATAAGGAAGAAAGAGGGTAGGAAGAAAGGAAAGATAAGGAAGAAAGAGGGTAGGTAGGAAGGAAAGGATGAAGAAGGGAGTGAGGAGGAGGAAAGTGGGTAGGGAGGAAAGAAAGAATGAAAAAAGGGAAGTAAGAAAAAAGGAAAGATAAAGGGAAGGAGGGTAATAAGAAAGGGAGGGAGGAAAGAAAGAGAAGGAAGGGGAAAAAGAAAAATGAAGGAAGGTAATAAAGAAAAGGGAAAATAGAAAAGGAGGAAGGTAAGAAGGGGGGAGGAAGGAAAGAAAGTAAGAAAGAAAGAGAAAGAGAAATTAGAGGTCGAAGGTGGAAATGAGAATAGGGCAAAGGTAAAGGAAGGAAGTGAGTAATGATAGATGAAAAGGAAAGGAAGGAAAGAAAGAAATGTAATTCAGAAGGAAGGAAAGAAATAGAAGAAATTAAAGAACATGAGAATGAAAGGACAAAAGACAAGAAAAAAGAGTCAAAGAATGAATGAGGAAGAAGGGTAGGAAGGAAGGGAGGAAGTAAAGAAATTAAGGCAAGAGCAAGAAAATACAGAGGAAAAAGTAATGAAGGAAAGAAATGGAAAAAAAGTGTTTGGGATGAGCTCAGCATTGAGTACAATGCAGGTGGAACTGTGCTCAGTGCAGCTGACTCCTCCCCCAGTATTACAGCACTGGAGGATCTTTCAGCCTCCTGGGCTGGTGCGGAGTGGGTGTGGCGGCCAGTCACTGTCACTGACATCAGGGAAGGGCCGTCCGGGGTGTCTGGATGGCGGGCAGACCACTGATGCCGGTTGGTTTCAAACTTCTCGTATCGGGCAAATCAAAATCAGGTTTTGGTCCATTTTGATGACTGCAGATGACCCTGCCAGCTTTATGACCTTGGTGGACCTATGCACTTGTATCCATGAATATCAGTACATCACATTTCCTTTTTCTCTGCAGTCTTACGGGAAGCCTATACGGTCCGAGTGGAGGATCAGAAAGCCATGAGAGGCAATGCAGCAGTCTTCAAGTGCATTATCTCCTCCCCGGTGGAGGCCTATGTCTCCTGGGAGAAGGACACCGTCTCACTTGTCTCAGGTAAGTGGCCATTCATCCCTGGATTTTACCTGCTGTGATTAAACCAGAGTTGTCTTCTCCAAATTGCCGGAGGCTTGTGGTTTGTGTGTGATCACCGAGTTTTCTTTTTGCTGATGTTTGTGGTTGTGACATACTTCCCAGGTGTCCTGATTTTTCTGGGACAATCACGGATTTTGATGCTTGTCCCATTGCCCCGCACTATTAGGTTTGTGTCTCGTTATGTCCCGGTTATTTTGTGGATTTGTTAAATAATTATTATTATTTTATTAGTTTGATAAAGAAAGGTGATTGCTGAGAGCTGGAAAAGAAAGGGGGGCTTTAACCCAGAGAGCCAGGGGTATCTCTAACCCAGAGAGCCAGGGGTATCTCTAACCCCGAGAGCCAGGGGTATCTCTAACCCAGAATGCCAGGGGAATCTCTAACCCAGAGAGCCAGGGGTATCTCTAACCCCGAGAGCCAGGGGTATCTCTAACCCAGAGATCCAGAGGTATCTCTAACCCAGAGATCCAGAGGTATCTCTAACCCAGAGATCCAGGGGTATCTCTAACCCCGAGATCCAGGGGTATCTCTAACCCAGAATGCCAGGGGAATCTCTAACCCAGAGAGCCAGGGGTATCTCTAACCCCGAGAGCCAGGGGTATCTCTAACCCAGAGATCCAGAGGTATCTCTAACCCAGAGATCCAGAGGTATCTCTAACCCAGAGATCCAGGGGTATCTCTAACCCCGAGAGCCAGGGGTATCTCTAACCCAGAGATCCAGAGGTATCTCTAACCCAGAGATCCAGAGGTATCTCTAACCCAGAGATCCAGAGGTATCTCTAACCCAGAGATCCAGAGGTATCTCTAACCCAGAGATCCAGAGGTATCTCTAACCCAGAGAGCCAGGGGTATCTCTAACCCAGAGATCCAGAGGTATCTCTAACCCAGAAAGCACCAGGGGTATCTCTAACCCAGAGAGCTAGGGGTATCTCTAACCCAGAGAGCCAGGGGTATCTCTAACCCAGAGATCCAGATGTATCTCTAACCCAGAGAGCCAGGTGCATCTCTAACCCAGAGATCCAGAGGTATCTCTAACCCAGAAAGCACCAGGGGTATCTCTAACCCAGAGAGCTAGGGGTATCTCTAACCCAGAGAGCCAGGGGTATCTCTAACCCAGAGATCCAGATGTAGCTCTAACCCAGAGAGCCAGGGGTATCTCTAACCCAGAGATCCAGAGGTATCTCTAACCCAGAAAGCACCAGGGGTATCTCTAACCCAGAGAGCCAGGGGTATCTCTAACCCAGAGAGCCAGAGGTATCTCTAACCCAGAGAGCCAGGGGTATCTCTAACCCAGAGAGCCAGGGGTATCTCTAACCCAGAGAGCCCGGGGTATCTCTAACTCAGAGAGCCAAGGGTATCTCTAACCCAGAGAGCCAGGGGTATCTCTAACCCAGAGAGCCAGAGGTATCTCTAACCCAGAGAGCCAGGGGTATCTCTAACTCAGAGAGCCAGGGGTATCTCTAACCCCGAGAGCCAGGGGTATCTCTAACCCAGAATGCCAGGGGTATCTCTAACCCAGAGAGCCAGGGGTATCTCTAACCCCGAGAGCCAGGGGTATCTCTAACCCAGAGATCCAGAGGTATCTCTAACCCAGAGATCCAGAGGTATCTCTAACCCAGAGATCCAGGGGTAGCTCTAACCCCGAGAGCCAGGGGTATCTCTAACCCAGAGATCCAGAGGTATCTCTAACCCAGAGATCCAGAGGTATCTCTAACCCAGAGATCCAGAGGTATCTCTAACCCAGAGAGCCAGGGGTATCTCTAACCCAGAGATCCAGAGGTATCTTTAACCCAGAAAGCACCAGGGGTATCTCTAACCCAGAGAGCTAGGGGTATCTCTAACCCAGAGAGCCAGGGGTATCTCTAACCCAGAGATCCAGATGTATCTCTAACCCAGAGAGCCAGGTGTATCTCTAACCCAGAGATCCAGAGGTATCTCTAACCCAGAAAGCACCAGGGGTATCTCTAACCCAGAGAGCTAGGGGTATCTCTAACCCAGAGAGCTAGGGGTATCTCTAACCCAGAGAGCCAGGGGTATCTCTAACCCAGAGATCCAGATGTATCTCTAACCCAGAGAGCCAGGGGTATCTCTAACCCAGAGATCCAGAGGTATCTCTAACCCAGAAAGCACCAGGGGTATCTCTAACCCAGAGAGCCAGGGGTATCTCTAACCCAGAGAGCCAGAGGTATCTCTAACCCAGAGAGCCAGGGGTATCTCTAACCCAGAGAGCCCGGGGTATCTCTAACTCAGAGAGCCAAGGGTATCTCTAACCCAGAGAGCCAGGGGTATCTCTAACCCAGAGAGCCAGAGGTATCTCTAACCCAGAGAGCCAGGGGTATCTCTAACTCAGAGAGCCAGGGGTATCTCTAACTCAGAGAGCCAGGGGTATCTCTAACCCAGAGAGCCAGGGGTATCTCTAACTCAGAGAGCCAGGGGTAGCTCTAACCCAGAGAGCCAGGGGTAGCTCTAACCCAGAGAGCCAGGTGTAGCTCTAGCCCAGAGAGCCAGGGATAGCTCTAACCCAGAGAGCCAGGGGTATCTCTAACCCAGAGAGCCAGGGATAGCTCTAACCCAGAGAGCCAGGTGTATCTCTAACCCAGAGAGCCAGGGATAGCTCTAACCCAGAGAGCCTGGTGTATCTCTAACCCAGAGAGCCAGGGGTATCTCTAACCCAGAAAGCCAGGTGTATCTCTAACCCAGAGAGCAAGGTGTATCTCTAACCCAGAGAGCCAGGGGTATCTCTAACCCAGAGAGCCAGGTATATCTCTAACCCAGAGAGCCAGGTATATCTCTAACCCAGAGAGCCAGGGGTATCTCTAACCCAGAGAGCAAGGTGTATCTCTAACCCAGAGAGCCAGGGGTATCTCTAACCCAGAGAGCCAGGGGTATCTCTAACCCAGAGAGCCAGGTATATCTCTAACCCAGAGAGCCAGGTATATCTCTAACCCAGAGAGCCAGGGGTATCTCTAACCCAGAGAGCAAGGTGTATCTCTAACCCAGAGAGCCAGGGGTATCTCTAACCCAGAGAGCCAGGGGTATCTCTAACCCAGAGAGCCAGGTATATCTCTAACCCAGAGAGCCAGGTATATCTCTAACCCAGAGAGCCAGGTATATCTCTAACCCAGAGAGCCAGGTGTATCTCTAACCCAGAGAGCAAGGTGTATCTCTAACCCAGAGAGCCAGGGGTATCTCTAACCCAGAGAGCCAGGTATATCTCTAACCCAGAGAGCCAGGTATATCTCTAACCCAGAGAGCCAGGGGTATCTCTAACCCAGAGAGCCAGGGGTATCTCTAATCCAGAGAGCACGGTGTATCTCTAACCCAGAGAGCCAGGGGTATCTCTAACCCAGAGAGCCAGGGGTATCTCTAACCCAGAGAGCCAGGGGTATCTCTAACCCAGAGAGCCAGGTATATCTCTAACCCAGAGAGCCAGGTATATCTCTAACCCAGAGAGCCAGGTATATCTCTAACCCAGAGAGCCAGGGGTATCTCTAACCCAGAGAGCCAGGTATATCTCTAACCCAGAGAGCCAGGGGTATCTCTAACCCAGAGAGCCAGGGGTATCTCTAACTCAGAGAGCCAGGGGTATCTCTAACCCAGAGAGCCAGGGGTATCTCTAACTCAGAGAGCCAGGTGTATCTCTAACTCAGAGAGCCAGGGAGTTCTTATCCAGTGAGAGAAAGTATTGGGGAAGACTGAAACTGAGATTAGAAAACAGAGACAGAGACAGAGCTGTGCTGCTGATCGGCCTATTTAAGGTACAGATGGATGGGCACAGTTGTATTAGACTGAGGAAAGTTCCACTGTGTAGCTAGAGCTCGGATGAGCAGGAATTTATTTGTTTTTATGTTTTGTTTCTGTTGTGCCGTAGTACGTGACCCATAGTACTCCAATAATGCTGTTCTGTTTGAGTACTGATAATAAAAGCTCAGAAAGGAACCAAGCTTTGGACCTTTAATATGTTCTATTATTGTGATTCTCCCTGGTTTTGGCCCATTTTGCTGTGGCATTCCGATTTTGGGTGCCCCACTATGTAAAACCCTCATGATTACCCTCAAAATTCACTTCTTCAGTGGTCCCACGGTGCATGCGTGGGTTCTGGCATAGGAGAAAGGGGAGCGGCTGCGTCCCCAGCCTTCCTGGTGTCTTGAATCTGAATGGTGGGGCGCTATAGCATGCATCATCTGCAAGTTGTTGGGGTTGCGCCCGGGAGCCTTGCATGTGCTTTGGGTCCGCCTGAAAGGTGAGTTTTGCAGCCGATCTGGGGTTTTTCACATAGCAGGGCAACTTAGTTTGGGGGTGCCCCAGGGATAGGGAAGTGGCTGGAGTATTTTAGAAAAAGGGGCACATAGGGGGTATTAAAGGATTTTAGTCCACTTTAAAGAGGACAAAAAAATGGGATATTACCTATCCTGGATTTCAGTCTGTGTCCCTGGGGCATCCCATTTGAGAGAAGCCCCACTGCATAAACCCCCACTCCACCCGGGTTCACCTGTTTTCTTACCTCTTCTGGCAAGTAACCCCTGCCCGAGTATGCCACGATTTGCCGCTGACTCGGCCCACGCATGCGCCATTTTAGGTGAGACTTCTGACAAACCGTTTTAGACAGTGAGGCATCCCAAATTGGTCATTGACACTTTTAGACTCTAGGGCTGGTCAGCCCGGCTTTAAAGCGGACCAAAACCCACATTTGATCAAAGCCCCTGCCGATACTCTCTTCCTAGGGTGTAGAATTAGAAATGGATATTTTCGCCTATCAAATCGCCCTGGAACACTGATTTTTTTTGCTGTCCTTCTCTGTAGGATTGCAGCTTACGGGGCAATGACACCATTGCCACACACAGCAGTGGCATGAATGGAGGAGGCGGAGCTTTGCAACTAAAACAGGCGCCATTATCTGGAATTAGACTGAAGCAGGAGCATTAAAATAGGCATAAGTTACAATTCATCGGTGGGGGGGGGGGCAATTCAGGGGATGCGAGTTAAAAATGTGGGTTTTGGTCTGCTTTAAGCCCCCCTTTAAAGGGTCTCTCCAGACATATAAAAAACAAACATTTGTTTAGCGCAGCTGATTCGTCGGCTTACCGGATCTTGAGATCAAGTCCCACAGCATCCAGACCCGATCTCTAGTCACCGCCTCTTCCATGTTATATGACACCCCCTCCCCCACAATCACAGTCCGACTCCATTCACTGCAATAAAGGGGTTATGCCAAGGCCATATACAGAGGGGCCGACAATGTATGGCCGGTGTGTTGGTGTAAACGTGCTGCGTGTCTATTGTGACAGTGGGGGTTATTTAAGAAGGGATAGCGCCAGGTAGCGCCTCGTAGCGGCAGGCAGCGTCTGGTGAACGCCGGGCGCTGTACGCAAAACTACATTTATGAAAGCGAATCTGGTGAGCGCCTCTAACAGCGCCATGTAGCGTCCGATTCATCATTACAGGCGGATCAGCGTATAGCACCTGCGCTCTAGCTTCCAGAGCGCCAGGTATTACCTTTCGCTCACTGTCGCTCTCCGATACATTTCAATGGCCGTTCATTTGCTTGTGTTTAAACAGCGTGTTTGAAATTTTTTTTGCTCCAATCATTGTGTGACGTCTCCTGGCTGCAAAGAAACACTTTTAGAAACGTTTTTGACTTTTTATATTTTTATGCAGAATTGTAATTACAGGTCTGGCACTAAAGTGTTAATGTCCCAGTGTTAAAACAATGTCATTCCATGTGTTTTCGCGTTGTTACTGGTGGATATGTATTCAAAAACAGGCTTTGATCACACAGCGTCTGGCGCTCTATGCTACAGCGACCAGATTTAGAGCGCCTACGCTGTGTGATCAAAGTCTGTTTCTGTGTTTTTTGTTTTTGTTTGTTTTTTTGTTGAATATGGTGAGTTGCTGAGAGTCGCTTGCACTGAGCTGGCGCTACCTCTCCCTGCAGCGCTGTACTGGTGTTAGAGCGCCCAACATACATCACATTCATCAATGCCGGCCAGGTCACTACAGTGACTGAGGCGCTCTGTTACAGTGCCCAATACCCGCTTACAGCGTCTACTAGTGGTCGCTCTAAGCGCCACTATACAGATGCTCATCTGCCGATACCTGGCGCTAGTAATGAATCAGCCTCTACGTGATGGACTAGGCCTGCATTTGTCATTTTATTTCCAATCTGCAGGTGGGGAGCGGCCATTGTGAGGTTTTGTGGCGCTATAGTGGAGTCTGTATGTTGTGGCATGATGCGGCAGCGGAACCTCCAGGTTTCTGCCTTTTGTTAATGATGTCTGGTTGCTTAGCAACAGGGTGACTTGAATTGTGTCTTGTTCTTCCACAATGGCCCCGGCGCCTACATGAAAGGGAAACTGTGCTGCATATGGCTGCCAGATGATTAGGTGCCAGCTTAGAAATCATTTCTCATACTGGGCATTCTGAGACATGTAGTTCAACAGCTATTATGGGTTTGCAGGGAGAGGAAGCTGCTGTTGGGGTAAGGCCGGAGCTGACCAAATTGTCTAAGGCCCTTATTCATGAAGGGATAGCGTAAGGTAGCGCCTTGTAAATGACAGGTAGCGACAAGTGAACGCCAGACACGGCACGCAATTACACATTTATCAAGCAGAATCTGTTGAGCGACTGGGATAGCGCCACGTAGCGTCCGATTCATCATTATCCCAGCCTCAGCGAACAGCGCCGGCGTACAGCCTTGCAGAGCGCCACGTATTACCTCTCGCTACCTGCCGCTCTCCCATATATTTCAATGGACGTGAGGGTTTTTATTATTATTATTTTTTTTTTATTCTCAAATAATGTTGTGACCTCTTCTGGCCTAGAAAAACCATTTTTGAAAATATGTTTCATTTTTTTATATATTTATGCAGAATTGACATTACAGGTCTGGCATTAATGTGTTCATGTCACAATGTTATTACAATGTAATATGTTTTCGCTTTGTTACTGGGGGATATGTGTGCAAAACCAGCCTTTAATCACACAGCCTCCGACGCTCTGGGTTTCAGAGAAGCATTTTTTAGCGCCGGCGCTGTGTGAGGCTGTTTTTTTGATGAATATGGTGTGAGTTGGTCACACTGACCAGTCGCAACCGTTCGCTCTCATACAGCGCTGTACTGCTCATATAGCGACTCCCCACAATGTATTCAACAATGCTGCACAGCAACTGAGGCGCTCTGAACTAGCGGACCACGGCCGAGCACAGCGACTACTAGCGGTCGCTCTGAAATCCGCTCTACAGACGCTCATCTGTTGCTACCTGCCGCTAGTAATGAATCAGCCTGTAAATTAATTTCCTACTATGGTCTTTATTCTCTAAGAGTTTAAAACAATTCTCATGATAGTAAAAG
The DNA here is from genome assembly GCA_027917425.1 of Gastrophryne carolinensis. Lineage (NCBI taxonomy): Eukaryota > Metazoa > Chordata > Amphibia > Anura > Microhylidae > Gastrophryne > Gastrophryne carolinensis. The sequence goes on from CM051236.1 coordinate 495,924,162, forward strand.
ATTCAGTTCATCTGAAAGCTTGAGAATGTCACTGTTACTGAATCACCAGATAGGAAGACAATGAAAGTCAATGGCACTTTTTCACTCCACTCTACCTGTAGTAATAAGTGCCATTGACTTTCATTGTCTTCCTATCTGGTGATTCAGTAACAGTGACATTCTCAGGCTTTTTTCTCATGAATTGAATTTTTTACTACCATGAGAGTTTTTTTCAACTCTTAAGCCCTTATTTATGAAGGGATAGCGTCAGGTAGCGCCTGGTTAATGAGAGGTAGCGACAGATAGCGACTGGTCAACGCCGGACACGGCACGCAATTACTCATTTATCAAGCAGAATCTGTTTAGCGACTGGGATAGCGTCATGTAGCGTCTGATTCATCATTTTCACAGCCTCAGCGAACAGCACCAGCATTCAGCCTTGCACAGCGCCAGGTATGACCTCTCGCTACCTGTCGCTCTACCATACATTTCAATGGACGATCCTTTTCTTCTCTTTAAACGGGTTTTTTTTTTTTTTTTCAAAAAAATCACAAATAATTCTGTGACCTCTTCTGGTATTAAAATTTTTTAAATATTTCCTCAGAAATGACATTACAGGTCTGGCATTAAAGTGTTCATGTTACAATGTTGTTACAATGTAATTCCATATGTTTTCGCTTTGTTACTAGTGGATAGATGCTGAAAAACAGACTTTAAACACACCGCCTCCTGCGCTCTGGGCTTCAAACAAGCATTTTTCAGCGCCAGAGATTTGTGAGGCTGAATATGGTGTGAGTAGGTCGCTATGAGCAGTCGCTACCATGCGCTCCCATACAGCGCTGTACTGGTCAAATAGCGACTCCTCACAATGTATTCACCATTACTGAACAGCGACTGAGTCGCTATAAAGTAGCGACTCACGGCTGAGCACTGCGACTACTAGCGGGCGCTCTGAAAATGCCTGCTACAGATGCTCATCTGTCGCTACCTGCCGCTAATGATGAATCAGCCTCCCGGTGAATCAAGGCCTATGAGTGAATGAGCCAGCCTCTCTTTCATTATAGAACCGCAGCAACAGGACTGCAACTGTAATGAGGCCAGGTAAGGCAGCTGCCTCAGACGGCAGCATCTAGAGGAGAATGGGTGTGGTGATTTTTTTTTACCCTGTTCATTGGGTGCCACTGCAGGCTGTATATTGTTTATTTTTAATACATTCAATCACGGGTGGCTCAGCTTTCCTGCCACACCTTACAACAAGAAAAATCCAACCCTGTTGATAACACAATTACCTGCAGGCCACCGTTAAAGTGGACTTTCCACAAACACCCCTAAAGGAAAGGCCCCTTCGGCACCCCAGACATCAAAACCTGCCAGTGCCTACTCCATATGCCATTTAGGTGTCTATTCAGAGACAGAGGAGAAAACTCACTGCTTTTTAGGAGAGAAAACTGCTATTCACTTTCATGATAAAAAAAACTAATATAGATACAAGAGCTATAAAAAAACACTCCGCGGGAAATAAAGATTAAAAATAAATTTGCAGCAAACAAATCCACCGATAGTACTTATCAATCCTCGAATGTTGTGTCAAATCCAGCCACCAATTGTGCAAAATCCCATACCAGATCCCATACAGGTGGGCTCACAAAATCCTGGAGCTGGCCTTGGATGCAACAGCTAAGAAGCATTTAATGTGGTTTGGAAATGGAAAATCTGTGCAATTAGTGAATATCTCAAGGGCTTGTGTCCAAAAAACTGCACCCACGACAACAAGCCTCGTACACCTAGAAAGCTTGAGAGAGAGAGAGAATTATATTGGTTCGGACCAACTGGTGCAGCAGAAATAACTGCATTAAAGAGGATCTAAACTGATTGATAATGCTCGCTAACCCGTATGGGATCTGGTATGTGATTTTGCACAATTGGTGGCTGGATTTAACACAAAATTCGAGGGTTAATAAGAGCTATCGGTGGATTTGTTTGCTGCAATTGATTTATTTCCCGTGGAGTGTTTTCTATAGATCTTGTATTTATATTATTGGAGCGGGCCCTGGATGCAACAGCTAAGAAGCATTTAATGTGGTTTGGAAAATCTGTGCAACCAGTGAATATCTCAAGGGCTTGTGTCCAAAAAACTGCACCCACGACAACAAGCCTCGTACACCTAGAAAGCTTGAGAGAGAGAGAATTATATTGGTTCGGACCAACTGGTGCAGCAGAAATAACTGCATTAAAGAGGACCTAAACTGATTGATAACGCTCGCTAACCCCTTTTGGGATCTGGTATGTGATTTTGCACAATTGGTGGCTGGATTTAACACAAAATTCGAGGGTTAATAAGAGCTATCGGTAGATTTGTTTGCTGCAATTGATTTATTTCCCGTGGAGTGTTTTTTATAGATCTTGTATTTATATTATTGGAGCGGGCCCTGGATGCAACAGCTAAGAAGCATTTAATGTGGTTTGGAATTGGAAAATCTGTGCAACCAGTGAATATCTCAAGGGCTTGTGTCCAAAAAACTGCACCCACGACAACAAGCCTCGTACACCTAGAAAGCTTGAGAGAGAGAGTGCAGCAGAAATAACTGCATTAAAGAGGACCTAAACTGATTGATAACGCTCGCTAACCCCTTTTGGGATCTAGTATGTGATTTTGAACAATTGGTGGCTGGATTTAACACAACATTTGAGGATTAATAAGAGCTATCGGTGGATTTGTTTGCTGCAATTGATTTATTTCCCATGGAGTGTTTTTTATAGATCTTGTATTTATATTATTATTTTTTATATACCTTTTGGACTAATTGTCACTAGTCTTATATTCCCGGCGCAGGATTAATGATATGCTAAAAAATGCAATATAGAGACTAAGAGGCTGATTCATTAATAGCGCCAGGTAGCGACAGATGAGCAACTGTAGCGGTATTTTCACAGCGCCCGCTAGTAGTCGCTGTGCTTGGCCGTTGTTCGGTTGTTGACAGCGACTCAGTCGGTGTGCCGTAATGTTGAATACAAGGTGACGAGTCGCTATTTGACAGGTTCCGCGATGTATGGGTGCGCATGATAGCGACTAGTCAGAGCGACCAGCTCCCACCATATTCATCAATCAGGCTCAAAAAATTCAAGCACTGTGAAATGCATGTTTAAACCCCAGAGCGCTGGAGGCAATGTGTTAAAAGTAATTTTTGTAACACCCAAACAACCATATTTTTGGAAACAAAAAAAAAAAATTAACATTATATAGTAATATGAATACATTAATATCAGACCTGTAATATCAATTCTGCACATTTTTTTTCCCCCCCTTAAAAAAATTATCTAACATGGCAGAAGTGGTCACAGAATTTTTCACATTTAAAAAAAAAAAAACATTAATAACAATGAATTATTAATATTTAAAGATTGTTCCATTGAAATGCATTGGAGAGCGCCAGGTAGCGAGAGGTCATACCTGTCGCTGGTCAAGGTCGGACGCTGGCGCTGTGGGCTGAGGCTGGAATAATGATGAATGAGTCGCTATATGGCGCTATCTCAGTCGCTAAGCAGGATTGGCTTGATAAATGTGTGATTGTGGTGGGGAGCCGGCGTTCTCGTGGCGGGGCCCGTCATAAATAAGGGCCTAAGAAAATTGTAGTGCAGTGTTCAAATTTTTATTCACTTTCACTTTCATTCTCTACCTTGGTGCCGATTTAACACCAGGTGAAAATTTACATCCAGTTGTTGAATCATCCCCAAGGTAGATAATGAAAGTGAATGGTAGTTTTCTCTCCTAAAAAGCAGTCAATTTCCTCACCTGGCTCTGAATTAACCCCTACGTCTTTCTATTACTGGGTGTGATCACTGTCCAGAGGTCAACCAGCAATGCCTCCTATAGCAACAGACTTCGCTTATAGCAGGGAGTGGATCAGCAGCTCTGCCCTGAAACTCAACCTGGGAGGTTAGTAACCTACATTGCTCTCCCTCCTGCTGTGCAATGTATCAAGCAGAGATGAGCTATAGACTTAATATAGAAGCCAGCCAGCTACCTGCTAAGGAACACATTGTAACAGCCAGGCAGTGACTGATGTTACAATTGTAAGAACAGTAACACTCTGCTGATACATTGTACAGGGGCCAGGAGCCTGTTTGAAACACTGAGTGGAAACATGTTCAACAGCTTCTAATCTAACACATTGTAGGTCCACTTTACCAGAAAATACATCATCAGGATAACCACCGAATGATTCCTGTTCATACATCATTTGTCTCTATGACAACTAGGTTTTTTTTTTAAAGAGGAGCAACCGCCAGCATAGAGTCTATTAGACTTAAAGGGGTTTCTTCACTCTGAATAAGAGCCTATCTTATATGTTTCCCACACCCTGTACATACAGATTGCCCACATTAATCCGGACCTTCATCCTGAATAAGAGCCTATCTTATATGTTTCCCACACCCTGTACATACAGATTGCCCACATTAATCTGGACCTTCACCCTGAATAAGAGTCTATCTTATATGTTTCCCACACCCTGTACATACAGATTGCCCACATTAATCTGGACCTTCACCCTGAATAATAGCCTATCTTATATGTTTCCCACACCCTGTACATACAGATTGCCCACATTAATCCAGACCTTCACCCTGAATAAGAGTCTATCTTATATGTTTCCCACACCCTGTACATACAGATTGCTCACATTAATCTGGACCTTCATCCTGAATAAGAGCATATATTATATGTTTCCCACACCCTGTACATACAGATTGCTCACATTAAAAAACCTCCTACCTGCATCTACTGCATGTTATGAGCCTTCCAAGATGGCGGCTCATGGAACATCAGGCAGCCTGCAAACAGGAAGTGCCTTCTGACTGTGCTGCTCTGCATTCTGGGATTGCTGACCTTTTCCTGACCCCAGATCTGCTCTGTCTGTGCAAAGCACAGCTATAACCCCACCCCCTGTACTTTATCCCGCTCTCCTCTCCTCAGTAAGTGTGATGCTTCTGAGTCAAGATGGCGACACCCGTATCCTAAAGTCCTGAACAGAGTTGCAGACCAGTGGGGGAAAGAATAATAAGTAAGTGACTAAAAATGTAAAATATATTAATTTTAGATGCTGGGGAATCAATTTTTAAGGGTTTGGGCTTTTCATTAAATCACGCTGAAGGTCCGGTTTAAAGAGGAACAACACACATGAATTTGAGTTTCCCAAATTGGGATGCCCCGCTGTGTACCCCCCCCCCCCCCCCCAGGTTGCCCCCTTCCACTCACTTTCCTTCCGCTCCCACAGCGCAGACTCGGGTGAGAGCGAGTGCGCCCACGGGTGAGAGCGAGTGCACTGATTGGCTGAGCGACTCACTCAGCCAATCAGCGGGCTCGCTGTCACTCGGCTCTCTTCGCAGCCGAGCGCCCATTCAGGAAGGCCTGGATAGCGGTGAGCGGGGATGCGCCCGGAACACACAGACGCGGCGAGGGCTTCAGGAGAGGGGGAGTGATCTAGGAGGTTCAGCGGGGGGTTTCACACAGCGGGGCATCCCAACTGGATGCCTCAAGGACTGGAAGTCGGGGGCATCTAAAAGACTCCAGGGCCTCCGATGTTCCTCTTTAAAGGGGAAGTCCACTTTCAATGGTATTGTTGAAAGTGTATATTTTTTTTTGTGTTTATTTTTTTAAAACAAAAAGTTGCCACTGATCTGACCCTGCCTCTGCCGGGCCCCTGGCAGGTGGTGGTTAAGCAAACCACTGGGTATCCCACACAGTCTGAAACAGGGGGGGGGGGGGGGGGGGGTAGGTTGGAGGTTGGTCCACCACTTAGTGCTAAAAACAGTGGTCATGAATCAATAAAATAAATGGGCTGGGCTATAAGAATGGGGCAAAATCTCAGCAGCAACAGCATTATTCAGGAGCACACCAGGATGAATCCTCTGTATGGTAGGTGATGATTTGTTTTACACTCATCCCGTAGAAAAAAAAAAACCTTTAGGTATCTTCTGCATAAAGCAGCTTCAGGGTGTTCCAGGCGGACCGCAGAGGCCTGATATGATGAAATGAATTTTATATGATATATAATGCACTCCCCCCCCTCCCGCGCATTTCCACTTTAATGGAAGCTAAGTGAGTGCAGTGAATCCTGGGATTCTGCGAGGAGGGATGCCGGGTCACCGGCGCGGAATAACCTGCCTGTAATTAAATGCCTTTAATTATTCATGGCTGCCGCTACTATAGATAAGAAAAACCTTCAACCCCGAGCGTGTCCTTGCTCACAAGTTGACCGCTTGAGAAACCATCGTTGTGACTTAAAGGGGAACCCGTCTCTCAACAAAATATAGGATCTAATCCAAATCGATAGAAAAAGGCCCTGGCTACGTCATTTTTGACCGTTGGTCCACTTTAATAAGCGGAAGCTGTTTTAAAGTGGACCAACACCCAGGATTTTGACTATCCTGGGTTTTGGTCCACTTCGGCGTGGCACCCCGATAGGGGGTGCCCCACTGTGTGAAACCCCCCAGAAACCCCGAAAAACTCACCTCTCCTCGCTCCCACGTGACCGCCGCTGCCAATACCCGCCGACAGACAAGCAGGAGGCAGCGACGGACAAGAGAGCCCGCCGCCGCCTCCCGCGCGTCACTCTTACAGGGCGAATGCCCGCGCCGGGCATTCACAAACAGCCGGAGCGGGTGCGCGTCCTGCTAGAGGGACACGCGGGAGGCGGCGGCGGGCGCCGCTGGATCGTGGATAAGGTAGGGATTTAGGGGATCTGGGGGGGTTTCACAAAGCGGGGCACCCCCGATCGTGGGTCTGATCGGTCCGGGAATCTTATAGATTCCCGGGCTGATCATGGTAGGGTGTTGGTCCACTTTAAGCTCCATCTCTGTGGCTCTATGTTGCTTTGGAGCGCAACAGGGCTAACCGCCAAGGTGCAAAATATCAGCAGCCTGGCTACCCCAACATTGTAGCCATCCTCATCACTATGCTGGCCAGCCCGGCTTGTTTTCTTGTTAGAAAAACAGCCGCCTTTCTATGCCTCAGTTTCATCGGGCAGGCTGATTCATTACTAACGCCAGGTAGCGACAGATTGTTCTAGTCGCTCACCAGATTCGGCTTCATAAATGTGGTATTGCGAGCGGTGTCCGGCGTTCACCTGCCGCTGTACAGGCACTACCTGGTGCTAGAGCTTCATGAATAAGGCCCAAGCTGCCAACTCAGTCCCAAAAGGGAGGAGACCGCCATAGCTGCACACCATTGACTCCTTGACATTGGCCAGCCCACCAACACTCGACTGTCAATTCATTGACCAAAACACTAAAAAACGAAGTGACTAAAACACCCAGAACCCTGTATTGAGCAAATCCCCCAAGTTCAGCTGAAGCCACCGAGACATACCCCTTATGATCATAATACATACTCTTCTCCAAGAATTCCGGAGCTTTTACATGCTGCCCCTCCGCTTGGGGGATAATTCACCTGATACCCCCCCCCCCCACAAGCTCATAAAAACAGGACAGTACATCCCTCTTGTTAAATCTTAGGTACCTTGATAGATTAATGCCACCAGCAAGCAGGCCCCGCACCCCATCAGACGAACTCCCAAACTGCCCCCATACTCGCTTCACCACCGGTCCTCAGCCCCCCAAACCAGCTGTACGGATTTAACCGGTATCCCCAGGAGTGCGCTGTTCCCCCAAATCACCAGCCTGCCCCACCAATATAAACATCCGATAAACAGCCGAATTCACCGAACATGCCGAGTCTATCATATTAAGGACTCTCTACTCCTTCACCATGGGCCACGTAATCCACCAATAGGAATATTCAACAATCCGCCGATTCTATCATCTTAAGGGCTCTCGACTCCTTCACCATTGGTCACGTAATCCACCAATATGAATATCCAACAATCCGCCGATTCTATCATATTAAGGGCTCTCGCCCCCTTCACCATTGGTCACGTAATCCACCAATATGAATATCCCACAATTCACTGATTCTATCATATTAAGGGCTCTCGCCCCCTTCACCATTGGTCACGTAATCCACCAATATAAATATTCAACAATCCGCCGATTCTATCATATTAAGGGCTCTCGACTCCTTCGCCATTGGTCACGTAATCCACCAATATGAATATCCAACAATCCGCCGATTCTATCATATTAAGGGCTCTCGACTCCTTCACCATTGGTCACGTAATCCACCAATATGAATATCCAACAATCCGCCGATTCTATCATATTAAGGGCTCTCGCCCCCTTCCCAGTGGGTCCGGGGACAGGTTGAAAGGAGGGTGGGAAGGGCTCCCCCCAGAGATGCCAGGAGGTGGGAGTCATACTGCAGGCCCAGTGGACCCCTGTGACGAGATGAGTCTGGAGCTGAATGAGCATCAGGCTAGCCTGCTCCATCCAGCACTGGGAGGATGAGGGGTGAAAGAGGGGAAGGGAGGAACGGCCCCAATATAGCCCCCTCGTCACTTCCCCCCACCTCCTACTGGCCCATCCTAGGGGAAGGGAGGAATGGCCCCAATATAGCCTTGTCACTTCCCCCCACCTCCTACTGGCCCATCCTAGGGGAAGGGAGGAACGGCCCCAATATAGCCCCCTCGTCACTTCCCCCCACCTCCTACTGGCCCATCCTAGGGGAAGGGAGGAATGGCCCCAATATAGCCTTGTCACTTCCCCCCACCTCCTACTGGCCCATCCTAGGGGAAGGGAGGAACGGCCCCAATATAGCCTTGTCACTTCCCTCCACCTCCTACTGGCCCATCCTAGGGGAAGGGAGGAACGGCCCCAATATAGCCCCCTCGTCACTTCCCCCACCTCCTACTGGCTCATCCTAGGGGAAGGGAGGAACGGCCCCAATATAGCCTTGTCACTTCCTCCCACCTCCTACTGGCCCATCCTAGGGGAAGGGAGGAACGGCCCCAATATAGCCCCCTCGTCACTTCCCCCCACCTCCTAGTGGCCCATCCTAGGGGAAGGGAGGAACGGCCCCAATATAGCCCCCTCGTCACTTCCCCCACCTCCTACTGGCTCATCCTAGGGGAAGGGAGGAACGGCCCCAATATAGCCTTGTCACTTCCCCCCACCTCCTACTGGCCCATCCTAGGGGAAGGGAGGAACGGCCCCAATATAGCCCCCTCGTCACTTCCCCCCACCTCCTACTGGCCCATCCATCTAGCTCCCGATAGGAGCTCAGGCCAGTCATGTGGTGCCTCTCTTAAGGGGATAGCGCCCCTCTTTCTTAGTATAGGCGCACTTTAGGCCTGGAACAAACTCTGAGTGTCTTTTAGATTCCAGAACCGGCTGCTGGCCTTCCCCATTTTGGGATGCCCCGTTGTCTGAAACCAACCAGATCGCCCATATTAAAGCGGATCTTCACTCTGAATAAGAGTCTATCTTATATGTTTCCCACACCCTGTACATACAGATTGATCACATTAAAAATCACCCTACCTGCATCTACTGCATGTTATGAGCCATTAAACATCCAAGATGGAGGCTCATGAAGCATCAGGCAGCCTGCAAACAGGAAGTGCCTTCTGACTGTGCTGCTCTGCATTCTGGGATTGCTGACCTTTTCCTGACCCCAGCTCTGTTCTGTCTGAGCAAAGCACAGCTATAACCCCACCTCCTGTACTTTATCCCGCTCTCCTCTCCTCAGTAAGTGTGATGCTTCTGAGTCAAGATGGCGGCGCCCGTATCCTAAAGACCTGAACAGAGTTGCAGCCCAGTTGGGGAAAGAATAAGTGAATAAAAACTTAAAATATATTAACTTTAAATGCTGGGGAATAGTTTTTTAAGGGTTTGGGCTTTTCAATAAATCATGGTGAAGGTCCGGTTTAAGTCCCGGTCGAACGCCACACAAGCAGGCTCTCATCCAATCAGAGCCATTTGGTGTGATTATGTCTTTCAGCAAACGCCTCTGGTTGTTTTCAATGGGGAACGAGAGCGGCCGCACCCCCTGCATCTTGTTTTTACTACAATTGCCCTTTAATATTCTTTACACAGGAAGATAGATTGTGGCTGAGCTTGTTAGTGTAACATTATTAAAAATGTCCCTTTCAGTGTCAGCCTACATCTAGCCATAGACACACACAAGGATCTGCCTTCCTTCCCCTTGTAACCATGGCAACAGCACTCCAGACGCGTCTCCTCCGGCAATTGGCTCGGAGCCCGGCACAATACTGATGGCCGCTGCAGTTTATACGGCACTGCGTCTGGAAGGCTCCGCCGCAGACCTGGGAGAGCCGAAGCTGCGCATCCACTTAACCAGCGAGCGCCGGCGCACAAGCCGCTCAGCAAGAGGAAAATCAATACCGCTCGGAATTATTCATGCAGCTGCCACGGAGAATTATGGGTGCTCAAAGTGACACATGCCTCCATTTTGCATTCTTTTTTTTTGGGGTCCAGAAAATGCTCCATTTAAAGTAGAACCCCGAGCAAACCACAAAATTACCCCAACATGGCTTAAGCGCGGTCACCCTAAAAGTTCATATTCCTCACTGTTATGTGAAAAAAATGGATCCATGATCCTCTGTCACTGCTCTGCCTTCCCCTCAGTTTCATGGGAGCATGAGGCTCAACTTAGGCCCTTATTTATGAAGGAATAGCGACAGGTAGCGACTGGTGAGCGGCCGGTAATGACGGGCCCCGCCACGAGAACGCCGGCTCCCCACCACAATCACACATTTATCAAGCCAATCCTGCTTAGCGACTGAGATAGCGCCAGATAGCCACTCATTCATCATTATTCCAGCCTCAGCCCACAGCGCCAGCGTCCGACCTTGAACAGCGACAGGTATGACCTCTCGCTACCTGGCGCTCTCCAATGCATTTCAATGGAACAATCTTTAAATATTCATAATTAATTGTTATTAATTTTTTATTTTTTTAAATGTGAAAAATTCTGTGACCCCTTCTGCCATTTTAGATAATTTTTTTAAGGGAAAAAAAAAAAATTGTACAGAATTGATATTACAGGTCTGATATTAATATATTCATATTACTAAATTATTTAAAAAACTTTTTTTTTGGTTTCAAAAAATATGGTGGTTTGGGGGTTAAAAAACTACTTTTAACCCATCGCCGCCAGCGCTCTGGGGTTTAAACATGCATTTCACAGCGCTTGAATTTTTTGAGCGTGATTTTTTGATGAATATGGTGGAAGCCGGTCGCTCTGACCAGTCGCTATCATGCGCACCCATATATCGCGGAACCTGTCAAATAGCGACTTGTAACCTTGTATTCAACATTACGCAACGCCGACTGAGTCGCTGTCAACAACCGAACAACGGCCAAGCACAGCGACTACTAGCGGGCGCTGTGAAAATACCGCTACAGTCGCTCAACTGTCGCTACATGTCGCTATTAATAAATCAGCCTCCTAGAAGGTTGACGGCAGAAGGAGACCATACGGTCCATCTATTCTGCCCTTATGTAACTGTATGTTTTATCTTAGGATAGATGTGTGCTTATCCCAGTTTAAATTCAGTGACTGTTGATTTTGCAACTACCTCTGCTGGAAGTTTGTTCCAAGCATCTACTACTTTTTCTACATCTACTTACTCTCCCTTTGCTGTTTATCAGCAGGAGAGATCATTTTAGCATCATTGCCGGGCAGTGCCTAATTGGTTCCTAATTATATTTTACCTATGATCCCCCCCACCGAGATATATATATATTTTTCCCTCTCTCCCCTCTTCCTTCTATCCCACCCCCGCCCTCATTTCCCTGCATCCCTCCCCCCTCCCCTACTATTCCAAATACCAGTTTTTTTTTTTTTTATTTATTTTTCCTCTCTCCTTACTCATCCTTTCCAGTTGCTTCTTGTTTGAGTCTTCCTTGCAGTTTCTTACCAAACTGTAGAAGTTGGTTCTTAGAGGCTGATTTATTAATAACGCCAGGTAGCGACAGTTGAGCAACTGTAGTGGTATTTTCACAGCGCCCGCTAGTAGTCGCTGTGCTTGGCCGTTGTTCGGTTGTTGATAGCGACTCAGTCGGTTTGCAGTAATGTTGAATATAAGGTGATGAGTCGCTATTTGACAGGTTCCGCGCTGTATGGGAGCGCATGACAGTGAATGGCCATAGCGACTGGCTCCCACCATATTCATTAACAAATCACGCTCCAAAAATTCTCGCGCTGTGAAATGCATGTTTAAACCCCAGAGCGCTGGCGGCGATGGGTTAAAAGTAGTTTTTTAACCCCCAAACAACCATATTTTGGGAAACCAAAAAAAACAAGTTTATAAAAACATTTTGGAATATGAATACATTAATATCAGACTTGTAATAGCAATTCTGCACAATTTTTTTTTTATTTTTTTCTTACTTTAAAAAAAATATCTAACATGGCAGAAGTGGTAACAGAAATTTTCACATAAAAAAAAAAAATAAAAAAATTATTAACAATTAATTATGAATATTTAAAGATTGTTCCATTGAAATGCATTGGAGAGCGCCAGGTAGCGAGAAGTCATACCTGGCGCTGTTCAAGGTCGGACGCTGGCGCTGTGGGCTGAGGCTGGAATAATGATGAATGAGTCGCTATATGGCGCTATCTCAGTCGCTAAGCAGGATTGGCTTGATAAATGTGTGATTGTGGTGGGGAGCCGGCGTTCTCGTGGCGGTGACCGTCATTACCGTTCGCTCACCAGTCGCTACCTGGCGCTATCCCTTGTTAAATAAGGGCCTTAGTCTCACCATGTTTAGTCAGATCGGCTTCTATTTCTATAATTTGATATAAATATATTTCTATCATCTTCTTCATCCACTTTCCAAAAGTAGGTGGGGTTGAGTTGCGCCAATATTTAACAATATAGTATTTGGAGCCCATTACTATAATGTTTATCAAGAACCTCTTGGCCTTGGAAAACTCTGGTATTGGGAAGTTCAAGAGGATTCTTATGAGGCTCATCTTTTATTCATTATTGTAGTTGTATTAGACTCCATCCAATAGCTTGGGTTGCTTCATGTCCTTCTTTTCTGGCCTAGTCAGGTTGAATAAAACTTACGGGGTACCGAGTCCTGCAGTGTGTCCCAGTCCAGTTCAGGGGCGTACATACCATAGAGGCAGTAAAGGCAGCTGCCCCTGGACCCATGGCAGAAGGGGCCCCGGCACAAACTGCCTCTACCACCTCTATATAGTCTGTATGTTGCCCGGTGCCGGCAGCAGCAGAGCAGATTGAAAACGTGGCATGTGGTGCTTTCATGCTGCCTCCTTTCTCCTCCTGCCCCTCCTAATACTTACCTACCCAGCCATGCTGAGTCTTTCTTCCAATGGTCTATTGTTATATTCCATCTGGCCCTGTCCCCATGCATCCACCATGCCCCCAGCTGACATGCACTGTTGTTTGGCCCTGCTGTGACTGGGGCAGTGAGTGTCCAGACCATGAGTAGGGGAGGTTTAGGGGTATGCAAATGGGGGCCCACGATGGGGCAGATGTGTGCTGATGTTTGGCCTTGCCTTGACTGGGACAGAGATGCCCACCCTGCTGGGGGGTTGCCTATGGGGCCATGTGATGGGGCCCTGCTATGTTGCTCCATCAGAGCTGTGAAAGCGACTGGTGCAGTTGAATAAAGCTTACTGAATCCTGACAATGCGGCCTAGTCTGGTTAAAGTGGACCAAAACCCCCTATAAGATTCCCGGGGCTGTTACCCGCCCCCCCCCCCCCCCCCCGCTGTGTGAAACCCCCCAGGTCTCCTCATTCACTTACCTCGTTTCCCGGTCAAACGGCACATGCACGAGCCGTGACCGCATCCAGCTATCCCTCCAGCAGGGCATTTGTAAATGGCTGGTGCAGGCACGCTCCCTGTTAGAGGGAAGCGGAGGATGCGGCCGTCAGGACAAGCTCTTAGACAAGCCGTGGGACTGGGAAGAGGTGAGTTGGTCTTGGTGTCCTGGGGGGTGTTTCACACAGCGGGGCACCCCCGATCGGGGTGCCCTGGGGGGGAAAGGATCAAAACCCAGGATAGTCAAAATCATGGGTTTTGGTCCTGTTTAAATAGAACTTACAGGGTCCCAAGATCAAATGGTGCAGTGTGGCACTGCTGGTTGAATAAAACTTACCGGGGCCGCAAGATCGAGTCCTGCAGTGTGATCCATTAGAGCCATGTACGCCACTGGTCCCGATGAATAAAACGTACTGGATCCCGAGTAATGCAGTGTGGCCTTGCCAGTAAATAGAACTTACTGGGTCCCGAGATTGAGTCCTGCAGTGTGGTCCAGTCCGGTTGACTATAACAGTGGTTCTCAACATTTTTATGCCAAGTACCCCCAGCGACAAGCAGTTGCAACCAAGTTCCCCTGTAAAGGGTGGGGGGCCGGGGAAACGATGACTAATGTTACCAAAATAAGTAGGTCACTGGCCCTGAAGCGCTATTGGAAGCAGAAAGAGTAATGTTTTACTGTTAAGATAATATACCAGACCTGTCAGAGTGACTTTGTTGGTGAATCCGGTGGTGTACAGGTCTGCAGATTGGCTTAGTGGTGCCCTCTGTGTTGTACAGTCCCCCTCCCCCCCACCCCAAAGGAGGGGGTGTACCCAGGGCTTGCAGAGAAGGGATAGCACATAGGTTGCCACGAAACAGAATTGTGGGCCTGGGTTAGTGGAGTTAGGAGGGGTGGGAGAGTGGAGGGTGGCCGGGAAGGCTAGGTGGGGGAGTGAGTGAAGCTGGGAGGTGGGGTGGAGAAGTGAGTGGAGCCGGGAGGGCATGGGTGGGGAACCGAGTGGAGTTCGGAGGGCGGGTAGGGGAGTGAGTGGAGCCGGGAGGACGGGGTGGGGGAGTGAATGAAGCCGGGAGGGTGGGGGGTTGAGTGGAGCCGGGAGGGTGGGGTGGGGGAGTAGGTGTAGCCGGAAGGGCAGGGTGGGGGAGCGAGTGGAGCCGGGAGGGAGTGGTGGGGGAGTGAGTGGAGCCGGGAACACGGGGGTGAGGGTGTGGGTGGAGCCGGGAGGGTGGGTTGGGGGAGTGAGTGGAGCTGGGAAGGTGGGGAGTGAGTGGAGCCGGGAGCGCTGGGGTGAGGGAGTGAGTGGAGCTGGAAAGGTGGGGTGGGGGAGTGAGTGGAGCCGGGAGGGAGTGAGTAGTCGGGAGGGCGAGGTGGGGGGATGAGCGGATTCGGGAGAGTGGGTTGGGGGAGTGGGTGGAGTCGGGATGGCAGGGTGGAGGAGTGAGTGGAGTCAGGTGGGGGAGTGAGTGGAGTCGGGTGGGGGAGTGAGTGGAGTCGGGTGGAGGAGTGAGTGGAGTCGGGAGGGCAGGGTGGAGGAGTGAGTGGAGTCGGGTGGGGGAGTGAGTGGAGTCGGGTGGAGGAGTGAGTGGAGTCGGGAGGGCAGGGTGGAGGAGTGAGTGGAGTCGGGTGGGGGAGTGAGTGGAGTCGGGTGGAGGAGTGAGTGGAGTCGGGTGGAGGAGTGAGTGGAGTCAGGTGGGGGAGTGAGTGGAGTCGGGTGGAGGAGTGAGTGGAGTCGGGTGGAGGAGTGAGTGGAGTCGGGTGGAGGAGTGAGTGGAGTCGGGTGGAGGAGTGAGTGGAGTCGGGTGGAGGAGTGAGTGGAGTCGGGTGGGGGAGTGAGTGGAGTCGGGTGGAGGAGTGAGTGGAGTTGGGTGGAGGAGTGAGTGGAGTCGGGTGGGGGAGTGAGTGGAGTCGGGTGGAGGAGTGAGTGGAGTTGGGTGGAGGAGTGAGTGGAGTCGGGTGGGGGAGTGAGTGGAGACGGGTGGGGGAGTGAGTGGAGTCGGGTGGGGGAGTGAGTGGAGACGGGTGGAGGAGTGAGTGCAGCCAGGAGGGGGGTGGGTGTTTTTGGTAAAGCAATGTCATTTTTCCTCCCTTGCTGTTCTCCTCATTGGTTAGCTCCCCTCTGCTCTGAATGTCTTTGGTGTTTTCAGCGTTTTTCCTGAGCGCGATATCGATATCGCAGCATGCCTGTAAAATATTTACACTACTGTTTGTGTGTGTGTGTGTGGGGAGGGGGGAGGTATCAGCTCCCCCGTCTCCGCCTGTTTTAGTGTTTTGCCGCTTGATATGAGTGAGGCCTCTCTGGGACGCACAATCGCTTTACAGCTGGGGAAGCAGTGGGGACATTTCACGCGCTGGCAATTTTGCTCTAATTAAGCCTCATGAATATGAAGATGCAGAAATCCCCGGCCGTCCCTGTTTAGGCTCCGCAAGGCGACGCCATCTATGGCAGCGTCACTTTCACTTAGGGCTGACATGCTCCTTGGCCGCCATGGTGGATGTAAGGGAGGAACTTCCCTGATTGGGCGATAAAGCGTTGTGTCAATTTAAAGCCCAACTATATCCAAAAGTTAATATCTGCGAGATGATTCTGCACTGCCCAATAGTTTAGGAATGTGGCCAAACTCGACTTTGGCCATTTTTTGGGGGATAACCAGATTATCCACACTTAGGTGATGTGTTTAATTGTTGTTTGATTTATGGTTATTTATAGGTTATAGTTGTTGTTTGATTTATTGTTATTTATAGTTCAGCACTTGCGCTTTTTCCTCTTGCCACATTAATACATTGATATTGATACGGTTATCTTTTGCACTATTTGCACTTTATATGTTTCAATTGTTTACAGTGTTGGCGCTTTATTGAATTTAACTCTTTTAAAAATGGTTGGATTGGGATTATGGATTTAAAGTGGACCAACACCCAGGATTTTCACTATCCTGGGTTTTGGTCCGATCGGGGGTGCCCCGCTGTGTGAAACCTCCCAGAACGCCCGGAAACACTCACCTCACCACGCTCCTACGCGGGCGCTCCTTCAATCAGAGCACTCAGAGCCGCTGTGGTATGCACGTACAAGCGGCGTCCACCCACAGCGGCTCTGAGCGCTGGAGGCCGCGTCTCGCGCTTCCCTCTAACAGTGAGCGTGCCCTGCTAGAGGGAAGCGTGAGACGCGTCCCGCGCATGCGCCGTCGGAACGGGGATAAGATAAGGTTTTTGGGCTTTCTGGGGGGTTTCACCCCACGGGACATCACGATTTTAGATGCCCTGCGGGGAGGGATCTGATCTATAAGATTCCCGGGCCGATCCCCCCTGGGTGTTGGTCCACTTTAATTGGGATACCCCATAAAATGTACTGTTGAGTGTTATATGTTTTTTAATTGTCTGTCATTATGTGACTTTTAATGGGTATTTGCTAATAAATAATAATATATGAGTTCTTGATATATCTCTGTTGCCTGTATTAATTACCGTGGAGGGGGTGCAGTGATTTGGTGCGATTTGGGTGAATTGCTGGATTCACCATTAAATAATATAGTTTAGGAATGTATGGTGCTGGCTGGCAAGGACACCCCTATGGGGCAATTTACAATGCACACACCTAAAGTAAATGGACTACCAGTATAGCCCACCAAACCTTGCCAAAAGAAGGCAGCCGCACTACATATAGGGTTTTAAATTTAGTATTCAATTTTATTATAGACAAAATTACATAAGCATGCTCACAATAAGACAAAAGACAGGTGAAAAACAATTAAAACATGAGAACGGGAATGAAAAAAATTGGACTATACAAACTATATGCTCTAATTCATAGGTATATGAGGGAGGGAGGTATAACTCAGTGCAGGGGTGGGGCAGCCAGGAGGTAGGTATCACTCAGTGCAGGGGTGGGGCAGCCAGGAGGTAGGTATCACTCAGTGCAGGGGTGGGGCGGCCAGGAGGTAGGTATCAGTCAGTGCAGGGGTGATACCTCCTGGCTGATACCTACCTCCTGGTCGCCCCACCCCTGCACTGACTGATACCTACCTCCTGGTCGCCCCACCCCTGCACTGACTGATACCTACCTCCTGGTCGCCCCACCCCTGCACTGACTGATACCTACCTCCTGGCTGCCCCACCCCTGCACTGACTGATACCTACCTCCTGGTCGCCCCACCCCTGCACTGACTGATACCTACCTCCTGGCTGCCCCACCCCTGCACTGACTGATACCTACCTCCTGGCTGCCCCACCCCTGCACTGGCTGATACCTACCTCCTGGTCGCCCCACCCCTGCACTGACTGATACCTACCTCCTGGCTGCCCCACCCCTGCACTGACTGATACCTACCTCCTGGCTGCCCCACCCCTGCACTGAGTGATACCTACCTCCTGGTCGCCCCACCCCTGCACTGAGTGATACCTACCTCCTGGCCGCCCCACCCCTGCACTGAGTGATACCTACCTCCTGGTCGCCCCACCCCTGCACTGAGTGATACCTACCTCCTGGTCGCCCCACCCCTGCACTGACTGATACCTACCTCCTGGCTGCCCCACCCCTGCACTGAGTGATACCTACCTCCTGGCTGCCCCACCCCTGCACTGAGTGATACCTACCTCCTGGTCGCCCCACCCCTGCACTGACTGATACCTACCTCCTGGCTGCCTCACCCCTGCACTGACTGATACCTACCTCCTGGCTGCCCCAGTCCCCTTCAAACCTATGTTTCCTGTTAGACCCTCAGCAGCATCACCTGCTTGTCCTTTATAGGCAATGAGAAAATGCACAGGGTTCAGTTGTCTTGCTAGCCGGGCCCCACAAAGGACTTGCCTGGGCCCCATAGAGAAGCCATGCCCATACACCATACCTCTCAAGTGTCCCTGATTTGGAGAGACTGTCCCTCTTTTGTGGCCATGTCCCCCCTCGTTGTTCTCATTTGTTCCAGCAATAAATGTGTTATTTGCCCATTCAAAGTGTTTCTATTGCTGTAACTGTTACACCCTATCTAATATCCATCCCTCAATGAGGGGGCGTGGCCTAATTTAACAATTGCCCCTTTTTCCCACCCTGAAAAGTTGTGAGGTATGCATACAGCCCTGCGGCCCAGGAGACATTGTATTGCTACAGTAAGAGATATTGCAGTGGGAATAGCTGGCGGCTTGCTGGATGACTGACATTCAGGATTCATGTAATAATCCAGCGGAGCTCGGCTCATCTAATCTCATTGTATGGAAATGAGCTGACAAGCCGCATTTTGCATACAGTTATAGCGGCACGGCTAATAACCGGCAATTTCCCGGCCTGGGATCACATCGTCTGGCTGGGATTGAAGATCTCTCTCTCTCCTCGTTACACGCTTTGTCTCCTGCGATGGGGTAAATTTAGCCTAGTGAGGCAGAACCGCGCGCTCCCTCCTGGTACAAGGCATGATGGGAACATGTGTCAGGGTGTCACTTCAGGTAGCAAGATGATTTCCTTCTTCTCCTTCTTTTGACAAAATAGTCAAAGACCCAAATACATCCGTCAAGCGCGGGAGAGGGTGAAAGTGCTGCTCTCTCTCTCTCTCTCGAGGAAATGACTTGACACAATGTTCCTGTAATGAAGAGCAAGGTAAAATAAGCTGTATAATAATCAGAGACTAGAACACACTATAACACAAATAACACACTAGCCCAGGTTTTGTTCCTTGTCCGGATGGCATCCTGTTTTGGGATACCCCGCTATGTGAAAACCCCAGATCGCCCACTTCCCAGTCCAACGGCGCACTCACAGGCTTTCGTCCAATCAGAGCTGTGCGGCACACAGTAATGTAGAGCGAGTTAAAATAAGCTGTAAAATATAACACAAATAACACACTATCCCAGGTTTTGTTCCCTGTCTGGGTGGCATCTTGTTTTGGGATACCCCGCTATGTGAAACCTCCCAGATCGTCCACTTTCCAGTCCAACGTCGTGTTCACAGGCTCTCGTCCAATCAGAGCTGTGCGGCACACAGTAATGTAGAGCAAGTTAAAATAAGCTGTAAAATATAACACAATAACACCAATAACCTAAAACAATAACACCAATAAACCTCCCAGATCGCCCACTTCCCAGTCCAATGTCGCGTTCGCAGGCTCTCGTCCAATCAGAGCTGTGCGGCACACAGTAATGTAGAGCAAGTTAAAATAAGCCGTAAAATATATATATTTGTTCCTTGTCCGGGTGGCATCTTGTTTTGGGACCCCCCGCTATGTGAAAACCCCAGATCGCCCCCACTTCCCAGTCCAACGGCGCGTTCGCAGGCTCTCGTCCAATCAGAGCTGTGCGGCACACAGTAATGTAAAGCGAGTTAAAATAAGCTGTAAATATAACACAAATAACACACTATCCCAGGTTTTGTTCCTTGTCCGGATGGCATCTTGTTTTGGGATACCCCGCTATGTGAAAACCCCAGATCGCCCAGTTCCCATTCCAACATCGCGTTCGCAGGCTCTCGTCCAATCAGAGCTGTGCGGCACACAGTAATGTAGAGCAAGTTAAAATAAGCTGTAAAATATAACACAAATAACACCAATAAACCTAACAACCTAACACAATAACACCAATAACCTAAAAAAATAACACCAATAAACCCCCCAGATCGCCCACTTCCCAGTCCAACGGCGCGATTTGCAGGCTCTCGTCCAATCAGAGCTGTGCGGCACACAGTAATGTAGAGCAAGTTAAAATAAGCTGTAAATATAACACAAATAACACACTATGCCAGGTTCCTTGTCCGGATGGCATCCTGTTTTGGGACCCGCCGCTATGTGAAATCCCCCAGATCGCCCACTTCCCAGTCCAATGGTGCACTCATAGGCTCTCGTCCAATCAGAGCTGTGCGGCACACAGTAATGTAGAGCAAGGTAAAATTAGCTGTAAAATATAAGACAAATAACACACTATCCCAGGGTTTGTTCCCTGTCCGGGTGGCATCTTGTTTTGGGATACCCTGCTATGTGAAACCTCCCAGATCGCCCACTTCCCAGTCCCAACGGCGCTTTTTGCAGGCTCTCGTCCAATCAGAGCTGTGTGCTGTGACTACGTCATTCGGCAAGCAACTCTGATTTACTTCAATAGGGAGCACATGCAGCCGCATTCCCAGCGGTGTGCTCAGGGCTGGATTAAAGGGGGGGCACAATGGGCACGAGCCCCGGGGCCTCCACCACTTGCCCTGCAAAAGGGGCCTCCACTAACCCTTGGGTCTGGTCCAGGAGGCTTTTCAGTCTTTGGCCTGATGATCCGAGGGGCCTGCAACAAACCTATCAGCGGCAGTGGGGCCCCCCCGCACCTGGGCAAGCTTTTCTTTTGTTTTTGCAAACCTGCAGCCAAAGTCACCAAAAGGGCAACGTGGAGAGTCTATAGCAGCAAAGCCGCTGCCAGCAACGCTACAGTGATGGGTGCAAAGCTGCGAAAACAGGAGTTCCCGAGCAGCACGCACCCGCACAAGGGGGGCACAAGGGACTCCATCTGACGTTCCAGTAAGTGGGCGGGTGACAGACAACCACCAATCAGTTACTTGGCTGGACTATTATTTTAAAGGGGAAGACAATACTGTGTCTGTCTTTTGTGCCCAGGGGCCCCCACCACACTTAAACCGGACCAACACCCGTTTTTACCTTAACGGGTGTTGGTCCGGCTGTGTGGTTATTGTAAGAAGTGTGGGGGGGCATCCAGAATGCTGGAGCCCCCCTCACAGCAAACCGCATATATCGCTTGCTTTACTCACCTTCGTAACGAGCCAGCGGCGAGAGCGGAGTCCCGCGATTGGCCGCCGGGCGGTCACGTGGGCGAAGTCGCGTCCTCTGTGCCCGCCACCAGCAGGACCTGCCCACGTGACCGCCCGGTGGCCAATCGTGGGACTCCGTTCTCGCTGCTGGCTCCAGCATTCTGGATGCCCCCCTCACTTCTTACATTGACCACACAACCGGACCAACACCCGTTAAGGTGTGGCTGCCCTAGGCACAGGTCTAGGCTTGCCTAATGGGAAATATAGCCCTGCCTAGGAGGGCCCTGACACTGAGGTGCATGGGGCCCAACATTTCTAACAGTGGCCTTGCTCAGTAGTAAAACAAACTATGACCGCGAAAGTGAGAGTCTTTATTAGCGTCAAGCCTATAACCCCCCCTCCTCCCCCGCACCGGCTCCTGTCCAGACATTTCCCCTAAAGTGTTTAGAATTGACACCGAAACAAAACCCCCTTAATTATGCATCTCGTGCCCAGAGCGCTATAAAATCCCCCAACGCTGTCTGCAAATCAAAGCCAACGTATCAGTGTTTTTTCAGGCTGCCATCTCCATATTAATAATCCCCTTTGAGTCCCCTTTTGCCGGCTGCACCAGAGAGATAGCGAAATTGTGGGGCGTCGGAGGCTCCAGCGCCATGCGGACTCTTCACCAGAGAGCCGATGAAATCCAATCATTCTTCTCATAATCTCGCCAGACTTACCCAATTCCTTTCAATCTTCTTAGCGATACATGAAAAGAACAAATGTTCTTTCAAATTTGACCTCATATATTCCTGCTTGCCTTTTTTTTTCTTTTTTTTTTTTTTTTGCGCACATTCATTTGGTTTGCAGCTCATCATTAATATCATTTCTTGATGCCGGACTCGCTAATGTGCTGCGAGCGTGCCGCTGAACTTCTGGAAACCGCAGTGGGGTAACCGAGAGTTCAGCTCTTGAGTGATGTACGCTGCTGATCACACCATTGTCTGGCGTTTGCTTCTTTGTTTTTACTTTTTTTTTTGTTATTTAAAGGGCTGCTGTGTGAAATTTTAACCGGCAGAAAAAGAAAAAGCGGCAATGAAAAGGGCTTCAGCAGTAGTGGTATATTTAGGGGGTTATTTAAGAAATGGTAACGCCAGGTAGTGCCACGTAGCGTCGGGTGAACGCTGGGTGCTGTATGTGAAAACCACATTTAAGAAAGTCAATATGGTGAGCGCCTCTAACAGCGCCATTTAGCGTCACATGTATCATTAGCGGCCGCTCAATGTATAGCGCCGGCGCTCTAGGTTCCAGAGCGCCATGTAGCACCTGTCGCTCAGTAGCGCTCTCCCATACATTTCAATGGTGTTTCATTTGGTTGTGTATAAATGGCGTGTTGCTAAAGTACATTTTTAAATTTTTGACTCAAATCATTGTGTGACCTATCCTGCCCGGCAACCAAACACTAAGAGGCCGATTCATCAATAGCGCCAGGTAATGAGCGACTGTAGCGTGATTTTTTCAGCGCCAGCCAGTATTCGCTGTGCTTGGCCGGCATTAGCTTGATGACAGCGACTCAGTCGGTGTGCGGTAATGTTGAATACGGGCTGGGGGGTCGCTGTTTCACAGGTCCAGCGTTGTATGTGAGCGCCTGACAACGAATGGCCAGAGCGAACGGCTAGCTTCATATTCATCAAAAAATCACGCTCCGAATGTGCTGTCGCTGTCCATTCCTTGTTTAAACCCCAGAGCGCTGGCGGCGATGTGTATTAACTAGTTTTTAACCCCTAAACAACCATATTTTTTGAATGTAACATTATACATGTTTTTAGAATAATTTTGTAATATGAATACATTAATCTCAGACCTGTTAGATCAATTCTGCACATATTTTTTTTTTTTTTTTTACTTAAAAATAAATCCTAACATTGCAGAAGTGTTCTCCGATTTTTTGACATTAAAAAAATTAAAAAAAAAATTATTACCAATTAATCATGAATTATTATAGATTGCTCCATTGAAATGCATTGAACATCGCCAGGGAGCGACAGCTCATACCTGGCACTGTGAGGGAATTTGCAGCGGCGCTGTTCGGTCCAGGCGGCTTCATGATGAATGCCGCGCTAGCCGTCGCTCTCGCCGGCGCTAGCCTCATTTTGCTTGATAAATGCGTCATTGTGACCGCCGCCGGGCGTACTTGAGTCGGTAGTCGCCGTTAGCTGCCGCTACCTGGCGCTCGTCGGACACTACCTGGCGCTATCGCTTGATGAATAAGGGCCTTATTGTTTTTTTTTTTATTTCATTTTTTTTTATGCAGAATTGTATGTGCAGGTCGGCCATTGCAATGAGTTAAAACAATGTAATTTCACATGTTTTCGCTCTGGTGCTGGTGGATATGTGAAAACAGAAACAGACTTTTATCACATAGCTTCTGGTGCTTGAAGCTAGAGCGCCCAGTTTTAGAGCGCCGACGCTGGTTGGGTGTAGTTTTTTTCTTTAATATGGGCTTCAGCGCCAAGTGCCGGACGCACTTAACTGGCGCTACCTATAACTCGCTGCAGCGTTGTCCTGTTGTCAGATGTAGCGTAGAGTCTTGGGCGCTTTGACCTCGGGACACCACCTAACGTTCGCGATTGGCTCTGCAGTGATTCAGGGAGAAGCTTCTACAGCGCCCAGGCACACATCACATTTATCAATGCTGGACAGGATAGTACAGCGTCACTTGTTCAGACGCTAAGCTAGGTCACAGCGCCAGACACCCGCTTGCAGTGACCACTTGCGGGCACTCTAAGCGCATAGATGCTTACATGGCAATATGTGGCGCTAGTCTTAAATTAGCCTATCACCCCGGCCATCATCTCTGGTCATCTTGGGACTGTCTCCCTTTAATGTTGACCTTTTGGATTTGACATGTCTCTCACCTCTTCTTTCTATCACTTGCTTCTTCTTTTTAAATGTTTTATTGATGATGTGATGATGATGTATCAAATTGATATCATATAGAAAAATGGTACATCAAAGGGCTTCAGTAATGGTAAACCACGCTGGATGGTCAACTTATACAGTATTTAAATATGACCCCAGCCATCACCCCAATTACCTTGGAACCTTCTCCTTCTATACTCTCTAGCATTTCCCTTTAATGTTGGCCTTTTGGATTTTACATGTCCCTCCCCTCTTCTTGCTATCGCTCGCTTCTTCTTTTTAAATGTTTTTGTGATGATGTATCAAATTGATATCTCATAGAAAAAAGCCGGCACAGCACCTTTCATAAGTTCCTAACTTATTCCATTGGCTGGAAACCACTGTAATTGTAAATTTACACACTGAAAGATTCCAGGGCTGGCCGCTGGCTTTCCCCTTGGGCATCCTGATTCGGGATGCCCCGCTGTGTGAAATGCCCAAGGGCGCCCATACACACTCACCTTTCCCCAGTCCAATGGCGCCCATACACACTCACCTTTCCCCAGTCCAATGGCGCATGCGCGGGCTCTCGTTCAATCAGAGCCATTCATCGCACATAGTAATTGCTTGGCAAACATACTCCATGCTAAAAGATTCCAGGGCCAGCCGCTGGCTTTCCCCTGTGTGAAACACCCAAGGGCGCCCATACACACTCACCTTTTCCCTGGTCCAATGGGGCATGTGCGGGCTCTCGTTCAATCAGAGCCATATTAATTGCTCGGCAAACATACTCTGTTTACATGCTAAGTTTACAGGGCCGGCCGCTGGCTTTCCCCTGGGGCATCCCGATTCAGGATGCCCCGCTGTGTTCAATGCCCAAGGGCACCCATAGACACTGACCTTTCCCCAGTCCAATGGCGCATGCGCGGGCTTTCGTTCAATTAAGAGCCATTAGTCTTACATATTAATTGCTCGGCAAACATATTATGTTTACACGCTAAAAGATTCCAGGGCCAACCGCTGGCTTTCCCTTGGGGCATCCCGATTCAGGATTCTCTGCTGTGTGAAACGCCCCAGGGTGCCCATACACACTTACCTTTCTCTGGTCCAACGACGCATGCGCTGAATGGAGGCAGCTCTCATTGTTGTCAAAGCCGGGGATGCCAGGGATGTGGCAGCGCGCGCTCTCCATTGACAATAATGAGAGCTGCCTGATGAATGATGTCAGTTCAGCGGGCGGCTCTCATTTGGACATACGCTGGGGTGGGAGTGTGCGCACAGCTGGGGATGCGGCAGCGCACATGCTCCCCATTATAGTCAATGAGAGCCGTTTGCTAAAAGATGTAAAAACGGCTTTCATTGGCTGAGCACCAGCACATGCGCTGTTGGACTTAGGAGAGGTGAGTTAAACTAGGGAATTTCACACACCGGGGCATCCCCAATCAGGATGCCCTGGGGGAACGGAGCAAAACTCAGGAACGTCAAAATCCTGGGTTTGTTCCGCTTTAAATTGGACCAAAACCCAGGATTTTGACTATCTTGGGTTTTGGTCCTTTCCCCCGGGGCACCTCGATCGGGGGTGCCCCGCTGTGTGTAACCCCACAGATTGCCAGAAGAAACTCACATCTTCTTGGTCCTACTGGTCATGTGTGGCCGCTCATCCAATCAAGTGTGTTGGCGGCCGCATTCCCCCGCTTCCCTCTAACAGGGAACGTGCCAGCGTCGGCCATTCCCTCTACTAGAGGGATAGCGGGGATGCGGCCCGCGCATGTGCCGTTGGAGCGGGAACAAAGGTGAGTGTATGGAGTGACCTGGGGGGTTTCACAGGTTTTTGATGCCCTGGGGGGAGGGAATCAAGCTGAGTGTTGAGCCACTTAAAGTGGACCAACACCCAGGATTTTGACTATCCTGGGTTTTGGTCCACTTCGGTGGGGCACAGCGATCGGGGGTGCCCCGCTGTGTGAAACCCCCCAGAAAGCCCCAAAAACTCACCTCTCCCCGCTCCCACGTGACCGCTGCATCCAATCCCCGCCGGCGGAAAAGCGGGAGGCTGCGACAGACAAGAGAGCGTGCCTGCCGCTGCCTCCCGCACGTCACTCTTACAGGGCGCGCTCCGTTTGTGAATGGCCGGCACGGGTGCGCGTCCTGCTAGAGGGACGCGCGGGAGGTGGCGGCGGGCGCCGCTGGTTCGAGGATCAGGTAGGGATTTAGGGGTTTCTGGGGGGTTTCACACAGCCGGGCACCCCCGATCGGAGTGCCCCGCAGTCAGGGGGCTGATCGGTCCGGGAATCTTATAAATTCCCGGGCCGATCACGGGAGGGTGTTGGTCCACTTTAAATATGCATGGCAATAGGCTCTGATTGGATGAGAGCCCATGCATGCGATGTTAGACCAGGGAAAGGGTGAGTTATTCTGGGCGATCTGGGGGGGGGGGGTTCACACAAATCAGGATGACCACGGGTCAGGGAACAAAACCCAGGATAGTCAAAATCCCAGGTTTTGTTCCACTTTAAGGCTACGTTCACACCTGCCCAGTATCGCATGTGTCCATGCCATTGGGCAGTACCAGACGAAATCCTACAGTAGCTCCTCTATGGCCCATTTCACGCCTCTCCAGTGCGGCAGAACGAACAAAAAAACATTGCCACAAAAAGTCCTGCTTGCTGCATCCAGCAGGCAAACCGAGTCCAGACGCAGTCCCATAGAAATCTATTGCACACAACGAAACGCATGTAAAAATGAGGCTTTTACATAATTTTGCGTCAGTGTTGTGCATTTTTCATTTTTTTTTTTAAATAATGTGGGGTCCCCCTCCCCAAGGGTATCAGCCGGCACACCAGGCCCTTCACCACAAGTCTGGTGCTCCGTTTCCGCACTCCCCATCACCTGTTTGTTGGGGGGGGGGGGGGGTAATGGCAGTGGGCTGGGTACATGAAGACCATGACCAGGATCTCCCTGGTTGGTTATACTAAACTGGAGCTGCAAGGGAAGCAAGGTATGGGGTTTATTCATCAAGGGATAGCGCC
This sequence comes from Gastrophryne carolinensis, assembly GCA_027917425.1. Lineage (NCBI taxonomy): Eukaryota > Metazoa > Chordata > Amphibia > Anura > Microhylidae > Gastrophryne > Gastrophryne carolinensis. Next base: position 495,951,479 of record CM051236.1, read on the forward strand.
AGGTAGCGCCTCGTAGCGAACGCCGGGCGCTGTACACAATACCACATTTATCAAAGCGATTTCGGTGAGCGACTCTAACAGCGGCATGTAGCATCCGATTATCATCACAGACATCTCAGTGTATAGCGCCGGCGCTCTGGCTTCCAGAGCGCCTTGTATTATCTGTCGCTACCTGTTGCTCTCCCATACATTTCAATGGACATTGCTTTTCTTCTCTTTAAACAGGGTTTTCTTTTTATTTATTTTTTTTTTTAAAGAAATCATTATGTGACCTCTCCTGGCCTATTAAATGTCATTTTTGAAAACTTTTTTGATTTTTTTTTTTATATTTTTATGCAGAATTGTCATTACAGGTCTGGCTTAGTGATAATGCCACAATGTAATAACAATGTCATTCCATATGTTTTTGCTTTGTTACTAGTGGATATGTGTTCAGAAACAGCCTTTAATCACACAGCGCCTGACGCTCTGGGCTACAGCGACACAATTTTGAGCGCCGGCGCTGTGTGAGGCTGATTTTTTGATGAATATGGTTTGAGTCGCTCACACTGACCAGTCGCTATCATTCGCTCCCATATAAGGCTCGATTCAGAGAGACAAAAAAAAACTTCAGTTTTATTGCCGATCTGTTTTTTGTGTGAAATGTTCCCGCTCTCGTATGAGCGTACGAGCGATTCTATGCATGCATTGCAATCCTTCTGTTTGCAATCTGTCCGTTCGTACGGCAGAGTACGAGTACGAGTATGTCATTTTCCAGCGTGACTTTTCTGTTTCATTTTCACATGTTACAACGTAGGCTTTCGTTTTTGCCCTTTTCCCATCGTATCCTCCAACGAATCCTTTACGTTTCCCGTTCGATTCTGTTTCACTTTTACAATAAATATTCGTCCAGACGGAAATCCTTACGATCTTGCGCCTGTGCACTACAAACTTAGAGGCCGATTCATCAATAGCGCCAGGTAGCGACAGATGAGCGACTGTAGCGTGATTTTTTCAGCGCCAGCCAGTATTCGCTGTGCTTGGCCGCCGTTAGCTTGATGACAGCGACTCAGTCGGTGTGCGGTAATGTTGAATACGGGCTGGGGGGTCGCTGTTTCACAGGTCCAGCGTTGTATGTGAGCGCCTGACAACGAATGGCCAGAGCGAACGGCTAGCTTCATATTCATCAAAAAATCACGCTCCGAATGTGCTGGCGCTGTCCATTCCTTGTTTAAACCCCAGAGCGCTGGCGGCGATGTGTATTAACTAGTTTTTAACCCCTAAACAACCATATTTTTTGAATGTAACATTATACATGTTTTTAGAATCATTTTGTTATATGAATACATTAATCTCAGACCTGTTAGATCAATTCTGCACATATTTTTTTTTTTTTTTTTTTTTTGACTTAAAAATAAATCCTAACATTGCAGAAGTGGTCTCCGATTTTTTGACATTAAAAAAAAAAATAAAAAAAATAATACCAATTAATTATGAATAATTATAGATTGCTCCATTGAAATGCATTGGACATCGCCAGGGAGCGACAGCTCATACCTGGCGCTGTGAGGGAATTTGCAGCGGTGCTGTTCGGTCCAGGCGGCTTCATGATGAATGCCGCGCTAGCCGTCGCTCTCACCGGCGCTAGCCTCATTTTGCTTGATAAATGCGTCATTGTGACCGCCGCGGGCGTACTTGAGTCGGTAGTCGCCGTTAGCTGCCGCTACCTGGCGCTCGTCAGACACTACCTGGCGCTATCGCTTGATGAATAAGGGCATTAACTCATTAAAGTGCTCGCCTACATATTTGCCACCCTCACTTCTACTACAATGTTTAGCTAAATCACTTAGCACTGTCCTCCATCTTCCCTTTTGGACCCTTAAAGCTCACCCAAACCACTTCGCGGTTAGGTTCTTCTTCCATTTTAGCCCCCTAAAACTTACCCAAATCACTTCTCGGTCATGTGAATATTCATCTTTAAATATTTCTGGGCCCATTAGTTTTGTGTTAATGTATTTTGTAAATGAAATGACACTGTAACATTTTTTTTTTTTATTCCATCATAAAATATAAAATTTTTAAAAATATAAAAAACAAAATACATAGCAATGGCAGGCCACAGAACATTATTCTCCATCTGTGGTCCCCAACGAGTTGCGCAGCTCCTGCATCTCGCCCACCAACTGAAGGACCCTGACACTCAGTTGTGCCACTCTGGCACGTGTGGTCCCTGTTAAAAAACGGAAATTAAAATATTGGTATAACCTTGTTGGGGTCATACTGCAGTGCCCCCCCCCCCCTTTATGGTCCAAACACCTAAATCTGGACTTCAAAAGCCAGGGGGCCCTCGCCACCATGGCCGGGGTTTTGCATAGGGCCCGATTAGAGAACCCCTGGCCCGCATTCTGCAGGCAAAGAACGGGCATCAGGAGCAAGGGCAGGAGTGAATATCCAGAATCCCCTGAAAGAAGTTAAAAATACTAACATAAAATACACATTGTTTAACATGTCATCAAGGGCTAAAAACAGCAATAGGTTAAGACATGAGTCATCAACTATATTCATTGCCATACAGTGAAAATGGATTGATGGAATGTGAGCAAACTTACCCAGGAGCCATCCACCAGATAATTCTCCTGACTCAAACTGACGAAATAAGCCGGAGCTCTGCAATATATAAGCATCATGGGACGACCCTGGATGCCCTGCAAGAACACTGAGGAATCGCATAGCTGGACCAAACACTGCTTGTATGTTGTGCGAGTGGCACATCTTGCGGTTCCTGCAACCAAATCTAAAATAATTACACAAAGCAAAGCTAACCAACTAAAACAATAACTCCTACAACAAATTAAGATTCAAGTTCAACAATCCAAATATAATTCACAAAGGACATAAGTCTAAAAAAATATAGCAATTATATGGATGTGTGGGAAAATAAAATTTACATGCTAAGGACTAATTAAGGTCAGCATTAAAATGCATCTATAAGGCATACATGAAATGTATTGATTCAGGTATGCATTGCTATACAATTTATGGCCTCGGCCATGCTGATACATGCAATGCCTTGGTGCTAAAGGCGCGCAGACTCCTCCACATAGCCGCAAAACATGTTCAACAATAGCAATCCGAGCCCTCAAAGGTCCCGTAAGTGGATCGGAAATGAAACGGATTTATAGGGTGGTGATCCGTCGGAAATCATCTCTCTGAATCAGACGTAAGCCCATCCCAACAACGTAAGTTATCTGAACCAACGAAAAATATCAGATTTTGTTTGGAAAATGATCAGAACTAACGGAAATGTTCCGATTTGCTTCCGTTTATCGAAAGCGCATATACACATTTTCCCGAACGTTCGTACGAATGAAAAATTAACGAAAAAAAGCAAAAAAAAGACTAACACCCACCCAAACTTTCACAGACAGCTACGGACCAGTCCGGACTAAAGTGTCTTTGAATCGAGGCTATAGTGCTGTACTAGTGTTATAGCGACTCACACATCAAATTTCTCAATGCCGGCCAGCGATTGAGGCGCTTGGTAAGAGCGAATCTTAGCCGATCACAGCGACTACTAGTGGTCGCTCTGAGCGCTTCGCTACAGACGCTCATCTGCCGGTACCTGGCGCTAGTAATGAATCAGCCTGCCTGTATACTTTTTTCTCTTGCCCTTTAAATAAAAGTAGCCTTTAAAATTTGTCATTCTTTAAATTTTCGATTTTGCCCATCATTCTCCTTTAACGTGTCCTCTTCTATTGTTTGTTCCCTTACTGTGAAAGTGTACAAGTCCTTCCCCTGCCTTGCTGCCCTCCCCTGATAGTCTATTATAACCAAACAGGGATTAAGGCAATTAAATATATATTTTGAAGCGCGTGACAATAATGCGAGGTGACAGCGCGTTAACCCTCATTCTCCACACCTTTCGCACACACACGAGTTTAATGATTGGCTAATTCTGTTGACCTCAGCAGTGGCTCATCCTCGGCACAGTGCGTGCCAAGGGCAGCGTCGCTCCTGTAACCCGAGCGCGGGCGTCACAGCCGGGAGGATGAGCGGGTGATGATTCCTTCTATACTGTCTCTCTAGAAACTCAACCAGCGGGGTGTCCACGTGATGCCACCCATCGCGTCAGCTTAGAATGAGGAGCTTGCGTCAAATTTCCAACTGACCTGGTCCAATTTAAAACGCTGAAGATTAAAAGACCTGTCTGGGCATTAAAAAGAAAAACACAATAATAATCTTTAACCCCTCTCAGCCAATGACAATAATCTATGTAACACAATAGAATATTATATAGCAATAATGTAAATACATTGGCATTGATTCAATAAAGGTAGAAAAAAATTCTCATGGTAGTAAAAAATTCTCATGGTAGTAAAAAATTCAATTCATGAGAAAAAAGCCTGAGAATGTCACTGTTACTGAATCACTAGATAAAAAGACAATGAAAGTCAATGGCAGCTTTTACTACAGTGTAGAAAGGAGGAAACAGTTCTCTACTTTTCTTAGGAGTAAAAAAGTGCCATTGACTTTCATTGTCGTTTTATCTAGTGATTCAGTAACAGTGACATTCTCAGGCTTTTTTCTCATGAATTGAATCTTTTACTACCATGAGAATTTTTTTCTACCTTTATTGTATCGAGGCCATTGCTTTAGAAAAATATATAAAATGTAGCCTTACTAGACTAAGGGCCTTATTTATCACGGGCTAGCGCCAGGTAGTGTCTGACGAGCGTCAGGTACCGCCAGCTAACGGCGACTACCGACTCAAGTACGCCCGGCGGCGGTTACAATGACGCATTTATCAAGCTAAATGAGGCTAGCGCCGGCGAGAGCGACGGCTAGCGCGGGATTCATCATGAAGCCGCCTGGAACGAACAACGCCGCTGCAAATTCCTTCACAGTGCCAGGTATGACCTGTCGCTCCCTGGCGTTGTCCAATGCATTTCAATGGAGCAATCTTTAATTAATCATAATTAATTGTTATTATTATTATTTTTTTTTTTTTAATGTCAAAAATTCTGAGACCACTTCTGCAATGTTAGGCTTTTTTTTTAAGTAAAAAAAAATAAAAAAAAATATTTGTGCAGAATTGATCTTACAGGTCTGATATTAATGTATTCATATTCCAAAATGATTCAAAAAAACATGTATAATGTTACAATCAAAAAATATGGTTGTTTAGGGGTTAAAAACTAGTTAATACAGATCGCCGCCAGCGCACTGGGGTTTAAACAAGGAATGGACAGCGCCAGCAAATTCGGAGCGTGATTTTTTAATGAATATGAAGCAAGCCGTTCGCTCTGGCCATTCGTTGTCAGGCGCTCACATACAACGCTGAACCTGTGAAACAGCGACCCCTAAGCCCGTATTCAACATTACCGCACACCGACTGAGTCGCTGTCATCAAGCAAACGCCGGCCAAGCACAGCGAATACTGGCTGGCGCTGTAAAAATCACGCTACAGTCGCTCATCTGTCGCTACCTGGCGCTATTAATGAATCGGCCTCTAACTTTAACATATGTAAACAGCCTCGTTCATAGTAGATGCCCTGTAGTAATAGGGGGTTATTTAAGAAGGGATAGCGCCAGGTAGCGCCTCGTAGCAGCAGGCAGCGTCTTGAGAATGCTGGGCGCTGTATGCAAAACCACATTTAAGAAAGCGAATCTGGTAAGCAACTCTAACAGCGCCATGTAGCGTCACATGTATTAATCCAGGTGGCTCAGTGTATAGCACCGACGCTCTAGATTTAGAAGCGCCATGTAGTATCTGTCGCTCTGTAGCGCTCTCACATACATTTCAATGGGGCTTCATTAGCTGTGTATAAATAGTGTGATTGGCAATTTAATTTTTTTTTTATTTTGCTCAAATCATTGTGTGACGTCTCCTGGCTGCAAACAAACATTTTTATACATGTTTTGGACTTTTTATATTTTTATGCAGAATTGTCATTACAGGTCTGGCACTAAAGTGTTAATGTCACAGTGTTAAAACAATGTCATTCCATGAGTTCTCGCTTTGTTACTGGTGGATATGTGTTAAAAAACAGACCTTGAACATACAGCGTCTATGCTACAGCGCCCAGCTTTAGAGTGCGGACGCCTTTGTGTGTTTAGTGTTTTGTTAAATATGGTGTGGAGCAACGAGTGCTGGACGCACTGAGCTGGCGCTACCTCTTGCTCGCTGCAGCGTTATACTGTTGTTACAGCGGCCAACACATATCACATTCATCAATGCCGGCCAGGTTACTAGAGCAACCAAGACGCTCTGTTACAGCACCTGACACCCGCTTACAGCGTCTGCTAGCGGTCGCTCTAAGCACAGCTGCTCATCTGGCAATACCTGGCCTTATTAGTGAATCAGCCTCCATATATATTTAGGTGCTTTAAACCAAGATGCTGTCTTACAGGAGACTAAGGCCCTTATTTAAGAAGGGATAGCATCAGGTAGTGGCTGGTTAATGACAGGTAGCGACAGGTAGCGACTGGTGAACGCCGGACACGGCACGCAATTACACATTTATCAAGCAGAATCTGTTTAGCGATTGGGATAGCGCCATGTAGCGTCTGATTCATCATTTTCACAGCCTCAGCGAACAGCACCAGCGTTCAGCCTTGCACAGCGCCAGGTATGACCTCTCGCTACCTGTCGCTCTCCCATACATTTCAATGGATGAACCTTTTCTTCTCTTTAAACGGGGTTTTTGTTTTTTTTTCAAAAAATCACAAATAATTCTGTGACCTCTTTTGGCATTGAAAAAATCTGTTTTTTCACAATGTTTTAATTTTTTATATATTTCTTCAGAAATGACATTACAGGTTTGGCATTAAAGTGTTCATGTTACAATGTTGCTACAATGTAATTCCATATGTTTTCGCTTTGTTACTAGTTGATAGATGCTGAAAAACAGACTTTAAACACACCGCCTCCTGCGCTCTGGGCTTCAAACAAGTATTTTTAAGCGCCAGAGATTTGTGAGGCTGTTTTTTTTGCTGAATATGTTGTGAGTCGGTTGCTATGACCAGTCACTAACATGCGCTCCCATACAGCGCTGTACTGGTCAAATAGCGACTCCTCACAATGTATTCAACATTACTGAACAGCGACTGAGTCACTATGAAGTAGCGACCCACGGCCGAGCACAGCGACTACTAGAGGGCGCTCTGAAAATGTCTGCTACAGACGCTCATCTGTCGCTACCTGGCGTTAGTGATGAATCAGCCTGCCCGCATGTATGTTTTTTTGTGTATCTTGCTCATAGTAAAAATCAGATGCTGTGTAGTCATTTGTACATAAGAAGACATTCCTATATGTCAGTGCGTCACACCCAGCCGCTAATCTTCAGGAGGCTAAAATGCGAATAGCGGAAAAGTAGATTGAAGATTCCCATATTAGACTTCCCTATAGCTGAACTATCAGTGGAAATGATGATTACATTTTGAACCATTCCCCTATCTGTCACAGTTCTAAGTGGCCGATTCATTAATAGCGGCAGGTAGCGACAGTTGAGCGACTGTAGCAGTATTTTCACAGCGCCCGCTAGTAGTCGCTGTGCTTGGCCGCTGTTCGGTTGTTGACAGCGACTCAGTCGGTGTGCAGTAATGTTGAATATTGGGTGAGGAGTCGCTATTTGACAGGTTCAGCGCTGTATAGGAGCGCATGATAGCGACTGGCCATAGCGACCGGCTCCCACCATATTCAGTAACAAATCACGCTCAAAAAATTATCGCGCTGTAAAATGCATGCTTAAACCCCAGAGCGCTGGCGGCGATGGGTTAAAAGTAGTTTTTTAACCCCCAAACAACCATATTTTTGGAAACCAAAAAAAACAAGTTTTTTAAAAAATTTTGTAATATGAATACATTAATATCAGACCTGTAATATCAATTCTGTACATTTTTTTTTCATTTTTTTTACCTTAAAAAAATTATTTAAAATGGCAGAAGTGGTCACAGAATTTTTCACATTTAAAAAAAAAAAAAAAAAAAAAACATTAATATGAATTAATTATGAATATTTAAAGATTGTTCCATTGAAATGCATTGGAGAGCTCCAGGTAGCGAGAGGTCATACCTGGCGCTGTTCAAGGTCGGACGCTGGCGCTGTGGGCTGAGGCTGGAATAATGATGAATGAGTGGCTATATGGCGCTATCTCAGTCGCTAAGCAGGATTGGCTTGATAAATGTGTGATTGTGGTGGGGAGCCGGCATTCTCATGGCGGGGCCCGTCATTACCGGCCGCTCACCAGTCGCTACCTGGCGCTATCCCTTGTTAAATAAAGGCCTAAGGTTTCAGGAGTGGAACAGTAGATCAAAGATTCCCATTCCAGACTTCCCTTCTGCTGACCTGTTTAGCTGAACTATCAGTGGAAATGATAACCTAAACAACTACTTGGAGTGGACGTGCCATAGGCACACCTTTCTCCCATAAGGAAGCACCACAACAACCATCAATACTACAATACAATGCTTTATTGATACAAAAAAAGGGGGCTAAAGACATATTAAAAACAACCGTTATGACCATAGATATGCAATAAATGATGCCCAAACAAAAGGGCTATCTAATTCCTACCACATGGGTATAAGGCCTCAAATTATAAATTCCCTAAAGAAATTGTTTTGTGCCGGCACAAACCATAAAAAATGCCACAAAAAACTGAAAATCTTAAATAAAGTGCTGAGCGCTGTGAACTAATTCATCATACTATCTAACAATCAATACAATATGATCTAATAATAACCCTAATGCATATATATACAAATACAAACACCTAGAAAAGTATTAATACAAAGTGCAAATACATATATAAAAACATCAAATACAACTATATATACCCCTAATATTGCACAAAAGATCCATCCTCGGCAAGCTGTATCAAATCACACAAACCTCAATAAATATGTGAAAAATAAATAAATACAGGTGCCGGAAGACAATACACACAGAAATCTCACGTCATATAGGGCCACCCAGGGTGTACAAAAAAAGAGAGTCAATCACGGTATCAGCCACCCGCGCACGCAGCTCCCATGCTGCTTCAAGGGTGAGGGTAATCTGACTATCTAATGTGCCCCCTTTAAGTACTCACCAATCGCTGAGATGCACCATCCCCCACACACGCCCAGCGTCCGGATAACATGCGGTCGCTGCCCGGGTTTGATGCGGCGTCCCCCGGAAGCAAAGGAACACCAGTGGAAATGATGTTTGGACAGTTTGGACCATTCCTCTATCTGTTACAGTTCACAGTGAATGTAATATCCTCTCCAATAACATCTATAAGATTAGGTAAGGATATGTTTAATAGGTAATACATTCCAGACTTCCCTTCTGCTAACCTGTTGAGCTAAACTATCGGTAGAAATGATGATTCTGCACATGTTGGGACCTTTCCTATGAGGCCGATTCATTAATAGCGGCAGGTAGCGACAGTTGAGCGACTGTAGCAGTATTTTCACAGCGCCCGCTAGTAGTCGCTGTGCTTGGCCGTTGTTTGGTAGTTGATAGCGACTCAGTCGGTGTGCAGTAATGTTGAATATTGAGTGAGGGGCCGCTATTTGACAGGTTCCGCGCTGTATGGGAGCGCATGATAGCGACTGGCCATAGCGACCGGCTCCCAGCATATTCATTAAAAAATCACGCTCAAAAAATTCTCGCGCTGTGAAATGCATGTTTAAACCCCAGAGCGCTGGCGGCGATGGGTTAAAAGTAGTTTTTTAACCCCCAAACAACCATATTTTTGGAAACCAAAAAAAACAAGTTTATAAAAACATTTTGGAATATGAATACATTAATATCAGACCTGTAATATCAATTCTGCACAAATTATTATTTTTTTTTTACCTTAAAAAAAAATCTAACATTGCAGAAGTGGTCACAGAATTTTTCACATTTAAAAAAAAAAAAAAAAAACATTAATAATAATTAATTATGAATATTTAAAGATTGTTCCATTGAAATGCATTGGAGAGCGCCAGGTAGCGAGAGGTCATACCTGTCGCTGTTCAAGGTCGGACGCTGGCGCTGTGGGCTGAGGCTGGAATAATGATGAATGAGTCGCTATATGGCGCTATCTCAGTCGCTAAGCAGGATCGGCTTGATAAATGTGTGATTGTGGAGGGGAGCTGGCGTTCTCGTGGCGGGGCCCGTCATTACCGGTCGCTCACCAGTCGCTACCTGGCGCTATCCCTTGTTAAATAAGGGCCTATATCTATCAGAGTTCTAAGTGAATATAAGGTCTTCTGTGCCATAACATCTATAATATTAGTCAGGGAGGAGTTTAAACGTTTTTTACATGCAATTGTGTAAATGATAAGAAACACACTTATACCACACATGTATGTTTTATGTGGCTAAAGAGCCTTGTTTGTAGTAGAAATGAGATGCTCTGTAGTGATTTGTACATAAGAAGACATTCCTACAAGCCGGAGCCTCAGCCCTAGCTGGTAAGGTGAGAGGAGGAGAACGCTGGATCAAAGATTCCCATTCTAGACTCCCCTTCTGCTGACCTGTTCGGCTGAACTTTTGGTAGAAATGGACCATTTCTCTATCTGTCACAGTTTAAAGTGAATGAAATGTCCTCTCCAATAACATCTAAAATATTAGGCCCTTATTTATGAAGGAATAGCGACAGGTAGCGACTGGTGAGCGGCCGGTAATGACGGGCACCGCCACGAGAACGCCGGCTCCCCACCACAATCACACATTTATCAAGCCGATCCTGCTTAGCGACTGAGATAGCGCCATATAGTGACTCATTCATCATTATTCCAGCCTCAGCCCACAGCGCCAGCGTCCGACCTTGAACAGCGACAGGTATGACCTCTCGCTACCTGGCGCGCTCCAATGCATTTCAATGGAACAATCTTTAAATATTAATAACTAATTGTTTATTTATTTATTTTTTTAATGTGAAAAATTCTGTGACCACTTCTGCCATTTTAGATTAAGGGAAAAAAAATAAAAAAAATAAATTGTACAGAATTGATATTACAGGTCTGATATTATTGTATTCATGTTACTAAATTATTTAAAAAAACTTGTTTTTTTTTGGTTTCCAAAAATATGGTTGTTTGGGGGTTAAAAAACTACTTTTAACCCATCGCCGCCAGCGCTCTGGGGTTTAAACATGCATTTCACAGCGCAAGAATTTTTTGAGCCTGATTTTTTTATGAATATGGTGGGAGCCGGTCGCTAGGGCCAGTCGCTATCATGCGCTCCCATACATCGCGGAACCTGTCAAATAGCGACTCCTCACCTAATATTCAACATTACGGCAAACCGACCGAGTCGCTATCAACTACCGAACAACGGCCAAGCTCAGCGACTACTAGCGGGCGCTCTGAAAATGCCGCTACAGTCGCACAACTGTCGCTACCTGCCGCTATTAATGAATCGGCCTCTTAGTCCCATTCTAGACTTTTCTTTTGAGACGGGAATTGGCTGAGACTCCAGGGCCAGCCAATTAGGGTTTTGCTTCATTTTAAGCACTCCGATGGTGGGGCCACAGTGGTGGTCTTATCTGGGGTATAGGTCCCCTTTAAAGACAAACTTTAACGTTATACTGATTTTAACCCACCTAACTAACCTAATACCCAACATATATAAAGGAAATGTCCCACTCTGGATCAAATTTATTATATACTATTAATGTGGACCTAAACCCTCCCTGTGCCAGATAAGGTCCAAGTCTGCACAGACCATAACTCCTGTTGCCCATAAGCTGGCCTCTTACTTATGATGTACAGTATGTATGATCTCCCCACATTCCGGGAGAACCTCTCCTATTTCCCCTGCTCCTGATTGGAGATTGGGAAAACGTTCTCTCTTCGGGGTCATTGTAGATTCTTCTTCTTTGATGTGGCGGCCTCTGATGCCCTCTAAACTCTCATAAACCAGGAGCCAGGGAAGCGTAGTGCATAAATAATCACAGTGCTCAGGAGGAGCCATCATTAGGTAGAATGTCTACGGGGATTGGCTGTTAAATAATGGATCTGATTAACATAGCGGAGGGAGACATACTGATTGGCCAGAGGAGGAGATTTATTGCAATGTAAAATAATATCATGGTTTGCCCTGTGGTGACGCCGGTCCTGGCCGTACCTGACCCTGTTACAGATGTGCCCCTGAAGGTGTAGGGGCATTCTGCACAGTCATGGGGGGCATTCTGCACAGTCATGGGGGGGCATTCTGCACAGTCATGGGGGGGGCATTCTGCACAGTCATGGGGGGGCATTCTGCACAGTCATGGGGGGCATTCTGCACAGTCATGGGGGGCATTCTGCACAGTCATGGGGGGGCATTCTGTACAGTCATGAGGGGCATTCTGCACAGTCATGGGGGGCATTCTGCACAGTCATGGGGGGCATTCTGTACAGTCATGGGGGGGCATTCTGCACAGTCATGGGGGGCATTCTGTACAGTCATGGGGGGGGGCATTCTGTACAGTCATGGGGGGGCATTCTGTACAGTCATGGGGGGCATTCTGTACAGTCATGAGGGGCATTCTGCACAGTCATGGGGGGCATTCTGTACAGTCATGGGGGGCATTCTGTACAGTCATGGGGGGCATTCTGTACAGTCATGGGGGGCATTCTGCACAGTCATGGGGGGCATTCTGTACAGTCATGGGGGGGCATTCTGCACAGTCATGGGGGGCATTCTGCACAGTCATGGGGGGCATTCTGTACAGTCATGGGGGGCATTCTGCACAGTCATGGGGGGGCATTCTGTACAGTCATGGGGGGCATTCTGTACAGTCATGGGGGGCATTCTGTACAGTCATGGGGGGGCATTCTGTACAGTCATGGGGGGCATTCTGCACAGTCATGGGGGGGCATTCTGTACAGTCATGGGGGGCATTCTGTACAGTCATGGGGGGCATTCTGCACAGTCATGGGGGGCATTCTGTACAGTCATGGGGGGCATTCTGTACAGTCATGGGGGGCATTCTGCACAGTCATGGGGGGGCATTCTGTACAGTCATGGGGGGCATTCTGTACAGTCATGGGGGGCATTCTGTACAGTCATGGGGGGCATTCTGTACAGTCATGGGGGGGGGGGGGGGAATTCTGTACAGTCATGGGGGGCATTCTGTACAGTCATGGGGGGCATTCTGTACAGTCATGGGGGGCATTCTGTACAGTCATGGGGGGGGGGGGAATTCTGTACAGTCATGGGGGGCATTCTGCACAGTCATGGGGGGCATTCTGCACAGTCATGGGGGGGCATTCTGTACAGTCATGGGGGGCATTCTGTACAGTCATGGGGGGGGGAATTCTGTACAGTCATGGGGGGCATTCTGCACAGTCATGGGGGGCATTATGCACAGTCATGGGGGGGCATTCTGTACAGTCATGGGGGGCATTCTGTACAGTCATGGGGGGCATTCTGTACAGTCATGGGGGGCATTCTGTACAGTCATGGGGGGGGGGAATTCTGTACAGTCATGGGGGGCATTCTGTACAGTCATGGGGGGGCATTCTGCACAGTCATAGGGGGCATTCTGTACAGTCATGGGGGGCATTCTGCACAGTCATGGGGGGCATTCTGCACAGTCATAGGGGGCATTCTGTACAGTCATGGGGGGCATTCTGCACAGTCATAGGGGGCATTCTGTACAGTCATGGGGGGCATTCTGCACAGTCATGGGGGGCATTCTGCACGGTCATGGGGGGGCATTCTGTACAGTCATGGGGGGGGCATTCTGTACAGTCATGGGGGGGCATTCTGCACAGTCATAGGGGGCATTCTGTACAGTCATGGGGGGGGCATTCTGCACAGTCATGGGGGGCATTCTGCACGGTCATGGGGGGGCATTCTGTACAGTCATGGGGGGGGCATTCTGTACAGTCATGGGGGGCATTCTGTACAGTCATGGGGGGCATTCTGCACGGTCATGGGGGGGGGGCATTCTGTACAGTCATGGGGGGGGGGGATTCTGTACAGTCATGGGGGGGCATTCTGCACAGTCATGGGGGGGCATTCTGCACAGTCATGGGGGGGCATTCTGCACAGTCATGGGGGGCATTCTGCACAGTCATGGGGAGCAGTCTGCACAGTCATGGGGGGGCATTCTGCACAGTCATGGGGGGGCATTCTGCACAGTCATGGGGGGGCATTCTGCACAGTCATGGGGGGGCATTCTGCACAGTCATGGGGGGGCATTCTGTACAGTCATGAGGGGCATTCTGCACAGTCATGGGGGGCATTCTGCACAGTCATGGGGGGGCATTCTGCACAGTCATGGGGGGGCATTCTGTACAGTCATGGGGGGGCATTCTGTACAGTCATGAGGGGCATTCTGCACAGTCATGGGGGGGCATTCTGCACAGTCATGGGGGGGCATTCTGTACAGTCATGAGGGGCATTCTGCACAGTCATGGGGGGCATTCTGCACAGTCATGGGGGGGCATTCTGTACAGTCATGGGGGGGCATTCTGTACAGTCATGAGGGGCATTCTGCACAGTCATGGGGGGGCATTCTGCACAGTCATGGGGGGGGGGGGCATTCTGCACAGTCATGGGGGGGCATTCTGTACAGTCATGGGGGGGGGGGGGGCATTCTGCACAGTCATGGGGGGGCATTCTGCACAGTCAGCTATATGATAACACGCTGGCTCTGCTTTGTGATGGTGTGACATGAATTTCTGTGATCAGACAGCGGCGTGTTTATTAGAGTACATTAGCATCTATTGATCTCGGGCTGCAGCTGATGGGTCGGATGTCTCTGCGCCCTCAGACATGGTAGAAGATAGTAGCGTCTCCTTCAGCAAGCTGTCAGGAATCAATACACTGGGATATAATCCAAACCAAGGAATGACAGCTATCAAAAGTAATTACCCCCAGCCCGTCTCTGACCAGGATTGCTGTAATCTAAGCAGCATATGGAAGGAGGGATTTAGAGGGGAGGCGCGCTGTGCTGGAAAGTCTTATCGCAGAGCTGCGCGCGGCTAAACCCATCACTGTCAGGCAAATGTGGAGCATATTGCGGCTCGCTACGTCCTGGGACTCCTTCACCGCTCATTGGGTTTCATTAACAACCACTGAAATGATGACCTAAATATTCATTCTCCCGGCTTTACCTACTGGATGGCGTCACCTGACCCGATAAATGCCGCCAGCGTATTGCAGGAGCGTGCTTGTGACTAAAATGAAGGTTGTATGTGATTAGGAAGGCTGTAGATTTTAGGCTTGACCTGCGACTACATTGTGAAAATTAAGGAGGACCCCAAGTCTAAAAAGACTTTCAGGCTGATTCATGACTAGCGCCAGGTAACGGCAGATGAGCGTCTGTACAGCGACACTAAGAGCGACCGCTAGTGGTCGCTCTGATCGGACGTGAGTCGCTATTACAGAGCGACCACTAGCGGTCGCTCTTAGTGCCGCTGTACAGACGCTCATCTGCCGTTACCTGGTGCTGATCGGACGTCAGTCTCTGTAGTAACATGGCCGGCATTGATGAATTTGATGTATGTCGGTCACACTAACACCAGTACAGCGCTATATGGGAGCGAATGGTAGCCACTGCTCAGTGTGACCGACTCTCACCATATTCGCTGTAGCCCAGAGCACCAGAAGCTGTGTAATTAAAGTCTGTTTTTGAACACATATCCAGCAGTAACAAAGCGAAAACACACATGGAATGACATTGTTATAATATTGTGACATGAACATTTTAATGCCAGACCTGTAATGACAATTCTGCAAAAAAAGAATTTAAAATCCAAAAAGTTTTCAAAAATGACTCCTTCTAGGCCAGGAGAGGTCACACAATTATCTGAGCGAAAAAAATAAAAAATAAAAAGAGAACCCTGTTTAAACAGAAGAAAAGTAACCTCCATTGAAATGAATGGGAGAGCGACAGGTAGCAGCAGGTAATACCAGGCGCTCTGGAAGCCACAGCGCCGACGGGATCCGCTGAGCCGTCTGTGATGAATCAGTCGCTACGTGTCGCTGTAAGAGGCGCTCACCAGAATCGCCTTTATAAATGTGGTATTGCGTGCAGCGCCCGGCGTTCACTAGACACTGCCTGCCGCTACGAGGCGCTACCTGCCGCTATCCCTTGATGAATAAACCCCTTTATGTAAGCTCGCATGCCCATTGGTCGGACATCACAGTTTGCAATGTCCCTCAAGTTAACAATCACATGAAATCAGGTGATTCTGAAATCGGGTAAATTTACTCACTGGGTCTGTGGCTCACAGGACTGCTGGCAGCCAATAGGCATGCCCGAATTGATTCAATTCAATTCAATTTTATTGTTCGCCAAGTACATCGTGAGATGAACAAGGAATTCTTTTCGGCATATACACAGTGCAAAAAAGAAAACAGTACAGATAACTACAGTTAAAGTTACAAAGGAAGGGGAACATGGAAGACAGAGATACGGAAGCAGATAATCTCTTATAAAGACAGAGTATGAGGACCCATCGATTCCAGCTTGATCCTGAGCCTATGATGCCTGGATATTGTTAAGGATGCGGACGGCCAAAGGAAAGAAACCCTTCCTGGACCTAGAAGTCCTGCAGGCTGGGACCGCAAGACGTCGCCCGGATGGTAAGTAGTGTCCAGGGTGGGACGGATCACGGAGTATCTTTCCAGCTCGCGTCTTGATTCTCTGATTGTGCAGTTCCTGTAGGGATGGTAAGGGGGCTCCGATTATTCTTTCTGCCGTCTTTATTGTTCTTTGGAGTCTACCCTTGTCCCTGCTTGTAGCTCCTTCGAACCAGACAGAGATAGAAAAGCACAGGACAGAACCAATGACGGCATTGAAGAAGAGCACAAGCAACTTTTTCGACAGGCCAGCCTTCTTAAGTTGCCTCAGGAAGAAAAGTCTCTGATGTGCTTTCTTCAGTAGAGCCGTGGTGTTCCTTTCCCAGCAGAGGTTGTCGGAGATTGTACCTGAGAGACGCCCTGTTTATGCACCTGTGAAATGAGAGGTCCTCTTTAATGCAAAACAAAACCAGGGATTTTGACTATCCCGGGTCTTGTTCCGGATTGGGGTTCCCCGCTGTGTGAAACCACCCAGAATGACCATACAAACTCACCTTTCTCTCGCCAGTCCACGGGCTCTCGTCCAATATGTAATGCTCGGCAGACGGCTCTGTTTACATGTAGAGTTCCAGGCAATCGGAGCAAGAGCAGCTGCATCCCCTGCAGAACACGCGCCCCTGTCCCCAGCCTATCTGAATAGGATGCTGGGGATGCATATGTTGTGTTTAAAAAACTCCAGGGCTGGCTGATTCCATCCCCAGTGGCATCCCGATTTGGGATGCTCCGCTGTGTGAAATCCCCAGTTCAGCTGACCTTTCTGACAATCCCATTGCACATGCGCAGCCACGGCAGCATCCCAGTTTGAATGACCGATGTGGGATGACACTGCTAGAGGAAGCAGCCAGCAGGAGGCGCCCTGGAATATATTGCTGGGTATTGATATTCACCATAATCTATTATGAATGGAATGGAAGCCTGTGCACGGGTCATGGGAGTTTGGAGCGAGCGACCGTTTCTGGGGGTTTCACTCACAGGGACATGCCAAACTGAGGAACAAAGCCAAGGTTTTTCACTCGACATCCAAATTTGGGATGCCCCACTGTGGAAAATCTTCCAGATCCCCATTTAAAAAACTCATCTCTCCAGTGGTCGCCAATCAGAGGTTTATGCCCCCATTCCTTTTTGATATGCCGCTCTAACCTGAGAGCCAC
This sequence comes from Gastrophryne carolinensis, assembly GCA_027917425.1. Lineage (NCBI taxonomy): Eukaryota > Metazoa > Chordata > Amphibia > Anura > Microhylidae > Gastrophryne > Gastrophryne carolinensis. The sequence continues at coordinate 495,969,164 of CM051236.1, forward strand.
ATAACAAGGGTGAATTGCTGACTGTTTCCCTCACAAGGGAATTCGGGACGCCCCACGGTATAGCTGCACCACTTTACAAATTAATTCTCAGCCCCTGTTCTTTTAAGATCCTTAATTTATATTAGTTCTGGTTCCTCCCACACAATGAAGTGTTCTTTCACATGGCTCACGTGAGCAAGCCATGTTCCACATGTGACTGAAAAACTCAATCAGGTCATACCAGTTTTAACCCATTCTAACTACTTTTAGGCCTGACCCTATTCCTGTCTTTCGTATTCTAGCTATAACAATAACCCTCCCTACTGCCATATAGTTTCTAACTCACTAAATGCATATCTACTCATACTAATAACCATTTTCCTGTGTTCCTACACTAAGGTCTAGATACTTAACTCACCCTAACAGTTACCAATAGCTAATTACCAAGCTAACTAGCTCACTTCACTACCAGACCTACTCACCATACGAGGCCAGAGGTAGGTAACTCTTTGGCCCTTATTTATGAAGGAATAGCGACAGGTAGCAACTGGTGAGCGGCCGGTAATGACGGGCACCGCCACGAGAACGCCGGCTCCCCACCACAATCACACATTTATCAAGCCGATGCTGCTTAGCGACTGAGATAGCGCCATATAGCCACTCATTCATCATTATTCCAGCCTCAGCCCACAGCGCCAGCGTCCGACCGTGAACAGCGACAGGTATGACCTCTCGCTACCTGGCGCTCTCCAATGCATTTCAATGGAACAATCTTTAAATATTCATAATTAATTGTTATTAATTGTTTGGTTTTTTTTTAAATGTGAAAAATTCTGTGACCACTTCTGCCATTTTAGAAAAAAAAATTTTACAGAATTGATATTACAGGTCTGATATTAATGTATTCATATTACAAAATTATTTAAAAAACTTGTTTTTTTTTGTTTCCAAAAATGTGCTTGTTTGGGGGTTAAAAAACTACTTTTAACCCATCGCCGCCAGCGCTCTGGGGTTTAAACATGCATTTTACAGCGCAATAATTTTTTGAGCGTGATTTTTTAATGAATATGGTGGGAGCCGGTCGCTATGGCCAGTCGCTATCATGTGCACCCATACATCGCGGAACCTGTCAAATAGCGACTCCTCACCCAATATTCAACATTACGGCAAACCGACTGAGTCGCTATCAACAACCGAACAACGGCCAAGCACAGCGACTACTAGTGGGCGCTCTGAAAATGCCGCTACAGTCGCTCAACTGTCGCTACCTGGCGCTATTAATGAATCGGCCTCTTTGTTATTTCTCTGTAGCACGCCATGCCCTGTACTTGCTGACTTATTCCAGAGGGTATTTTGAACCTGACTATTTTATTTGGCTGGAAGCTGCTGTTGCAGCAAGATATAGGCCCGTGGTAGCCATGAAGTAGAATAAAATATAGCTCACATACATCAGACAAGCCTCTGACTGGAGGTATAAGCATCACCCACCAATAATCAGTCACCTGATCTAACACCAGCAATCTGCTGCAGTCTAATGAAGTTGCAGGCTGTGTGTAATTGATCCATATTCCGCTAATTTAATAAATGGCAATTGCAGGGTGAAGCAGCCAGGCCGGGGCTCCATGGTCCATACAAAACGTTGTCTCAGGGGAAACGGTGGGCCAGGGAAAAAGTGGAGCCCCCAAATCCTATTTTGATCAACTGGACTTCACCTGCACAGGAATTTTTGTGCCAAGATCTGCTTCACGGTCTGAGCACATTATCCACCATCCAGCAGCATTAAATTACATAGCCCCTCCCAACCAGCAACATTATTTTTTTTCCATTTCTCTAGAAACTCCCTCTAGCAATATTATATATAAAATGTATTACCGGTTCCTCTTTTTCTTTTCCATCCCCCACCCATTTAAATTAAACAAAACAGAAGTAAGCTAAAATGTGAGCCAGGCCCCCCTTAAGTATGAGGACCTGGTCAATTAACTAGTTTGCCCTTCCCTAATGTGAGACTTGTCCTCAGCTAGTGCATGTGATCAGGCAAAGACCCATAGATCTATGCTGTGTGTAATCAATTATGTTTGGGACAGTCGTCCTTTAACTTCAGCCGGCCCGTCACTGTCAGCGGAGGGGACACCACGGGGCCCAGGCGTGGTGTCATGTGCCCGCTTCCATTTTTTTCCCCAATATAAGCTGTTCTTAAGGAGCTTTGTCCCATAATCCTCGCTGATTGTGGTAGAATTGGTTGCCTTACAGCGGGCGCCAGATGTCGAGACGAGTAATGCCGATAAATAGGAACGCTTAGGTGTGCTGCAATTTCCGGGTTGGATTTTTGTCCCTGTAATCCGGTGCGTGGAGCTCGCCAAATCTGTTCAGCTCCCATGTAATGCTCCCCGCGGTAATCGCGGCAATATGTCTGCAATCTGTCTTTATGGAAAATAAGACTTATTATGATATGTCGGATCAGAGATATTTCATAAGCAATCTGTCTAATTGGGAGGATCCGCCGGAGATCAATGTGCAGAGGCAGGGACGCCATTCAGCTAGAGGAGGAGAGTGTGGGAGCTGCAGGATGATTGGAGGTTCACAGACCCCATGCACCCCAAATCAGAATGTCCTACTACAGATATCAAAGATACCTATGGGCACCCTATTGCTGCATGTAACTGCTGGTGGTCAATCAGGTTTGCCAGATCTATGTGCAAACGCCACATGTGCGACCGTCTAGACCAGTAGTCCTCAAACTTCCTCCTCAAGGGCCGAGACAGGCCAGGTTTTGCAGCTCTCCACGTTACTCCACAGGTGAATTAACTGGTGCTCAGACAGAGCTATAGCCCTAATTATTACATCTGTGCATCAGCATAGAGAGCTGCAAAACCTGGCCTGTCTCGGCCCTTGAGGAGGAAGTTTGAGGACTACTGGTCTAGACAAGACTGGACTTCAGCAGTCACATGGTGCATGGTTCCGGTAAGTACTTTTTCCTGATTTTTTTTTTTTATGTACGAAAATTGGGGCGGCCCTCGGGTGCTGGGGTCTGCAGACCCTAATGTCATTATTTACTGGACGTTTGCTTTAAAGCTGACAAACCAAAAAAGACTCTAGGTCCGGATGAAAGCCCTTCCTAGGGCCATCCCAATATGGGCAACTCCTCACCTCATATATAGACTCCACGGCACATGTATGGGCCACTGGGGGCATCCACAGTACCCCACCACTCCATCCACCAAAGTTAAAAATCTGAGTTTTGGTTAGAAGTTTGGTGATGTAAACTTAGGCTAGAAGCTACAAGTCTGCTGTAAGCCTAACCCACCTCCCTCCCACCACTGCCCATCAAGACAATCAATTACCAGTGGGAACTGGAAACTGCAGCATCCTACCAACGTAACTGTTCTTTAATAGTGTTGGGCAAACCCATACTGCAAAGTTTGGGATTGTACCGAACATTGCGGTTCCCAAACCCGAACACAGACTTCAGCCAGAAGCTTGGCATTCAGCCCTATGCAGACTGTGCAGCAGGAAGCAGCTGTAACCTAAACCCGGTTCCTGGTGGGTGGACGGCATGTCAGCTGTCAAATGGGCTAAGGCCGGGGCTACAGAAAGATGACTGCTGCTCCCATTAGTGAAGCGGTCCCATTAGTGGCGGTCATCTTTCTGTGGCCCTGGCCACAGCTCATTTGACAGCCGGAATGCTGACTAGGGACCGGATCGCAGGGCTCAGGTAAATTACAGCTGCTTCCTGCTACACATTCTTAAGTCCCCCTCCCGCACCTGCCATTTTTTATTTACTGCCCCAATTCTGACCCTTGACAGGGTGGCTGAGGAGTGGGGGTGGAGGGGCCCTCAGAGTCGGAATGGCCACCAGGTTCAGGTCCCCATTTACCTGCATTTAACTCCTTATGGCCTCTCTCTCCAGCAAGGTGACTTTCAGTAATGATACACCCTGCACTAGGCACAGGCCTGGGGTAGCCTAATAGAAAAAAGGGTCTTGCTTATCGAGAGAACCGGGGGATGCCCCGGACCAAACCTTTGGGTATTTTGGGTCCGCTTTAGGACGCTTATATCTGCAGTTGAGTAGCATCAGAGGAAAGCTCTCAGAAGAGCCATCTCAGAGGTACTTACAGATTGTTTTTTATGACTCGAGGGCAGGATCGCTTTTTGATCACCAGTAAGTGAAGCCTTGTTAGGCCGCAGGGTAAGAGGCAACTAATTAACCCCTTGAGGCATGAAGTGTTTGGCTAAAGATGCCGATGCTGTTGCAGAAGTAAGTGTGGGGCCCGTGGCTGCGGCAGGAGAGGCCAATGAAGATCTGGCGGTGGCGACGGATCCTGTGGAAGAAGCAAATTGATGGAAGTAATATAAGCAGATTTCCATGAAGCAATGTGATTCTGCCTGAGGGCGCCGGCAGCGCAGAGTGATTAGCGCCGCCGCTTGCAACTTTCTTTCCCTGTACCCTGTTGCACTTGTCAAAGAGAAATTCCAGGCGCCATATGCTGAGGCTCCCCTGCTGATTCCGCCCACGTGACGCTCTTCAAGTCAAAATTTGGATAGTGTGGGATGTCAGGAGACCAAACTGGAGCAACACAAGCAGATCAGGAGATTTTAAACTTAAAGCAGACTAAAATCAGATAGCCCCCTCCCCCCCCCCCCCCCCCCCCCCCGGAATTTGGGCTGCTTAACAGGGACATTGCCATTTGGCTCATCCTCTCCTCACCTGACCCCTAGAGCAGCATTTCTCTCACCTATCCTAAAATAAAGCAGGTTCATATCTCTCTGCCTAACCCTTTTTCAACTCCTGTCCTCAAGAAGGTCCTTCTCTTCCCACCTGTCCCCAAAGGCTGTTCATCTCTCACCTGCTGTCCTCAAGCAGGACTTTCTCTTTCCACTTGTCCCCAAAGGTGGCTCATCTTTTGCCTCTTGTCCTCAAGCAGGTCCTTCTATTCCTACCTGTCCCCAAAGATGGCTCATCTTTTGCCTCCTGTCTTTAAGCAGGTCCTTCTTTTCTTATCTGTGCCCAAAGGTGGCTCATCTTTTGCCTCCTGTCCTCAATAAGGTCCTTCTTTTCCCACCAGTTCCCAAAAGTGTCTCATCTTTTGTCTCCTGTCCTCAAGCAGGTTCTTCTCTTCACACCTATCCCCAAAGGTGGCTGATCCCTTGCCTCCTGTCTTTAAGCAGGTCCTTCTCTTCTCACCTGTTCCCAAAGGTGGTCCTTCTCCTATCTGTGGCTGATCCCTTGCCTCCTGTCTTTAAGCAGGTCCTTCTCTTCTCACTTGTTCCCAAAGGTGGCTCATCTTTTGCCTCCTATCCTCAAGCTGGTCCTTCTCTTCCTACCTGTCCCCAAAGGTGGCACATCTCTCACCTCATGTTCATCAAGCAGGTCCTTCTCTTTCCACCTGTCCCCAAAGGTGGTGTCAGGAACCGCTTACCTGATCCCCGTTCCAGCGACGTCTCCAGGCGGCCAGCTGCAGCTGTCATGGTGCAGCGGCCGCGCCGAGCGGCGTCGGCTCGAGCAGCGTCAGCTCGAGCGGCGCCCAGCTCAGCCACGCCCCCCGCTTCCTCCTCCAGGAGACGTGCTCGCGCGCGGCCGCGAGCACGTGTCTGTTATGCCCTCCGGCGGCGCTGTGCCGCACGCACCCGCCGGAGGATCAATTAAAGGGTTAATGAATCCTAGGGGATTGAGGGCTTCGCCCTCTTCTGCTCTGCAGCCAATTACCCTTGGAATCCTATGTGCTCCAATCAGTACACTGCTTCCCTCAGACCTGTCCCTATAAAGGCAATTCCCTCTCAGTTGTGAATTGCCTGTGATAGCGCTCAGAACCCTGTGTTACCTACTCCTGTGAAGTCTAGCCTGTTGCCGATTTGATTGTACGACCATTCTCGATCCTGAATCCTTGTTGCCGACCTCTGCCTGAATTGACGCCTCTCGATCCTGAATCCTTGTTGCCGACCTTTGCCTGAACTGACGCTTCTAGATCCTGATCCCCAGTTGCTGACCTCTGCCTGAACCCCGACTACGTCTTGCCTGACCCCTGGTGCCGCTACGATCTCTGCCTTCCCGTTATCGACCTATTGCCTGTCTCTGGACTTCCGTCACTCACGCTCTTGCTATTGGTTCTCCAGTCCTCCCACATATAAGCTTACATCCTTTGAGCCATTAAGTCCTGGGGGCAACCGATCCCGGGTAGGCGTATCTTGCGTCCCGGCAAGTGGGGGCTCCTACAGGTGAAGCTGGCTGTGGAGATTGGGGGTTGTGAGCTTATTAAGAGGGCTGGAGTTACCCCGAGCGTGACAGGTGGCTCATGCCTCACCTCATGTCTCACCTCATGTTTTCAAGCAGGCCCTTCTCTACCTGCATATCCCCAAAGGCAGCTATTCTCTCATTTTCTGTCCAAGAGCAGGCCCTTCTCTCTCCACCGGTCCCCAAAGATGGCTTGTCTCTCACCTTCTGTTCTTGAGCAGGTCCTTCTCTCACCATTTGGCCCCAAAGGTGGCTCTACTTTCATTTCCTGTCCTCAAGCTGGTCATTCTTTCCCTGACTGTACCAAAGATGGCTCTTCCCTCACTCCTTCTTTTCTTGACCAGGTCCTTCTCTTCCCACCTGTCCCCAATGGTGACTCACCTCCTGTCCTCAGGCAGGTCCTACTCTCTCTGCCTGTCCCCAAAGGCATCTCTCATTTCCTGTCTATGAGCCGGTCCTTTTCTCCCAGCCTCCAAAGGTGTCACCATCGCATATCCTCAAGCAGGTGCTTCTCTCCCCCCTGATCCCCAAAGGTGATTTGTCTTTCACATTCTGTCCTTATAGAGGCCCTTCTCGCCTCACCTTGGCCCCAAAGGTGGCTCTACTTTCATTTCCTGTCCTTAAGCATGCCATTATTTCCCTGAATGACTCTTCTCTCTCAACTTCTGTCCTAGAGCAGTTCCTTTTCTCCCAGCCTGTCTCCAAAAGTGGATCTTCCGACCCTCATATTCTCAAGCAGGTCCTTCTCTCCCCACCTGTCCCTAAAGGTGGTTTGTCTCTCACATCCAGTCCTTATAGAGACACTTCTCTTCCTGTCTGTCCCTAAAGGCATCTCTCTCTTTCTCATATCCTGTCCTCAAGGATGTCTTTCTCTCCCAGACTGTCCCAAATGTATCTTGTTCTCTCACTTTTGTTTGAGCAGGTCTTTCTTTCCTCACCTGTCCCCAAAGGTGGCTCTTCCCTACCACCTGTCCTTGAGCAGGTCATCCTCCCACCAATGGTGATTCTTTTCTCACGTTCTATCCTAGAGCAGGTCCTTCTCTCTCTCTGTTATCAAGGGTTGTTCTTCTCTGTCTGCCCCCCCCCCCTCCCCCAAGCAGAGCTCTGTGGCTCTGGACTCACCCTTTTGACACATTTCCACCGTTAAACCCTGAATTGGACATCCATGACCACACGCTTTGTATCTCAGCACCATTATTTTTTTAAATGTGTAGTATCCACTAAAATTCTCCTCCCCTGTGACCTTTCTGGTGGCCAGACCGCAGATCTCTTCTGCAGCTTGAGCCTTAGGCCCAACAGTGCTGGCTGCCTAATGGGAACTGACCATTGTTTAGTGAAAAGAGAGGGCCATATATTATGAACACCCAAATACAGGCTATGCAAAAAATGACATACGTTCAAAGTGACATACAAAATGCAGTAGTAAAAACAGGTGCATATATACAGTATGTACAGTAGGTAGAAAATGATCTCTAGGTTATGACCTGGGTATAACCTTTCCGTACCGAAACGTTGAGGGGTTCGGGTGCAATCCACCATCTAGGTATACTGCCTGCATTGCTTCTTTATGAACTTATAATATGCCATTTTGCACGATTTGATCCTTATGATCCTATAAAATAGGTCTACCCTAAGTGCAATCGGCTACTGTGTTTATCTGGTTGCTATTTTCGCTTTCTGGCCTGCTACTAATGCATAACCAGAAGTCTTGCTACTAGCCTGAATCATTCATCACAGTATCCTTTTGCCAGTGGGTCATAACCTAGCAATCATTTTCTACTTACTTTACATGCTGTATATATGCACTTGTTTTAACTACTGCATTTAGTATGTCACTTTATGTCTCACATTAAAAGTATGTCATAGCCTGTGTTTGAGTGTTCATAATAGATAGCCTTCTCTTTTCACTAAATGTTAAAAGTGGGATCTGGTGAGCAGCCACACCTGGCCATATGTTGAACCCCACCCTAGTTAACTCGCTCATTTTCGAGTGTTCTCTGTTTCCCAATTTGGTGTGCATTGGGTAACTGTGGATTGTTCCCTCAATCCTCTGGAGTCTAGCAATGTTTATAACCAAGAACAAAGAAGATGATGAATGCCTATAACCAAGCACACAGAAGCAGATACCAGGGCTATCCAAAACCAAGCACATAGAGACTGCGGGTGTTGTTAACCAAGCATCTAGAGGCTGGTGGGCTTCAATTCCTAAGCACATAGAGTCTGGTGGTTTTCCATACCTAAGCACATAGAGGCTGGGGATGTCCATAAGAAAACGCATAAAGGCTGAGGATGTCCAAACAAATCACGCACAGGCAGGGGGTGTCCATAACTTAGGCACACAGGACCTGGCCATCATAGAGGCTGGGGTATTCATAACCAAGCTCATAGAGGCTAGGGGAATGCCCATAATCAAACACATAGGGGCTGGGGAATGCCCATAACTAAGCACATGGAGGCTGTCTATGACCATACATAGAGGCTGGGGCTACTCTAGGCCAGCACCCCCTAGCGACAAAACAAGTAGGCCACTGGATTTGAAGCACTTTTTGAAGCAAGAAAGAATAATGTTTTACTGTTAAAATAATATAACAGACCTGTAACACCCTCCCTGTTGGTCTTGAACATTGCCGAGTATCCCTGGTATGTATACTGCAGGTTGAGAAATAGTGCTCTAGGCAACTTGCAATGATTGAAGCTATGAATCAACCAGAAATGGATAAGCAAAGAGTTTTGTCCTGCTAACCTGATGCCACCAAGGCACCAACCACCATCATGATCACCCAATATAAACCCTCATGTGTACCCACAATTGTTCAACAGAAGCAGCCTGTTTTGGGTGATGGCGTGAGGTTGGTTAGTTTAGCTCAGCATTAGTCATTAGCCTCCATGCTTAGGCTCCATCGCTCACCCCCTCCCTCTGTTGCTTAGCCTGGTGACACTAATTAGTTGTGAAAAGGACATTTTCAGAGAGACTTTGTAACACATCTTTTCATCCTATCAGCAGACGCAGTTGTGTTTAATCAGTTTTGATGTCCAAAAATGATGGTGAACTTTATTCTGGGGTCGCCCTCTTTTCTCTCCCGAAATGAATCCTGAAATCAATAGGAAATTAGCGCTCCACCATTACACGTTACACACTCCATTAACTGCGCAATCCTACAGTTTCCTTTTACAGTGACCAGGGGACTGGACCACGTGTCAGATGAACACTTATTTACACAAGTCTGCAACCACCTTGTTACTATACAAGTTACAAAATCCAGGCTTGGAAATAAGGCACAGCACCAGTGTATTGGGCAGGCATTTCAAGGTCACTGTTGTTCCTTCATTCTATTTCTCTTTACTAATCCTGTGATGACTCTTGTGTACAACACAAATCATTTGCCTCTCTATATGAAGGGCAATGGCCCCCTATTACAGGTAGTTGGATGTGGGCTGCTATGCAGATAGCTGCTGGTGCAGTGTCATAAAGCACCTCGCTCTGCACTGCAGCACACAACACGCCGGACTGCCAGCAAACTGCACAGGAGCTGAGCCAAGGATCCCCCAAACCTCATTTATCAGCCTCGCCCCATTTAATATCCTCGATATTTATCAACAACCCAACAAGTGTGAAGTCTCTCACTTCTTCATCCTGCTCTTTCCACTATTTCTTTCTTCTTATTTTTTTACAACCACCTATTTATCAATGCATTCCATATCTATCTGTCTGTCTATCTATCTGTCCAGCCCATATATATCTATTTATCTATCCATCAATTCCATATCTATGTATTTATCTATCCATCCATTCCCTATCTATCTATATCATATCTATCTATCCCATATCTATCTCATATCTATCTATCTATCTATCTATTCCATTCCTTTATCTATCTATATGCCTGTCTATCTGTCCAAATTCTATCTATCCTATGTCTATTAATAGATCGATCTATTCCATATCTATCTGTATATTGTCTATCTATCTAATCTATCTAATGTATATATGTATCTGTTCTCTCCTTCTATCTATCTATCTATCTATCTATCTATCTATCTATCTATCTCATATATATCTATTTATCTATCCATCAATTCCATATCTATGTATCTATACATCCATCCATTATCTATCTATCTATCTATCTATCTATCTATCTATCTATCTTCTGTCTATTTATCTCTTCATCCATCCCATATCTATCAATATTCCCATCTATCCATTTCATATCTATCTATCTATCTATCTATCTATCTATCTATCTATCTATAACATATCTATCAATCTTTTGATCTAGTCATTCCATATTTATCTGTCTTTCTATCCCATATATTTCCATCTATCCATATATAATCTATCTATCGCTCTATTTCATATCTATCAGTCTATCTATCTATCTATCTATCTATCTATCTATCTATCTATCTATCTATCTATCAGTCTATCTATCTATCTATCTATCTATCTATCTATCTATCTATCTCTATGTCCTTTTTTTCTTTCTACCATCTATCTTAATATAGATCTATCTCTGTCTGTCTGTAACTTTATTATTTTCTGTTTCTCAATATCTATCTATCTATCTATCTATCTATCTATCTATCTATCTATCTATATCTATGTCCTTTTTTTCTTTCTACCATCTATCTTAATATAGATCTATCTCTGTCTGTCTATCATATGTACCTGTTTCTCTTTCTCTTTTATCACTATTTTTTTCACTCTCCTTGTACTGCTGCTGTTCCTGTTCTCATGAGAAGTCTTTCTGAGTCTTCCTGTTTATCTCTCTATTGTTTTGTCTTTGTTTATCTCTTTTCTTATTCTCAGCATTCTCCTGTTTTTCTCTTTCTCTCCTCCATCTATCTGCCTGTCTCCTATAACTTGCCCTTTCCTCCTGCACCCTCCCCCGCTACTGCCAAACAGCATCAGTGAGTGAGCGGAGTTCAGGCCCGGAGCATGGATGTGCCATGAGAATGAATATTCTTTCCTGGGAGAGGCTGCCAGCAGCAGGAACGCCATTATTTCAGCTTTTACGTCGCCCCCAGCGCTGTTGCCCAGCAGAAGCAATCATTGTTAATAATTGAGATTTGTCTGGAAGCGCTGTGGTTAGAGGTTGTCGCTGTTGCTATGGTGGAGCTGGCCATTGCTTAGGTCCACCTGATGAATAGAATGTATTTAACCACTATTACTTTGCTGTGTCATTTAGTTCATATATACTTACTCTTATTTTCTGCTTGTATGGGAGGACCAATCAATCACATTTTCCTGGAGATATAATTGGAGCGGCTGTCTGGTGGTCCTGTTATTTAAGCTTTAGGTGGCCCAAACGAGCAAGTGGTGTTTTACAAAGAGTTAAATGAGGGTTAATTCTCTATAGTGAAGCACAAGGTAAATGGCACACGTGTGATGCAAGGCCTTCCCACGGCTCCCTAGTAACAAGGCTTCTGCCATCTGAGCTACTAAGAAGTCCACAACTGTCTCCCCGTAGCTACCAATAAAAGCAAAGATGATGATTGACACTTTAATGCATTAAAGTAAAGGAGGGAAGATGCAAGGCCGCACATGATGATTGCATGTTGAGCTGCCTTGTTTTGGTGCTGATGCACACAAAAGCACTCCCAGCCTGTGCTGGTGATTCCATTGGGAGCTTCCCAACCCGTTATGCTGATCCAGGTGCTGATGCCGCAGGAGCTGTCCATCCTCAGTACAGGAGATGCTCACCCCCACTCAGTATGGGAGTTGTTCACTCTCAGTATTGAAGCTGCCCGCTCTCAATATGGGACCTGCTCACCCTCAGATTTTGTATGATGTACACTCTCAGTATGGGAACTGTCAGTATGAGAACTGTCCCAGTATGGGAGATGTCCACCCTTAGTATGGGAGCAGTTGTCCCTCAATAAGGGAATTGCCCACCCTCAGTATAGAAACTGTCTACCCTCAGCATGAGAACTGTCCACCTTCAGTAAGGGAGCTGTCCACTCTCAGCATGGGAACTGTCCACCCTCAGTATGAGAACTGTCCACCATCAGTATGAGAACTGTCCACCATCAGTATGAGAACTGTCCACCCTCAGCATGGGAACTGTCCACCCTCAGCATGGGAACTGTCCACCCTCAGTTTGGGAACTGTAAACTCTCAGTACGGGAACTGTCAGTATGAGAAATGTCCCAGTATGGGGACTGCCCACCCTTAGTATGGGAGCAGTTGTCCCTCAATAAGGGAACTGCCCACCCTCAGTATAGGAACTGCCCACCCTCGGTAGAGGAATTGTCCACCCTCAGTATGGGAACTGTCCACCCTCAGTATGATAGCTGTCTATCCTCAGTATAGGCACTGTCCACCCTCAGTACAGGAACTGTTCACCCTCAGGCTTATGGGAGCTGTCTACCCTCAGTATGGGAACTGCTGACCCTCAATATGGGAACTGTCCACCCTCAGTATGTAAACTGCCCACCTTTAGTATGGGAGCTGTCCATTCTCAGGTGCTGATGCTTATGGGAGCTGTCCATTCTTAGGTGCTGATGTTATGAGAGTTGTCCACACCATCAGTATGGGCATTGTCCATTGTCAGATGCTGATGCTTATGGGAGCTGTTCACCTTTGGGTGCTATTACCTGTAAGAGGTCACCTGTAGATACCATCCACTCTTGAGCTGGGAGCTGTCCAGCCCAAGGTGCTGAAGCCAGTAGGAGCTATCCCCAGTTTAGGTGCTGCTGTGTGTGGAAGCTATCCCTCCTCAGGTGCTGATGCTTATGGGAGCTGTCCACCCTAAGCTGGGAGCTGTCCACACAAAGGTGCTGAAGCCAGGAGGATCTCTCCACCCCATAAGTCCTGATATATGTGGGAAAAGTCCATCTTCAGATGCTGATGCTTATGGGAGCTGTCCACTCTAAGCTGGGAGCTGTTCACACAAAGGTGCTGAATCCAAGAGGATCTCGCCACCCTATAAGTCCTGATATATGTGGGAACAGTCCATTTTCAGCTGCTGATGCTTATGGAAGCTGTCCACACAAAGGTGCTGAAGCCAGGAGGCGCTCTCCACCCTGTAGGTCCTGATATATGTGGGAACTGTCCATCCTCCTGTCCATATGCTGATGCTCATGAGAGTTGTACATTCAAGAGTCAATGATATCCACTAATACTGTAAAAGGAAACAATATGCTTTATAATTAATAAAGACTGTCAATCCATTTAAAATCCTTTAGCGTCATTCTTTATGGGAGTTGCCAATTCACAGTTGCTGATTATTGTTGTTTAGGAAGCTTTCCCTGCTCAGGTGCTGATGCTTATAGGAGTTGTCTATAGAAGTATGTCATGTCCGCTAATACTATAAAATGAAAATAAATGTAAAATGAATAAATACATTTAGTCAGTCTCTCTCAAATGAAGGGCTCACAGATGGGGTAGGTTAATTTAGTGTTCCTGTGACCCAGGGCCTAACACATAGTTACAAGGGAGACATTAGATAAAGCCCTTGCATCTCACTCCTGTGCCCAGCTATTCAGATTAGCTGTGGCGGGGGCAATGGTTTCTGTATGTTCACACAGCTGTATACAATGCATTAACCCCAAACTGGGATGCCCCAGGGAAAAGGACCTATCACCAGAATAGTAAAAATCATGGTTATAGGTCCACTTTAAGAGCTCTCCGCCCTTTAGGTGCTGATTCCTGAGGATGCTTATGGGAGCGGTCCAACCAGTAATTGCATAATGCTTACCAAAAATACTCATCATTCTTAGCTATTGGTTAGAGCCATGCAAATAATCTCTTAATGCCACTAGGGACCATCCTGAGCTTCACAAGAAACTGTTTATAAATTACTTTTCTTACAGAGCCATAATTAGCCAGGAGGGGAAGCAAAACACTAGGGAGCATCCCAAATCAGAATGCTCCATAGACAGGAAATCAGATGGTACTAGAGCCTTATAGACTTTAGAACCGGTGTTGGTCGACTTTAAATATGTAAACATCTTGTTTTATACCAAATTTAAGAAACTGCTTATTCCTGTCTGGATCATATAAAAAATACATTTTTATATTCAGAATCGCCCCTCTGTAGCCAAACAGATGCTACTGTACCTTTAATTGCTCCTGAATGTTATGGGTCCCATATCCATAATTGCCGTAACGTGGAGCATAGGGATTGGTGCGCGCTCCTGCATTCATGCAGCTCGTGCTCCGGCCTCTCCACGCTCTCTCCCTGGATATCCATTGTACAGGAAGGATGCAGAGTTCTCCTGTTGCCATGGCAACATCAATTGACATTCTGCAGGTAGTTGTGCAGTCGGAGAGACCTGTGACGGGCCACGGGCTGCTCTTAGCTTTTTTTTTTTTCCGTGACATACAAGCTATTTATGGTTTTTGGGGCGGGTGCGCGCTTTTCCGTAAGCCCACTTTTTTTTTTTTTTCCTAAAGGGCGATAAAAGCAGAAGCGGGGAGGTGGGATGCCGGCAGCACGTTCACCACTTTGATCCTAATGGGAGATAAATCATTCACAGGAAAATACTTGTCGGTGGATTGCTGGTATTTAACAGGGCGGGAGAACAATGCGTTATTTTTAGTGGCCAATCGCAGTGCTGTTGGGAGGGAGACGGCGGGATGCCAAGCAAAGAGATTGCACGACTTTGCGCATGCATGGTCTCCTGCACTTGCACGTCGGGGGGGGGGGGGGGGGGGTGTCTCTCAGGATTGTTGGTCAGAGAGTTAAAGAGAAACAAACCCTGGGATTTCCATTATTTGGGATAACCCGCTGTGGGAATTCCCACAATTATCGGCACATGCGCATGTCACCAGCCAATCAGTGGCCCGGGCTTCCATTCTTCCTTGTGATGCCACTCTGACCTCAGAGCAGCATACTATAGATCAACGATACTCAACTGGCGGACCAAGGTCCGAATGCAGACCTCGGTGACAGATTTCCGGGCCCCTGCCCTGACAGCCCTGCACTCAGTTGCTTCTGTGTTGCCATGCTCAGAACTCCCTGGCACCGAGCACTGCAATATGAAGTACTGCAGGGGTGGGAAGTGGCATTGCAAGGTGCACATAAAGCAGCCTTTTTTAGTTTTGCCTGGGGAATCTATAGACCCTCCCCCAGTGCGCTGATTTCTAACTAACTACCCACCACGACAGCCCTCTGCCTGGACCTTCACCTCTCATCGGATGCCTTTAAATAGACCTTTACGAGAAGTGGTTGAGTACCCCTGCTATAGATGAATGGCAACTGAACCTCTGGCCCACCTCCTCCGTGTACCAGCGCCAGTTATTCAAAAATGCCCGGCCCGGGTTCACCATTCAGCTGGAGGGAAGCGTGGATGTGGCTCGTGCATGGGATCACATGAGTATAGCAGGCAATTCTGGGGATTTCCAGTGTTGCATCCCAAATCAGGATGCTCTACAACCTACCTAGAGTCTTAAATTGGACCAATACCCTGGAGTTCCGAATTTGGTCCGTACCTTTGGGGCATCCCGATTTAGAATTCATGTGTGAAAATCCTTGTCACCTGATATATATACATCACCAAAGATCCCAGGGCTCAGGTGCTGTTCTGCCCGAATCAGCTTGGTTTGCCTTGAATATATAGAAGTGGCAAAAGGAACTGAATAGGAGCTTAGCTGCTCTCATGATCGATGCACAGCACCTCCTGCATCTCTCTATGGCTGTGCGTGCCCATGCCAGCCATTTATATACAGCGGACACGGCCGTACACCCAGCTAGAGGAGATGCCGCCACCAGCCACACGTGCACTGTAGGTTCGCTGCTGAAGTAAATCGAGTGCCTGGCAGGTTTTCACATAGCAGGGCACCCCAAATCAGTATGCCCCAGGGGGTGGGTATTTAACCAGACTTAGCATCTATAAGATGGTTTTGGTCCACTTTAAAGACTCTAGGTCACTCCTCTTTAAAGTGGACCAAAACCCAGTTCAATCGGCCCAGGAATCTATAAGAACGAGCAATTCCCTCCCCCTGGGGCATCCAAAATCGGGACGCCCCACTGTGTGAAACCCCTCAGGTTGCCCCGTTCACTCACTTTTGTTCCCACTCCAACGGCTTATGCGCGGGCCGCGCTGCATCCCCACTATCCCTCTAGAAGGGTGCGTGCCCGCACCAGCCATTTGTGAATGGCCAGCGCAGGCACGCTCCCTCTTATAGGGAAGCGGAGGATGCGGCTGCCAGCGCGTTCAGAGCCGCTGGCTTTAGATGCCGTCTTAGATGCCTTGATGCCTTCCTGGCATGTAATAACATTTCCAGCTATGGCTACTAGACCACTGGAAGGAGTTAAACAGGCTGAACTGGATGGACTAAAGTCTTTATTCAGCCTTACAAACTATGTTACTATGTATGTTAGATGGCATGACAGCGCGCTGATTGGACGAGCGGCCATACTTGTGCCATACGCTCGGGACGAGGTGACGTCCTTTGGGTGATCTGGAGGGTTTCACACAGCGGGGCACCCCCGGGGGAATGGACAAAAGCCCAGGATAGTAAAAATCCTGGGTTTTGTTCCACTTTAAAGGGACTCTCTTGCCTGTAATTCCCCACATCAGCATTTCCTGGTCTCCTGCTGTCACTAAGATCTGGTTCTGCGCCAATTTTTCTGGAGGCCGTATACAGTTTGCAGCTAAACAGGTGGACGTCACTCTGTCCTCACCCTGACATCACAGTGAATGGAGTAAGCGTGAACCATGTCACAGGACCAGTTTTCAAAGACTGGTACAAGCCCCAGGCTCGGATGGTGTGGGGCAAAATCCAGGATTTTTGTTTGCTTTAAGAAGGAGATGCAGCTGCCCGTTGCATAGTGCCCAACTACAGCTAAAATATCTCACTTTTGATAGTCTGGTGGCGAGCAGAGCGGAGACGGTGGAAATGCGGCTGAATGCTGCCTTTGACCACTGACCAATTTGGGTGGTAAAACCCCTGGGATGGTGTGTTTTGTAGCATCCCTCCGAACCTGCACCAGGCTTATCGGAATGGTTTCTGTGGCCAGTTGGAGGGGAGCAGCCAGCAGGAAGTGTGCGGCTAGCAATTTAGTTTTCCCAGACACTCATTAAAGAGTAATAATAATATTAATAGTGAAATAGTGGCCATTGTGCGCCAACACACACATAGAGTTCTTTCTCTGCATTTACCCATCCGTGCACATGTGAAGAACATATCTCCATGAATACACCAGTGAATAAACACTATATTAGTGACTACACACAAGTGAATTACACACTAAGGGGCAGTATAGTGCCCGAAGCAGTGGGCGGCCCTAAGCTCAGCGCCCAGGGACCAATTGGGGTTAGGTGCCCTTGAGCACTTCAGTCATGTCCCATGGTTAGGAATCGAACCTGTCACCTTCCGGCCACAAGCCTATTTCCTTACCTCTAGGCCATAACTGCCTCATAAAGAGGAACAAGATCCAAGATTTTCTTGGGTTTTTTTCCTCCTGCCCTGGGCATCCCAATTTGGAAGGCCTCGCTGTGTGTATCTTCTGGAGTCACCTGACACTCTTTTTTTCTTTTCTACGGCAGGTTCCCAGGCTGCTCAGCCAATCAACACCTTGCATTCCATTGAGATTTTTCTTCTCCCTCTGAGCTCAGTGTGGCAAGAAAAGCTAAGTGGAGCTTGCACCAGGGGCCGCATCTTTTCTCAAATCTAGCTGTAGCAGCGC
Source organism: Gastrophryne carolinensis (assembly GCA_027917425.1). Classification (NCBI taxonomy): domain Eukaryota; kingdom Metazoa; phylum Chordata; class Amphibia; order Anura; family Microhylidae; genus Gastrophryne; species Gastrophryne carolinensis. The sequence goes on from CM051236.1 coordinate 495,987,008, forward strand.
AGAGCAGCATACTTTGAGAATTTTTATAACATGCCTTTATTAGAATGTCAAAAATACACACATTAGACAATACATACAATTTTAAAAGGACAATAAAAACATTTTTGGGAGAATGACCTTGGAAAAGTGGCTCTAATATATTATATTATATTTCTATAGTATTTTATAATAAGCAAAAGCAGTCTATTAAAGTGCTATGTTGCAAAAAAAAAATAGATGAATGGCACCTGAGCCTCTTGTCACTCCCCCGTGTACCAGCGCCAGCCATTAAAAAATGCCCGGCCCAGGTCCACCACTAAGCTGGAGGGAAGCATGGATGTGTCTTGTTCATGGGTCATGGAATCACATAGCAGTACAGCAGTCAATTCTGGGGGTTAACAGTGGGGCATTCCAAATCAGGATGCTTTACAACCTACCTAGAGTCTTAAAACGGACCAATACCTTGCTGTGTGTATCCTCTGGGATCACCTGAATTGAGATTTTTTTCATTGAGATTTTTCTTGTCCCTTTAAGCTCAGTGTGGCAAAAACGCTAAGTGGAGCTTGCACCAGGGGCCGCATCTTTTCTCAAACTAGTTGTGCGGAGTGCCAGTGCAGAGCAACATACTATAAATGAATGGCACATGAGCCGCTGTCCGCTCCCCCACCTCCTCTAGCCAAATGGATGGCACATGAGCCACTGGTCGCTCCCCCACCTTCTCTAGCCAAATGAATGGCACATGAGCCGCTGGTTTCTCTCCCCCACCTCCTCTAGCCAAATGAATGGCACATGAGCCACTGGTCGCTCCCCCACCTCCTCTAACCAAATGAATGGCACATGAGCCGCTGGTCGCTCCCCCACCTCCTCTAACCAAATGAATGGCACATGAGCCACTGGTTTCTCTCCCACCTCCTCTAGACAAATGAATGGCACATGAGCCGCTGGTCGCTCCCCCACCTCCTCTAACCAAATGAATGGCACATGAGCCGCTGGTCGCTCCCCCACCTGCTCTAACCAAATGAATGGCACATGAGCCGCTGGTCGCTCCCCCACCTCCTCTAACCAAATGAATGGCACATGAGCCGCTGGTCGCTCCCCCACCTGCTCTAACCAAATGAATGGCACATGAGCCGCTGGTCGCTCCCCCACTTCCTCTAGACAAATGAATGGCACATGAGCCACTGGTCGCTCCTCCACCTCCTCTAACCAAATGAATGGCACATGAGCCATTGGTCGCTCCCCCACCTCCTTTAAGCAAATGAATGGCGCATGAGCCACTGGTCGCTCCCCCACCTCCTCTAACCAAATGAATGGCACATGAACCATTGGTCGCTCCCCCACTTCCTCTAACCAAATGAATGGCACATGAGCCACTGGTCGCTCCCCCACAACCTCTAACCAAATGAATGGCACATGAGCCACTGGTCGCTCCCCCACTTCCTCTAACCAAATGAATGGCACATGAGCCGCTGGTCGCTCACCCACCTCCTCTAACCAAATGAATGGCACATGAGCCGCTGGTCGCTCACCCACCTCCTCTAACCAAATGAATGGCACATGAGCCACTGGTCGCTCCCCCACAACCTCTAACCAAATGAATGGCACATGAGCCGCTGGTCGCTCCCCCACTTCCTCTAACCAAATGGATGGCACATGAGCCACTGGTCGCTCCCCCACCTCCTCTAACCAAATGAATGGCACATGAACCGCTGGTCGCTCCCCCACCTCCTCTAACCAAATGAATGGCACATGAGCCGCTGGTCGCTCCCCCACCTCCTCTAACCAAATGAATGGCACATGAGCCGCTGGTTGCTCCCCCACCTCCTCTAGCCAAATGAATGGCACATGAGCCACTGGTCGCTCCCCCACCTCCTCTAACCAAATGAATGGCACATGAGCCACTGGTTTCTCTCCCACCTCCGCTAGCCATAAAGGTACACCAGGGATATGGCCGTGGCCCAGAGATTCGGCACCTGGGGAACGCGTATGGGGCGTTCCCCATACGTTCCCCAGGGATACACTGTGGGGCATCCCATTTCGGAATGCTCCATGAAGAGGGAGACAACTCTCTCTAAAGTCTTACAGAGCTGGTTGTCCCTCTTTAAAGCGGACCAACAGTCAAAAATGACTTAAACCAGACCCACATAACAAACAGTGCTCATTTGCATCCCTCCCCAGGGCAATTTAGATTGCTGCACATAAAAATGAATTTACCTTTTTTTAAGACCTGCTGTAGTAAATTTTAAAAACAAAATGGCTGCTCATGCAGGCCGCCTTCAAACAGGAAGTGCTGCTAGGTTTCCTGTTACTGTCAGTTATATCAGTTGGCTGAGATGCTGGGAGAAGAAGCTCCAATATGGCCACTGCCTTTCTTTTCCAACTGTGCCAGGCTTTTGGTCTGCAGCGAGTAAACCTGTTTGGAGGAGAGTCTGTTCATTGGAAGAGAGTTTGTTCGCTGTTTGCGGCGGATTTTAGTGCACATCATTTCTATGGGTAATAAAGCAAAACAGTGGAGCCATTTAAAGCCTTATCAGCTGTTCTCCATCGTGTTCACTCCATTAGCGATCCCCATCAGCCATTCAAATATGCATCAGTGCAAGCTGGCTGCCTTTAATGATTTCCGTAAATAACGGCGTGCGCTGGATGACGCCAGGCCAGAGCCATCCCGGGGCCCGCCATGCTCCGCCATCACCAGGCCTCCCCTTCCAAAATCATCAGAGACCCTGGAAGAATGGGCACGTCTGCCTCTCTACTGCCAATATAACAGGGCTTGCTGGGCTACTGGATTTCCTATCCCTAAAGGGGACCTGTCCCAGGCATATATACAGTATAGCTAAAGAAGCCTGTGCAGCTGCTGTGGGGCCCAGGAGTCGGTGCTGTCCTGGATGGATCAAGGAAATAGGTTGGTTCAATGGATACGCAAATACAAATGAACCTTGAGTCAGACCTCTGGGGAGCACATCCTAGCTTCTGTGCCCTTTTGTTTATTGTGTAAGCTAATGTATACCCTATATACTTTGTAAGCTCTTTCTCCATCTTTCTCCTTCCTTATATCCTAATAGATTGTAAGCTCTTCTCCTTCTGTATCCTCCTTTATACCCTAATAGATTGTAAGCTCTTCTCCTTCTGTATCCTCCCTTATACCCTAATAGATTGTAAGCTCTTCTCCTTCTGTATCCTCCCTTATACCCTAATTTATTGTAAGCTCTTCCTCCTTCTGTATCCTCTCTTATACCCTAATAGATTGTAAGCTCTTCCTCCTTCTATATCCTCCCTTATACCCTAATAGATTGTAAGCTCTTCTCCTTCTTTATCCTTCCTTATATCCTAATAGGAATAGCTGCATTTCTATTTACCAATTACTAACTAAATTCTATTTACTAATACAAATCCTCTCATACTCTAATAGATTGTAAGCTCTTCTCCTTCTGTATCCTCCCTTATACCCTAATAGATAGTAAGCTCTTCTCCTTCTTTATCCTCCATTATACCCTAATAGATTGTAAGCTCTTCTCCTTCTGTATCCTCCCTTATATCCTAGTATAATATAAGCTCTTCTCTTTCTGTATCCTCCCTTATACCCTAATAGACTGTAAGCTTTTCCTCCTTCTGTATCCTCCCCTATATCCTAATAGATTGTAAGCTCTTCTCCTTCTTTATCCTCACTTATACTCTAATAGATTGTAAGCTCTTCTCCTTCTGTATCATCCCATATACCCTAATAGAGTGTAAGCTCTTCTCCTTCTGTATCATCCCTTATACCCTAATAGATTGTGAGCTCTTTCTCCTTCCGTATCTTCTCTTATACCCTAATAGATTGTAAGCTCTTCTCCTTCTTTATCCTTCCTTATATCCTAATAGGAATAGCTGCATTTCTATTTACCAATTACTAACTAAATTCTATTTACTAATACAAATCCTCTCATACTCTAATAGATTGTAAGCTCTTCTCCTTCTGTATCCTCCCTTATACCCTAATAGATAGTAAGCTCTTCTCCTTCTTTATCCTCCATTATACCCTAATAGATTGTAAGCTCTTCTCCTTCTGTATCCTCCCTTATATCCTAGTATAATATAAGCTCTTCTCTTTCTGTATCCTCCCTTATACCCTAATAGACTGTAAGCTTTTCCTCCTTCTGTATCCTCCCCTATATCCTAATAGATTGTAAGCTCTTCTCCTTCTTTATCCTCACTTATACTCTAATAGATTGTAAGCTCTTCTCCTTCTGTATCATCCCATATACCCTAATAGAGTGTAAGCTCTTCTCCTTCTGTATCATCCCTTATACCCTAATAGATTGTGAGCTCTTTCTCCTTCCGTATCTTCTCTTATACCCTAATAGATTGTAAGCTCTTCTCCTTCTGTATTCTCCCTTATACCCTAATAGATTGTGAGCTCTTTCTCCTTCCGTATCTTCTCTTATACCCTAATAGATTGTAAGCTCTTCTCCTTCTGTATTCTCCCTTATACCCTAATAGATTGTAAGCTCTTCTCCTTCTGTATCCTCACTTATACCCTAATAGATTGTAAGCTCTTCTCCTTCTGTATCCTCACTTATACCCTAATAGATTGTAAGCTCTTCTCCTTCTGTATCCTCCTCTATACCGTAATAGATTGTGAGCTCTTTCTCCTTCTGTATCCTCTCTTATATCCTAATAGATTGTAAGCTCTTCTCCTTCTTTATCCTCCCTTATACCCTAATAGATTGTAAGCTCTTCTCCTTCTGTATCCTTCCTTATATTCTAATAGGAATAGCTGCATTTCTATTTACAAATTACTAACTAAATTCTATTTACTAATACAAATCCTCTCATACCCTAATAGATTGTAAGCTCTTCTCCTTCTGTATCCTCCCTTATATCCTAATAGATTGTAAGCTCTTCTCCTTCTATATCCTCACTTACACCCTAATAGATTGTACGATCTTCTCCTTCTGTATCCTCCATTATACCCTAATAGATTGTAAGCTCTTCTCCTTCTATATCCTCCCTTATATCCTAGTAGAATATAAGCTCTTCTCCCTCTGTATCCTCCCTTATATCGTAATAGATTGTAAGCTCTTCTCCTTCTTTATCCTCCCTTATACCCTAATAGATTGTAAGCTCTTCTCCTTCTGTATCCTCCCTTATATCCTAATAGATTGTAAGCTCTTCTCCTTCTTTATCCTCCCTTATACCCTAATAGATTGTAAGCTCTTCTCCTTCTGTATCCTCCCTTATACCCTAATAGATTGTAAGCTCTTCTCCTTCTTTATCCTCCTCTATACCGTAATAGGTTGTGAGTTCTTTCTCCTTCTGTATCCTCCCTTATACTCTAATAGATTGTAAGCTCTTCTCCTTCTTTATCCTCTCTTATACCCTAATATCCTCCTCATTCTTTAATTATAGATTGTAAGCTCTTCCTCCTTTGGTATGATCCCTTCTACACCAATAAATTGTAAGATCTTCCAATTTCTGTGACCTACTATATATAATAGATTGAAAATCTAGACCACACTGTAGCAGAGTGCTGTAATCTGTGGCCTGATGTTGGCACTAGGTGGTAGCATAAAATAGGAAGTTTGAAAAGGATTATTACAACTAAGGATTCTTCATGTTCATGTTCCATTTCCACAAACTGAGGTTGGAGAGTCTCTTATAAATGTTGACTTAATAAATCGCCCGCCTAAACTTTGGAGCTCTCCCTTGGGTTTTTCTAATTGTTCACAGCATCACTTCATCTCTTTGAAACTCCTAATTGGCCGCATAACAAGATTTTCTAATCAGATCTGCCGCCGCTGCGTTTGATGCGCTGCTTTCACACTGCACCTCCATGACTGCGATGGGGAAGTGAGTATTATTGAAAACTGGTCTAACGGCCTCTCCGCCGCGTCTCCCCAAGAATGAAGATTTCAATGTCAGGAGGCGCACCCACTTGCCTGCCATTCCGCACTCTGCAGGGGGAGCGATGCGGCGCCGTGCGCCTGCTGTCACCCAGTGAAGCTGATCTGTTCTTGTAACTTGTAAGACTGAGAAGTAATTGGGAGAATGACGAGCAGCTGCTGTGCAAGTGCGCCGACTCCTCCGGGATTGCGCACAAGAACGTACCAATGTGTGTGCGAGATGAATTAAAGGAACCTGCCATTTATATCAGGCAGGCTGATTCATTACTAGCGCCAGGTACCGACAGATGAGCGTCTGTAGCAAAGCGCTCAGAGCGACTGCTAGTAGTCGCTGTGATTGGCTATGGTTCGCTGTTACCGAGCGCCTCAGTCGCTGGCTCGTCTGGTGTTTGAGTCGCTATAACACCAGTACAGCACTATATGGGTGCGAACGGTAGCCACTGGTCAGTGTGAGCGACTCAAACCACATTCATCAAAAAAACAGCCTTACACAGCGCCGGCGCTCAAAATTGCGTCTCTGTAGCCCAGAACGCCAAACGATGTGTGATTAAAGTCTGTTTTTGAACACATATCCACTAGTAACAAAGCGAAAACGCTTGGAATGACATTGTTATAACTCTGTGACATTAACACTTTAATACCACACCTGCAATGCCAATTTTGCATAAAAATATAAAAAATCAGTTTTCAAAAATGAATTTTAATAGGCCAGGAGGGGTCACACAATGATTTCTTAAACAAAAAAAATTAATAAAAAGAAAACCCTGTTTAAAGAGACGAAAAGTACCGTCCATTGAAATGTATGGGAGAGCGACAGGTAATACCAGGTGCTCTGAAAGGCAGAGCAACGGCGCTATATGCTGAGCCATCTGTGATGATGAATTGGACGCTACATGGCGCTGTTAGAGTCGCTCACTGGAATCTCTTTGATAAATGTGGTTTTGCGTACAGTGCCCGGCGTTCACCGTTCGCTACCTGTCGCTACGAGGCGCCACCTGGTGCTATCCCTTAATGAATAAACCCCTTACTATAGTTAGAGCTCAGGCTGTGGAGCCTATTTCAGGCTACACCATTTCATCCTCTAAGTGGTGTGCTTAACCACCGAGCATACCCAGGGCCAGATTATGAGGGGGGTGCGCACCCGGGGCCTCCACCACTTGCCCTGCAAAGGGGGCCTCCACCAGCCTTTGGGTTATTGTCTGGTCTAGGAGGCTTTTCAGTCTTTGGTCTGACGGGCCAGCAATAAAGCTATGGGTGGCAGTGGGGGCCCCCCACCCATCTGGACAGCCAAAGCCGCCACAGGACAGGACGGAGAGTCTAGAGCAGCAAAGCCGCCGTCAGCAACGCTACAGTGATGGGTGCAGAGCTGTCACTGCACATAAGCCACCAAGCACAGCCGCTGGCAGCTCAATGCAGGGAACCAGCCGGGCGACTACACTACCCCCCACCCAGAATGGCAAAGCAGGAGTTCCCGAGCAGCACGCACCCGCACAAGGGTGGCACAAGGGACTCGATCTGACGTTCCAGTAAGTAGGCGGGTGCCAGACAACCACCAATCAGTTACTTGGCTGGACTATTATTTTAAAGGAAAAGAAATACTGTATCTGGGGCCTCCACCACACTTAATCCGGCCCTAAGCAAATGCACAAATAAATAATGGCACTCGGTGGGCGGCCTGCGGTGAGTGTGGGGCCGTGTAACACTGTACACTTACATGGTCCGGCTGCTGCAGAATCAGTGCTCTCAGCTCCATTCAGTTATGTGACATCAGCAGTTAGTGAGCTGAATGGTGCAGAGTGGCCACTGGTTGCATCCCCGCTCACCTCTAGCTGGGGGCGTGCCCGGGCTGACCAATCACAAATGGCTGCCCCGGGTATGCATCTAGCTAAAAGTATAGCATGCATCATTGGAAAGAGGTTAGCTGGGTGGGTGCGGTGATTTAATGGGGTTTCACACAGTGGGGCATTATATTTTGGGATACCACAAGGAGTAGAAATTGGACGGCCATTTGGGCCATTCTCAGACAATTCCTTATACCATGGACACACAATTCCCTATGCCAGGATGCCTGCCCGTGTGAAACCCTCTGGGTTCGCTTGCGCTCCCACAGCACATGATCAGGCTTTGATTAGGGCCCTCAGACACAACTTTGCATGGGGCCCCAGAAATGATAAGCCCACCCCTGCTTCTCTCAGGTCTGCTGGAATGGGAAATGCAAACTGGGAAAGGGAGTCAATGGCACAAAGGTGCATTGTGGTATCAAGTCCCTGGATGCTAGTATCAGGGCCCCTCCATCTGCCTTCTGCTTAAAGTGTCACCCTGTCTAAGATTTAGTGATGGTACCCCCTAATCACACACACACACAAAATAGAGAGCCTGTAACCTCGCTATGTTAGGCCCCAAGAATGATTTCCTCTGTTGGGCCCCAAGAATGATTTCCTCTGGTTGGCTCCAAGAATGATTTCCTCTGGTTGGCTCCAAGAATGATTTCCTCTGGTTGGCCCCAAGAATGATTTCCTCTCGTGTGCCCCAAGAATGATTTCCTCTTGTGTGCCCCAAGAATGATTTCCTCTGGTTGGCCCCAAGAATGATTTCCTCTCGTGTGCCCCAAGAATGATTTCCTCTCGTGTGCCCCAAGAATGATTTCCTCTGGTTGGCCCCAAGAATGATTTCCTCTTTTGGACCCCAAGAATGATTCCCTCTATTGGGCCCCAAGAATAATTTCCTCTGGTTGGCTCCAAGAATGATTTCCTCTGTTGGGCCCCAAGAACATTTCCTCTGGTTGGCTCCAAGAATGATTTCCTCTATTGGGCCCCAAGAATGATTTCCTCTATTGGGCCCCAAGAATGATTTCCTCTGGTGGGCCCCAAGAATGATTTCCTCTGTTGGGCCCCAAGAATGATTTCTTCAGGTGGGCCCCAAGAATGATTTCCTCTCGTGTGCCCCAAGAATGATTTCCTCTGGTTGCCCCAAGAATGATTTCCTCTCGTGTGCCCCAAGAATGATTTCCTCTGGTTGGCCCCAAGAATGATTTCCTCTCGTGTGCCCCAAGAATGATTTCCTCTCGTGTGCCCCAAGAATGATTTCCTCTGGTTGGCCCCAAGAATGATTTCCTCTTTTGGACCCCAAGAATGATTCCCTCTATTGGGCCCCAAGAATAATTTCCTCTGGTTGGCTCCAAGAATGATTTCCTCTGTTGGGCCCCAAGAACATTTCCTCTGGTTGGCTCCAAGAATGATTTCCTCTATTGGGCCCCAAGAATGATTTCCTCTATTGGGCCCCAAGAATGATTTCCTCTGGTGGGCCCCAAGAATGATTTCCTCTGTTGGGCCCCAAGAATGATTTCTTCAGGTGGGCCCCAAGAATGATTTCCTCTCGTGTGCCCCAAGAATGATTTCCTCTGGTTGGCCCCAAGAATGATTTCCTCTCGTGTGCCCCAAGAATGATTTCCTCTCGTGTGCCCCAAGAATGATTTCCTCTGGTTGGCCCCAAGAATGATTTCCTCTTTTGGACCCCAAGAATGATTCCCTCTATTGGGCCCCAAGAATAATTTCCTCTGGTTGGCTCCAAGAATGATTTCCTCTGTTGGGCCCCAAGAACATTTCCTCTGGTTGGCTCCAAGAATGATTTCCTCTATTGGGCCCCAAGAATGATTTCCTCTGGTGGGCCCCAAGAATGATTTCCTCTGGTGGGCCCCAAGAATGATTTCCTCTGGTGGGCCCCAAGAATGATTTCCTCTGGTGGGCCTCAAGAATGATTTCCTCTGGTGGGTTCCAAGAATGATTTCCTCTGGTGGCCCCAAGAATGATTTCCTCTGGTGGGCCCCAAGAATGATTTCCTCTTGTGGGCCCCAAGAATGATTTCCTCTTGTGGGCCCCAAGAATTATTTCCTCTGTTGGGCCCCAAGAATTATTTCCTAAGGTTGGCCCAAGAATGATTTCCTCTGATGGGCCCCAACAATAAATAATTTCCTCTGTTGGGCGCCAAGAATGATTTCCTCTGTTGGGCCCCAAGAATGATTTCCTCTGTTGGGCCCCAAGAATGATTTCCTCTGTTAGGCGCCAAGAATGATTTCCTCTGTTGGGCGCCAAGAATGATTTCCTCTATTGGGCCCCAAGAATGATTTCCTCTGTTGGGCCCGGTCTATTTATATACAATTGTCTTTAATGAGGCTGGAAAGTGAGCTTATCCTTAAAGGAAATCTTTTTCTCCGGCGGCCAATGAGGCGAGATAACTAGAATTGGCGCCGATGTAATTGAGAGCAATGAGGAAGCGTGGCGGGCCCGCGCTCCTTGGCGCTCCTCGCACACTCGCCGCGTTCCCCCTGGAGGCAACAAGGAGGGAATTTCTGGTGGAGCTGAAGCCGGCTTCCACTTCAGTAACGTTTTGTGAAGTCAAGAGTGCGCGCCTAGTGAGCGGCGAGACGGCGGATTCGCCATCTGTCACAACAGAAACACGCCGGAGCGTTTTATTTTCTCTAAACAGTTTATCAGTTTGTTGGGGTGGAAATCAATTGTGATCATTATACTAAATCAGTCAGATGTTTATGGGCAAACAGTTGCCAGCGTTGCGTGTGCGCGCTCGCGCGTGTGTGTCAACAATGCGTCCCCGGCCCTACGCGTCTCGCCTCCCTCCTTCATTGTGCAGATTTAGGGGCCGCCGTCACACTCGCTTAGTCATTTTAATTGGGGGGGGGGGGTAAGGGCTGTTTAGAAACCACGCTTCAGTGGGGTTAATAGAGCCGCTGAAAGAGGGGACGGCCTAATGTCGCTTAAAGGGGGCCTCTACTTTTCCATTAAACCTAAAGGGGAGCTATGATTTTCAGAAAACGCTCAGCAGGGCTGCTTTGTTTAAAGCGGAACAAAACCAGGGATTTTCACTTTCCCGGGTCTGGTTCTGTGCTCTCCTCACCCCTGGACTTTTCACATTGGGCCCCACTATGTGAAACCCCCCAGATCAGCGTATTCATACTCAGCTCTTCCCGGTCCAACGGCGCCTGTGCGTCTCGTCCAATCAGAGCCGCCCACTGAATGACTCGTCTCGATTGTCGTGGAGGCTGATTCATTACTAGCGCCAGGTATCGGCAGATGAGCTTAACTGAGATGAGCTTAGAGCGACCGCTAGTAGACGCTGTAAGCGGGTGCTGTAACAGAGCGCCTCAGACAGAGTCGCTGTAGTAACCTGGCTGGCATTGATGAATGAGATGTATGTTGGGCGCTCTAACACTAGTATAACGCTGCAGCAAGCGAGAGGTAGCTCCAGCTCAGTGCGTCCGGCTCTCGGCGCTCCACACCAAAAAACTGGGCGCTCTGGATCTGGTCGCTATAGCATAGAGCGCCAGACGCTGTGTAATTAAAGTCTGTTTTTAAACACATATTCACCTGTAACAAAGCGAAAACATTGTGACATTAAAGTGGACCAACACCCAGGGTTTTCACTATCCTGGGTGTTGGTCCACTTCCGCGGGGCACCCCGATAGGTAGAAACCCCCCAGAGCTGTGTGAAACCCCCCAGAAAGCCCCTAAAATCTTAAGTTTTAGGCGACGGACAAGCGACGGATAAGTCGCCGCCGCCGCCTCTCGCGCGCGCCCTGTAAGAGGGACGCGCCAGCCATTCACAATCGGCCAGCGCGGGAGCGCGCCCTGCTAGAGGGACCCGCGGTAGGCGGCGGCGGCTTATCCGTCGCTTGTCCGTCGCCTAAAAGGTAAGATTTTAGGGGCTTTCTGGGGGGTTTCACCCTGCGAGACATGAGGGAGCTGATCGGCCCGGGAATCTTATAGATCAGGGGTGGGTGTTGGTCCACTTTAATACTTTAGTGCCAGACCTGTACTGACAATTCTGCATAAAAAAATAAAGTCAAAAAAGTTTTCAAAAATGACTCTTTCTAAGCCAGGAGAGGTCACACAATTATTTGAGAGAAAAAAAAAACGTAAAAAAAAATACCCTGTTTAAACAGAAGAAAAGTAACGCCCATTGAAATGTATGGGAGAGCCACAGGTAGTGACAGGTAATACCTGGCGCTCTGGAAGCTAGAGCGCCGGCGCTATATGCTGAGCCGTCTGTAATAATACATGTGACGCTACTTGGCGCTGTTACAGTTGCTCACCAGAATCGCCTTCGTATTGCGTACAGCTCCCGGCTTTCACCAGACGCTGCCTGCCGCTACGAGGCTATCTGGCGCTATTCATGAATAAACCCCATAGTCTCAGCAGGGGGGAGAGTTAGCCCATCCAAAGATATTACTTCCCATCCCAATATATCGCTCTCTGAGCTCTGTCGCCTCTTTATCACCAGCAAGATCTGCCCTTGCCCCTAAGAGACTCCAGGGCCGGCTGACAAAGTGCCGCTGCTGCATCCTGATTTGGGATGCCACACTGTGTCAAGCAGCACAGGCCCGCAATTACCCCACCCCATGAACGCAGTCCGCATCCTCATTATCCCTGTAGCTGAGACACACTCAACTGCACACCGCAGGGAATCTTGTGATTCCCGGGTCGATCACCATGGGTTTTGGTCCACTTTAAAGAGTAACAGATTAAAGAGGAAAGTTTAAAACCTCCCCCAAACCTCACCGAACTGTTCCCCCCCCCCACTCCAGTTTTACCTTTGGGCACTATTTACTCACCTCGCCGGGTGATCTTCTTGGTCCCTCGTATTGCGGATGACCTTCTGACGTCATTTTGCGCTCGGCACATAATGAGCCGCCCGAAATCCTGCGAGACTTCGCTGAGCTGCGCAGGACTTTGAGGAGCAGAGCTAAAGCCTTCATTTATCGCTAAATAGCTAAAGCTGTCATTTATAGACGGCTAAGCGGGCGACGGCGGGCGCGAATTGGGCCCTGAAGCAGCCGGATGATGCCGCAGCAGCGACATCCAAAAGGTAAGTAGGGGGCAATGGGGGGGGGGATCGGGCCCTTTTTATTTTTAGTCCGATGTTCCTCTTTAAAAACCCGCCACAAGCTGAACCACATAGGGCCTTATTCATCAAGGGATAGCGACAGGTAGTGCCTTGTATGTATATGAATACATTAATATCAGACCTGTAATATCAATTCTGTACAATTTTTTTTTTTTCCCTTAAAAAAATTATCTAAAATGGCAGAAGTGGTCACAGAAATTTTCACATTAAAAAAAAACAAAAAAAAAAAAACATTAATAACAATTAATTATTAATATTTAAAGATTGTTCCATTGAAATGCATTGGAGAGCGCCAGGTAGCGAGAGGTCATACCTGTCGCTGTTCAAGGTCGGACGCTGGCGTTGTGGGCTGAGGCTGGAATAATGATGAATGAGTCGCTATATGGCGCTATCTCAGTCGCTAAGCAGGATTGGCTTGATAAATGTGTGATTGTAGTGGGGAGCCGGCGTTCTCGTGGCGGGGCCCGTCATTACCGGTCGCTCACCAGTCGCTACCTGTCGCTATTCCTTCATAAATAAGGGCCATAGTCTAAAATAAAAAACTGCCCAGTGTTGGGTGCCTGATCCCCTGGCAGACAAGGCAGACTGGCCAATTACTGCACAGGAGTCACACTGGTCTAAGCCAGAAGTGTCACCAAAGGTCACATCTGCATTCTGGTTGCCTTCAAAGGGGCGGTTAATCATATCTCCCAAGTGTCCCTGATTTGGAGGGACTGTCCCTCTTTTGAGTCCATGTCCCCCTGCCCCTCACTGTTTTTATTTGTCCTTCTTTGAGGTGTAACATGCAGATCTGCAGCAATAAATAATTAATTTGCCTATTCAAAGTGTTTCTATTGTTTGAAGTGTTACAACTTATCTCCTATCCATCCCTCAATGAGGGGACGTGGCTTAATTTAACAATTGTAATATTAATTAGAAGGTTGTAGCACACTTTATCTCAGAAAAAGAAGTAGAAAACGTCTCCAATTGCAGTCAAAACATAGAAAGTGGTTCACAAATTCCAAGGCTCGTCTGCCCAAACCGGACCCAAACAATATGCAACAGTGGAAAAATGGAAAATTGAACACCCTTGGAGCAAAAAAATGCATTTAAAAGGAAGAATTTTTAATGCTGTTTAACAGGTGAGTAAGTGACATCAATCAAGTGTATTTACAAGATATAATACAATTACATAAACACAAGCGCTCCTCGTGACGAAGGCCCCCAGCCCAAACGTCAGGATCTACTCTGGCCCTTATTCATCAAGCGATAGCGCCAGGTAGTGTCTGACGAGCGCCAGGTAGCGGCAGCTAACGGCGACTACCGACTCAAGTACGCCCGGCGGCGGTCACAATGACGCATTTGTCAAGCAAAATGAGGCTAGCGCCGGCGAGAGCGACGGCTAGCGCGGCATTCATCATGAAGCCGCCTGGACCGAACAGCGCCGCTGCAAATTCCCTCACAGCGCCAGGTATGAGCTGTCGCTCCCTGGCGATGTCCAATGCATTTCAATGGAGCAATCTATAATTATTCATAATTAATTGGTTTTTTTTTTTTTTAATGTCAAAAAATCGGAGACCACTTCTGCAATGTTAGGATTTATTTTTAAGTAAAAAAAAAAATTAAAAAAAATATGTGCAGAATTGATCTAACAGGTCTGAGATTAATGTATTCATATAACAAAATGATTCTAAAAACATGTATAATGTTACATTCAAAAAATATGGTTGTTTAGGGGTTAAAAACTAGTTAATACACATCGCTGCCAGCGCTCTGGGGTTTAAACAAGGAATGGACAGCGACAGCACATTCGGAGCGTGATTTGTTGATGAATATGAAGCTAGCCGTTCGCTCTGGCCATTCGTTGTCAGGCGCTCACATACAACGCTGGACCTGTGAAACAGCGACCCCCCATCCCGTATTCAACATTACCGCACACCGACTGAGTCGCTGTCATCAAGCTAATGCCGGCCAAGCACAGCGAATACTGGCTGGCGCTGAAAAAATCACGCTACAGTCGCTCATCTGTCGCTACCTGGCGCTATTAATGAATCGGCCTCCCCGTCTACCTGGTGCTGCAGCCATTCTGACTACCTTGTAAGTTTCTTGCTTCTGGCTACATTACTATTGGCATTAGTCAGGAAGGATTAAGGGCTGTCCATCATTGTGCTCTTCCAGGGGACGATACCTTACTGTGCTCAAGAACTCTTTTTCATTGCATCTAATCCCATAGACTCCCTTGAACACTTTATGGACATTATACCCTCCTGTGCTGAATACAGCATCGATGAATGAACTATCATCAGCGGTCAAACCTTTATATACTGTTTGGTTTATGTAATTGTATTATATCTTGTAAATACACTTGATTGATGTCACTTACTCACCTGTTAAACAGCATTAAAAATTCTTCCTTTTAAATGCATTTTTTTTGCTCCAAGGGTGTTCAATTTTCCATTTTTCCACTGTTGCGTATTAATTTAACAACTGTCCCTCTTTCCCACCCTGAAAAGTTGAGAGGTATGGGTTAATAACAAAGGCAAAAAGAAATGCAAACATGACCATTAAAATGTGTTGTATGTATGGTCAAAAACTCAAAATGTAACAATTATTTTTTTGCCCAGGGCAGGCGTTGAATTATTTTGTCCAGGACAAAGATGGGCACCAGCTGCTTTTATAGGCGCCATATCCGGGGGTAGGATTATAGGTGATACTGTGCTGCATCACTCGGCGCTCGCCTCCACGCGCAGACACAATGACGCGCTGTCAGTGTTGGGAGCTTTGGATTGACCAGGTCGGCTAAAGATGGTGCCACCCGGGAGCCACTATCTGGCCAGATAAAAATACTTGGAGGGCCGCATTCGGCCCCCGGGCCTTGAGTTTAACACATGTGGTCTAAGCAATCAGTTATGGTCAGTCCAGCAGCTTAAAGTGGACCAACACCCTCCCCTGATTAGCCCGGGAATCTATAAGATTCCCGGACCGATCAGCTCCCTGACTGCGGGGCACCCCGATCGGCTGCGTGAAACCCCCCCCCAGATCCCCAAAAATCCTACCTGATCCTCATTCCAGCGGCGCATGCGCGGGCCGCCGCCGTCTCCCACGCATCCCTCTAGCAGGGCGTGCACCCGCGCCGGCCGCTTGTGAATGGCCGGCGCGGGCGCGCTCCCTGTAAGTGGGACACGCGGGATGCAGCGGCAGCCCCCGCTCAGCTTGTCCGCCGCTGCCTCTCCTTGTCCGACGGCGGCGATTGGACGCGCGAGTCACGTGGGAGCGGGTTCAGGTGAGTTTTCGGGGCTTTCTGGGGGGTTTCACACAGCGGGGCCCCCACGATCGGGGTGCCCCGCGGAAGTGGACCAATACCCAGGATAGTCAAAATCCTGGGTGTTGGTCCACTTTAAAACACAGAGGTGTTGCTCCTGGCTGGGGATCAGGTGCTCAGTAGGGAGCCTTTTTTTTTTGCTGTAATAGGCAAATCGGGTCCAGTAGGACTAAGGGGGTTATTTAAGAAGGGATAGCGCCAGGTAGCGCCTTGTAGCGTCAGGCAGCGTCTGGTGAACACCGGGAGCTGTACGCAAAACCACATTTATGAATGTGAATCTGGTGAGCTCCTCTAACAGTGCCATGTAGCGTCACATGTATCATTACAGGCGGCTCAGTGTATAGCGCCGGTGCTCTAACTTCCAGAGCGCCAGGTTTTACCTTTCTCTTAGTCGCTCTCCCATACATTTCAATGGCCGTTCATTTGCTTGTGTCTAAACAGCGTGTTTGACATTTTTTTTTTTTTGCTCCAATCATTGTGTGACGTCTCCTGGCTGCAAACAAACACTTTTAGAAACTTTTTTGACTTTTTATATTTATATGCAGAATTGTCATTACAGGTCTGGCACTAAAGTGTTAATGTCACAATGTTATAACAATGTCATTCCATGTGTTTTCGCTTTGTTACTGGTGGATATGTGTTCAAAAACAGACTTTAATCACGCAGCGTCTGCCGCTCTATGCTACAGCGACCAGATTTAGAGCGCCGACACTGTGTGTGTGTGTCCTTTTTTGAAAAGTATGGTGTGAAGCGCCGAGGTGGCGCTACCTTTCACTCCCTGCAGCGCTGTACTGGTGTTAGAGCGCCCAACACAAGTCACGTTCGTCAATGCTGGCCAGGTTACTACAGCGACTGAGACGCTCTGTTACAGCACCCGATACCCGCTTACAGCGTCTACTAGCGGTCGCTCTAAGCGCCGCTATACAGGCACTCATCTGCCGATACCTGGCGCTAGTAATGAATCAGCCTCTAATAAAAGTCGTATCACCGCTGTTATAAGTATGTATGACCATAACTGTCATATATTCCTGCTACATTCCATATGGTGACAGGTCCTTTTCCATGCGGCATGCTGATTTGGGATGCCCTGCTATGTGAAACCCCCCAGATAACCCACACAACTCACCTTTCTGGCATTCCAACTGCACACATGCGGGCCCTCATCCAGTCAGTGCTTTATTATTATTATTATTATTGTTTATTTATATAGCGCCATCAACTTCCGTAGCACTTTACAAGGTATGAATACAGACAGGGTAAAATATATAGTACAGAGAACAACACAAAATTAGATGCCACAGGTTAAAACCTGGAGGCCGATTCATTAACAGCGGCAGGTAGCGACAGTTGAGCGACTGTAGCGGTATTTTCACAGTGCCCGCTAGTAGTCGCTGTGCTTGGCCGTTGTTCGGTAGTTGATAGCGACTCAGTCGGTTTGCCGTAATGTTGAATATTGGGTGAGGAGTCGCTATTTGACAGGTTCCGCGCTGTATGGGAGCACATGATAGCGACTGGCCCTAGCGACCGGCTCCCACCATATTCATTAAAAAATCACGCTCAAAAAATTCTCGCGCTGTGAAATGCATGTTTAAACCCCAGAGCGCTGGCGGCGATGGGTTAAAAGTAGTTTTTTAACCCCCAAACCACCATATTTTTTTGAAAAAAAAAACAAGTTTTTTAAAATAATTTTGTAATATGAATACATTAATATCAGACCTGTAATATCAATTCTGTACAATTTTTTTTTATTTTTTTTACCTTAAAAGAATTATTTTAAATGGCAGAAGTGGTCACAGAATTTTTCACATTTAAGAAAAAAAAAATTAATAACAATTAATTATGAATATTTAAAGATTGTTCCATTGAAATGCATTGGAGAGCGCCAGGTAGCGAGAGGTCATACCTGTCGCTGTTCAAGGTCGGACGCTGGCGCTGTGGGCTGAGGCTGGAATAATGATGAATGAGTGGCTATATGGCGCTATCTCAGTCGCTAAGTAGGATCGGCTTGATAAATGTGTGATTGTGGTGGGGAGCCGGCGTTCTCGTGGCGGGGCCCGTCATTACCGGCCGCTCACCAGTCGCTACCTGTCGCTATCCCTTGTTAAATAAGGGCACAAGTGTTGTGAGCACAGGAGACAATAGGGAGGAGTGCCCGGCCCTTGCGAGCTTACAGTCTAAAGGATGGGGGTGGAGACAAAGGGGGCGGGGTCACAAGCGGTAGAGCTTGAGTATGGCTGCATGTGCCATTGAAGGTTATAGAAGTTGCTGAAGCCAGGTCATATGCTTGTCTGAAGAAGTGAGTTTTGAGGGCACTTTTAAAGGCTTGGAGTGATGGGGAGTGGCGGATTGAGCGGGGAAGGGCATTCCAGAGAAGTGGAGAGGCACGGGAGAAGTCTTGAAGGCGGGAGTGCGAGGAAGTAACCAAGGAGGAGGACAGGAGAATGTCAGAGGCAGAGCGGAGGTTGCGCTTGGGTTGGTAACGCTCGATCAGATATGAAATGTAGGGAGGGGCCTGGTTAGACAGAGCTTTGTAGGTTAGCGTTAGAAGTTTGAACTGAACTCTATGGGAGACAGGTAACCAGTGGAGGGATTGACAGAGGGGGACAGCACTGGAGAAGCGAGAGGAGAGGTGGATGAGGCGAGCAGCAGAGCCGTGTAGGTGCATACATACTAATGCACTGCATAAATTGCTGTTTCGGAGAATGTGGCGTGCTGGAAAGGTGAGTGTGGGCGATCGGTGGGGTTCACACAATGGGGCATCTTGAATTGCAATGCCCCAGGGTCACTTAGTCGGCCTAGCCCTTAGACTTCATGGCCAGCCCAGGGGGCTCATAGGTCCGCCCAGTTTTTTAGCGAAATCACCCGAATCCTCATCTCGATCGGGCGCATGCAAGGGCTGTGGCCACTTCACCGGCGTCTCTCTGGCCGATACGTGTACCTGCTAGGCTTTTCTGAGTGGCTGGCCAGGGTACGCTCAGCTGAGAACCTAGCGCCCCATTCAGGATCACTAAACTACTTGGGCAGGCTGATTCATTACTAACGCCAGGTAGCGACAGATGAGCGTCTGTAGAGCGGATTTCAGAGCGACCGTTAGTAGTCGCTGTGCTCGGCCATGGATGATCGTTTCAGAGCTCCTCAGTCACTGGCCAGCATTGATGAATATGATGTGTGAGTCGCAGTACTACACTGTATGGGAGCGAATAGTAGCGCCAGCACAGTGCGACCGACTCACACCATATTCATAAAAAAAAAACAGCCTCAAACAGTTCCGACGCTCAAAATCATGTAGTTGTAGCCCACAGTGTGATTAAAGTCTGTTTATGAACATGTATCCACTAGTAACAAAGAGAAAACGCATGGAATGACATTGTTATTACATTGTAACATGAACACTTTAATACCAGACATGTAAGGATAATTCTGCATAAAAATATTAGAGGCCGATTCAGTAATAGCGCCAGGTAGCGACAGATGAGCGCCAGTAGCGTGATTTTCACAGCGCCCGCTAGTATTCGCTGTGCTTGGCCGTTGTTCGGCTGTTGACAGCGACTCAGTCGGTGTGCGGTAATGTTGAATACGGGGTTAGGAGTCGCTGTTTGACAGGTTCCGCGCTGTATGGGAGCGCATGACAGCGAACGGCCATAGCGAACGGCTCCCAGCATATTCATTAACAAATCACGCTCAAAAAATTCTCGCGCTGTGAAAAGCTTGTTTAAACCCCAGAGCGCTGGCGGCGATGGCTTAAAAGTAGTTTTTAACCCCCAAACATCCATATTTTTTGATTAAAAAATTAAACAAGCTTTTCTAAACATTTTGTAATATGAATTACCTTAAAAAAATATCTAACATTGCCGAAGTGGTCACAGAATTTTTGACATTAAAAAAAAAAAAAAAAAAAAAACATTAATAACAATTAAATATGAATATTTAAAGATTGCTCCATTGAAATGCATTGGAGAGCGCCAGGTAGCGAGAGGTCAGACCTGGCGCTGTGATGGGATTAGCAGCGGCGCTGTTCGTTGCAGTCCGCTACATGATGAATCCTGCGCTAGGTGACGCTCTCGCCGGCGCTAGCCTCATTTAGCGTGATAAATGCGTGATTGTGTCCGCCGCCTGGCGTTCTGGAGTCGGTAGCCGCCGATAGCTGGCGATACCTGCCGCTAGTGAGACACTACCTGGCGCTATCCCTTGATAAATAAGGCCCTTAGTAATCCAAAAAAGTTTTTAAAAAGTCATTTTCTTGCCCAGAATACATGTCAGAAGTAGAAGAAAAAGATGAAAAAAAATTGGGATCAGGAAAGGGATTTAAGGATCGTCCATAGAAATGTATGGGAGAGCGCCAGGTAGCGAGAGGTAAGACGTGGCGCTCTGCAAGGATCAACGCCGGCGCTGTACGCTGAGCCTGGGATAATGATGAATCGGACGCTACATGGCGTTGTTCCAGTCGCTCACCAGATTCGGCTTCATAAATGTGTAATTGTTTCAGAGCGGCTTAGTAAAGGTAAATGGAGCGTGGACCACTGATTGGAACGTGGGATCACCAGAAAGATGAGTTTGCATGGCAATCCAGGGGATCTTGCACAGCAGGACATCCCAAATGGGGGGGGGGGGGGGACAAAACCTGGGACTGTGAAATTCTGGCGGTGTTCCTTTTTACCACACATACACACACTACTCACCACACACAAGGGTCGATTAGGAGCCTAGTGAGAAAACTCTTCTTCTTTTTTAGAAGGAAAAACTGCCATTTACTGTCATTGTCTCCCGGATGTAAATTTTCACCTGGCCCCAAGGTAGACACTGAAAGTGAATGGCAGTTTTTTCTCCTAAAAAAAGAGGTGAATCAACCTCAGAGATATCCTAAAACACACACATACCATTAAAACCTGAGACGTATTGCATGGTGCTGCCCAGTGCGAGCTCAAAACAGAAGGGAGTAGCTGCTCATATGCTGATGTTGCTGGCCGGGTCTGAGCTGCTATTCACGAGTATGAGCTTTGTTTCGGGGATGTGAACCCCCCCTCCCCATAACTCACATTTCCCCGGTCCAACGGCACATGTGCGGACTCTCGTCCAATCAGAGCCATTTGCTTTTCGGCAAACGTCTCTCTTTTTAATCTGGGAGCACATTAAATCCATGGCGGTGTGTGTGCACTCCCACCCCATCCATTCAGATAGGCTGAGACGGGAGACATGCCGGGGATGCAGCACATGCTCCCCATTTTTGGACCAACACCCAGGGGTGATCGGCACGGGAATCTATAAGATTCCCGGGCCGATCACCTCCCTCACCGCGGGGGCACCCGAGATCGGGATGTCCCGCGGGGTTAAATCCCCCCCCCCCCAAAGCCCCAAAAAACCTTACCTTATACCACGACGGATAATCCGCTGCCGCCGCCACCTCCCGCGCGCGCCTCCGTTCGTGAATGGCCGGCGCAGGCGCGCACCCTGTAAGAGGGACGCGCGGGCGGCGGAGGCTTATCCGTCGCTTGTCTGTCGCCGAAAAGGTACGTTTTTTGGGGGGTTTCACACAGCCTGATCCCGGATGCCCCGCTGAAGTGGACCAACACCCAGGATAGTGAAAATCCTGGGTGTTGGTCCACTTTAAGGCAATCAAAGCTGAGGGATGTAAAGTTTTACTGGGCGAACTGGGGAGGGGGGGGTTTCACAAAGCAGGGCATCTCAATTGGGGATGCCCTGTTGGCACGGAACAAAACCTGGGAAGGTCAAATCCCTGGGTTTTGATATTTGCTTCCAGTCATCCTTTAAATCATGAGCAAACCGTTGGACCTACAGGTGCAGGACCGTATTATGAGGGGGGGACACAATGGGCACACACGCAGGGCCTCCACCATTTTCCCTGCAAAGGGGGTCTCCACCAACCTTTGGGTTATGGTCTGGTGCAGGAGTTCCCGAGCAGCACGCACCCGCACAAGGGTGGCGCAAAAGTTGCACAAGGGACTCGATCTTAAGTTCCTGCTGGGCAGATGCCAACCACCAATGAGTTACTTGCCTGGACTATTATTTTAAAGGGAAAAAAATACTGTATCTTCGTGCCCAGGGGCCTCCAGCACACTTACTCCGGTCCTGTCCAGGTGAGTCCTGGGAGCGGTGCAGGGAGACCGGCAGTCTGAGAAGGGGGAGGAGCAGTAGCGACATGCAGACAGATGTTTGTGTGTGTGAGGGAAGTCGTCACAGCGGTTTGCATAATTAAATCTTTCCAGACGCGCGAGCGCGTTATTGTACGCCATTAGTCTCCCTGATACGGCTTTACCTATTATCACCTCGCGGGTGCGGGCGCGCATCTGTCAGACGCGCCGCACTTTTCCGCCTCACTAGTTTGGCAACTGATTTACACCTCAAAGCCGGAGGCGGGCGCGTTAACATTCACAAACTGAGCGATCGTCGCCCACGTCACGCCGCCAGGATGAGCGCTATTCTTATCAGTGGCACCAGATAATGGCCAGCGTATAGGAAATGATTAGCCAGGGTCAACAGCTCTTCACCGGCGACACCCCGACCCTCATTATCCCGCCTGAAAAAGACACAACGTGGATCATTTTGGGACGACACCGAAGGGGCAACTGTTACCAAAATGTCCCTGAACAATGTGGAGGCTGATTTAAGAATAGCGCCACGTATTGCCATTTGAGTGTCTATGTAGCAGTGCTCAGAGCGACCGCTAGTAGACGCTGCAAGCGGGTGTCTGGCGCTGTGATCTAGCTTAGCAGCCGGACAAGTGGCGCTGTACTATCCTGTCTAGCAGTGATGAATGTGATGTCTGGTGGGCGCTGTAGAAGCTCTGTCCCTGATTCACTGCAGAGCCAATGGAGAACGCTAGGTGGTGCCCTGAGGTCAAAGCACCCAAGACTATGGCCCTTATTTAACAAGGGATAGCGCCAGGTAGCGACTGGTAAGCGAACGGTAATGACGGTCACTGCCACGAGAACGCCGGCTCCCCTCCGCAATCACACATTTATCAAGCCGATCCTGCTTAGCGACTGAGAGAGCGCCAGATAGCTAATCATTCATCATTATTCCAGCCTCACCCCACAGCGCCAGCGAGCGACCTTGAACAGCGACAGGTATGACCTCTCGCTACCTGGCGCTCTCCAATGCATTTCAATGGAGCAATCTTTAAATATTCATAATTAATTGTTATTAATGTTTTTTTTTTTTTTTTCAATGTCAAAAATTCTGTGACCACTTCTGCAATGTTAGTTTTTTTTTTTATGGTAAAAAAATTAAAAAAAAAAATTTGTGCAGAATTGATATTACAGGTCTGATATTAATGTATTCATATTACAAAATGTTTTTAAAAACGTGTTTTTTTTTTTTACCAAAAATATGGTGGTTTGGGGGTTAAAAAACTACTTTTAACCCATCGCCGCCAGCGTTCTGGGGTTTAAACAAGCATTTCACAGCGCGAGAATTTTTTGAGCGTGATTTGTTAATGAATATGGTGGGAGCCGTTCGCTATGGCCATTCGCTATCATGCGCTCCCATACAGCGCGGAACCTGTCAAATAGCGACTCCTCACCCAATATTCAACATTACTGCACACCGACTGAGTCGCTGTCAACAGCTGAACAACGGCCAAGCACAGCGACTACTAGCTGGCGCTGTGAAAATACTGCTACAGTCGCTCATCTGTCGCTACCTGGCGCTATTAACGAATCGGCCTCTAAGCTACCTCTAACAACAGGACAACGCTGCAGCGAGCGATAGGTAGCGCCAGTTAAGTGCATCCGGACTTGGCGCTGAAACCCGTATTTAAGAAAAAACTACACACAACCAGCGTTGGCGCTCTAAAACCGGGCGCTCTAGCATCGAGCGCCAGACGCTGTGTGGTAAAAGTCTGTTTCTCAACACATTTACACGAGCACCAGAGCGAAAACACATGGTATGACATTGTGTAACGCTGTGACAATGACACTGCAATGGCCGACCTGCACATACAATTCTGTATAAAAATAAGTATTTGGTTGCCGGGCAGGAGAGGCCACACAATGATCTGTGCCAAAAATGTAGAACATTACTTTAGGAAAACGCTATTTATACACAACCAAATAAAACACCATTGAAACGTATGGGAGAGCGCTACTGAGCGGCAGGTGCTACATGATGATGCTGAACCTAGAGCACCGGCGCTATACACTGAGCCGCCTGTAATAATACATGTGACGCTACATGATGCTATTAGAAGCGCTCATCAGATTGGCTTTCATAAATGTGGTTTTCACATACTGCGCCCGGCGTTCACCTGACGCTACGTGGCACTACGCGGCTTTAGCGTTTCTTAAATAACCCCCAAAATGTGTCTTAACCGTTTATTTTGCAGTTTCAGTTATTGCTCCCCCTAGTGGCTCACTTGTTGATGGATTCAAATAAAAGCCCTATTGTAGGCAAAGTTTTTTCTGCCAACTTTGAGGCTGATTCACAACTAGCGCCACGTATAGCCATGTGAGTGCCTGTATAGCGGCGCTTAAAGCGACCGCTAGTAGACGCTGTAAGCGGGAGTCGGTCGCTGTACTATGCTGTCCAGCATTAATAAATGTGACGTCTGTAGGGGGCGCTGTAGAAGCCTCTCCCTGATTCACTGCAGAGCCAATGGAGAACGTTAGGTTGTGTCCTGAGGTCAAAGCGCCCAAGACTACGCTACATCTAACAAGAGGACAACGCTGCAGCAAGCGAGAGATAGCGCCAGCTTAGTGCGTCCGGTTACACAACATATTTAACAAAAAACTACACACACACACACAGCGTCGGTGCTCTAAAGCTGGTCGCTGTAGCATAGAGCGCCAGACGCTGTGTGATCAAAGTCTTGACTGGGCTAGCGCTCCATATGCCCTTACCCCCCTTAAATTCCACCACCAAATAACGACTCCGAACCACCATATCTTTGGAAAGATTAAAATTTAACCGGCCACAGCCAAACATATAAATAAGTTACACGCAATTAAAGGGCCCCCCTTTTTGTTCCGGGTCTGAGAAGCCTAAGATAAGACAACCAAGGGAGGGGGGAGAGAGAAACGCGCCACAAAGCGGAAGCCAACGTAACCGCCAGAGAACAAAATTCCCCCCCCCCCTCCCTAATTGATCCACCAAATTCCTTATCTTACCAACCAAAACCTTCCTGGCCGGTTTCCGATGGAAACTGCTGCATACCCAACCAAATGTAACCTGCTACTCAGACCCGAAACCCGAGAGAAGACCCGCCACAGTCAGGCAGCGCTGACACCTTAGGGCTGCCTGGCCCGCCACAACTCCACCACCATGTCGATCCGCTCCTTTAATAACATGTTACCAGATCGATACCCCTGTCATGCAAATGCACCACATGCGATCAATAAAATCCCCAAATTCCCTAACATCGGCATGGCACCGTCAACCCCCCATTCAAACCACGCTATCGCCTTGTTGACCTTCACCCAAACCTTCTCCATGGCCAACAAGTCTCTAGCGTGCCGCCACACATACCAGGGGACCATTTGTGACCACACCAGAACCACCACCGGAAACACCCCAAGGAAAACAACAAGTCCCGGGTTATGGGCTTGATTAAATGCCTCATCGGCACCCTCCCCAAATCGCTACCACCCGCTTGTATTGCCAAAACTCCCGGTGGCCCCAACCTCGATGCCCTTCCCATGGTGTGTTCCCGCAGTTCACACCACTGCAGCCCTCTCACACCAGGCCAGCTCAATCGTGCCCGCTCCTCCAGTATTCCCAGGTGCGACCCGCGCCTTCTCAACGCCGCTCGCCGAGCCGACCAGAATATAAAAGAATGACCGCCGATCACGACCGAGCACGCCGATCATAAAACAAAAACAAGGGAAGAGGGAGGGGGAGGGGAGGAGGGTGGGATGTAGGTAGATGTGAAAAACCGATCATCTCGATCACTTATGACCATTCGACTCTATCCGCCGATCATACCGCCAATCATACCGCAGATCATCCCCAGCCTCTTTATTATTTCTTCTAAGAGCCCCTGCCTAGCGGCCTCGATGGATGTCCCTATCCGAAAGGAGTGAGTGCCGTACTCCCCACTCTCAATCCCGAGCTCCCCCAGGCATCTCCTACATACAGCCAGAAGCTGAAAACGCGATAGAAGGAACCGTCCTCATACCTCAACAGTGGACCGCCCCCATTCGGCCTGACCCCCCTAAACTCTTCAACAGCGGCAGTCAGGCATGAAGCACGAAGCGGCAACGTTCCCGAAAATATGCTAAAGATCAGTTTGGTTTTTTTTGTTTTTATTTTTGACCTTCGACAACCACATCCTCTGCCCTCAATCCCCCTGGCCCCTTTTACTGGGGGTCACCAACTCCCCCACCCTCATATCTCTAGAAAAATGCCAACGAAAATGCTGCTTTAAAGAACTATGCTTCGAGACACAACGAACACACCCTGGGCAATATGCCAATTACTCCCCGAAGTATTCCCCACGAGACTGGCAGCTTGCTATCCGCCAGTCTGTGCTCCTTCCACCACTAGTCCACTCCTTCCGCCTAGTAAAATCCGACCAACCCTCTTGTCCTCCTGTCAACCGAGGCCGAGATCTCACCACCCGCTACCATCTTGCTCACATACCATATCAGCAAGCTCCGCCTGTCCCCTTCCGTGGCCGGCACCCCGAAATCCACCTCCAAGAACAACCACTGCTGCCATGTTTTCACATCGCCTGCTGCGAAAAAAGAAGATGCGAGTAGCTGGTACTGGCCGGGAAACCAAGCCCCCATCTGTACGTGCGCGCGACCACAGCGCCTGCACCCCGCTGAGAAGGGGGAGGGGAGGACGCCATGCTGGGGGGGGGCACCAGGTCAAATGGCATGCCCGCAGGGTCATGTTGCGAGGATGGGGGGGAAAGGAGGGAGGGAAGGGGGCGCAGCGCTGTGGGGCGCAGTGGTCAGCGGAGAGGACACACTCTGGGGGGGTGTGCTGAGAAAAAAGAGGGGTGATGTGGGTGCCCCACCCCAGGTGCGTCCTGCCGGGGGGGGGCCTGATGTGCTGCTTGAAGGGGCCCTTCATGCGTCAAAAGAGACGCTGGAGGGCCCACTAATGGAGCTGGAGGCGTGGCACGCGCCCCCAGTTCCAGTGACTGCTCCAGTCGGAGTGATGTGTGTGAATGGGGGGGGGGAACAATGCCCCCCTCCACCGGCTTGTACGCGGGGAGGGGGGGTGTTGGGAGCCCGCCTAAACTAAGGGCGACGCGCGCCCACGGTGCCCCCCGAAGTGACAGTGCCGCTGAAGCTCCCCGCCCGGCAAGACGGCGGGGAGATGCGGCAGCTCGGGCTGCGCTGCAGAAAACTGGCCAAGCAGGGGGTGACGCCACCGCCTCTCCCGGCCGATTGAGACGGCGGGGAGGAGCCGCTCTGCTGCTGCCCGTGCGGAGGCGCCCGGGCCGCGCTGAAGACGCCGAGAGAAGGGGGGGATGACGCTGCCGCCCTTCCCCAGCCATCGAGACGACGGGGAGAAGCGGCAGACACCAGAGGTGAGAGCGGGGTGGAGGAGGGATGAGACACGGGGTCCAAGGGCTGACCAGCCAGGTGTGACGAGGTAGGGAGGAGGGGGGGCAGCGAGGCAGGAGGGGGGGGCAGACTCCTCACCCAGTCCTGGCCTCCCCGCTTGGGTTCCCTGTGCCGTTCTGCAAAAGGGACTCCATGTCCCTTCCTCTCAATGGCTGGACGAGCGTCAGTCCTGACTACTTGTCCATCCAAGCCAGGGGTCCCTTTGATGTCACTTCCCCCCCCCCCGTGACTATCTCCACAAGGCTGGTCTGCTTCCGGGCAGGAACGCAGGCCAGTCATGTGGGCTGCCCTCCCAAAAGGGACGCCGCCTTCTATTTTTGAACACATATCCACCAGTAAAGCGAAAACACATGGAATGACATTGTTGTAACATTGTGACATTAACACTGTAATGACAATTCTGTATAAAAATATAAAAAAAAAAAAAAGTCTAAAAGTGTTTGCTGGGCAGGAGAGGTGACACAGTGATTTGTGCAAAAAAAATGTACATTTCTATTGCCCAAAACGCTATTTGCATGGGGGGAGCGCTACAGAGTGGCAGGTACTAGATGGCACTGCTGAGCCTAGAGCACCGGCGATATACACTGAGCCGCCTCTGGTAATACATGTGACGCTACATGGCGCTGTTAGAGGCGCTCACCAGATTCGCTTTCATAAATGTGGTTTTGCATACAGCGCCCGGCGTTCACCAGACACTGCCTGCCGCTACGAAGCACTACCTGACACTATCCTTTCTTAAATAACCCCCTTTGTTGTTTTTGGCGGTTCATTCAGGCCACACTGTCGTAGAGATCTGTAAACTGTGGCCTTATTTTGACCACAGGAGGCAGCACTAGCCATGGAATCATAAGGACACATTCTTCCTGGCACAGAGGGGAAGTATATCAAGGGGCTTATTACAACTAAGGATCGTCAATTTTTTTCCTACAGTTACTTTCCCAGGATTCGTTCCGCTTCCCTGGGGCTTGCCAAATCAGGATGCCCAGGCGGTGTAAACCCCCCAAATCACCCAATCTGCTTACCTCCGCCTGGCACATACGCAGGCTCCCGTTCTATGAGAGCCACTTGCTGTGATTATGTAATTTGGAAAGTGGCTCTGATTGAGAGGAAATGGGGGGCATGCGCTCCCGCAGCCCCCCGCTTGCATGCTCCCCATATTCAACAATCAGAGCCATTTGCCAGATAACGAAAACACATGGAATGACATCATTGTTGGCACATTGTGACAATAACACTTTAATGCCAGACCTGTAATGACAATTCTGCATAAAAATATAAAAAATAAAAAATGTTTTCAAAAATGACTCTTTCTAGGCCAGGAGAGGTCACACAATTATATGAGAAAAAAAAATTATTAAAACAAAAAACCCTGTTTAAACAGAAGAAAAAGAAATACCAGGCGCTCTGGAAGCTAGAGCGCCGGCGCTATACACTGAGGCCCTTATTTATGAAGGAATAGCGACAGGTAGCGACTGGTGAGCGGCCGGTAATGACGGGCCCCGCCACGAGAACGCCGGCTCCCCACCACAATCACACATTTATCAAGCCGATCCTGCTTAGCGACTGAGATAGCGCCATATAGCCACTCATTCATCATTATTCCAGCCTCAGCCCACAGCGCCAGCGTCCGACCTGGAACAGCGACAGGTATGACCTCTCGCTACCTGGCGCTCTCCAATGCATTTCAATGGAACAATCTTAAAATATTAATAATTAATTGTTATTAATGTTTTTTTTTTTTTTTTTTTAAATGTGAAAAATTCTGTGACCACTTCTGCCATTTTAAATAATTTTTTTAAGGGAAAAAAAATAAAAAAAAATTGTACAGAATTGATATTACAGGTCTGATATTAATGTATTCATATTACTAAATTATTTAAAAAACTAGTTTTTTTTGGTTTCCAAAAATATGGTTGTTTGGGGGTTAAAAAACGACTTTTAACCCATCGCCGCCAGCGCTCTGGGGTTTAAACAAACATTTCACAGCGCGAGAATTTTTTGAGCGTGATTTGTTAATGAATATGGTGGGAGCCGGTCGCTAGGGCCAGTCGCTATCATGCGCTCCCATACAGCGCGGAACCAGTCAAATAGCGTCTCCTCACCCAATATTCAACATTACCGCACACCGACTGAGTCGCTATCAACTACAGAACAATGGCCAAGCACAGCGACTACTAGCGGGCGCTCTGAAAATGCCGCTACAGTCGCTCAACTGTCGCTACCAGCCGCTGTTAATGAATCGGCCTCTGAGCCGCCTGTGATAATACACGTGACGCAAATGGCGCTGTTAGAGGCGCTCACCAGAATCGCCTTCATAAATGTGGTTTTGCGTACAGCGCCCGGCGTTCACCAGGCGCTACCTGCCGCTACGAAGCGCTACCTGGCGCTAGACCTTCATGAATAAGCCCCTAACTTTCGTGTTAAATATTGCCAAAGAACAGAAAAAAAATCAACAAGAATTGAAGGAATGGCAAAATATATAAGGAATGACTCTCAATCCCGAGCTCCCCCAGGCATCTCCTACATACAGCCAGAAGCTGAAAACGCGATAGAAGGAACCGTCCTCATACCTCAACAGTGGACCGCCCCCATTCGGCCTGACCCCCCTAAACTCTTCAACAGCGGCAGTCAGGCATGAAGCACGAAGCGGCAACGTTCCCGAAAATATGCTAAAGATCAGTTTGGTTTTTTTTGTTTTTATTTTTGACCTTCGACAACCACATCCTCTGCCCTCAATCCCCCTGGCCCCTTTTACTGGGGGTCACCAACTCCCCCACCCTCATATCTCTAGAAAAATGCCAACGAAAATGCTGCTTTAAAGAACTATGCTTCGAGACACAACGAACACACCCTGGGCAATATGCCAATTACTCCCCGAAGTATTCCCCACGAGACTGGCAGCTTGCTATCCGCCAGTCTGTGCTCCTTCCACCACTAGTCCACTCCTTCCGCCTAGTAAAATCCGACCAACCCTCTTGTCCTCCTGTCAACCGAGGCCGAGATCTCACCACCCGCTACCATCTTGCTCACATACCATATCAGCAAGCTCCGCCTGTCCCCTTCCGTGGCCGGCACCCCGAAATCCACCTCCAAGAACAACCACTGCTGCCATGTTTTCACATCGCCTGCTGCGAAAAAAGAAGATGCGAGTAGCTGGTACTGGCCGGGAAACCAAGCCCCCATCTGTACGTGCGCGCGACCACAGCGCCTGCACCCCGCTGAGAAGGGGGAGGGGAGGACGCCATGCTGGGGGGGGGCACCAGGTCAAATGGCATGCCCGCAGGGTCATGTTGCGAGGATGGGGGGGAAAGGAGGGAGGGAAGGGGGCGCAGCGCTGTGGGGCGCAGTGGTCAGCGGAGAGGACACACTCTGGGGGGGTGTGCTGAGAAAAAAGAGGGGTGATGTGGGTGCCCCACCCCAGGTGCGTCCTGCCGGGGGGGGGCCTGATGTGCTGCTTGAAGGGGCCCTTCATGCGTCAAAAGAGACGCTGGAGGGCCCACTAATGGAGCTGGAGGCGTGGCACGCGCCCCCAGTTCCAGTGACTGCTCCAGTCGGAGTGATGTGTGTGAATGGGGGGGGGGAACAATGCCCCCCTCCACCGGCTTGTACGCGGGGAGGGGGGGTGTTGGGAGCCCGCCTAAACTAAGGGTGACGCGCGCCCACGGTGCCCCCCGAAGTGACAGTGCCGCTGAAGCTCCCCGCCCGGCAAGACGGCGGGGAGATGCGGCAGCTCGGGCTGCGCTGCAGAAAACTGGCCAAGCAGGGGGTGACGCCACCGCCTCTCCCGGCCGATTGAGACGGCGGGGAGGAGCCGCTCTGCTGCTGCCCGTGCGGAGGCGCCCGGGCCGCGCTGAAGACGCCGAGAGAAGGGGGGGATGACGCTGCCGCCCTTCCCCAGCCATCGAGACGACGGGGAGAAGCGGCAGACACCAGAGGTGAGAGCGGGGTGGAGGAGGGATGAGACACGGGGTCCAAGGGCTGACCAGCCAGGTGTGACGAGGTAGGGAGGAGGGGGGGCAGCGAGGCAGGAGGGGGGGGCAGACTCCTCACCCAGTCCTGGCCTCCCCGCTTGGGTTCCCTGTGCCGTTCTGCAAAAGGGACTCCATGTCCCTTCCTCTCAATGGCTGGACGAGCGTCAGTCCTGACTACTTGTCCATCCAAGCCAGGGGTCCCTTTGATGTCACTTCCCCCCCCCCCCGTGACTATCTCCACAAGGCTGGTCTGCTTCCGGGCAGGAACGCAGGCCAGTCATGTGGGCTGCCCTCCCAAAAGGGACGCCGCCTTCTATTTTTGAACACATATCCACCAGTAAAGCGAAAACACATGGAATGACATTGTTGTAACATTGTGACATTAACACTGTAATGACAATTCTGTATAAAAATATAAAAAAAAAAAAAAGTCTAAAAGTGTTTGCTGGGCAGGAGAGGTGACACAGTGATTTGTGCAAAAAAAATGTACATTTCTATTGCCCAAAACGCTATTTGCATGGGGGGAGCGCTACAGAGTGGCAGGTACTAGATGGCACTGCTGAGCCTAGAGCACCGGCGATATACACTGAGCCGCCTCTGGTAATACATGTGACGCTACATGGCGCTGTTAGAGGCGCTCACCAGATTCGCTTTCATAAATGTGGTTTTGCATACAGCGTCCGGCGTTCACCAGACACTGCCTGCCGCTACGAAGCACTACCTGACACTATCCTTTCTTAAATAACCCCCTTTGTTGTTTTTGGCGGTTCATTCAGGCCACACTGTCGTAGAGATCTGTAAACTGTGGCCTTATTTTGACCACAGGAGGCAGCACTAGCCATGGAATCATAAGGACACATTCTTCCTGGCACAGAGGGGAAGTATATCAAGGGGCTTATTACAACTAAGGATCGTCAATTTTTTTCCTACAGTTACTTTCCCAGGATTCGTTCCGCTTCCCTGGGGCTTGCCAAATCAGGATGCCCAGGCGGTGTAAACCCCCCAAATCACCCAATCTGCTTACCTCCGCCTGGCACATACGCAGGCTCCCGTCCTATGAGAGCCACTTGCTGTGATTATGTAATTTGGAAAGTGGCTCTGATTGAGAGGAAATGGGGGGCATGCGCTCCCGCAGCCCCCCGCTTGCATGCTCCCCATATTCAACAATCAGAGCCATTTGCCAGATAACGAAAACACATGGAATGACATCATTGTTGGCACATTGTGACAATAACACTTTAATGCCAGACCTGTAATGACAATTCTGCATAAAAATATAAAAAATAAAAAATGTTTTCAAAAATGACTCTTTCTAGGCCAGGAGAGGTCACACAATTATATGAGAAAAAAAAATTATTAAAACAAAAAACCCTGTTTAAACAGAAGAAAAGGAAATACCAGGCGCTCTGGAAGCTAGAGCGCCGGCACTATACACTGAGGCCCTTATTTATGAAGGAATAGCGACAGGTAGCGACTGGTGAGCGGCCGGTAATGACGGGCCCCGCCACGAGAACGCCGGCTCCCCACCACAATCACACATTTATCAAGCCGATCCTGCTTAGCGACTGAGATAGCGCCATATAGCGACTCATTCATCATTATTCCAGCCTCAGCCCACAGCGCCAGCGTCCGACCTGGAACAGCGACAGGTATGACCTCTCGCTACCTGGCGCGCTCCAATGCATTTCAATGGAACAATATTTAAATATTCATAATTAATTGTTATTATTTATTTATTTATTTTTTGTAGTGTGACCACTTCTGCCATTTTAGATAATTTTTTTAAGGTAAAAAAAAAAAAATGTACAGAATTGATATTACAGGTCTGATATTAATGTATTCATATTACTAAATTATTTAAAAAACTTGTTTTTTTTGGTTTCCAAAAATATGGTTGTTTGGGGGTTAAAAACTACTTTTAACCCATCGCCTCCAGCGCTCTGGGGTTTAAACAAGCATTTCACAGCGCGAGAATTTTTTGAGCGTGATTTCTTAATGAATATGGTGGGAGCCGGTCGCTAGGGCCAGTCGCTATCATGCGCTCCCATACAGTGCGGAACCTGTCAAATAGCGACTCCTCACCCAATATTCAACATTACGGCAAACCGACTGAGTCGCTATCAACAACCGAACAACGGCCAAGCACAGCGACTACTAGCGGGCACTCTGAAAATGCCGCTACAGTCTCTCAACTGTCGCTACCTGCCGCTATTAATGAATCGGCCTCTGAGCCGCCTGTGAAAATACACGTGACACTACATGGCGCTGTTAGAGACGCTCACCAGAATCGCCTTCATAAATGTGGTTTTGCGTACAGCGCCCGGCGTTCACCAGGCGCTACCTGCCGCTACGAAGCACTACCTGGCGCTAGACCTTCATGAATAAGCCCCTAACTTTCGTGTTAAATATTGCCAAAGAACAGAAAAAAAATC
The DNA here is from genome assembly GCA_027917425.1 of Gastrophryne carolinensis. Classification (NCBI taxonomy): domain Eukaryota; kingdom Metazoa; phylum Chordata; class Amphibia; order Anura; family Microhylidae; genus Gastrophryne; species Gastrophryne carolinensis. Next base: position 496,021,022 of record CM051236.1, read on the forward strand.
AACAAGAATTGAAGGAATGGCAAAATATATAAGGAATGACAGAAAGAACGGGAAATTAAGAACAAAAGAGTAGAAGGAACGGCATAAAAAAAAAGAAAGAATAGATGGAAAGTAATAAAGATATATAAATAATAACTGGAAAGAAAGACAATGAATGATTGACAATAATGAAAGAAAGAAAAAATAAATGGAATGATAGAGGAAAGAGAAGGAATGGGAGAAGAAAAAAAAAGAGATGGAAGGAAAGAAAGAAAGAATAGATGGACTGTCAGAAAAAAAGAAAGAGAAGGAATGACAGAAAAAAATAATAGTAGTAATAGCAGAACGAACAGATGACAGGAGAAAACAAAGAATAGATATATAAATATAAGAATATATATAATATATATATATATATATATATATATATATATATATATATATATATATATTTATATTTATTATTATTTATTATTATATTTAATATATATATATATATATATATATATATATATATATATATTTATATATATATATATATATTTATATATTGAATATATATATATATATATATATATATATATATATATATATATATATGAATATATATAAATATAAGAATAGAATAGATGGGAAGAAAGTAGAACACTAGAAGGAAAGAAAAGAATATACTGACAAAAATAATAGAAGGAAAGAAAGAAAGACTAGAAGGAATGACAGAAAGAAAGGCTCTTCCAAAGGTCAATCTGCCCCTGGCGGCCAGTTCTTGGTCCCAGTTGGAATCCCTAGGCTGGCAGGAACGCCCAGTGTCTGGGACCCACCTGTAGAACAGCCTCTGCCCCCCTCCCCCACATTTACATGCAAGTAACACTGGCCTATAAAGCAGGGGCCCATAAACGTGGAGGCTAATTCATTACTAACGCCATGTATCGCCAGATGAGCATCTGTATAGCAGCGCTTAGAGTGACCGCTAGTAGACGCTGTAAGCGGGAATCGGGCGCTGTAACAGGGCGTCTTGGTCGATGTAGTAACCTGGCCGTCATTGATGAATGTGATGTATGTTGGGCGCTCTAACACCAGTACAGCATTGCAGAGAGCAATTATTCTTTCTCTCATTATTGTCATTCCTTCTAGTCTTTCTTTCTTTCCTTCTATTATTAGCGCCAGCTCAGTGCGACCGACTCTCAGCGACTCACACTATACTTATCAAAAAACTACACACACACACAGCGCTGGCGCTCTGGATCTGGTCGCTGTAGCATAGAGCGCCAGACGCTGTGTGATTATAGTCAGTTTTTAAACACATATCCACCAGTAACAAAGTGAAAACACATGGAATGACATTGTAGAACACTGGGACAATAACACTTTAGTGCCAGACCTGTAATAACAATTCTGCATAAAACCATAAAAAATATAAAAAGTTTTCAAAAATGACTTTTTCTAGGCCAGGAGATGTCACACAATTATTTGAGAGAAAAAAAAAATGAAAATAAAAGAAAACCCTGTTTAAAGAGAAGAAAAGTAACGTCCATTGAGATGTATGGGAGAGCGTCAGGTAGCGACAGGTAATACCAGGCGCTCTGGAAGCTAAAGCCCCGGCGCTATACACTGAAGTGTCCGTGATGATGAATCGGTCGCTACATGGAGTCGCTCACCGAAATCGCTTTGATAAATGTGGTTTTGCATACAGCGCCCGGCGTTCACCATTCGCTACCTGTCGCTAAGAGGCGCTAGCTGCCGCTATCCCTTGATGAATAAACCCCTACGTTTAGTGTCCCCTGTGAACCCTGACACATGCAAAAGAAGGATTTAGGTCCTCTTTAAGCCACGCCTTTCTAAACGCAGTCGCCCGGCACGTTAAAAGCCCAATAAACAATTTAGCAAAGCGCAATTACGCATCCGGAGAAAAAAGCTTCAACAAGCCGGTGTAAATTGCAGCGGCACCCGTCATTAAACGCGTTGCGTCCTATACGTTTGGCGCGTGGTCACGGCAGGCTATAAAGCTGCAGCCATCGATCATTGTTCCAATTAAAACGTAATTGTGTGTAATTGCTACAAGAGGGAGCGCGCCGGCAACGGCTGTTTTGTTTTCTGGAGAATACTCGGTAATCCTTGGAGCGTTTTTCCGGCAGCCGGCCGCCTCACAGTCTCAATTAGCGAGACAATGGAACGCGGAGAATGGCGGCTTTGCAAGGTGACTGTTGCTAGGCAACACAGACAGACAGGCCTCAATGGGAGGGGCGGGGCCTACATCCTTTTTTTTATATATTATTATTATTATTGTTTATTTATATAGCGCCATCATCTTCCGTAGCTCTTTACAAGGTAGTAATTATATATATATATATATATATATATATATATATATATATATATAGTTTATATATAGTTTTATAGTATATATTTTATTTTTATTGTAATGCCTGTCTTGATTGTGTCACATGCGTTTTGAGGATGTCGAGCTTCTCTAGTCATGCTGGGAAAATCAAAACAGAAAGACCAGCATCTGGTTTATGCAGAACTAAACCCTACCTCTCAATTACATGCCAGGTGGGGTCCAGCATTAGAGAGACTTACAGGCTGATTCATTACTAACGCCATGTAGCGACAGATGACTGTCTGTAGAGCAGATTTCAGAGCGCCCGCTAGTAGTCGCTGTGCTCGGCCGTGGATCTTAGGCCCTTATTTAAGAAGGGATAGCGTCAGGTAGAGCCTGGTTAATGAGAGGTAGAGACAGATAGCGACAGGTGAACGCCGGACACGGCACGCAATTACACATTTATCAGCAGAATCTGTTTAGCGACTGGGATAGCGCGATGTAGCGTCTGATTCATCATTTTCACAGCCTCAGAGAGCAGCGCCAGCGTTCAGCCTTGCACAGCGTCAGGTATGACCTCTCGCTACCTGTCGCTCCCCCATACATTTCAATGGACGATCCTTTTCTTCTCTTTAAACAGGTTTTTTTGTTTTTTTTTCCAAAAAATCACAAATAATTCTGTGACCTCTTCTGGCATTGAAATAGCAGTTTTTTCATATTTTTTTCAATATTTCCTCAGAAATGACATTACAGGTCTGCCATTAAAGTGTTCATGTTACAATGTTGTTACAATGTAATTCCATATGTTTTCGCTTTGTTACTAGTGGATAGATGCTGAAAAACAGACTTTAAACACCCCGCCTCCTGCGCTCTGGGCTTCAAACAACTATTTTTCAGCGCCAGATTTGTGAGGCTGTTTTTTTGCTGAATATGGTGTCGGTCGCTATGAGCAGTCGCTAACATGCGTTCCCATACAGCGCTGTACTGGTGAAATAGCGACTCCTCACAATGTATTCAACATTACTGAACAGCGACTGAGTCGCTATGAAGTAGCGACTCACGGCCGAGCACAGCGACTACTAGCGGGCGCTCTGAAAATGCCTGCTACAGACACTCATCTGTCGCTACCTGCCGCTAATGATGAATCAGCCTCTTTGTTTCAGAGCGCCTCAGTCGCTGGCCGGCATTGATGAATATGACGTGTGAGTCACAGTACTACGCTGTATGGGAGCGAACGGTAGCGTCAGCTCAGTGCGACTGACTCACACCACATTCATCGAAAAAACAGCTTCAAACATCACCGGCGCTCAAAATCATGTAGTTGTAGCCCATAGCGCCAGAGGCTGTGTGATTAAAGTCTGTTTTTGAACATGTATCCACTAGTAACACAGCGAAAATATATGGAATGACATTGTTATTACATTGTAGCATTTTAATACCAGGCATGTAATTTTCATTTTCTTGCCCAGGACATGTCAGAAAGATTTTTTTTTTTTTAAGAAAAAAATAAAATTGGGATCAGGAAAGGGATTTAAGGATCATCCATAGAAATGTATGGGAGAGCGCCAGGTAGCGATAGGTTAGACGTGGCGCACTGCAAGGCTGAACGCCGGCGCTGTACGCTGAGCCTGGGATAAAGATGAATCGGACGCAGATTCGGCTTCATAAATGTGGAATTGCGTGACGTGCCCGGCGTTCACCTGACGCTACCTGGCGCTATCCCTTCATGAATAAGGCCCTTAGCTTTTTCTAGCAGAGCTGCAGTTGGGATGCCTCTACAGTTAAAGACACAATCAGGCCTTATCCCTCCCTTGCAAGCTTGTGGCAGGATGGGTCCGGATTTATGTGGGACCTTGGACCTCAGAGTCATAGTGGGCCCCTTGTATGTGTGCGAGTGCTGCATGTAAGGTGACATTGAGGCCGATTCATTAATAGCGCCAGGTAGCGACAGATGAGCGCCAGTAGCGTGATTTTCACAGCGCCAGCCAGTATTCGCTGTGCTTGGCCGGGGTTTGCTTGTTGCCAGCGACTCAGTCGGTGTGCGGTAATGTTGAATACGGGGTTAGGGGTCGCTGTTTCACAGGTTCTGCGTTGTATGGGTGCGCCTGACAGCGAATGGCCAGAGCGAACGGCTTGCTGCAGATTCATTAACAAATCACGCTCAAAAATTTTTCGCGCTGTGAATTCCTTGTTTAAACCCCAGAGCGCTGGCGGCGATGTGTGTAAAGTATTTTTTAACCACCAAACAACCATTTTTTTATATGTAAAAATTATACAAGTTTTTCTAAACATTTTGTAATATGAATACATGAATATCAGACCTGTAATATCAATTCTGCACATTTTTTTTTTGTTTTGTTTTTTTACTTTAAAAAAAATCCTAACATTGCAGAAGTGGTCACAGAATTTGTGACATTAAAAAAAAAAAAAAAAAAAAAAAAACAGTAATAGCAATTAATTATGAATATTTAAAGATTGCTCCATTGAAATGCATTGGAGAGCGCCAGGGAGCGCCAGGTCATACCTGTCGCTGTGATGGGATTAGCAGCGGCGCTGTTCGTTGCAGTCGGCTACATGATGAATCCTGCGCTAGCTGACGCTCTCGCCGGCGCTAGTCTCATTTAGCGTGATAAATGCGTCATTGTGACCGCCGCCGGGCGTACTTGATTCGGTAGCCGCCGTTAGCTGGCGGTACCTGGCGCTCGTCAGACACTACCTGGCGCTATCGCTTGATGAATAAGGCCGATTGTTTTATCATCCCTCCCCTGCCCAGTGCCATGCTCTGCAGTTCTTATTTTCCTATCAATAAGCAAAGAAAACTTTTTCCTTGAAAGCCTCGTAAAAGAAAGAAAAAGGATATAACAAATCAAAGAAAGAATAGTGGGAATGAGAAAGAAAGAAAGAAATAAAGAAGGAAGGAAGGAAAGAAAGAAAGAGAGAAAGAAAGAAAGAAAGAAAGAGAGAAAGAAAGAAAGAAAGAAAGAAAGAAAGAAAGAAAGAAAGAGAAAAAGAAGGAAAGAAAGAGAAAGAAGGAAAGAAAGAGAAAGAAGGAAAGAAAGAAAGAGAAAGAAGGAAAGAAAGAAAGATAGAAAGAAAGAAAGAGAAAGAAGGAAAGAAAGAAAGATAGAAAGAAAGAGAAAGAAGGAAAGAAAGAAAGAACAAAAGAGAAAGAAAGGAAGAAAGAAAAAAGAGAACCGAGGAAATGACAGATGGAAAGAATGAAAAGAGGGAATGAATGAAAGAACAGAAGGAATGGCAGAAAAAAGAAAGAATAGTGGGAATGATAGAAAGACAGAGAGAGGCTGGAAAGAGATAGAAAGAGAGAAAGAAAACGAATGACAGAGGAAAAGAAAGAAAGAATGAAAAGAGAAAATGAATGACAGAATAGAGGGAATGACATAAAAACAAAAGAAAGAATAGATGGAAAGAAAGAATGAATGCAGGGAATGACAGTTTACAGGGAAAGAAAGAAAGAAAGAAAGAAAGAAAGAGAAGGAAAGAAAGAAAAAAAGAGAAAGAAAGAAAGAGAGAAAAGAAATAAGGAGGCCAAATGGAATAACAGAATAAAATAAGAAAAGAATAGGATAGAAGGCATGGCAGAAAGAAAAAATGAGGGGAAAGAAAAGGGTGAATTAATGAAAGGAGGAAGAAAGATAGAATGGAAGAAAGAAAGAAAGAAAGAGTGAAAGAAAGAAAGAAAGAGTGAAAGAAAGAAAGAAAATGGTAAATGGAGATTCCGCCATGTTCTCCATACCCCAGATTTGAGGGGCGGGAGGGCATCCTGAGGACTCAGCATGCCGCTGCCTCAAATCTGGGGTATGGAGAACATGACGGAATCTTCTTTTCCATGTTACAGGAAAAGTCAAAGGACAGCGGCTGATTCTTACTAGCCACTAGGCTGGCCATAAGAGGGATAACCATTAAATGGCCCAACCATTTAATAGAGGTTAAAAGGGGGGAGCAGACATTGTGGTTGTAGGAGCCTGAAAATTCTCAATGGTGGCCCTCCCTGTCATCCAGTATTCCGAACCTATGATCTCCATGACTGGATTTTCATTTGACCAGTGTGGCACCAAAATAGTTAGCATGGCTTTATTTTGTTAATGGCTTCTAATCTTGATGATGTCATCCACACCCTATAACCACCACCTGCTGGTCAGCATGACATCATTTTTGCCGTGGTGCATTTTCACCATGAGGACCATGTAGGTAACTCTTGGTGGTTCTCAGGGCATCATTCTGATGTGTTCCATGCCCCTGGGTCCTTGGTGGGCCCAAAATGTATGTAAATGGAGATTCCGCCATGTTCCTGAGGACTCACCATGCCGCTGAGTTCTCAGGATGCCCTCCCACCCCTCAAATCTGGGGTATGGAGAACATGGCGGAATCTTCATTTCCATGTTACAGGAAAAGTCAAAGGACGGCGGCTGATCCTTACTAGCCACTAGGCCGGCCATAAGAGGGATAACCATGAAATGGTCCAACCATTTAATAGAGGTTAAAAGGGGAGAGCAACCAGTATGTCAGCCAGTATTCCGAACCTATGATCTCCATGACTGGATTTCCATTTGACCAGTGTGGCACCAAAATAGTCTTTATTTTGTTAATAGCCACTAATCTTGATGATGTCATCCACACCCTATAACCACCACCTGCTGGTCAGCATGACATCATTTTTGCCGTGGTGCATTTTCACCATGAGGACCATGTAGGTGGTTCTCAGGGGCATCATTCTGATGAAAAACTGTGTTCCATGCCCCTGGGTCCTTGGTGGGCCCAAAATGTATGTAAATGGAGGTATGCCGAGTTCTCAGGATGCCCCCCCTTCAAATCTGGGGTATGAAGAACATGACGGAATCTTCTTTTCCATGTTACAGGAAAAGTCAAAGGACGGCGGCTGATCCTTACTAGCCACTGGGCCGGCCATAATGACTCGAAGCCGTCTCATAGCAACCAAGTCTTCTGGCTGAATAGCCGAGAGATGGCTTTGACAGGTGCGCGCCGGGCGCGGTGAATAATTCATCAGGCCGGGCTGGACGGGCCCTCGGCGCTCATTATTTTGGAGGGAGGACGTCTTTTATGTTGGGAGGAAGGGATGACCTGCTTAAGGTTGAGCGAAGGAAATCACACAATGCCATGCCAACGCTCAGACATTTCCTTCACTGGCTGGAAAATCTGCTGGGCACAGCGTAATTACAGGTCAAGAGGGGGCGAGCGCCATGTTTAAATTGTCTTAATATTATCTGGTGCTGCCAGAGAGAAGGATCGGCCTCACATGAGACTGCAGATTAATCTGCCAGGCAACAGCGCTGCTTTTATATGACGTACGAGTAATGTAGAACGTAAACCGCCAATGCCGGAGCGAGCCATACACAGGCAAGCCGTCATACTTCTTCCCACTCGGCCATATTGTACGTGTGGCCCCTCGCGAGAATATTCTCTAGTTGTATCTAATATATATATATATATATAGATATATATATATATATCTATATATATATATATATATTATATATAGAGGGGGGAAGAGTTGAAACTAGAAGTGGGGGTCTCATGGCCCATGATTTGTTCATTCTTGCATGTGCGCACTGGCCAAGGTTGGACTTTAAAGTGGACCGAATCCTGGGATTTTCACGATCCTCGGTTTTAATCAGTAACCCTCATTTGGGATGCCCCGCTGTATAATACCCCATCAGTCAGCTGATATACATACCTTGCAGGTGTTCCCACAGCACAGACACTGCTCCAAGTTTAGTGAATAAAGGTCTACGTAAGGGGTGGTCAAAAGCTTTTGGCTTCATTCGGCCCTTAGCCAAAAGGGCCGTTTGGAGCTGAGCACACTGATTGGCTGTGCACTTGAAACATAGGCCCGGGGTAGGGTGAGGGTTTCTGGGTGACCTGGGGGGTTTCACACAGCAGGACATCCCAAACCAGCATGAACCAAAAGGGGAATCTGCCCCTTTGTATTTTTGGTCCGATGTTCTAGTGATGCCAGATGCTATTTTCAGACCACATATGCTCAACTTGTGGTCCTCAAAGCCATCTGATGTGGCCCCTGGCCTGCTGTGGGGTAAATATAACTGGCATGTAAAGGAAATTCAATAGAGGATCAGTGAGGATGAGAGGTTGCAAGGGGAGTAATGACTGAGGGTGGCCATTTCCAAATACAGGCAGTGACTTGCTAGTGACATTTAAAGGGTCAACCACCAATCCTGGGTGAAATCTCTGGCACTATATAACAAAGTAACAGTTTTTTCTATATTTAATTGTATATTTAGCATTGGTAGGTGTTATGTGGGTTGTGTATTAGGAATATGGTTACAATTTGGGACTGATGGGGGGGCTATATATATAATAAGGGCCCATATATTTGGAGAGATAAGGCAATCAGGATGTGTATTGCTAGCATGAGGGTCTTGTTGGTAATAGGGTGTGGGAAAGACATATACAGTATGTGTAAAAAATACCCTAATGGAGTTTGTGGAGATGGTGGGTATCGTGATTGCTGTAGAAAATCTTTATTATTCTATTCAAAATGAAATATTTTACATTCTGAACCTATACATTTTGGCCCGCAACCAGTTTCCAAATTGCTTGAGTGGCCCGCACACTTCAAAAGGTTGAGCATCCGCGCTTTATACAAACTGTATTTGAATTATACTCCATTTGCATTTTAAATAAAAATCGATTGAAATATACTGGTAAGAGCAATTATAGTGCATGTTTGTGATTGCCAGTATGTAAGTATCAGGCTATGGTCCATCGGTATTGTGTAATGTTCTGTTTGGTATGATTTATATTGTGGTCAACACTAATTCAACACTGAAATGCCAAATTGTATCTGTTATTCTATCCAAGAATATACTTGGGACCGAAACCCAGTGCAATCGGGCCGGAAATCTATAAGATTCACAGGCCAATCGATTCCCTCCCCCCGGGGCATTCAAAATCAGGATGCTCCGCTTTGTGAAACCCCCCAGGTCGCCCTGTTCACTTACCTTGCTACCGGTCCAACGGCACATGCGCGAGCGACGGTCGCATCCCCGCTATCCCTCTAGCAGGGAGCGTGCTCGCGCCAAGCATTTGTGAATGGGAAGGGAAGCAGGGGATGCCGCCACCAGCACACTTGGAGCCCCTGGCTTTAGACGCTGGCTTAGACAGCGTGATATCAGCGGCTCCGAGCTCGCTGATTGGACGAGCGGCCGCGCATGCACCGTAGGACCGGGAAGAGGTGAGTTGCGCTCGGTTAAAGTGGACCAACACCCAGGGGTGATCGGCCCGGGAATCTATAAGATTCCCGGGCCGATCACCTCCCTCACCGCGGGACATCCCGATCTTGGATGATGGGTGAAACCCCCCCAAAAAACCTTACCTTATCGGCGGCGGCGGCCCCTCTAGACTTTCGCGCGCCCACGACGGCCGTTTGTGAATGGACGGCGCGGGCGCGCGCCCTGTAAGAGTGACGTGCGGGAGGCGGCGGCGGACGCGCTGTCTTGTCCGTCGCTGTCACCCGCTTCTCCGTCGGCGGGGATTGGAAGGCGCGGTCACGTGGGAGCGTGGTGAGGTGAGTTTTTGGGGCTTTCTGGGTGGTTTCACACAGCACCCCAATCGGGGTGCCCACCCGAAGTGGACCAAAACCCAGCATAGTCAAAATCCTGGCTTTTGGTCCACTTTAACAAGCCACCAGAGGCTATTGTCAATGTTACAGGAGACTCTTGGCGACTGCTAGCATGATATACTGTATATCACTTTCTGGATACAGTTTCAAACTGGGTCCAGAAACATTTGGAATGAAGCACTGTTCCCGATTAGTAACGCCGGTTCTTCTGTCTCTTTGCAGGATCTAGATTTCTCATCACATCATCGGGAGCCTTGTATATTACAGATGTCCAGAACGAGGATGGATTAAATAATTACCGATGTACCACGCGGCACAAATATACAGGAGAAACGCGGCAGAGTAACAGCGCCAGGCTGACTGTATCAGGTATGGAATTCCCTTTCTGGTGGAGGCACCCCGACTAGATTCCTTCATGTTCACGCCTAGATCCGGATGGTGCCTTCTGGTGCCTCTTTTCAAAAAGACTGGGATGGTGCCCTGTGTGACTGCTCAGCTTGCACACCCTAAAGGCTGGACATGTTATACCTCTTTCTGTGTGTGTGTGAGTATATATATATATATATATATATATATATATACAGCCAACTGTGTGGTTGCACAGGGCGCTAATATCTTGGTAAGGGAGCGCCATGAGAAAGCGTAAGCTCTTCATTGGCTCAGGTCTTTTTTTTAATTGCTTCCATCTCTCTGTCCCCCTTTTGCACATTGCCTCCTTCATTCTCTCGAACACTTCACTGGCTTTTCTTTTTTATTTTCTCTTCTTTATGGAAATGTTTCCCTTTGAGTCTCTGTTCCCACTTGTCCCATATCCATTTATGTGATCCCTCTTACTTTCTCCTCCTTCTCCTGCTTTTCTGCCATCTTTCTATTTCACATTCACTCCATCTCTGTATGTGTTCTCTCCATCCCTGTATGTGTGACTTGCACAGGGCGACATTTAAAGGGGAGTCTAGGCAGTGACAATAACAAGGCAGCAAGGAGGTCACCTGAAGGTGATCCCATGCGCCTCTCCTCCATTGCTTAATGTGCCCTCCAATGTTTGCCCCCTCTTTCAATTCCATTCCACCTCCGGCGGCGGCCCCTCAGCACCACACATGTGATCCAGCCCTGGCAAGCACAACCATTGTGGCTTGCTGGGCTCGCTCAAGTCTTATAAGGGTCGATTCATAGTCGCGAGCAAGCAAATTGGCTCATGTGTTTTGGAGCGCCAATTTTCCACTCGCAACATTTTGGTGCACCAAACTGTCTCCGGTGTCTGATTTATGGTATGTTTTAGAGGGCAGAAAAATGTGCGCAAATGTGGCATTCTGAAGAGTGAATTTCCTTCAGCAAAGAGGTAGAGGAATCTGCCCGATTCCAGTGAGTAACAGGCTTATTTCATTTCGAAAACACATGCCAGCAGCGTCCTGTTTCTGAACAATGAAAGTTCTTTTTAGGGACTGAACCTTTTTGGGGTTTTTGTTTGAAAAAAAATTATAAAAAGTTGTCCAAAATCACAACAGTTTAGCAAAAAAAAAAACAAAAACAATGATTTTTAAGCATTAATATGTAAACCAAACAGGGGAGGGAGGATTAAAGAGAACATCTGGGACAGAAGGAGCAGAAAATGTGTAATAGTAAAAGCCCATATAAACTTGTTGGCTAATGAGAGGAGGGGTCACTTATACCCCCAAACTGAATAGAACTCCTGCCAAGCTTGTGGTTTTCTTCTCCTGGTAGGAATAAAATCCAGGAGTGACAGGTTTAGTGTATTAGGGGTGACAGAACCTGTCACCTGATTACCTCTTCCTTCCATTAAAAAAAATAAAAAACAAGCCTGGCTAAAAATTTCTTGATGCAGGGTGTTAAAGTCACCCCTCTTCCCGCCAGCCAACATATTTATATGGTTTTTATAATTTTCGCGATACTGCTCCCTCCTCCTATCGTCCCAAAAAAAAAATCTCTCAAAAAAATGCAGAACACAGGTTCTCCAGAGAATACACTGAGAAATGGCGAATAGAGCTTTGCTGAAAACACAGAAGCTGGAGAGATCAATTCACCATGGTGAAACAGTAAAGGAAAGGGAAGAAACATGGGGGACCATCGGGAGTTGTTAAGCGCTTAGCCGGCCAAATAAGCATGGGGCGGGGCCATTTGTATTTCAAATACAGCAGCCATGAATCATGTGCCTATGCGCATGCAGAATAATTTGCGCTACACCTGAGCGTTTTTGCACACCAACCATGAATCGACCCTATAGACTCTAGGGAGGTGGTTGATCCTCTATAAGAAAACACCTTCAGTAAATGTTAACGTGATCGTCGTGCCTACCGGTAGACCTGACCTCACTTGTTTTTACTTTTCCAGATCCGGTGAATTCAGCCCCAACAATAATCGATAAGTTTGATCACCTGACTGTCATGTCAAGCCAGAGGGTGGAGCTCCCGTGTAAAGCGTCCGGCTACCCCATCCCCCACACCCGCTGGCTGAAGGACAACGTCCAGCTGGAGATGGGAAGCCGCTTCCGGAATACAGTGGTGGGTCTGCTGATTGAAAACACTCGACCGTCCGACTCGGGAACGTATATCTGTGAGGTGTGGAACAGCTATGGCAACGCCGAGGTGATCGGATCCCTATATGTCAAACGTAAGTCTATTAATATCTGCCTGTGCCTCGGGGGAACCGCTTATGGATAATCCATTATGGATGTCACGGTATAAAATATCCAGGAGAAAATGCAACGCTTTTGGGTTAATTTTTTTTTTTTTTAATTCGAACCCAAATTAAAAAGAAAAAAAAAGCATGACTCCCCAAGACTTAACAACCCAGCAAACCAAGCATAGGTACTGGTAATCCCAGGGCTCAAGGTCTGAACTGTCCTAGTTATTACTAGCCCTTATGCTCTACAGCACAGGTCCTATTGGGCACTGATCTCATTTGCACCCCCTTGCCCATTGGGGGTGTGTGTAATGTGCCACCCGCGGGATGTCGGGCTGGTGGCTTGCAGTCCCACTGACCTGTTGCCAGTGTCCACCCTAATGGGAGCGGTGACCATCTTTCTGTAGCCCCACTGTTGAGGTATGTACCCTGGGGTATCTTGAACCCCTCCTGGTTGAGCGTCTGCTTCTGAGATGTCTCTGCGTAGCCGGGCTAGGAACTCGTATGGTGCGCGAAGTGCAGTGAATACAACAGCTTTCATCATACAAGTTCGAAGTTTATGAGTTAGTGAGAAGTTTATATAGTATACAGACACAGACTCTTGGCCCCCACCTTCAGGGACAATTAGAGTCGGACATTCTCCCACAGACAAGAACATAAAACATAAACACAAATCAGTGATAAGAAATAAGGAGGAATGTGCAGCCGACCTTGTAGCTGAGTTTACAAATATTATGAACTAGACACGCACAGCCCAATAATGTAACAAGTGGGGGTGCCAGACCAATCTGTGCCCACCTAAGCTCCTAACAATTCTAATGAAGGGGGGCTTTCTGGAAACCCCACACAGGCCCTCAGATGATCTGCACTCTGCTCACAAAAAATGTAACAAAACCACAATATGCTATGGTAAAAATCGAATTTTATTAATAGTAAAAAAGACTCCTATGAGGGATAATATACACATAGACACAACAAGTAACATGCTAAAAAACATATACACAATAACACAGAAAAGGGGGGTGCCCTTATATAGGCTTTAAATTTATATACATGTCTTGCAATAAAATGTCTTCCTGATGATGAAGGTACCAATATAAACAATTAGCTAATGTTTAAAGGCCAGTGCCACAACAAGCACTTCATCTATACAAAGTGCTATGTACAGTAAACGGTCAATATAAAGACAATGTTTTACAGATATACAATGAAAGCACTACATGAAAGTGTCTGCACAAAGCAGACCACAGGACACTGGCCACACAATATGTTGATAACAATATAAAGTCAGGAAAGAATCACATTACCATATTCACAATGTCTCACGCCTGAGGTCCCCCATGTAACAGCCCGCCGACGCGTTCCGTGGAATCACCACTTCACCAGGGCAGAAAATGGCCATACAGCTCACTCCCTCCCTCCACCCTTATGTATCCACGCTGCGCTGACGCGCGGTCGCCGCCAGTCCCGCCCCCACACGTGCACCCCGCCCGGCAAGTCAAAGGCTTGCCGTAAGGGTTGACGCCGGGGGGCGGCTGGAAGCGCCCGCAACATACAGCGCAGTCGCATTGAAGTGCCCAGCGGCGCCGAGCCACACACACTCCCCTGCAGTAGGAGGTGCCGGGTCAGCGCCGGCGGGGGCGCAGCCACACTAGAGTGCCCAGTGACCTTGTAGCTGAGCACATCTCCTAGAGACAGGAGGTAGAGAATATTCAGATAAAATTCACAAGCACGCTAGGTTATAATAACAATGTAACACTAGGTTATGGTAACAAAAAGCATTTCTTATATTTCCCAGCTTCCAATCTAGGTTAAGCAAGCCTTAGTATATAGTGGGTTAAATTCTCCCTCCCCTTTCACCCACCAGTAGCCTATTTGACAGCGAAACACTGACCGCCGACCAGATTGCAGTGCTCAGGTGAGTTGCAGCTGCGTCCTGCTGCACACCCTGAATAGGTAAGCTGGGGTGATGGACTGTTACCAGCCCATTAACCAGCTGTTCCGTGTTTGGGCCTAACTCTCACTTCCGAACACGGCTCAAGTCCGTGTTGAAGCTCAAGTCCGTGTTCGGTTTTGTGAACCTGAACTTTGCGGTTCGGGCTCACCCAACACTAGTAGTGAGCCGAATGGAACCAAGCAAAGCATGGGAGCCGTAGAAAGGTGAGTTTCCTCGGTGATCCTTGGGGATACACATAGCGGGGCATCCCCGACCTGGGTGCCACCTAAGAGAGTTAAATTCACTAGTGTCGTTCCTCTTTAAATCATAGTAAAAAAAGTATATAAATAACATTTAAAAATGTGCCTATTGCACAGAAGATACCATTTTACCATTTGTAAATAAACATATATATAATATATATCTTATATAAATAAAATGGTAACAGTAACACTGGATTTCTAGTATGTCGTCTAATAGCAGCTGTAGTTGAGCTGTATGTTTTCCATAGGTCCCCTGGAGCACCTGGGACATTGCGTCATGGCGCCGGTCGTTCCCCGGGGTTCCGGGAGAGCAGCTGTGTAGCTGTAATTACTCTCCAGGCAGTTCAGAGATTTATCCAATTAGACGCCCAAATCACCAAACTTGTTTACCTCGACCACAATATCTTTTATATGTTCATTCTACAGCTTTCTATATAAGTCACTTTTTAGTATATTATGTGGATTTTTTTAACTGATTTTTTATTACCCCAAAAATATAATTACTGCTCCAATTATATGATTTATCCCTTAAAGTGGACCAAAACCCAGGATTTTGACTATCCTGGGTTTTGATCCTTGCCCCCAGGGAACCCCGATCAGCGGTGCCCCACTGTGAGAAACCCAGTGGCCCAAACAAACTCACCTATTCCTGGTCCTACCATGCATGTGTGGCCGCTTGTCCAATCGAAGAGTTTGGGTCCGGACCCCTTCTTCCAGGAGCTCGTCTAATACGAGCAGATTCGAGCACGCTGACGGCCGCATCCTCCGCTATCCTCTAACAGGGAGCTTACCCGCACTGACCATTCACAAATGCCTGGTGCGGGCACGTGCCCTGCTAGAGGGATAGCGGGCATGCAGCCGCTGCTCGCACATGCGCCGTTGGACGGGGAAAGAAGATGAGTTTATGGGCAACCTGGGGGGTTTCACACAGCGGAGCATCCCGATTTTGGATGCCCCCGGGGAGAAGGGAATCAATCAGCCCGGGAATCTTATAGATTCTTGGACCGATTTTCGTGGGTTTTGGTCCACTTTAAAGCAACTTCCAGTCAGAGAAATAAGTAGGGGAGTTTTTTCTCCCCCCTTTGATGATCAATCGTTTTTGCGGTTTGAGAAGTCTTAATCCCAGGCAGATGTTGTGGAATAGCTGCGCTCCTAGAATTACATGGGGGCGGCCATCTTGGATTACACCTGAGAGCCCTGCTTTCAGCTAAGCATGAATTGGGGGGTTGGGAAGAACCTTTGCTAGCACACAGACACACTGCAGATAAGCTGGGAGCTTCTTTAGGATCAGCCCAAGCAGTCAGAGAGAAACTGTAACTGTTTCCACACAGAACTTCTCAGCATTAATATATCATTGATGGCTGCAGTGTGCCTGTGTGATACTGGGGTCGATTCAGATTCTCTCCTAAAAAAGAAGCAAGTTTTCTCACCAGGCTTTGAATTGACCCAATTTCTTCACACAATTCAGGCTGTCTGGAGCTTGGGATTTTGCCATAAGCAGCACACACCAAACTGAGAGAGATTTACCTCAGAAAAGGGATCAGCATGTCTGTCATGTTACACACACTCACACACTTTTCTGTCATTCCTTCTAACTTTTCGTTCTTTACTTCTCTTTCTTTATGTCATTCCATTTATACTTTGTCATTCCTTCTATTTTTTTTTTCTTTCTATTCTTTGGCAGCACTCACCATATATGCAACTTGCACTCACCATGTACCACACCACAAGGGGTCCATTGAGACTCTTATCACCCAAGGGCCCGCATAAATGTGGAGCCGGCCCTTAGTAGAAGCAGGATAGAGGGAAAAGTTTAGGGCTCTGAAATAAAGAAATAATAAAAGCTTTCATCGCTTTATCTCTATTATTTTCCAGAACCCCTGAAAGTGACAATCAGCCCGAGGAAGGTAAAGACGAGTGTGGGCAGTCAGGTGACGCTGTCATGCAGCGTCTCTGGCACCGGCGACCCCGACATCACCTGGTACAGGAACGGCGACATTGTCATTGCTGGGCCCAACGTGAGAATTACCGGCATCAACCGGGAAACCCTCATCATGGACGCCGTGGCGAAAAGCGACAGCGGCGCCTACCAGTGCTTTGTCCGCAAGGATCGAATGTCTGCCCAGGACTATGCTCTGGTGGTGCTGGAAGGTGAGGACTCGATTTCCAGCTCATTGCCGTGTGTACGATTCGCATTTGGTTTTGATTATTTCAGTTTTACGCCAGGTTTAAAAATGTATTGTGATGCCCAGTGGGTCAACGTCATGAAGATCGTTCAGCGTAGTCGAAAGGGCGCACACATCATTTCTGGGGCCACATGCGTCGCGGCTGATTCATTACTAACGCCAGGTATCGGCAGATAAGCCTCTGTATAGCAACCGCTAGTAGACGCTGTAAGTGGGTATCGGGCGCTGTAACAGAGCGCCTCAGTCGCTGTAGTAACCTGGCCCGCATTGATGAATGTGATGCATGTTGGGCGCTGTAACAACAGTATAACACTGCAGCAAGTGAAAGGTAGCGCCAGCTCAGTGCGACCAACTCTCGGCGCTCCACACCATACTTATCAGAAAAGGACACACACACAGCGTCGGCTCTAAAGCTGGGCGCTGTAGCATAGAGTGCCAGACGCTGTGTGATTAAAGTCTGTTTTAGAACACATATCCACCAGTAACAAAGCGAAAACACATGGAATGACATTGTTTTAACACTGTGACATTAACACTTTAGTGCCGGACCTGTAATGACAATTCTGCATAAAAATATAAAAAGTCAAAAAAGTTTCTAAAAATGTTTGTTTGCAGCCAGGAGAGGTCACACAATGATTGGAGCAAAAAAAAATAAAAATAGTCATCAAACACGCTGTTTAAACTCAAGCAAATGAACGGCCATTGAAATGTATAGGAGAGCGACACTGAGCGAAAGGTTATACCTGGCGCTCTGGAAGCTAGAGTGCTGGCGCCTGAGCCGCCTGTAATAATACACGTGACACTACATGGCGCTGTTAGAGTCGCTCACCAGATTCGCTTTCATAAATGTGGTTTTGCCTACAGCGCCCAGCGTTCACCAGACGCTGCCTGCCGCTACAAGGCGCTACCTGCTGCTATCCCTTCTTGAATAACCCTCAAAGTTGTATTTGGGGGCCCTTATTAAGACAATTTTTGTATAGCAAAATACAATATTAACGCACCTTTTCGGGGATGTAGCCGCAGCCTGCTCATGCGCTGTGGGAGCGTGGGGGAACCCAGAGGGTTTCACACAAAGGGGCCTCCTGACATTGTCCATCCATGGCACAGGGAATTGTTTGGGATTTTTCCATATGGCCATTCAATTTCTACTCCCTGTGGCATCCCAAACCCCTAAAACCCCATTAAATCACTGCGCACACTCACCTAACCTCGTTCCAGTGACTCAAGGTCACGGCCTCGCTATACCTTTACCTAGACACATACCCAGGGCAGCTATTTGTGATTTGATGAAGCTGCTATAGAAGCCACCCCACCAGCATCTGTACTGAGGGTCCCCCTCCTCCCCTGTTGGGGGCCCACCAAGCTAATGCTGAGCCTCTGGGGCAGAAAAGCATTTATACCACAGAGGAGGAGCCTCGTATGACATCACTGGAGGGGAGGGACATGGAGCTTCGGCATCTGCAGGACACCAAGGAAGTAGTAGTAGGGGGGACTTGTGTCACTACAGATGCTGGCGGGGAGCAGACAAGCCCCTGCTGGACCAGGAAGAGCCCATGGTCCTGGACCTGCAGAGAGGAAGCCACCTGGCGGGTTGCCAGAATTCTTTAAAGTGGACCAAAACCCAGTATTTTGACTATCCTGGGTTTTGGTTCTTTGTCCCGGGGCACCTCGATTGGGAGTGTCCCACTGTGTGAACCCCCCAGATCTCAGAGTGCAACTCACCTCTTCCTGGTCCTACGGCGCCTGTGTGGCCGCTCGTCCAATCAGCTCGCTGCTGCTAAGGCCAGCAGCTCCGAGTGCGCTGGCGGCTGCATCCCCTGCTTCCCTCTAACAGAAGGCTGGCGCTAGATACATAGCGGGGATGCGGCTGTGGCTCGCGCATGTGCCGTTGGACCGAGAAGCAAGATAGGGGCCTTATTCATGAAGCTCTAGCGCCAGGTAGTGCCTTGTAAGCAGCACGAGCGAGACAGCACGCAATTACACATTTATGAAGCCGAATCTGGTGAGCGCCTGGAACAACGCCATGTAGCGTCCGATTCATCATTATCCCAGGCTCAGCGTACAGCGCCGGCGTTCTGCCTTGCAGAGCGCCACGTCTTACCTGTCGCTACCTGCCGCTCTCCCATATATTTCTATGGACGATCCTTAAATCCCTTTCCTGATCCCAATTTTTTTTTTTCCCTAAAAAATAACACAAACCTTCTGACATGTATCCTGGGCAAGAAAATGACATTTTTGAAAACTTTTTGCATTAATAATATTTTTATGCAGAATTGTCCTTACATGTCTGGTATTAAAGTGTTCATGTTACAATGTAATAACAATGTCATTCCATATGTTTTCGCTTTGTTACTAGTGGGTACATGTTCATAAACAGCCTTTAATCACACAGCTTCTGGCGCTATGGGCTACAACTACATGATTTTGAGCGCAAACGACGTTTGAGGCTGATTTTTTGATGAATGTGGTGTGAGTCGGTTGCACTGAGCTGGCACAACCATTCGGTCCCATACTGCGTAGTACAGCGACTCACATATCGTATTCATCAATGCCGGGCAGCGACTGAGGCGCTCTGAAACAATGATCCATGGCCGAGCACAGCGACAACTAGCGGGCGCTCTGAAATCCGCTCTACAGACGCTCATCTGACGCTACCTGGCGTTAGTAATGAATAAGCCTTTAAGTGAACGGGGCGCCCTGGGGGGTTTCACACAATTGGATGCTCCGGGGGAGGGAATTGGTTGGTCTGGGAATCTTTTATATTCCCAGGCTGATTGCGCTGGGTTTTGGTCCACTTTAAATGTTTGTGAACGGGTAAGTGCACGCCACCCGCAACATTAGGTGAGTAACATGTTGGAAAATTCAGAATATTTTGAATGCAGCTTCGGCTCAGGCCTGAAGCCCATCACTATATGCAACTTCATTTATGGCAGGCGTTTATAAGGTCATATATCTAGCAGTGTCTCTAAAGTAACTGAAACCCCAAAAAGTGGGATATACTTTTAAAGAAAGTCTGTTTACCTATTAGCACTCTCATCATGGAAGAACAATGAGATAGCGGCACGGGCACACCTAATGCCCCAACGTTTCCACCCTAATGGTTCTTCAAGGAAGGATGGCACTGGAAACGTTGTGCCGTTAGGTCTGCTGGTGCCACCATATCATTGCTCTTTGCTTGTTACAAAGACGCCTGCAGCATGTTGAGGGGACTTACCGCTAAACAGACATTCTTTAAAAGTATATCATTGTATTTGCCATATTGCCTGTGCTCTCCCTCTCTCTCTCTCTCTCTCTATATATATATATATACTCTCTCTCTCTCTCTCTCTCTCTCTCTCTCTCTATATATATATATATATATATACTCTCTCTCTCTCTCTCTCTCTATATATATATATATATACTCTCTCTCTCTCTCTCTCTCTCTCTCTCTCTATATATATATATATATATATACTCTCTCTCTCTCTCTCTCTCTATATATATATATATATACTCTCTCTCTCTCTCTCTCTCTCTCTCTCTCTATATATATATATATATATATATATACTCTCTCTCTCTCTCTCTCTCTCTATATATATATATATACTCTCTCTCTCTCTCTCTCTCTCTCTCTCTATATATATATATATATATACTCTCTCTCTCTCTCTCTCTCTATATATATATATATATACTCTCTCTCTCTCTCTCTCTCTCTCTCTCTCTCTATATATATATATATATATATACTCTCTCTCTCTCTCTCTCTCTCTCTATATATATAATGATTTATCTGTGGATGTCCAATTATGCTGGATTATTACTGGGGCTGTGTTTCGTTTTGTTATTACGCACCCACCTTTTTGGGTTTCAGTTACTATGAAGACCCCGTGCTCATACCTCCCAAGTGTCCCTGATTTGGAGGGACTGTCCCTCCTTTGAGTCCATGTCCCCCTGTTCTCATTTGTCCCTCTTTGAGTTGTAACATGCAGATCTGCAGCAATAAATAATTAATTTGCCTATTCAAAGTGTTTTTAACTGTTTCTCCTATCCATCCCTCAATGCGGGGGGCGTGGCCTAATTAAACAAATGTCCCTCTTTCCCACCCTGAAAAGTTGGAAGGTATGACAGTGCTAGATGTGTAATCTGTGTATCATTATAAACCTCTGTCATAATTGAAGTTGCATATCTATACTGACCCCTAGTGGACATCTGAGCTGTATGCTGACAATAGGGTTCAAAGTGTTGGAGCTGTATATGACATATGTTTATTGGTGCTTTCATTCTTTTTTTCATTCTCGCTCTCTCTTTCTCTTCCTCTCTTTCTTTATCTCCCGCTTTCTCTCTTTCTTTCTTTCTCTCCCTATTTCTTTCTTTCTTTCTTTCTTTCTATATCTCTCTCTCTCTTTCTTTCTTTCTTCCTCCCTTTCTTTCTTCCTTTCTTTCTTTCTCTTTCTTTCTTCCTTTCTTTCTTTCTCTTTCTTTCTTCCTTTCTTTCTTTCTCTTTCTTTCTTCCTTTCTCTTTCTTTCTTTCTATATAGCTCTCTCTCTATCTCTCTTTCTTTCTTTCTTTCTATATATATATCTCTCTATCTCTCTTTCTTTCTTTCTCTCCCTTTCTCTTTCTTTCTTTCTATATATCTCTCTCTCTATCTTTCTTTCTTTCTTTCTTTCTTTCTTTCTTTCTTTCTTTCTTTCTTTCTTTCTTTCTTTCTTTCTATATAGCTCTCTCTCTATCTCTCTTTCTTTCTTTCTTTCTATATATATCTCTCTCTATCTCTCTTTCTTTCTTTCTCTTTCTTTCTTTCTTTCTTTCTTTCTTTCTTTCTTTCTTTCTTTCTTTCTTTCTTTCTTCCTTCCTTTCTTTCTATATATCTCTCTTTCTTTCTTCCTTTCTTTCTTTCTATATATCTCTCTCTCTATCTCTCTTTCTTTCTATCTTTTTCTTTCTTTCTTTCTTTCTTTCTTTATATCTCTCTCTCTCTCTCTCTCTCTATCTCTCTCTATATCTCTCTCTCTATCTCTCTTTCTTTCTTTCTCTCTCTTTTTCTCTCCCTTTTTTCCGTGTTTGGTCTGTTACTCACTCTCCATTGTGTGTGTCTAGGGGGCGCCATCCTGAGATCTTGCACAGGGCAACACTGACTCTAAGGCCCAGGGGTGCACCTTTAATGAGGCCATGTGAGGCAGCAATGCATGGGGAGGCAGCAATTATTTATTATCTCATTAGTGGTTCAGCAGCAATTGGGGAGCACCGCTGTATTCTGTTTTTACAGGCAATCATTTATGGCTCAGTGGCTGTGGCCATTTTGGATGCCCTGGGGGGGCATTCTCTCGTTCGCCTCAGGCAGCAGAGAGGTAGGTCCCCCCCCCCCCCCGGCCCTGTATTTCAACTGCCACTGATGATATTAGAGTCTACCACCCAGTCTCACAGATACAGCACACAGGCACAGACCCTCTCCTACACTCACTCATGGGCACTTTAGATCTGCTTTGATGTAGATCCCAAGACTATGAGGCTGATTCATTTCTAGCGCCAGGTACCGGCAGATGAGCGTCTGTACAGCGGCGCTAAATACAACCGCTAGTAGTCGCTGTGATCGGCTATGGTTCGCTGTTACCGAGCGCCTCAGTCGCTGTAGTAACATGGCCGGCATTGATGAATTTGATGTGTGAGTCGCTATATAACAGCAGTACAGCACTTTATGGGAGCGAACGGTAGCTACTGGTCAGTGTGAGCGATTCAAACCATATTCATCAAAAAAGCCTCGCACAGCCCCGGCGCTCAAAATCTGGTCCCTGTAGCCCAGAGCGCCAGATGCTGTGTGATTAAAGTCTGTTTTTGAACACATATCCACCAGTAACAAAGCGAAAACACATGGAATTACATCGTTATTACATTGTGACATTAACACTTTAATACCAAACCTGTAATGACAATTCTGCATAAAAATATTAAAAATCAAAAACATTTTCAAAAATGACTTTTAATAAGCCAGGAGAGGTCACACAATGATTTGAAAAAGAAAACCTTGTTTAAAGAGAAGAAAAGGAACGTCCATTGCAATGTATGGGAGAGCGACAGGTAGCGACAGGTAATACCAGGCTCTGGAAGCCAGAGAGCCGACGGTATATGCTGAGCCGTCTGTGATGATGAATCGGACGCTACTTGGCGCTGTTAGAGTCGCTCACCGGAATCGCTTTGATAAATGTGGTATTGCGTACAGCTCCCGGCGTTCACCGTTCGCTACCTGCCGCTGCCAGTCACTACCTGGCGCTATCCCTTCATAAATAAGGCCCTGAGCCATCTGTGATGATGAATTGGACGCTACGTGAAGCTGTTAGAGTATTGCGTACAAAACACGATGTTCACCGCTCGCTACCTGCCGCTGCCAGTCGCTACCTGGCGCTATCCCTTCATAAATAAGGCCCTGAGCCATCTGTGATGATGAATTGGACGCTACATGAAGCTGTTAGAGTATTGCATACAGCACACGATGTTCACCGTTCGCTACCTGGCGCTATGGCTTGATGGCTTGATGAATAAGCCCCTTTGTCTTTCTCCTGGAAATGCACATATAGTTTTGTATATAGAAAACTATACCTAGTTATATATATATATAGTTCTCAATCAAATATAGAAAGCACAGTCCCAATGTGGCCATTTATACCATATGGTATAAGTGAGACTCCTGGGAAGGAGCGCTAGTGCCCCCCGGAGGCTGGATCTGGCGCTGCTGTGTGATTATCTTGGAATTCCCTGGTGTGGAATACTCTGCAATTACAAGACAGCAGCACGGATGGTGCCCCGCAATTATCATGGCGCCGGGAGCTGTTCAGGATTTCATCAGCATCCTATAAGTCTAATCAATCAGCTGAAAAGGAAAATCTAGCTCCTTACGCTGTGATGCTATTCTCTAGGGGCGGGGCATCAACAGGTGTTTCAGCCAATAGGCATTCAGCTGGTTGATTGGTACAGATTGCTGGGCTTTGTTTAAAGTGGACCAACACCCAGGCTGATCGGCCCGGGAATCTATAAGAATCTATAATCTATAAGATTCCCAGGCCGATCAGATCCCTCCCCGCTGTGTGAAACCCCCCAGGACGCCCCATTCACCTTACCTTACCCCCGTTCCAACGCCGCATGCGCATCTCGCGCTTCTCTCTAGCAGGGCGTTTGTGAATGCCCGGCGCGGGCGCGCTCCCTGTTAGAGGGAAGCACGAGATGCAGCCGCCAGCGTGCTCGGAGCCGCTGTGGTTGTCCATCCCTTGTACGTGCATACCACAGCGGCTCTGAGCGCTCTGATTGGACGAGGCCCGCGCATGCGCCGTAGGAGCAAGGTGAGGTGAGTTTTTTCTGCCATCCTGGGGGGTTTCACACAGCGGGGCCCCCGCGGAAGTGGACCAAAACCCAGGAAAGTGAAAATCCTGGGTGTTGGTCCACTTTAAAGCCACAGACCTGGAGCACCGGAGAAACCCGCTGGGTCAGATATTTTAACCCCTCGTCCTGCCTCAGCGCTGGGAGAGACGGCCGGAGTGTCTTTAAAGCGGAACAAAACTGGTGATTTTGCCTATCCTGGGTTTTGTTCCATGCCCTAGGGGCATCCTGATTTGGGATCAGTGCCAGTTGCTGTGCTTATGTCATTCGGTAAACGGCTCTGATGTTCTGCAATGGGGGGGCGCAAGAGAACGTATCCCCATGGCGCCAACGCTCCGTCGCCGCCATCTGAATGGCACAGGAGCACATGCACAGGCCAAAGATGCTGGGGATGTGTCCCCATTGCTAAACATCAGAGCCATTTACCGAATGGCATAAGCAGGGTAAGTGGCGCTGATCCCAAATCAGGATGCCCCTAGGGTTTGGAACAAAACCCAGGATAGTCAGAATCCCGAGTTTTGTACCGCAACTCCGAACAGCGTGTCAGCCTCCAGGGCCAGCGCTGATAGGCTGCTCGCAGTCATGTGGCAGGGTCCCGGAGACAGCTAGAGGCTGGGGCCAGGATGCGGCCTGCGGTGCTCCCTCCATTCGGATTCCTTTGCCTCACTGACATCAGTGCAGGAAAGGAAGTCTGAATGGAACGAGCGCCACTGATTGGCTGAGTGGCCTGCGCATGCACCGCGCAAACGTGGAAAAGGTTAGTTTACAGTAGGGGCGGTACACACTGTGGGGCCTCTCAAATCGGCGTGCCCCACTGGGGGGGGGGGAACAAAACCTAAGTAAATCTTGATTTTGAGCGATGTGTTTATGCATTATTCTGGACCGAAACCCGCAGCGATTGGCCCGGGAAATTATAATATTCCTAGTCCAGTTGATTCCCTCCCCCGATTTTGGATGCCCCACTGTGTGAAACCCCCCTTAGGTTATCCATACGCTTACCTTCTTTTCCCGTCCAATGGTGCATGCACGAGCCGCGGCCGCATCCCCGCTATCCCTCTAGCAGGGCGCGTGCCCACGGCAGGCGTTTGTGAATGGCCGGCACGTGCATGTTCCCTGTTAGAGGGAAGCGAGGATGCGGCCGTTGGCGCACTCGGATCTGCTTGCCTTAGACGAAGGGACGGCAGTGGATCAGAGCGCGCTGATCCAGAGGTAAGTTTGTTTTGGCGACCTAGGCGGTGTTACACAGCAAGGACCAAAACCCAGGACAATCAAAATCGTGGGTTTTGGTCCACTTTAAATGTAAAGCGGACCAAAACCCAGCTCCACAGGGCTGCCTGATTCCCTCTCTCCGGGGCATCCAGATTTGGGATGCCCTGCCGTAAACCCGAGTCCCCAGGAAAACCTACCTGATCCCCGATCCAACGGCGCAGACGCAGGTCACGGCTGCACTACGCTATACCTTTAGCCAGGCTCGTGTCCATGGCAGGAATTATTAAATGGCCAGCATGGGCACGCCCACTCCTAGAGGCTAGTGGGGATACAGCTGTCCGCATGCTAGGCTCCACTTAGCCCTTCAAGAGGAACAACACACATGAATCTCACTTTCCTGTGTGTTGTTCCTCTCTGCGGCAGCATCCCGAATTGGCTTAGCCAATCATCACGCTCGCTGTCACTCAGCTCCCTTCAGCGTCACTGATGGCGAAGCCACTTAGATGGTTAAGCATTCCCTGGCCACCTGCCGCTCATACAGGAAGGCCGGACGCGGGTGCGCGCATGGCTAGAGGTGAGCAGGGATGCGGCCGGAGCACACAGGCGCGGTGAGGGTTTCCGGGGTTCATTGGGGTTTTGCCATCCCGATTCAGGATGCCCCCAGGACTGGAACTCGAAGGTCCTCTTTAACCGATTCTTCGTTGAAAGGGCCGAATGGATCCGGGTGCACTGATTGGGGGAGAGCCCGCACATGTGCCATAGGACTGGGGATAATGTAAATTTTACTGGGCGACCTGGGGGGTTTCACACAGCAGGGCATCCCAAATCGAGGCACAAAACCCGGGATAGTCAAGGTCCACTTTAAAGAGGGATTATTCTTTCCTTGTAAAAATAAATTATTCTATTACAGGGGACTTCCAGAATTAATTCAGACATTTACTACATTTAAAAGGGCTTCTTCTATCTTCTCAAATACATGAGTTGCCTGAATGTGATCTCTGACATTATCTATGAATTCATCAAGGGATAGCGGCAGGTAGCGCCAGGCAGCGTCTGGTGAACGCCGGGCGCTGTACGCCATACCACATTTATCAAAGCGATTCTGGTGAGCGACTCTAACAGCGCCATGTAGCGTCCGATTCATCATCACAGGCAGCACAGTGTATAGCACCGGAGCTCTAGCTTCCAGAGCGCCTGGTATTACCTGTCGCTACCTGTCGCTCTCCCATACATTTCAATGGACGTTACTTTTCTTCTCCTTAAACAGGGTTTTCTTTTAAGTTTTTTTTTTTTTTTTTTTTTAACAAATCATTGTGTGACCTCTTCTGGCCTAGAAAAAGTCATTTTTGAAAACTTTATTGATTTTTTATATTTTTATGCAGAATTGTCATTACAGGTCTGGTATTAAAGTCTTAATGTCACAATGTAATAACAATGTAATTCCATGTGTTTTCGTTTTGTTACTAGTGGATATGTGTTTAAAAACTTACTTTAATCACACAGCGTCTGGCGCTCTGGGCTACAGTGACACAATTTTGAGCGCCGACGCTGTGTGAGGCTGTTTTTTTTTTGATGAATATGGTTTGAGTCGCTCACACTGACCAGTCGCTACCGTTCGCTCCCATATAGCGCTGTACTGGTGTTATAGCGACTCACACATCAAATTCATCAATGCCATCCAGCGACTTGGACGCTCTGTAATAGCGACTCACGGACGATCAGTGGTCGCTCTTAGCGCCGCTGTACAGACGCTCATCTGCCGTTACCTGGCGCTAGTAATGAATCAGCCTGTAATTTACTAATGGTGGTAAAAGCGTATTTTTTCTTATTAAAAAACAGACATGGCTGAATTTCACCTGATGTTTTTTTCTGCACCAAATTGGCAAAATTTGGGACATGGGAAAAGTGGCATTTTTCTGGTTCACCCCGAGCGTCTAGGATACAGTTTACATGTTAAATAAAAGGAAACATTTGGTGGCAATATGCAGCTGCCATTGACAAAGCAGAGGAAGGGGGGTCAATAGAAAAGGCTCCTAATTACAGCGCTCAGCCTTCCACAGCAGGGCCCCCGAGTACTGATAGAAGGGAGATTACCTGACTAGGCCGCGTTGCCCTGGCAACCGCCGCCTCCTGCACCTCCTCCATTCTGAACAGCATATCGATCATCTGCAGTGATGTGGAGCGAGAGTGTGATCACAGGCTGAGGGAGGGAATGTTCTCTGACATGTTGGGGCCCGAACCAAAGAGGGAAACGCCCGCCATCACAATAATATAGGAACTGCTATAGACTTGCTGCGTTTATCTTATCCTAAAGCGCTCCTTCACTCTGAATAAGAGTCTATCTTATATGTTTCCCGCACCCTGTACATACAGATTGCCCACATTAATCCGGACCTTCACCCTGAATAAGAGCCTATCTTATATGTTTCCCACACCCTGTACATACAGATTGCTCACATTAAAAATCATCCTACCTTACTGAGGAGGGGAGAGCGGGATAAAGTGCAGGGGGCGGGGTTATAGCTGTGCTTTGCTCAGACAGATCAGAGCTGGGGTCAGGGAAAGGTCAACAGTCCCAGAATGCAGAGCAGCACAGTCAGAAGGCACTTCCTGTTTGCAGGCTGCCTGATGTTCCATGAGCCGCCATCTTGGATGTTTAAAAGCTCATAACATGTAGTAGATGCAGGTAGGATGATTTTTAATGTGAGCAATCTCTATGTACAGGGTGTGGGAAACATATAAGATAGACTCTTATTCAGAGTGAGGGTCCGGATTAATGTGAGCAATCTGTATGTACAGGGTGTGGGAAACATATAAGATAGGCTCTTATTCAGAGTGAAGGTCCGGATTAATGTGGACAATCTGTATGTACAGGGTGTGGGAAACATATAAGATAGACTCTTATTCAGGGTGAAGGTCCGGATTAATGTGGGCAATCTGTATGTACAGGGTGTGGGAAACATATAAGATAGGCTCTTATTCAGGGTGAAGGTCTGGATTAATGTGGGCAATCTGTATGTACAGGGTGTGTGAAACATATAAGATAGGCTCTTATTCAGGGTGAAGGTCTGGATTAATGTGAGCAATCTGTATGTACAGGGTGTGGGAGACATATAAGATAGGCTCTTATTCAGGGTGAGGGTCCAGATTAATGTGGGCAATCTGTATGTACAGGGGGGAAACATATAAGATAGACTCTTATTCAGGGTGAAGGTCCGGATTAATGTGGGCAATCTGTATGTACAGGGGGGAAACATATAAGATAGACTCTTATTCAGGGTGAAGGTCCGGATTAATGTGGGCAATCTGTATGTACAGGGGGGAAACATATAAGATAGACTCTTATTCAGGGTGAAGGTCCGGATTAATGTGGGCAATCTGTATGTACAGGGGGGAAACATATAAGATAGACTCTTATTCAGGGTGAAGGTCCAGATTAATGTGAGCAATCTGTATGTACAGGGTGGGGGAAACATATAAGATAGGCTCTTATTCGGGGTGAAGGTCTGGATTAATGTGGGCAATCTGTATGTACAGGGTGGGGGAAACATATAAGATAGGCTCTTATTCAGGGTGAGGGTCTGGATTAATGTGGGCAATCTGTATGTACAGGGTGGGGGAAACATATAAGACAGGCTCTTATTCAGGGTGAAGGTCTGGATTAATGCGAGCAATCTGTATGTACAGGGTGTGGGAAACATATGATAGGCTCTTATTCAGGGTGAAGGTCCGCTTTAAAACAGACCCTCGGTAATAACTGAAGGTCTATTTATTCCCACACCCCCAGGACGTCCCAATTTCAGAAGGCTAAAATAATCTCTGTTCTGTGGTGTCGGAGGTTACAGATATGCTTTATTATATTTAGCTCCACTTCAGGATAATAGTTGCACTGATGGTGTGTGTTAGTCATGTTGTTCTTTCTATTTGATGTAAGCAGCGTAACTTAAAAAGTGTAAAATAAAGGGCATTTACCATAGGCAGTGTGTGTGCCTTTATGTCAAGGCCAGTAGTAAACTGGGGCCAAAAAATAGCCCAGGATTTTACTGGTCCCTGGCCATCCAATGAGCATTGACGTTTTAGTATTTCGGGGGGTTTGGACACGTCAGACATGCTGAGGCAATAGAATTGGGAGCAGAATATGAGTTGGGGTTTCTTGGCTTGAATAAGGAGATTTACACCAGCAGCTCAGGTGGCCCCCAAAGCAGTGCTGCACGCTGGGAGTTTGCCCCATTCTCCATACGGCCAGTCGGCCTCCTAGGGCAAGGCTATATCTGGACCTGCCTTTCCTTTACTGAAACCAATCAATCTGATAATTTGCCATTAAATCCTGTAGTTTTTCTGTCCAAGCTCCACCAAGCTCCTGGCTGCTCTGATCGACTATGAGGCTCATTCATTGCTAACGTCAGGTATCGGCAGATGAGCGTCTGTATAGCAGCGCTTAGAGTGACCACTAGAAGACGCTGTAAGCGGGTATCGGCCGCTGTAAAAGAGCACCTAGTAGCCTGGCCGGCATTGTTGAATGTGATGTATGTTGGACGCTCTAACACCAGTAGAGCGCTGCAGAGAGCGAGAGGTAGCGCCAGCTCAGTGCGACGGACTCTCGGCGCTCCACACCACACTTATCAATACAGGACCCACACACTCTAAAGCTGGGCGCTATAAAATAGAGCACCAGACGCTGTGTGATTAAAGTCTGCTTTGTACACATATCCCCCAGTAACAAAGCGAAAACACATGGAATGACATTATTATTACATTGTGACATTAACACTTTAGTGCCAGACCTGTAATGACAATTCTGCATATAAATATAAAAAGTCAAAAAAGTTTCTATAAGTGTTTTGCCCTTATTCATCAAGCGATAGCGCCAGGTAGTGTCTGACGAGCGCCAGGTAGCGGCAGCTAACGGCGACTGCCGACTCAAGTACGCCCGCGGCGGTCACAATGACGCATTTATCAAGCAAAATGAGGCTAGCGCCGGCGAGAGCGACGGCTAGCGCGGCATTCATCATGAAGCCGCCTGGACCGAACAGCGCCGCTGCAAATTCCCTCACAGCGCCAGGTATGAGCTGTCGCTCCCTGGCGATGTCCAATGCATTTCAATGGAGCAAGCTATAATTAATCATAATTAATTGGTATTATTTTTTTAAATTTTTTTTTTAATGTCAAAAAATCGGAGAACACTTCTGCAATGTTAGGATTTATTTTTAAGTAAAAAAAAAAAAAAAAAAAATATGTGCAGAATTGATCTAACAGGTCTGAGATTAATGTATTCATATAACAAAATGATTCTAAAAACATGTATAATGTTACATTAAAAAAATATGGTTGTTTAGGGGTTAAAAACTAGTTAATACAGATCGCCGCCAGCGCTCTGGGGTTTAAACAAGGAATGGACAGCGACAGCACATTCGGAGCGTGATTTTTTGATGAATATGAAGCTAGCCGTTCGCTCTGGCCATTCGTTGTCAGGCGCTCACATACAACGCTGGACCTGTGAAACAGCGACCCCCCAGCCCGTATTCAACATTACCGCACACCGACTGAGTCGCTGTCATCAAGCTAACGCCGGCCAAGCACAGCGAATACTGGCTGGCGCTGAAAAAATCACGCTACAGTCGCTCATCTGTCGCTACCTGGCGCTATTGATGAATCGGCCTCTTTGTTTGCAGCCAGGAGACGTCACACAATGATTTGAGCAAAAAAGAAAATGTCAAACACGCTGTTTAAACACAAGCAAATGAACGGCCATTGAAATGTATGGGAGAGCGACAAGTAATACCTGACGCTCTGGAAGCTAGAGCGCCGGCGCTATATGCTGAGCTGCTTGTAATAATACATGTGACGCTACATGGCGCTGTTAGAGTCGCTCACCAGATTTGCTTTCTTAAACCGGACCTTCAGCGTGATTTCATGAAAAGCCCAAACTCTTAAAAACTATTCCCCAGCATCTAAAATTAATATATTTTACGTTTTTAGTCACTAACTTATTATTCTTTCCCCCACTGGGCTGCAACTCCGTTCAGGAATTTAGGTTACGGGCGCCACCATCTTGACTCAGAAGCATCACACTTACTGAGGAGAGGAGAGTGGGATAAGGTACAGGGGGGCGGGTTATAGCTGTGCTTTGCTCAGACAGAGCAGAGCTGGGGTCAGGTAAAGGTCAGCAATCCCAGAATGCAGAGCAGCACAGTCAGGAGGCACTTCCTGTTTGCAGGCTGCCTGATAAGATGGCGGCTTCCATAAGCCGCCATCTTGGATGTTTAAAGGCTCATAACATGCAGTAGATGCAGGTAGGATGATTTTTAATGTGGACAATCTGTATGTACAGGGGGTGGGAAACATATAAGATAGGCTCTTATTCAGAGTAAAGGTCTGGATTAATGTGAGCAATCTGTATGTACAGGGTGTGGGAAACATATAAGATAGGCTCTTATTCAGGGTAAAGGTCTGGATTAATGTGAGCAATCTGTATGTACAGGGTGTGGGAAACATATAAGATAGGCTCTTATTCAGGGTAAAGGTCTGGATTAATGTGAGCAATCTGTATGTACAGGGTGTGGGAAACATATAAGATCGGCTCTTATTCAGAGTGAAGGTCCGCTTTAAATGTGGTTTTGCATACAGCGCCCGGCGTTCACCAGATGCTACCTACTGCTACGAGGCGCTACCTGGCGCTAGACCTTCTTAAATAACCCCCTATGTTTTTTATCTGTGTTTTAGATGGAACACCAAAAATTATTTCGGCCTTCAGTGAAAAGGTGGTGAGCCAGGGAGACCCCTTGTTCCTCATGTGCCATGTGAAGGGCACGCCTTTACCCACCATCACCTGGACCCTGGACGACGATCCCATCATCAAGAACGGCAACCGGCGCATCAGCCAAGTGACTACCTCTAACGTGGTCAGCTATCTGAACATCACCAACACCCAAGTGCGAGACGGGGGAGTCTACCGATGCACCGCCAATAATTCTGCCGGAGTCGTCCTGTACCAGGCTCGAATAAACGTAAGAGGTGCTTGTCAAATGAGCTCTTAAAAAATACACATACACACATCATAATTACGTCACATAAAAGGCTCCCGCATGCCTCTGTCTTCATTTCTTTATCTTATTTTGATTGTTATTTCAAATGAAAGAAAGGTAGGTCCTGCTAACAAAAGGAACCCAACAATAACAGAATTAGGCCCTTATTTATGAAGGAATAGCGCCAGGTAGCGACTGGTGAGCGGCCGGTAATGACGGGCCCCGCCACAAGAACGCCGGCTCCCCACCACAATCACACATTTATCAAGCCAATCCTGCTTAGCGACTGAGATAGCGCCAGATAGCGACTCATTCATCATTATTCCAGCCTCAGCCCACAGCGCCAGCGTCCGACCTTGAACAGCGACAGGTATGACCTCTCGCTACCTGGCGCTCTCCAATGCATTTCAATGGAACAATCTTTAAATATTAATAATTCATTGTTATTAATGTTTTTTTTTTTTTTTTTTTTTGTGAAAAATTCTGTGACCACTTCTGCCATTTTAGATAATTTTTTAAGGGAAAAAAATTCTACAGAATTGATATTACAGGTCTGATATTAATGTATTCATATTACTAAATTATTTAAATTTTTTTTTTTTTTGGTTGCCAAAAATATGGTTGTTTGGGGGTTAAAAAACGACTTTTAACACATCACCTCCAGCGCTCTGGGGTTTAAACATGCATTTCACAGCGCTTGAATTTTTTGAGAGTGATTTTTTGATGAATATGGTGGAAGCCGGTCGCTCTGACCAGTCGCTATCATGCGCACCCATACATCGCGGAACCTGTCAAATAGCGACTCGTAACCTTGTATTCAACATTACGCCACACCGACTGAGTCGCTGTCAACAACCGAACAACGGCCAAGCACAGCGACTACTAGGGCGGGCGCTGTGAAAATACCGCTACAGTTGCTCAACTGTCGCTACAAAAAATTCTCGCGCTGTGAAATGCATGTTTAAACCCCAGAGCGCTGGAGGCGATGTGTTAAAAGTAGTTTTTTAACTCCCAAACAACCATATTTTTGAAAACCAAAAAAAAAAAGTATTTTAAATAATTTAGTAATATGAATACATTAATATCAGACCTGTAATATCAATTCTGTACAATTTTTTTTATTATTTTTTTTCTCTTAAAAAAAATATCTAACATGGCAGAAGTGGTCACAGAATTTTTCACATTAAAAAAAAAAAAAAAAAAACATTAATAATTAATTATTAATATTTAAAGATTGTTCCATTGAAATGCATTGGAGAGCGCCAGGTAGCGAGAGGTCATACCTGTCGCTGTTCAAGGTCGGACGCTGGCGCTGTGGGCTGAGGCTGGAATAATGATGAATGAGTCGCTATATGGCGCTATCTCAGTTGCTAAGCAGGATTGGCTTGATAAATGTGTGATTGTGGTGGGGAGCCGGCGTTCTCGTGGCGGGGCCCGTCATTACCGGCCGCTCACCAGTCGCTACCTGTCGCTATTCCTTCATAAATAAGGGCCTAAATCAGGTCCTGGTGGCAAGTATATAAATATCTCTAGTTAGGTGCAGGACGGCCTCTGGAGTCTACCAAAACAGCAACTGTTCTGACAAACCGAACAGCGCCCCCAGAAGGATGTCCACAGACCTACCTGTCACTTGCAGTCAGCAAAACAGAAGGTGCATCCAGCATCCAATCAAGGTGATAAAACGTAACTTTTGCTTCTTTATATTAAAATCCATGGGTGACAATATCTGCGGCCTTCCAGAGCCTGACGTGTTTCAGGATGGTTTCTCCATCCCACCTTTTCTCCTTTCCCAGCAATAGATCCCTGATTGCAGGAGGTTTGAGTGGCAGGATCAGCAATTGCCAGATTGCATCATGACCCAATGCCCAGGATTTGAACATTCCACATCATTTGCTTATGTAGGTGCACAGGAATACAGTAGATCGGCAAAAATAATTTTTACAATCTGTCAGGGTGATCAAAAATAGTGATCATTTTGTCTACGCCCAAGGAAAGGACTATCAACTAATTTGGTTTTCCATCACTGGTGGGTTTTAGTTCGCTTTAAACATATAGGCCTCGATTTAATAAAGGTAGAAAAAAACTCTCATGGTAGTAAAAAATTCCATTCATGGGAAAAAAGCCTGAGAATGTCACTGTTACTGAATCACTAGATAAAAAGACAATGAAAGTCAATGGCAGCTTTTACTACAGTGTAGAAAGGAGGAAACAGTTCTCTACTTTTCTTAGGAGTAAAAAAGTGCCATTGACTTTCATTGTCTTTTTATCTGGTGATTCAGTAACAGTGAAATTCTCAGGATTTTTTCTCATGAATTGAAACTTTTACTACCATGAGAATTTTTTTCTACCTTTATTGAATCTATTGAGACCATAGAGTGTTTTATTTTGGCAGCACCATCCTGTCTGTGTTACTATTACAGATTTGTATTCTCTTCCACACATCATCCAGCTCCCCTTTAGGTACGTTCTTCTGTCTTCTAGAATCATATAGCGCTTTGGTGTGTTTCTTCCAGGTCCAGCCAGCATTCGACCAATGAAAAACATCACAGCAATAGCGGGGCGGGACACCTACATCCACTGCCGTGTCATTGGTTATCCTTACTACTCCATAAAGTGGTACAAGAACTCCAACCTCATCCCGTTCAACCACCGGCAGGTAGCATTTGAGAATAACGGGACGCTGAAGCTGATGGATGTGCAGAAGGATGTGGACGAGGGGGAATATACGTGTAATGTGCTCGTCCAGCCGCAGCTCTCCACCAGCCAGAGCGTCTATGTTACTGTTAAAGGTACGATTCTCTTTATTCCTGTAGTACAGCGTTAGGTCCCTCTGATGGGCCAATGGAGGCGAGAGGAGCAAGGGTTGTTCTTGGACGAAGGGTTCCAGTGTCACCAGGGCATGAGGTGTGGCTCTTTATGGCCCTTCCTTCAGGTTGCTTTCCAGAGATGACATGTTTAGGCAAGACAAAAAGAAGGCGCACCACCAATCTAATACACAGTCAAAATACTCTAATAATAATAAATAATCCAATGGGGTACCTGTTCCCAAATAAATACCACCGCTCAAAATGCACAATCCCCAAATGTGTAGCCCCAGCAACCATAAAAACAAGCAGCAGGCATAAAAAGCACCAAATAACCCCCAATAAATTATCTCAATTCATTTAATATGATCACATTTATTTAAAAATACACAAACATAAAAACAAACCCATCACAGGGGCATCCCAACTGAGCGTAGCCCTCTTTCAGATAACAACGGCGGGGACACCATCCTGAACGGCACTTTGAGGTGAATTCTGTCTTGGGTATTCATAATTGGGAACCCTATTAGCGGTCGGGTTATTCACCGTTTATAGCTGTTTATATATATATATTGATTGATTGACACTTTAGAAAGCACTGTATCAGCATTGATTGGTTTGAAAAAAAAAAAAATATATATATTTATTTATGCACCATGTGGATATATCATCATTTATGCTCAGTTGGGAAGCCCCTCTGATGGGTTTGTTTTTATGTGTGTTTTTTTTTTGTTTATATGTGTATTTTTAAATACATGTGATCATAATAAATGAATTAATGAATTGAGATAATTTATTGGGGGTTATTTCATGCCTTGTATGCCTGCTGCTTGTTTTTGTGGTTGCTGGGGCTACACTTTTGGGGAGTCAGGTTTAAACAGGGGAGTACCCATAGCCCACCATGGGCCCCCATCATCATATCAGGCCGGTCGGAGCAGAGAGCAAGGAGCAGCCGCAGCGCCGGCAGAGCAGGAGAGACGGGCACCGCCAGAGGAGACGGCAGTGTGTGCGATTTTGCAGATGCAGAAGGGCAACTGCGCTGCAGCATCGGAGAAGGACGCGTGCGCCTTGCCGACCTAGCGGCGGGCGGTGATGTCCAGCATCCCAGAGGGAAGGAGGTGGAATGGCTAGGTAAGTATGTCATACAGCAGGTACATACCGCAGAGGTGGTGGAGGCAGCGTACACCGGGCCACCTTGTTCCATGGGCCCAGGGGAACGTGCCTGCACGGCCCCTATGGTATGTACGCCCCTGGGTATATACAAAAAGGATTCTTTATTCCTCCTCATCAGGTCACAACAGCATCATAACCTTTCTCCAGCATTCCATCTCAGTCACCACAGCTCTTCAGGGCGCTGTTGGTCTTACTCCTATCTGTCAAGGTATTCAGGTCCTGTTTAAGCCTCAGAGGTGCTATAGACATCTCCCCTCTGTAGCTGGTGCTGGCTTCTGCTGGAATCCACTCCTCTCTTGAATTAAACAATATCCCCTCAGATGGGTCGATTACATAGAGCCAAGAACTAGAGCAGGGCTCCCCTTAAATACTAGGATCTGTTCTGTGTTATTCCAGGACCTCCCATAGTTCCACCCATTCACGTGTCTCGTGGCCTTGGCCACCTGCTTCACATGGTTTTGTCTAGTTCCTGTTTGTCACTTTTTTGTTACTTTTCACCTACTTTTCCGGTAGATGGCTATGGAAGCCCCATTGTAGAAGTCATTTATGCCATCTAGTGTCCTAGTTCTATTACTACAACTGCTTACCTTCTTTCATTGTAATCTATGGAGATTACCTAACTTACTAACTGCAGACTATCTCATGGTCTATTCCCCTAAGAGGGTTCTTGCCTTGCCTAATTATAGTTTACGTGTTCAGTTCAACCCGCCCGACCATCCAGGCATGTGCAGGGCAAAATATATCACTGGTAGAGAAATAAATGTGTGAGGTGTGGCTACTACAGCCCGGGGGACACATAAGGGTGAGTCTTCTGATTTCAGCCTTCACAGAATGCACTTGAGGGGTTGTAGCAAGTAACCAATAATCACTGATTAATTTATTCTCCCATTAATGAGTATTATTAAAAGATTGGCCCTTAAAGTGGACCAAAACCCACGGCGATCGGCCCTGGAATCTCTCTAGAATCGGGATGCCCCGCTGTGTGAAACCCCCCAGGACACCCATAAACTCACCTTCTTTCCTGAGCCAACGGCGCATATGCAAGCAGTGGTCACATCCCCGCTATCCCTCTAGCTGGGTACTTGCCCCCGTTAGGCATTTGTGAATGGCCGGCGCGGGCACGCTCCCTTTTAGAGGGAAGCGGGGATGCTTTCGCTGCT
Organism: Gastrophryne carolinensis; assembly: GCA_027917425.1. Lineage (NCBI taxonomy): Eukaryota > Metazoa > Chordata > Amphibia > Anura > Microhylidae > Gastrophryne > Gastrophryne carolinensis. The sequence continues at coordinate 496,058,695 of CM051236.1, forward strand.
CGCATATGCGCAGTTGGACCGGGAAAGAAGGTGAGTTTATGGTTGTCCTGGGGGGTTTCACACAGCGGGGCATCCTGATTCTGGATGCCTTGGGGGGAGGGAATCAATCAGCCTGAGCGACCGCTCAGATCCAAGCATGCTGATTGGACCGGAAAGAGGTGAGTTTGTTTGGACGACCTGGGGGGTTTCACACAGCGGGGCACCCTGATTGGGCTGCTCTGGGGGCAAGGACCAAAGCTCAGGATAGTCTAAATCCTGGGTTTTGGTCCACTTTAAAGGCCACACAGGAGCGCTTCTTTTAGGCATATAAGCCAAAGATCTGTAGTATGGAATTTAGACATATTTTACAACCTTTACTTTCTTTTTATGAGATGTGACCTGAACTTTGTTTTGCAGTTCCGCCATTCATCCAGCCATTCGAGTCCCAAAGATTCTCTATTGGACAGAGAGTGTTCATCCCCTGCGTCGTGGTCTCCGGCGATCTTCCCATCACCATCACCTGGCAGAAGGACGGCAGGCCCATTCCGGCAAATCTTGGGGTAACCATCGACAATATCGACTTCACCAGCTCTCTGCGGATCTCTAATCTGTCTCTGATGCATAATGGGAATTATACCTGCATCGCCCGAAATGATGCCGCCGCTGTTGAACACCAAAGCCAGTTAATCGTGAGAGGTAGGTAACATAAAACATAGAAACATAGAAGGGTGACGGCAGAAGGAGACCATACGCTCCATCTAGTCTGCCCTTATGTGTATACTGTATGTACTCTTTATCTTATGTATATACTGTATGTTCTCTGTATCTTATGTATATACTGTATGTTCTCTTTATCTTATGTGTATACTGTATGTTCTCTGTATCTTATGTATATACTGTATGTACTCTTTATCTTAGGATAGATGGAGGCTTATCCCAGACATGTTTAAATTCACTGACTGTTGATTTTTCAACTACCTCTGCTGGAATTTTGTTCCAAGCATCTACTACTCTTTCTGTAAAATAATATTTTCTAACATTGCTCCTGATCTTCCCCCGACTAGCTTCAGGTTGGGCCCCTTGTTCTATCATTAAGTTTCTTCTTAAAAACACTTTCCTCCTGAACCTTATTCAATTCTTTCACATATATAAAGGTCTCCATCATGCCCCCCCCTCCTCCCTTCTTTCCTCCAGACTGTACAAATTAAGTTCTTTCCTGATAAGTTTTAAGTTTAAGCCGTTCTACAATTTTTGTTGCCGGCCTTTGTACACGTTCTATTTGAATAATGTCTTTTTGCAGGTAAGGTCTCCAGAACTGCACACAGTATTCTAGCTGTGGCCTCACCAGGGCTCTATACAGCGGCATCACAACCTCCCTCTTCCTACTGGTGATGCCTCGAGCTATGCAGCCGAGCATCCTGCTTGCTTTTCCCACTGCCTGGCTACACTGTCCAATCATCTTGCAGCTATCAGTATTCATTATCCCTAAATCTCTCTCCTCCGAGGTCCTGGCTAACACAGTGCTGCCCATACGGTGCTCAGAGCAGGGATTCCTTCTACACCTCAGACTCTTGGCTAAGCAGCAAATGAGTGTTGGTGCCTAGTGTTGGGTGAACACCTGTAAGTTTGGGTTCGGCAACATCGGCCAAACTTTGACCAAAAGTTCGGTTCGGGTACCTGGACTTTATCCAAACCTGAACCCGTTCCCAATTTAAATCAGTAAGGATCCGAACTTTGGGACCCAAAAATTAAGCCCCGACCGTGACCGTGGCCGAGGAAAAACGGCAAGTTAAAGGAAGTTGTACAGACCCTTCCTGCTGCTGCACACTTTAGGGGAAGCTGGTGGATGGGTTGGTCCAACACTATTGGTGCCTGGCAGACACAATCCACTGGGGAGCATCGGGGGAGGTTAAAACCACCACCAAGCCTCACCGATATGCTGCCCCCCTATACGGTTTTACCTTTGGGCATTTTTTACTCACCTTCCCAGGGGATCCGTCTTCTGCGTCCCTCGGATTCTGCCGGGCGGCGCCATCTTGCATCCCATAAGGCACTGCGCGCGGCCCTCGATCTTGCGCCTGCGCAATGCCGATGAATGGGATGCAATTGAGCTGCCCGAGATCTCGCTGAGCGGTGCGGGATTTTGAAGAGGCCGGCTAAAGCCAATCTGTCACTAACAGACGGCTTACCCGGCGCGGGGGGCAGGGATCGGACCCTGAAGCAGCCGGAAGCCGCGGCAGCGACATCCAAAAGGTAAGTAGGGACCGATGGGGGGGGGGGGGATCGTCCCTTTTTGTTTTCAGTCCGATGTTCCTCTTTAAATACTAAAGAGAATGGTTATCACAGCCAAGTCCATAGCTAGTATTAGCAATTTTATGTGGCTCTGGTTCCCCCTGGTGGTAGGATTTGATGCAGCATGCATAAGCCATTCTTGATCAATTTAGATCAGGGGAACTCAACCACTTCTTTTTAAGGTCGATTTACAGACATTTGGTGAGAGGCAAAGCTCCGGGCAGGGGGCTGTCGCGGGAGGGGAGATGGATAGTTAAAAATCAGAGCACTGGGGCGGCACCCCAAATATCCTATTGTGCACTGGGGAAAACAGCTTTTTCTTGCCCCCACAGAACCTACATCTCTGTCCTGTGGCACACTGCTTTGAACCCCTCGTGCATTCTGTGCAGGCCATTTAGAGAGGTTTGAATAGGGCCCAAAATGTTACCTGCAACATTCTGGTAATAGGGATGGATAGATAGAGCTGGGGGGCGAGGGATGAATGAGAGAGAAGCTGTAAGGAAGAAGGGTGGATAGACTGAACAGGATGGGCAGGGAGGGGTGGGGAGAGCTCTGATTGGACCAGAGCTGCACATGCGTTGTTGTGGCGGGGAAAGGTGGGGGGTCACAAAGAGGGGCACCCCAAATTGGGGCAAGGAACAAAACCCAGGATAGTCAAAATCCTGAGTTTTGTTACTCTTTTAGCTTGCCTGCTGCAGCCCACACCCTGCCAATGCTCATTAAAGTGGACTGAAACCCAGCAGGATCTATAAGATTCCCGGGCCGATCCATTCCCTCCCTGGGGGGCATCCAGGCCGCGCCATACACTTACCTTGCTTTCCGGTCCAATGACGCATGCGCGAGCCGCACCCCCGCTATCCCTCTAGCAGGGCGTGTGCCTGCGCCAGACATTTGTGAATGGCTGGTGCGGGCATGCTTCCTGTTAGAGGGTAGCGGGGAGGGCAGGCGCCAGCACGCTCGGAGCCGCTGGCCTTAGACGACGTGACATCAGCAGCTACGGCCGCACATGTGCAGTAGGACCGGGCAGAGGTGAGTTGCGCTCGGCGATCTGGGGGGTTTCACACAGCGGGACACCCCTGATCGGGGTGCCCCATGGGAAAGGACCAAAACCCAGGATAGTCAAAATCCTGAGTTTTGTTACTCTTTAAGCTTGCCTTCTGCAGCACACACCCGGCCAATGCTCATTAAAGTGGACTGAAACCCAGCAGGATCGGCCCGGGAATCTTATAGATTCATTCCCTCTCCGCGGGGCATCTAAAATCGTTATGCCCCGCTGTGTGAAACCCCCCAGGTCGGGCGCTACACTTACCTTTATCCTGGTCCAACGGCACATGCGTGGGCTGCGGCCGCATCCCCGCTATCCCTCTAGCTGGGCGTGTGCCCGCGCCAGGCATTTGTGAATGGCTGGCACGGGCATGCTCCCTGTTAGAGGGTAGTGGGGGATGCGGCCGCCAGTGTGCTTGGAGCCGCTGGCCTTAGACGACATGACGTCAGCGGCTCAGAGCTTGCTGATTGGATGAGCGACCGCACATGCACCATAGGACCAAGAAGAGTTGAGTTGCGCTCAGCGATCTGGTGGGTTTCACACAGCGGGGCACCCCTGAAAGAACCATAACCCAGTATAGTGAAAATCCTGAGTTTTGTTACTCTTTAAGCTTGCCTGCTGCTGCCCACGCCCTGCCAATGCTCATTAAATATCAGTGTGGGGATGGCGGCCTAGTGTGCAGATAAAAGCCTGTTCATAATAACTCTAGAAACATAACAAATCAAAACGAAAATGTTAATGTGTTTCTTGATCTATCGCGTCTCCCTCTTGTGCAGACCAGTTATATCCGGGCCTCTCTTCCTGAGCGTGTGCAGAGGTCACAGCTAAGCCCGGAGGAGCGGCGTCCATGATGGAAATGAGCCTGGTTGCCTAGGAGCTGCCAACCCGACATGGCAAACTCCTGCTGCCGCAGCCTCGCCCCGCTGCCGGGAGATGGAGGAGCTCCGCATTCACCTCACGTCTCCCTGGCTTTTTTTTTTTTTTTCTAAAAGCACCTTAGCACAAGGCCGGCACACAGGGGGGCTCTGCGGAGGACGCCGGCTTCTGCTGCATGCTGCAGAGATTACACAGGAAAAGGAAACTGCTCTCTAGGCCAAAACAAACATGGCGGAAATGAACCTGGACTTGTGTTAGAGGTCCTTAGAAATAGGGTCGTGTGATAAGAACCTGTCAGGGGTCCCCTTTCTTATTCCAACATGGATTTTTATAGATGTGACAATAACAGGCTGATTCATTACTAGCGCCAGGTAACGGCAGATGAGCATCTGTACAGCGGCGCTAAGAGCGACCGCTAGTGATCGGCTGTGAGTCGCTATTACAGAGCGCCTCAGTCGCTGTAGTAACATGGCCGGCATTGATGAATTTGATGTGTGAGTCGCTATAACACCAGTACAGAGCTATATGGGAGCGAACGGTAGCGGCTGGTCAGTGTGAGCGACTCAAACCATATTCATCAAAAAAAACGCCTCACACAGCTCCGGCGCTCAAAATTGTGTCACTGAAGCCCAGAGCGCCAGACGTTGTGTGATTAAAGTCTGTTTTTGAACACATATTCACTAGTAACAAAGCGAAAACATATGGAACGACATTGTTATTACATTGCGACATTAACACTTTAATACCAGACCTGTAATGACTGTAATTCTGCATAAAAAATCAAAAATAAAAAAGCTTTCAAAAATGTATTTAAATAGGCCAGGGGAGGTCACACAATGATTTGATACAAAACAAAAAAAATTAAAAGAAAACCCTGTTTAAATAGAAGAAAAGTAATGTCCATTGAAATGTATGGGAGAGCGTCAGGTAGCGACAGGTAATACTGGCTTCCAGAGCGCCGCCGGGATCCGCTGAGCCGTCTGTGGTGATGAATCTGTCCCTATGTGTCGCTGTAAGAGGCGCTCACCAGAATCGCCTTCATAAATGTGGTATTGCGTACAGCTCCCGGCGGTCACCTGACGCTACCTGTCGCTTACAAGGCACTACCTGTCACTATCCCTTGATGAATAAATACCCAAGAAGCTGCGGTGGGTCACGAGTGTAACTTAGGGGGTGCAGGGGGGGGCACTTGCCCCGGGGGCAGCAGGTCAGCCTAAGAACAGGTGGGGGGAGGCGCCATTTCGAATCTTTGCCCCAGGTGCCAGAATTCTACTGTGTAATAGATTAAAAAATGAGGATGTGAGACCACACCACATATACCAATATGAGAAGTGTGCACACAGAGGGATAGGTATACATACAGCCAGGGCTGGCTCCAGGTTTATGTGGGCCCTTGTGCAGGATGTGGGCCCCTTTGTGGTGGAGAGTCGCGAGTCAGGGGTCTATGAATTCCATGGCCACAGCTAAGAAGGGCTGCTTGCCCTCCTATTGGAGCTGTTTTTTAGTTTGGCCCCACATGAATGGGTAGAGTATTCAGGAAGAGGGATGGGCAAAGCAGGAAGGGCAGGAATGGATGGATGGAGAGATATCTGGGAGGAAAAGGGATGGATGGGCAAAATGAAAAGCACAGGAATGGCTGAGTGGGGGGGGGGGGGCAGATCGGCAGAGCTGGAAGAAAGATGGATAGCCTGGCAGAGCCTGAAGAAAGAGGAGTAGATGGGCAAAGATGGGAGGACATGGATGTAGAGGCGTAGAGCTGGGGGTAGTGGGGTGGCTGAGACAGAACTGAGGGGACAGGGTTGTGGTGCAGAGCGGAGGGGACAGGGATGAATGGGGATGAATTGGAGGAGCATGGATAGATGTGGCAGAGCTGAGGGGACATGGATGAATGGGGCTGAGCTGGGGGGACATGGATGAATGGGACAGAGCTAAGATAAGAAGGATAGATGGGTCAGGGCTCAGGGGATAGAGATGGATGGGGCAAGGCTGAGCGGATAGGGAAAGATGGGTCAGGGCTCAAGGGAAAGGAATGGATGGGTCAGGAGATAGGGATGGATGAGGCAGAGGTGACATACAACCAATGGGGCAAAACAGAGAGACAGGGATGGATGGAGCAGAGAGACAGAGAAAGGAAATGTTTGCAGTTCTTTAACCACATTGTGACAGCTGTCAGTGGGTCCCCCTGATGGGTGGGACCCTCGGCAACTGACCGGGCTTGCCGGGTGCTGACGCCGGCCCTGCATATAGTAACTACCGAGACCAAAGAGGAGTCCCACACACTCCCCAACCTATCCCAAATAGAGACTAGTGGCACTACTTTCTAAGTTCAAATTGTATACAGTTTAATTGAATAATACATCTCCAAACACATACACTGTACAATTTAAAAACAATCTAAAATACATAGACAGATCTGATGAGGGGACTACACGAAACTGCTGTTAGCAGGCCACCTATTATTAAGCAATGGTATTTAAAGTGATACTCAAATTTGGGCCCTCTTTAACCCTCCTGGGACAAATTAGGTGCTTACTATCTAAAAATGTACCAAACTCATAATCCATTTTATATACATCTTACATATGTGCATAAATAATGATAAAGTGCCAATGTGCTAAAGTGCTTATATAATTAATAAGGACCAGCCGGGTAGAGAAAAAAAGACCAATCAGACATAATATATAAGAAACGTCTCACATGTCCGGTGACCACGCAGCTTGCAACCAACCCCCCCCCCCCCACTCGCCGCCGACGCGTTGCGTGACGTCAGAGCGTGGTTCCCACGGTACTGAAGAGAAAATGAAAAATATGTCAAAATAACTTCTGCAGACCTGTTTTTTAGGAGTGTAGCGTGCGCGTGCCTGGCCGTGGGCATGCGATCTGAGGAGCGAGGGGGGTACAACAATAATCCAGTACAGGCAATATCCATACAGTACAACAATAATCCAGTACAGGCAATATCCATACAGTACAACAATAATCCAGTACAGGCAATATCCATACAGTACAACAATAATCCAGTACAGGCAATATATATACAGTACAACAATAATCCAGTACAGGCAATATCCATACAGTACAACAATAATCCAGTACAGGCAATATCCATACAGTACAACAATAATCCAGTACAGACAATATCCATACAGTACAACAATAATCCAGTACAGGCAATATCCATACAGTACAACAATAATCCAGTACAGGCAATATATATACAGTACAACAATAATCCAGTACAGGCAATATCCATACAGTACAACAATTATCCAGTACAGGCAATATACATACAGTACAACAATAATCCAGTACAGGCAATATCCATACAGTACAACAATAATCCAGTACAGGCAATATCCATACAGTACAACAATAATCCAGTACAGGCAATATCCATACAGTACAACAATAATCCAGTACAGGCAATATATATACAGTACAACAATAATCCAGTACAGGCAATATCCATACAGTACAACAATAATCCAGTACAGGCAATATCCATACAGTACAACAATAATCCAGTACAGACAATATCCATACAGTACAACAATAATCCAGTACAGGCAATATCCATACAGTACAACAATAATCCAGTACAGGCAATATATATACAGTACAACAATAATCCAGTACAGGCAATATCCATACAGTACAACAATTATCCAGTACAGGCAATATACATACAGTACAACAATAATCCAGTACAGGCAATATCCATACAGTACAACAATAATCCAGTACAGGCAATATCCATACAGTACAACAATAATCCAGTACAGGCAATATCCATAAAGTAAAACAATTATCCAGTACAGGCAATATACATACAGTACAACAATAATCCAGTACAGGCAATATCCATACAGTACAACAATAATCCAGTACAGGCAATATCCATAAAGTACAACAATTATCCAGTACAGGCAATATACATACAGTACAACAATAATCCAGTACAGGCAATATCCATACAGTACAACAATTATCCAGTACAGGCAATATCCATACAGTACAACAATAATCCAGTACAGGCAATATATATACAGTGCAACAATAATCCAGTACAGGCAATATCCATACAGTACAACAATAATCCAGTACAGGCAATATCCATACAGTACAACAATAATCCAGTACAGGCAATATCCATACAGTACAACAATAAACCAGTACAGGCAATATCCATACAGTACAACAATAACCCAGTACAGGCAATATCCATACAGTACAACAACATACAGTACATACATACAGTACAACAATAATCCAGTACAGGCAATATCCATACAGTACAACAATAATCCAGTACAGGCAATATCCATACAGTACAACAATAATCCAGTACAGGCAATATCCATACAGTACAACAATAATCCAGTACAGGCAATATACATACAGTACAACAATAATCAAGTACAGGAAATATCCATACAGTACAACAATAATCCAGTACAGGCAATATCCATACAGTACAACAATAACCCAGTACAGGCAATATCCATACAGTACAACAACATACAGTACATACATACAGTACAACAATAATCCAGTACAGGCAATATCCATACAGTACAACAATAATCCAGTACAGGCAATATCCATACAGTACAACAATAATCCAGTACAGGCAATATCCATACAGTACAACAATAATCCAGTACAGGCAATATACATACAGTACAACAATAATCAAGTACAGGAAATATCTATCGGTTACAATCCACAGGTTTCTTCCATGGCTGTTACTCAGCTCCTCCATTATATTAACACTCTTCCCCTCTTGAAGCGTAGAACTCAGGCTTAAGAACACTCTAGAAAGGTTGGGTTCTCCCTTATATAACCTCTGTATTGTTGCCTTCCCAAACTATGTTGCGAGGCTCAACCAATGGCGGGGCAGGTAATGCTGCCACCTGGCTAAGTCTCTATTTATCTAAATTAAGAGGAACACTAGACTATTTAATATTAGGGTCATTTTTTAGGCAACACTGCCATCATGTGGATTCATGATGTAATGTTCCCCAAGTTATGCATTTAACTGGTTTAGGTAGGATTATTAAAAGTTTCTATCACTATCAGTGGCCTATTCCACTGACAGGGCTCTAATGTTTCCTATGTGTAGTGTTGCCCATGGTTTCCACCCGTCACATGAGCATTAGAGGTTTTACAAAGCCCCAGGGCCAGAGGAGTACCTAGGTTTTATGGCACCCGGGGGAAAAGACTTGAAATGGCGCCCCCACCTGTTCTCAGGCCCCCATTTAGCGCCCCCCCCCCCCAACGTACTGCACCCGGGGCAAGTGCTCCTTTGCTCCCCCCTGGCTACACCCATGGCAAACAAAACAGAGGCTGATCAGCGGCTGGTTGCAATAAGTAGGGAGTTCTGAGAAAGGGTGAGAAGTTACAGGGCTGCCATCAGAGCTGACAGCTGGGGCCCCCCAAATAGGGCCGGCCTTGGGGTGTCGCTCTGTGCAAGATAAGAGAACGGCGCCCTTCCCAACATCCAATAAATGAAAATCGAGCAACAGCAGAATCACGGAAAAGAAAGGCAGAAAACGAAAGACCGATGGTAAATGAGAGAAAGAAGAGAAAAGGTGAAATAGAGATGGAATAAAGTAAAAGGAATGTAATATGAACAGAGGGCGAAAAAAAGAAAATGGAAGGAATGTGGAAAAGAAAAAGGAGGAGAAAAGATTTTAAGCAATGGCATGGAAAATGAGAATAAGAGAAGGAGATTTAAGGTATATGACAAGAGAAGGATGAAGAGAATGTGGAAATGAAAGTAAGATGGCGGAATGTGGGAAAATAAAAGATGTAATAAAAGAATAAAGAATAAATTATGAGGGAATGAGCTAGAGAATAGGATAATGTAGAAAAACAAAAGAGTAGAGGAGAAATAGGGAAAGTGAGGGAGTTGAATAAGGTTATATAAATATACATATGTGGTGATGTTCCTCTTTAAACATGTGGTGTGTATCTTACATTGGAACGCTAGTTTAAAGTGGACCAACACCCACCCCCCCGATCGGCCGAAAGTCTATAAGATTCCCGGGCCGATCAGCTCCCTCCCCGCGGGCATCCGAAATCCCCTAAAACTTACCTTATCGGTGACGGACAAGCGACGGATAAGCCGCCGCCTCCCGCGCTTTCCTCTAGTAGGGCGCGCACCCGTGCCGGCCGTTTGTGAATGGTCGGTGCGGGCGCGCGCCCTGTAAGAGGGGCTCGCGAGAGGCAGTGGCGGCTTATCCGTCGCTTGTCCGTCGCCGATAAGGTAAGATTTTAGGGGCTTTCTGGGGGGGTGCCCCGCGGTGTCCCGCGGAAGTGGACCAACACCCAGGATAGTGAAAATCCTGGGTGTTGGTCCACTTTAAAGAAAAAAGATATAATGTTAAATAATTTTAGCACACTATACTGTATATGAAAGCAGGTGGAGGTCTGGGGACCAATTTGAGGAGTTCATTGCAGATGGTTGAGGCCTGTACCTGAATCTCTGCCTCTGCTCTGTATTGTTCCATCATGGCGGACGTCTGTTATTAATGAATCATTGTTTTCCAGTTCCTCCCAGGTTTGTGGTGCAGCCCACCGACCAGGACGGGATTTTCCGAAAAGCCGTCATCCTGAACTGCTCTGCGGAGGGTTACCCTGTACCTACCATCGTCTGGAAGTACTCCAAAGGTAGCTCTGATGACAATGTCACTCTTTCCCAGCATGCACAGGGTTAAAGCGGACCTTCAGCATCATTTAATGAAAAGACCAAACCCCTAAAAGAACTATTCCAAGCATCTAAAATTAATATATTTAACGTTTTTAACCACTTTATATTCTTTTCCCCATTGGCCTGCAACTCTGTTCAGCACTCTAGGATACGGGTGCTGCCATCTTGGGTCAGTAGCATCACATATTGAGGAGAGGGATCAAAAGCGCAGGGGCTGGGGTTATTGCTGTGCTTTGCACAGATAGAGCAGAGCTGGGGCCATGGAAAAGTCAGCAATCCCAGAATGCAGAGCAGCACAGTCAGAGGACACTTCCTGTTTGCAGGCAGCCTGCAGGCTCCAAAAATGCAGTTGCTGCATGTAGGATAATTTTTAATGTGGGCAATCTGTATGTACAGGGTGGGGGAAACATATAAGATAGGCTCTTATTCAGGGTGAAGGTCTGGATTAATGTGGGCAATCTGTATGTACAGGGTGTGGGAAACATATAAGATAGGCTCTTATTCAGGTTGAAGGTCTGGATTAATGTGGGCAATCTGTATGTACAGGGTGTGGGAAACATATAAGATAGGCTCTTATTCAGGGTGAAGGTCTGGATTAATGTGGGCAATCTGTATGTACAGGGTGTGGGAAACATATAAGATAGGCTCTTATTCAGGGTAAAGGTCCGGATTAATGTGGGCAATCTGTATGTACAGGGTGTGGGAAACATATAAGATAGGCTCTTATTCAGGTCGAAGGTCCGGATTAATGTGGGCAATCTGTATGTACAGGGTGTGGGAAACATATAAGATAGGCTCTTATTCAGGTTGAAGGTCCGGATTAATGTGGGCAATCTGTATGTACAGGGTGTGGGAAACATATAAGATAGGCTCTTATTCAGGGTGAAGGTCCGCTTTAAGCTGATTTTCCCAGCAGCCATTAATAAAGAGTAGCTGCCCATAGAACAGAGTGCTGTCCATTTACCCCAGTAAAACGGCTGAAGGGGTTAAATATTTTCCATGCTCCGATTGTTACTTCCAGCTGGTGCAGTTGAGCACCCATTGTTCTGTCTTCCATAGTCTAAGAGCTGAAAGTGAAGTATTAAAGGGACCCCGGGTCCAAGGTTAGTTTGAAGTGGACCAAAACCCAGGATTGTGACTATCCTGGATTTTGCCCCGATCAGGGTGCCCTGCCCCGCTCGAGCCCCTGCGTGCAGGAGCTCGGATCCGAGCTCACTGGCGGCCAATCGCAAATAAGCATGGGCCCGCGCCCTGCTAGAGGGATAGCGGGGATGCGGCCGCTGCTCGCGCATGCGCCGTTGGACCGGGAAAGTAGGTGAGTGTATGGGGCGACCTGGGGGGTTTCACACAACGGGGCATCCCGATTTTGGATGGAGGGAATCAATAAAATCGATTCCTGGGCCAATCTCCTTGGGTTTTGGTCCACTTTAAAAGCAAAGCATTGTTTTTGGTAGGCTTGGCCATGGCAGTGAAAAACCCCAGTTTTTTTTATTTAAGTGGACCAATCACCAGCTCGGAGTCTAAAAGACTGCAGGGTCGGCCAACTAAGTGACCCCTGGGGCATCACCTCTCCCCGCGCCGATGGACAAGGGATTTGACAGCCGCGGACAAGCGGCTCCTCCGCTGCCGCCTCCCGCGCGTCAAGAGGGGCGCGAGGGAGGCGGAGGCGGCCGATAAGGTAAGGGGATTTGGGGTGTTTGGGGGGGTTTCACCCCGCGGGACATCCCGATCTCGGATGTCCCGCGGGGAGGGAGGTGATCGGCCCGGGAATCTTATAGATTCCCGGGCCGATCACCCGAGGGTGATGGTCCACTTTAAGAGCCTATCTTATATGTTTCCCCCCTGTACATACAGATAGCTCACAATAATCCGGACCTTCACCCTGAACAAGAGCCTATCTTATATGTTTCCCCCCACCCTGTACATACAGATTGCCCACATTAATCCGGACCTTCACCCTGAATAAGAGCCTATCTTGTATGTTCCCCCCTCTCCCGTACATACAGATTGCTCACATTAAAAATCATCCTACCTGCATCTACTGCATGTTATGAGCCTTTAAACATCCAAGATGACGGCTCATGAAGCATCAGGCAGCCTGCAAACAGGAAATGTCTTCTGACTGTGCTGCTCTGCATTCTGGGATTGATGTCCTTTCCCTGACCCCAGCTCTGCTCTGTCTGTGCAAAGCACAGCTATAACCCCGCCCCCTGTACTTTATCCCACTCACCTCTTCTCAGTATGTGATGCTTTTGAGTCAAGATGGCGGCGCCCGTATCCTAGAGTCCTGACCATAGTTGCAGCCCAGTGGGGGAAAGAATAATAAGTAAGTGACTAAAAACGTAAAATATATTAATATTAGATGCTGGGGGATAGTTTTTTAAGGGTTTGGACTTTTCATGAAATCATGCCGAAGGTCCGGTTTTAGTCCATTTTATCTGACAGTGAGGTACTGACACTTACCTACAGTAGTTCTAATCATTTCTAACTGTCACACACTTTCTATAATATAAGAATGACTATGCAGCACATTGATGATGGGGATTCAGATGCACGTGTTTGGGGGGCTTATCATACAATCTGATCCCTGCTTCCTACAATAATACAGGACTTGTTTTTCTTATTTGTCTTAGCTCTGATCTTGAATACATTTGTATTATTAGATCATATATTTTCTCTTGGCCCGCAGGTGCCGGCGTCCCCCAGTTTCAGCCCATAGCCCTGAATGGTCGGATCCAGCTGCTGAGTAATGGCTCGTTGCTGATCAAACACATCCTGGAGGAAGATAGCGGCTACTACCTGTGCAAGGTCAGCAATGATGTGGGAGCTGACGTCAGCAAGTCCATGTATCTCACGGTTAAAAGTAAGGACTAGATCCCTTTATTATTTGTTAACCACATTGATTGTTTCATCAGAGGAGTAGCTAGCCTTTCCTGCAATGATTCAGAACGGCGCCCCCTCCACGTCATATGGCCTGACGCAGAGCCTCCTCGTCCAGCTATCCCGTGCGTTTTCCCGTTGTTTTTGGGCTGTGATCGGGTCAGGAAAGGGTGCTACGTTGCTTTTTGTGTGCGTGTATGCGCTCAGGTGTTTGTTCAGGCGCCTTTCCGATTGACGCCTCGCAAGAGGCTGAACTCCGTGAAAACGGACTGGCCGTTGATTGTTCCGTTTTTTAATCGATTCAGATCCTTGATTTCCGATTTCCCGAAGCCCAATTTAACGAGGGTGTCGACGCTTCACTTACGGGCAGTCTTAGCAGCCGTATTTGATCTTTGTGACTTGGAAATGCATTCTGCTGTGCGTGAGCATCAAAGGCGTCAGCTACACGGCCTGGTTGTTTTGAGCACGGCAGGTCCAAAAAACATTAAGGGAAAAACTTAGCAAAAAATTAACCCTAAAAATGGACCAAAAAAAAACCCCAAAGATAAGCACAACATACTTACAAGGCAAAACTGATGATGTTTTTCATTCACAGATCAAAGAAAAGGGCAACAATGAGCACCAAGAAGAGCCTCCTGCCTGTGCTGTTCTTTAAAATGTTTTAAAAAAAAACACATTTTACAATTTAAAAAAAAATTATTTGACAATTTCTTAAAAAAAATTTAAGTAAAAAAAAACAAACCAAAAATTGTGGTGTGTTCTCTTTCCTGGCACTGTACGTTCTCACAACATAACCATACAGTTACATGTCCCAAAAGGTAAGTATATGGGACAAGGAATAGGAGGAAGAAAAAGGAGAAGAGATTCAGGTAAGCATTAAAGACAGGGAAGAAGAAGAAAAAGGAGAACAGATTCAGGTAAGCATTAAAGACAAGGAGGAGGAGGAAGAAGAAGGAGGAGAAGACATTAAGGTAAGCATTAAACACAGGGAGGAGGAAGAAGAAGAAGAAGAAGGAGGAGAAGACATTAAGGTAAGCATTAAGCACAGGGAGGAGGAAGAAGAAGAAGAAGAAGAAGAAGAAGAAGAAGGAGGAGGAGAAGACATTAAGGTAAGCATTAAACACAGGGAAGAAGAAGAGGGAGGAGAAGACATTAAGGTAAGCATTAAACACAGGGAGGAGGAGGAGGAAGAAGAAGAAGATTATTTGAAGGTAAGTTTTGGTGTGGGTAAAAGTGTCAGTTTGATGTATGAGGGAAGCTTGAGGGTTGACGAGGGATGTGCGCTTGCGTGGACCCAGATTGACAACAGGAAAACCATGGAAATGTAAGTATACACGGAAAAACAGTCGGAATCGGGGTGAAAACGGAAACAGATGGCACGAAGCTACGTTTGGAAACGCAAGAAAAAGGACCAAAAAACGGATCGTCCGTGTGAACGGCAACGGAACCCACAACCACACGGAAAGCACCCGAGAGGGGAAAAAACACTTCCCGATTGAAGACACATAAACGGATCAGTAACGGAGCTCTCCCGACAGCGGCTCTGAATCACATTTGGACCTCGAGACAAACGGAAGGAAAACGGGCCATAGGAAAAACGGAACAAAATAAGGTCAGATTGGGGGAGGCTCTGCATCAGGCCAATAAAGCTTACAGTGGATACATACCTTCCAACTTTTCAGGATAGGTAAGAGGGACAATTGTTAAATTAAGCCACATCCCCTCATTAAGGGATGGATAGGAGATAGGTTACAACAAGCATTTATTGCTGCAGATGTTACACCTCAAAGAGGGACAAATGAGAACAACGAGGGTCAGGGGGACATTAACTTAAAAGCGGGACAGTGCTTCCAAATCAGGGACACTTGGGAGCTATGTGATTCATATGTCTCTTTATAAACCTCCAGCCTGCCTCCCTTCCTTAGATGCTGATGGGCAGTTACAAAAGAAAACTCCTTACCTCGCCCGGGATCCCGCGCAATTGATCCGGCGATTGGCATCCCCCACGTTGCGCGGGCCCACCCTCCTGCAAACCGTAATAGGTGGGCGTGAGCGGGAGAAGCAAATCAGTGCACACTCTGTGTGTTAATGTTGTAACCCCCCCCATCCTGCCTCAGCACCAAGGGAGGGAGGAAGGGTGATTGGGTTACAAAGAGACTGGACTCCTGCTGAGGCTTCAACCCCCCCCCCACGCTGCCATCTTGCTGTACCCGGGAGGTGTATGTATCCCACCATCCTTCGAAACGTATACAATGGGGTGCACCACCTGTAAACTATATTGGTGTGCTCACTCTTAAACGAATCCAACCATTCCAATGGGAGTGGCCGTGGAAACCACACCTCCCTCCCTGTGAGGAGCACCAAAAAATCGTTATAAACCGATATATTCAATAATTTATTGTTACATATAAATTCATAAAATATACATACACAAAATTACACATAACACAAGACAATTAAAAACAAATGGTAGGTCCCTATTTATATTGCTATCTCTATATATCTCCAAACCCCAATCATGGGGAATCTACTATGAAATATCTGTGATGCAGACAAAGCTCCAATTATATTAAAATAATTATAAGGGCAATCTTATTCCTGTAAATAAAATACCGGAGTCTGTACGTGCAAAGATGGTATATCTCTACACCCACTTACCCCCGTATCTGTGCCGGCACTCAGGGGACCCAAAATGGTCTCTATAATAACCATACAACCCTATCAGTAATGTGCAACCCTAATATATTATAAACAATTATAAAGATGAGAAATAGATACCTCCTAAAGGCCAATACACTGTGCAAAATATCTGCAAACTAAAGTGCTTAGTGCTATAAACATGTGCCCATAAATCCACACCTATAAACATGTACTCTATGCATGTAAATCCATATCCCAAACAGGAAAAACCTACTACCTAAATATTAAATAGACTATTAAATAGAATACACAAAAATATACAATCAATTAATTATACAAAAACCCACAAAAAATCAACAAAAAATCAATCATGCATGATAATCAATGTGACAGGTGGTATGGAACTCAAAGAGCTCAAAGAGCCCAAAATAATATGTCTGCACAGTCAACATAGATATACTACCAGTGCCCAAAGTCACGCATGTAAAGCAGGAAGCATGTCAGCATAACATCACAATAGAGGGACCGCAAATAACCCGGCCAACCCGCGCCTGCCGCCCCCGTGCGGCTTCAGAAGGGTGAAGGTCCCACCATCCTTCTGGGTGCAGCATCAACTCAGTTGTGTGAACCAGGCAAAGCTGTTCTTTTCTGATGCCAATCTCGGGTGTTTCACACGGCGGGTCATCCCAAATCAGGATGCCCTGGGTTAAGGCCAGCGGGCAGTCCAGGAATCTTTTAGATTCCAGGGTCAGCGATGCAGGGTTTTGTTTTGGTTTAATGTCTGACCCTGGATAGCTACCGGTTGGGCAATTCAACGGCATATGCACACTTTGTGGCGGCGTCACTTTGGTTGGTGCCAGCTCATACATGCACAGCCGGAGGGCAGAGGCCTAAGGGATGCCGACTGCTCCATAGCTCTATGCCAGCTCTGAGGGCAAACCAACATGGAGCACTGCTTGCACAGTAGAAGAGCCAACCTCAGCAGTGAGGGCCCGCATGTCTCTGGGGGCCTCTTGACATACGTGCCCCAGAGGCAGAATTGTCCCTCCCCAAAAGTTCGGGTCCCCATTGATTTCAACAGGGACTGGATTCGGGTTCGGCTCAAATTCAGTAACTCAGACCGAACTTTTGTTTAATGTTCAGCCGATCTTACCGGACCCGAACCTCTAGGGCAGTGGCATACCTCCCAACTTCTGAAAACGTCAAAGCGGGACAAGCCATGCCACAGGCCACACCCCCCGTCACGCCCCAGCCACACCCCCGTCACGCCCCGGCCACGCCCCCGTCACGCCCCGGCCACGCCCCCGTCAAGCCCCGGCCACGCCCCCGTCACGCCCCGGCCACGCTCTCCAGCTCCAGCAATGTCGGCTGCCTTCACCCCTGCATGCGGTACGTATTATCCCCAAACCAGCATACCGCCCGCCCCCCCACCCCCGTGCACCTGCCCACCCACCCCCGTGCGCCCGCCCCACTCTCTCACCCCACGCGCCAGGAAGTTATCTTCGCGCCGGCGTCATTGCGGCCCTGGGCTGTCACAGCGCAGGGCGTCCCGGGACATTTGGTAATGTTCCGGGACCGCGGGATCCTTCTAAAAAATCGGGACAATCCCGGGAAAATCGGGACAGTTGGGAGGTATGGGCAGTGGTACTCAACGAATGAGGACCTCAACACCAGATTTCTGGACCCCTGCCCTGACAGTCCTGCACTCAGTTGCTTCTGTATTTCCGTGCTCAGTTCAGCCCTTGTTTACTTACTTATTACCAGACCTTATTGCCAGTAACATTTTCAGCCCTAGCCCACCCCTGTGCACAACCTGCACAGAATGCACAGGGGGTTAAAAGCAGCGTGGGCCAAAGCTATAGGTTCTGTGGGGCAAAAAAAAAAAAAGCTCCTGCTTTTTCCTAAAGCCTAAAGGGAGCAGTCTTTTTTAGCTTTGCCAGTGGAATCTATAGCCCCCCACCCAGTGCGCTTATTTCAAACTATCCACCCCCCCCCCCACGCGATAGCCCCCCATCCAGACCTCTCACTGTAACTGGACCTTTACAAGAAGTGGTTGAGTGCCCCTGCTCTAGGGGTTCGCCCAACACTAATAGGAATACTTACTTTATCAAGGTGATGTATATATGAGAAATCCGCTTTCCTTACAGCAGCTTTCCTCTATTAATCCAGCAGACGTTATTTCTTCTGGAATACAGAAGATCTGAGCGAGGTCACACGTCTCCCATAATAAATAATTAACAAAGTTTTGCTAAACTGACTGTGCTCCATAGCGAGCTGGTTCTGCCTGACACTACAAAGGAGGGAAAGTACCTTCATCTTCCATCAGAAAAGAGGAGGATGCTGCTGGGATCAAATTCTTGTCAATCAATTGTTTTCCTTTATGTTGAGAGACCTGAAATTATGACATTGGATGCTAGACTGTAAATCCATCATATAGGTGAAGTATCTAGGAAAGTGGGGGTCTGTTTGCTAAACATATCTAAAAGGGCTGCTCATTGCATTCAGTATATATATATTTAAAGAATGAGTGCAGCAGGTCAGGGGGGGGGGGGGGGGCAAAGGGGGGCCTGAGCACAGGTGGGGGGCGCCATTTTGAATGTTTGCCCCGGGTGCCAGAAAGCCTAGCTATGCCTCTGCATAAACCCCTAGCCTCACTTAATACTTTTTAAATGGGGTTACCCAGGCTCCATCTCAATAACACCCTGGAGAGACTCTAGAGTACAGTATGGAGTTGATTCAGCACCAAGTAAAAAAAAGTGCGCTACTTTTTAGGAGAGAAAACTTTTAAAGTGGACCAACACCCAGGATTTTCACTATCCTGGGTTTTGGTCCACTTCCGCTGGGTACCCCGCTCAGAGCCGCTGTGGTATGTACGGACAAGCGACGGACAACCACAGCGAATCTGAGCGCGCTGGAGGGCGCGTCTCGCGCTTCCTTCTAACATTCACAAACGGCCGGCGCGGGTATGCGCCCTGCTAGAAGGAAGCGAGAGATGTGGCCCGCGCATGCGCCGTTGGAACGGGGATAAGGTAAGGTTTCTGGGCGTCCTGGGGGGGTTTCACCCCGCGGGGCATCTGAAATCGGGAGTGATCTGATCGGCCCGGGAATCCTATAGATTCCCGGGCCGATCCCCCCTGGGTGTTGGTCCACTTTAATGTCTGCCTTGGAAGTAATTCAGCAGTGAGCAGTGAAAGTGGAACAAAACCCTCAGCAGCCAGTCTTAGAGTCCGAAAGAGCTGTTGGTAAAACAATAGAAACACTTTGAATAGGCAAATTAATTATTTATTGATGCAGATCTGCATGTTACACCTCAAAGAGGGACAACGGAAAACAACGAGGGACAGGGGACACAGACTCGAAAGAGGGACTGTCCCTCCAAATTAGGGACACTTGGGAGGTATGTGAATGTAGGGAGTGTTGGAGGAACATACGAGTGGGGTTTGTGGGGACAGCTGATATGCTAAATGTTGTAGAAAATCTTCATTAGGTTATTCCTAAATTAAAAAAATTCTGAACCTATTTACTGTGGCCCACGACCAGATTTCAAAACTTTTAAGTGGCCCGCGCTCTTTAGGCAGCAAAAGTCGCCATTGCTAAGTGAAGGAAATCTCATACTTTGAAACTTCAAATGCTTATTGATAAATTAAATTGGAAAATGGTCTACGAGAATCTGAGTAGTATTTTACGTAAAGGGACTCTGTAGGCAAAGTGCATAAACTGTCATTCAGCAGCTCACCTCATCATGGCTGTTCCCTTTCCCTTTCTGTCAGAACACAGCTGCTTCTGAAAGTAGAAACAAGGCAAAGAGTAGCGGCACACCCCCTAAATTCCTTTGCCATAGACCACCAATCATAGGGCTAAGTTGGTGGCCTAAAGCTCCGCATCATCAGACTGTGGACACTGGGAGAGAGGATGAACAGCCAGGGTGATGAGAATGCCTGTCTTACAGACCCCGCCCATAATGCTGATTATTATGCAGCATCACAGAGCCAAGGGCCACACCCAAATATTTAAAAAGAATCATATGGTGAAACTGTAAACCTTGATTTCTCGGCCATTTCTTCTTCAATTAAAAAACACAGTTTAAGATAGTACCAACATCAGGGGAGATTAAAATCTTCTGGGTCCCTCAGATTCAGGGCGACCTTCCAACAGGCGGCGCCATCTTGCATCCCATTAGGCACTGTGCACAGCCTCCGATCTCGCACCTGCGCAGTGCCCATAAATGGGATGCAATGGGGCCACTCGAAATCCTGCCAGACTTTACCGAACGGCACCGAACTTTGAAGAGCACGGCCAAAGCCGCGCTGTCACTATCAGATTGTTAAGCCGGTTCGGGGGGGCAGCGATCCTGCCCTGAAGCAGCCCAATGTCACTGCAGTAGGCATAGGGGCCGGAGGGAGGGGGGGGGATTGGCCCCTTTTTGCATTCTGAAATGCTGGGGGGGGGCTTGAGTTAGGCTCTGAGTTCTTTAATTCTCCATATTGTTCTTAGTAATATTTATTTATTGTTTTTTTGGTGTTTATGTTATGGTCTCTGTTATCTTTTCTGCAATTCATACAATGTATATTCTATTGTTATATTCAGAATTGTTTTGCTTTATGGAAAACTTACTAAAATGATTAAAATATAAAGGGTTCAGCACCCCAGACGTATACTTTAATAGCGTGAACCTAATTGCTCCAAGGCAGCATTTGATTGGTTCCATGTTTTGGTCTTGTAGTCCCTGCAAGAATCATCTCTTACCCAAACACCACACTGGCAACGCAAGGTCAGAAGAAGGAAATGAACTGCACAGCACATGGTGAGAAACCCATTATTGTGCGCTGGGAGAAGGAAGACCGAATGATTAATGTGCCGGAAATGTCTCGTTACATGGTGTCCACCAAGGAGGTTGGAGATGAGGTGCTCTCCGTGCTTCAGGTACAACAACAATGTAACATAATTAAATCAATCCTCACCAGTCCAGGTCTCTCAACTGTCTATATAGCCCTCATGTGGTTGCATACACAAGTCTTAGAGGCCGATTCAGTAATAGCGCCAGATAGCGACAGATGAGCGCCAGTAGCGTGATTTTCACAGCGCCCGCTAGTATTCGCTGTGCTTGGCCGTTGTTCGCTTGTTGACAGCGACTCAGTCGGTGTGCGGTAATGTTGAATACGGGGTTAGGAGTCGCTGTTTCACAGGTTCCGCGCTGTATGGGTGCGCCTGACAGCGAATGGCCAGAGCGAACGGCTCCCAGCATATTCATTAACAAATCACGCTCAAAAACTTCTCGCGCTGTGAAATGCTTGTTTAAACCCCAGAGCGCTGGCGGCGATGGCTTAAAAGTAGTTTTTAACCCCCAAACATCCATATTTTTTGATTAAAAAATTAAACAAGTTTTTCTAAACATTTTGTAATATGAATACATTAATATCAGTACTACCAAAACACATAACACACGGTTAAGTGCAGGACTGGCACAAATGGCCGCTGAAGCTCAGTAAGCTGAACAAACCTCATTTTATTACGCCAATATCAGCACACACATAGGACAATTTATCACAAATTAAAAATTAAACATGTAGTGCAATCTAAAATCACGGGGGCCCGCCGTGCTCACACACGACAACCACGCACAGCATTCACACCCCTCCAGCAGCGCTGCTCCATACTGCCTATTGCCTGCATGACACACTGCCCTAATACAGTGAATGGGACAACGGCATGCATCCTCGCATCGAGTGCCAACACATGTTTCAGTGCAGCTGACTTGGAGTAACAGGATGGCGTAACCGCTAGTTGAACTCTTCAGGTGCCAGTTCACAGATGACCCTGAGAGGTGCCAGAAAGACAGGGAAGAGATGGCCCCCTTAGGAGGAGGGGATACTGCTGAGAGTAGGCTCCTTAATGTTATTAATTTGTCAAACTTTGCTTTGAATGACCATCATAGGACAGTTTTAGCTAGGGGTCTCTCTTTCTCCCCCACAGTAGGTGGGGATGAGTTTACTTTGTACAAAGATACAGCTCTATTTTTGCGTAAAGCCCTTTTTAAAAGTATGTATATGGGAGATACTCCGGCCCGGAGTGATACGCAGGTGGATGTAATTCCCAACACCCTACTAGATATAGGATTGGATTTAAGATCAGAAGTAAGTATAAACGTTGATGATGAGAATACAAGTGATAATATACTAATTGAGGATGAAATTCCGGACCTCTTACCTAACTTAGACAAGTTTCGTCCTAAATCCAAGAATTTTCCATCCCTGTCTCTGAATAAGAATATCTCGGTATTCCTCCAGGCAGTCCAGCATGACTTGGGACAAGTAAATTGGAAATTTTGTCCATCACAAACTGACATGAATTTGTCAGTAGCAGAAGATAAAGCACTAAAAGAATTGGAGAGTGCAATGGACATTGTTATACGTCCCAGCGATAAAGGAGGAAATGTAGTATTGTTAAATCGTGACTATTACGTAGGAGAAATCGAGTCACAGTTAAGTGATGAAAGTACATATAGAAAAGTGGGGACAAATCCGTTCCCAAATGTAGTGGCCAGACTCAATGACAAACTAGACTGGGCTCTTGAGGAGAAATTAGTGACTCCCAAGATTTTTAAGTACCTCACTGTTGAGGAGTACAATATCCCGGTTCTTTACACTATCCCCAAGATCCACAAGTGCCCCTCGGCACCGCCAGGTAGGCCCATCGTGTCGGGGAATGGGGGCCCCCTTGAATGTGTAGCAAGGTTTATTGATGAAAATCTTAAACCATTGGTGAAAGTTCTGCCGTCCTTCGTATTGGATAGCAGTGATGTATTGCGCAAATTACTTACTTTTGAATTAGAAGGGGATTGGCTACTTGCAAGCATTGATGTAGAGGGATTGTATACCTCCATTCCCCACACGGTGGGCCTAGAGGCTGTTGCGCAAATCTTGGATGAGCTGGGCCCATGTGATGCGGCTCACAATGAGTTTGTGGTGGACCTGTTACAGTTTGTCCTCACAAATAATTATTTCAGATTCGAGGGAAGCTTCTACCATCAGATACGTGGAACAGCCATGGGGGCGGCATGTGCCCCATCGTACGCTTGCCTACACCTGGGGCGGTGGGAGAGCCTTGAGGTGTTTGGGCGGGCTGACTTTGGGGCGCATGTCGCCCTCTGGCTGCGCTACATAGATGATGTCCTGGTGGTGTGGAGGGGCACTCCGGGGGAGTTTCAAACATTCGTGGATCTCTTAAATCAGAATACTCGCAATATTCGACTCACCTTCAAAATTGGTCACCATAGTATTGAGTTTCTTGATCTACTTATTAAACGTGAGGGGACTAGGCTGTCCACATCCACGTATAGGAAGCCCACAGCTGGTAATACTTTATTGCATTTTACCAGCCACCACCCTCCCTCACTCCTGCGTGGAATACCGCTCGGGCAGTTCTTGCGGATACGCAGGAACTGCAGTTCGAAGCGCGACTATGTACGGGAGGCACGTGAATTATCCGGCAGATTTAGGGAGAGGGGGTACCCACATAGACTTATTCGAACTTGCTTTAAAAAGGCTCTCGAGTTGGATCGCAGTGAATTGCTGAGAAAAGATAACAAAGAAAAAAAGCTACGCAGAGAGATAGGAAACCAACCAGTGAGATTAATTACACACTTTGGTTCTCATTGGGAAAGGTTCAGGACGGTCTTACAGTCCCATTGGCACATTCTGCAATTGGACCCGAAACTAGCCAGATGCGTAGGCCCACGTCCCTTACTTACAGCTCGTAGAGCGACAAACATGAGGGACAGACTAGTCCACAGTGAGCTGGCTAGACCCATGAGTATACGGAGTGTAGATAGGTTGAAGGGCTCATTCAAATGTGGACACTGTAAAGTTTGCCCATACATGGAAAAGACCAGCACCTTTGTGGGTACAAGAGGAGGTCCGCCAAAAAAGATAGAGGGATTCATCAATTGTGGGACCACTTATGTTGTATACATGCTCACCTGCCCGTGTAAGAAGAAATATATTGGAAAAACCAAACGTGAATTGCGCGTGCGGGTAGGTGAGCATGTAAGGGATATTAGAAAGAAGAATGAAAAAAGCCCGGTATCAGAGCACTTTAGAATATTTCATCAGGGTGACCCGAAGGGCCTTAAGGTTTGTGGAATCTTTGTATTGCTGAGAAATGGGAGACGGGGTTTTTGGAATAAACGTTTGATGCAGCAGGAAGCAAGACTGATTTTTGAGCTTGGCACCATGTCCCCGGCAGGGTTGAATACTGACCCCGGTTTGGGGTCTTTTTTGTAAGAGGCTGAGACAAGGACCAATTGGGTGTTGGCTTGCAGTGCCTGGTGGGATTTATAATAGAGGTAGAGGTGCTGCGAATGTTATGTGTGTATATAGATAAGTCAAAGGAGAAAGTAAAAATGGAAAATAGGCAAGCAGCCTGACATGATGAATCAATCTGCACGGAGTGATGCGTGTATATGATCCTACAATGTGTTTTGAGAATTACATCAAGGCTTCTGATAGTATTTATATGACCATGACTATTCGATGATCCCAGTTGTAGTGTTAGGATGGATAGTTATTACTGTTCTGGATGTAGTACAGGGCTTAGAGTCCTGCAATTTAAGAATAAGATTTAATCAATGCTGCAGTGTTGCGTATCTGAGTATGTGTGGTAGTCGGTGATTGGATAGTAAGGTGTTGGAGGCCTGCCTTAAGCACACATACACACGCATCCCCTTATGTGATATTCGCAGTTTGTACTGCGTAATAAGGATAATGAGTCCCGCTGATTATCCCCTCCTGAAATAAAAATATAACTTGGTAAACATATGTGACAGTGCGGCACCAAACTCTGATCAAGCTGAAGTGACATATGATATGTTTTGAGCGATGGCCCGTTCCCGGAGGCAGGAACCGCTGTGAGACGCTGACAGCGTTGCCATGAGAGGTGATATGTGATTGGTGCGGTGAGGTGGAATCTTTGCATAATCACGCCCCATGGAAGCTGGAGTACTATATGGACGCTGAAACGCCGTCATTGGACTAGGACACGGCCCGCTGTGAGACGCAGTTATCGGCGCTATGGGAGGCGACAGATGATACGTGATTGGTGCTGAAATGTGTAAGTACCGCTAAACCACGCCTCTCACAGGTCGTAGGGCCACACTGACGCTAATTACGTTGCTAGAGGAAGCTTACATTGGATTGGCCGCCTACAAAGTGAGGGAGGGACTATGTACATATATTGGGGATGCGTAGGGCCGCCCACCACCCTGACGAAGCTCCGGTGGGCGGGGCGAAACGCGCGTCGGCGGACGGCCGGCCAATCTACGCACATGCCACCCTGTTCCTAGCCTGGCTCCCGCCTACAGATCCCTCGCGGTCAGAAGTGTTGCGCAACACGGACTTTGTGATGGCAGCTACTGTTTGGAGACATCGCATCCGCAGCTAAGTACCTGAACCTTTATTTAATGATGGACACTCACAGCTGGGCTCCACTACATATATGAGCAGCGCCACGGTGGTTTGAATATCGCGCAGCCAAATGGTACATAAGGTACTACATTACAGCGCGCTTGCTGCTAGAGGGACCATCTGTGAACTGGCACCTGAAGAGTTCAACTAGCGGTTACGCCATCCTGTTACTCCAAGTCAGCTGCACTGAAACATGTGTTGGCACTCGATGCGAGGATGCATGCCGTTGTCCCATTCACTGTATTAGGGCAGTGTGTCATGCAGGCAATAGGCAGTATGGAGCAGCGCTGCTGGAGGGGTGTGAATGCTGTGCGTGGTTGTCGTGTGTGAGCACGGCGGGCCCCCGTGATTTTAGATTGCACTACATGTTTAATTTTTAATTTGTGATAAATTGTCCTATGTGTGTGCTGATATTGGCGTAATAAAATGAGGTTTGTTCAGCTTACTGAGCTTCAGCGGCCATTTGTGCCAGTCCTGCACTTAACCGTGTGTTATGTGTTTTGGTAGTAGTGAGTTCCTGGAGTGGTTAGTAGGACGCCGCCAATAATGAGCGGCAGTGCACATGCTTTAATGTTTTGAACTCTCTCCAGCCTTTTTATAAGATTTTTTGATACATTAATATCAGACCTGTAATATCAATTCTGTACAATTACCTTACCTTATAATCTTACCTTAAAAAAAATATATAACATTGCCGTAGTGGTCACAGAATTTTTGACAGTTAAAAAAAAAAAAAAAAAACAATCATATCAATTAATTATGAATATTTAAAGATTGCTCCATTGAAATGCATTGGAGAGCGCCAGGTAGCGAGAGGTCATACCTGGCGCTGTGATGGGATTAGCAGCGGCGCTGTTCGTTGCAGTCCGCTACATGATGAATCCCGCGCTAGGTGACGCTCTCGCCGGCGCTAGCCTCATTTAGCGTGATAAATGCGCGATTGTGTCCGCCGCCTGGCGTTCTGAAGTCGGTAGCCGCCGATAGCTGGCGCTACCTGGCGCTAGTGAGACACTACCTGGCGCTATCCCTTGATAAATAAGGCCGTTAAATGAGCCACAGCACTCAACCCTGTTAGCTTGCAGACTAACCTATAAACTTATTATTCCAAAAACACAGAGCAATCAATGATAAAACAACACACTTTAGGTCAGCTTTAACTCTTAAAACATTATATAAAAAAGTCCAAGCTTCTGGGGTGGTTCCCCAATCTGAGAGTATCCTCTAAGGCCAAGGACTTTAGTGACCTTCTATCACAGGGATGTTCAAAAAACTGTAGCAAATTCCACCACGTGTATATAACAGCAAATTGCTGATGAGAATCTGGTGCCCACCACCTCCTTCAAAATACTCTTACCACATAATAATAAGCTTTAGTACCTTATTAAAAATCCTCCATGATTTATTCCTCTCTTATTGGATAGGAGAGCCGGTTAAATATTCTGGTCCCCGCTTTAACAGGTGGAGGTGTGCTTGAATGCCTTATTAGATCCTCAATATTCCATTCCTCTCTTGTTATTAACAGAGCCGATTTGGTATTCTTATCCCACTTTGGATTTTAAAATTGTCCCAGATTGGACAAACCACATAGAAAGGAAAACCAAATAGAAAAATCTAGCGTAATATCGTTTTAATCATGTGCACTGGTTAAAGTGGACCAACACTCAGGGGGGATCGGCCCGGGAATCTATAAGATTCCCGGACCGATCAGATCCCTCCCCGCGGGGCATCCGAAATCGGGATGTCCCGCGGGGAGGAACCCCCCAGGAGGCCCACAAACCTTACCTCAGCCCCGTTCCATCGGCGCATGCGCGAGCCGCGGCCGCGTCTCGCGCTTCCCTCTAGCAGGGCGCGCACCCCGCGCCGGACGTTTGTGAATGGCCGGCGCAGGCACGCTCCCTGTTAGGGGGAAGCGCGAGACGCGGCCTCCAGCGCTCAGAGCCAGCTGAGCTGGTATGTGCGTCCAGGTGGCCTTGGACGCGCATACCACAGCGGCTCTGAGAGCTGTGATTGGCTGCCGCGGTCACGTGGGAGCGGGGAGAGGTGAGTTTTTTGGGGCTTTCTGGGGGGTTTTAGACAGCGGGGCACCCCCGATCGGGGTGCCCCACCGAAGTGGACCAAAACCCAGAATAGTCAAAATCCTGGGTGTTGGTCCACTTTAAGTTAAAAATGCACTCACATAAAAACAATGTATATCAAGTATTTAGGAGACGCCAGGCAAGATTCTCACCAAACCCTCAATGTGTCTAGGCCGATTGATGTCTCAAAGGGAGGGAGGGGAAGTGAAGTATCCCTGGAGTGTAGCTTGCCCGCGTACTGATAAGATCCGTCCGCCGCCGTCAATGCGTTTCATTGGTAACCAACTTTCTCAAGACTAACCTATAAACTGTCTCTAAATTTCGAGGACTCGGTCACACTCATCTGCAGAAGTAGCTGAAGCTGCACCACCAGCGCCAAGGTGCCTCTGTGGGGTGCAGTCCTAACTCTAATCTCTGAGAGCCCCCTTTGGGACATACAATGCAATAGATAAATTGGGAGCAGGCTTACCTGTGGTTGCCCTATAACCTTGAGTGCAGCCTATGGGGTGGAAGGGTCGAAGACCTCGCAGTACAGCCTAGACCCCACACTTTTGCTTGCACAAATTCAAAAGAAACAAAGGAGGGGTGGCAGCCGCTCAGACCAATTTATAACTAACCTGGGAGGTGCACATGAGCAGGGCAATTAGGATGCACAAGTCTTAAAGGAGCCACAGCACCCAACCCTGTTAGCTTGCAGACCAACCTATACAATGTCTCTAAATCTGGTTAAAAACAGAGGACTCAGCCACACACATCTGCAGAAGTAGCTGAAGCTGCACCACCAAGCGCCAAGGTGCCCCTGTGAGGTGCCGTCCTAACTCTAATCTCTGAGAGCCCCATTTGGGACATACAATGCAATAGATACATTGGCATCAGGTTTATCTGAGGTTGCCCTACAACCTCATGTGATTGCATGCCATAGATCCTGGGTACTGCATTTTTTTGACATATTGTAACTGGTGTTAATTCGTCAAGGCCAGATTATGAGGGGGGCACAACGGGCCACTCCACCACTTGCCCTGCAAAGGGGGCCTCCACCAACCTTTGGATTATGGTCTGGTCCAGGAGGCTTTTCAGTCTTTGGTCTGACGGGTCGTGGGGCCAGCAACAAAGCTATCGATGGCAGTGGGTTCCCGAGCAGCACGTGTCTGCACAAGGGACTCAATCTGACGTTCCAGTAAGTAGGCGGGTGGCAGACAACCACCAATCAGTTACTTGGCTGGACTATTATTTTAAAGGAAGAAAAAATACTGTATCTGGGAACTCCAACAGACTTCATGCCCAGGGGCCTCCACCACACTTAATCCGGCCCTGACTGGTGCTACAGCTATATGTAAAGATATTAACCCAATAAACCTAATATGGATTGTTCACTTAGGCCCTTATTTAAGAAGGGATAGCGTCAGGTAGCGCCTGGTTAATGAGAGGTAGCGACTGGTGAACGCCGGACACGGCACGCAATTACACATTTATCAAGCAGAATTTGTTTAGCGACTGGGATAGCGCCATGTAGCGTCTGATTCATCATTATCCCAGCCTCAGCGAACAGCGCCGGCGTTCAGCCTTGCACAGCGCCAGGTATGACCTCTCGCTACCTGTCGCTCTCCCATACATTTCAATGGATGATCCTTTTCTTCTCTTTAAACTGTTTTTTTTTTTTTTTCAAACAAATCACAAATAATTCTGTGACCTCTTCTGACATTGAAAAAGCAGTTTTTTCATATTTTTTTTCATTTTTATATATTTCCTCAGAAATGACATTACAGGTCTGCCATTAAAGTGTTCATGTTACAATGTTGCTACAATGTAATTCCATATGTTTTCGCTTTGTTACTAGTGGATAGATGCTGGAAAACAGACTTTAAACACACCGCTTCCTGCGCTCTGGGCTTCAAACAAGTATTTTTCAGCGCCAGAGATTTGTGAGGCTGTTTTTTTGCTGAATATGTTGTGAGTCGGTCGCTATGAGCAGTCGCCAACATGCGCTCCCATACAGCGCTGTACTGGTCAAATAGCGACTCCTCACAATGTATTCACCATTACTGAACAGCGACTGAGTCGCTATAAAGTAGCGACTCACGGCCGAGCACTGCGACTACTAGCGGGCGCTCTGAAAATTCCTGCTACAGACGCTCATCTGTCGCTACCTGCCGCTAATGATGAATCAACCTCGGGGAGGCCGATTCATTAATAGCGCCAGGTAGCGACAGATGAGCGACAGTAGCGGCATTTTCAGAGCGCCCGCTAGTAGTCGCTGTGCTTGGCCGTTGTTCGGTTGTTGATAGCGACTCAGTCGGTGTGGCGTAATGTTGAATATTGGGTGAGGAGTCGCTATTTGACAGGTTCCGCGCTGTATGGGAGCGCATGACAGCGAATGGCCATAGCGAATGGCTCCCACCATATTCATTAACAAATCACGTTCAAAAAATTCTCGCGCTGTAAAATGCATGTTTAAACCCCAGAGCGCTGGCGGCGATGGGTTAAAAGTCGTTTTTTAACCCCCAAACAACCATATTTAAAAAAAAAAAAAAAAAAAACAAGTTTATAAAAACATTTTGTAATATGAATACATTAATATCAGACCTGTAATATCAATTCTGTACAATTTTTTTTTTCTTTTTTTTTACCTTAAAAAAAATATCTAACATTGCAGAAGTGGTCACAGAATTTTTGACATTTAAAAAAAAAACAATAGCAATTAATTAAGAATATTTAAAGATTGCTCCATTGAAATGCATTGGAGAGCGCCAGGTAGCGAGAGGTCATACCTGGCGCTGTTCAAGGTCGCTCACTGGCGCTGTGGGGTGAGGCTGGTATAATGATGAATGAGTCGCTATCTGGCGCTCTGTCAGTCGCTAAGCAGGATCGGCTTGATAAATGTGTGATTGCGGAGGGGAGCCGGCGTTCTCGTGGCGGTGACCGTCATTACCGTTCGCTCACCATTCGCTACCTGGCGCTATCCCTTGTTAAATAAGGGCCTGTGTTTAATTTCAGCAGGTACCCAGCAAAACAGAATTAAAGGGATTTTTCAGGCAAAGGGTTAAAAAGAATAAACAGCAGCTTACCTTGCCCCGACGCTGTGCCTCCTCTCAGCTGGGCGCTGTGAATAGGGAAATTTACTTCCTCATCTGTCCCTCCAGCCCCTCCCCGCCCATGTGGGCCACCAATACTAGCCTGAGGAGCAAGTCCAAACCACATCCCCCTTTCTCTCAGCACCATTCAAGCACCGCTAAAGTCACAGCCTGGGTGATGAGATTGCCTGTGTCTGAAGCAAGATTTTGGGCTCTTACAGACACTGTCCATTATGCTGACTATTATGCAGCATTACAGCTCCAAGGGCAACGCCCACATGCTTCAGAACAGAAATCATAAGGTGAAACTGTAAACCCCGATATCTTGGCCATTACTTTAATTTACAAATGGAAAAACAATGTAGGACAGTGCCAAACAAAGCCCGGCACAATGGTGTAGCAATTGGTTTCCCAACCCTCTCCTCGTGAGCCACCAACAGGTCATGTTTTGTGGTTCTCCACAGTGCTGGCTCTGTAGCTCTGTCTGAGCACTAATTACTTAAAGCGGACCTTCAGCATCATTTATTGAAAAAGGCCAAACCCTTAAAAATTTCCCAACATCTAAAATTAATATATTTAACGTTTTTACTCTATTCTTTCCCTCACTGGCCTGCAACTCTGTTCAGCACTCTAGGATATGGGCGCTGCCATCTTGGCTAAGTAGTATCACCTACTGAGGAGAGAAGAGTGGTTAAAAGTGCAGGGGAGAGGGGATATAACTGTGCTTTGCAAAGACAAAGCAGAGCTGGGGTCAGGAAAAGGTCAGCAATCCCAGAATGCAGAGCAGCACAGTCAGAAGACACTTCCTGTTTGCAGGCTGCCTGCACCTCCATGGCCCACCATCTTGGATGTTTAAAGTCCCAGAAAATGCACTAGGTGCTGGTAGGATGATTTTTAATGTGGGCAAACTGTAAGTACAGGGTGTGGGAAACATATAAGATAGACTCTTATTTAGGGTGAAGGTCCGGATCAATGTGGGCAATCTGTAAGTACAGGGTGTGGGAAACATATAAGATAGACTCTTATTTAGGGTGAAGGTCCGGATTAATGTGGGCAATCTGTAAGTACAGGGTGTGGGAAACATATAAGATAGACTCATATTTAGGGTGAAGGTCCGGATTAATGTGGGCAATCTGTAAGTACAGGGTGTGGGAAACATATAAGATAGACTCTTATTTAGGGTGAAGGTCCAGATTAATGTGGGCAAACTGTAAGTACAGGGTGTGGGAAACATATAAGATAGACTCTTATTTAGGATGAAGGTCCGCTTTAATTTGTGCACATGTGTGGAGATGTAAAAAATATGACCTGTTGGTTGCTCTAGAGGAGAGGGTTGGGGAACACTGGCCTGAACTATCACTTTAATATAGCTCAAACTGCAGAAAATATCCACATATATATGTAATTTTGGTTACTGGCCACAAGGTGGTGCTCCAACCTCACAAGTTAGATTGTTTTATATTTCTTATACCTTTGCAACTTTGGCCACTGGGTGGCAGTTTAAACTCACAGTCCAGATGAGTTGAGCTTTTTGCACAGTTCTCACAACACTCTGGCTTGTCCCTCTTGCTGTTGCAGTTTTAATGTATTTAGTGTACTGGATGTTAGATGGGCTTCTCCTTTATATAGACGGTTGACGGCAGAAGGAGAGCATACGCTCCATCTAGTCTGCTCTTATGTATATACTGTATGTTCTCTTTAACTTAGGATAGATGTGTGCTTATCCCAGACATGTTAATGACTGTTGATTTTTCAACTACCTCTGCTGGAAGTTTGTTCCAAGCATCTACTACTCTTTCTGTAAAATAATATTTTCTAACATTGCTCCTGATCTTCCCCCCGACTAGCTTCAGGTTGTGCCCCCTTGTTCTATCATTAAGCTTCTTCTTAAAAACACTTCCCTCCTGAACCTTATTCAATCCTTTCACATATATAAAGGTCTCCATCATGTCCCCCCTCTCCCTTCTTTCCTCCAGACTGTACAAATTAAGTTCTTTAAGTCTCTCCTGATAAGTTTTAAGTTTAAGTCCTTCCACCATTTTTGTTGCCGGCCTTTGGACCCGTACTATTTGAATAATGTCTTTTTGCAGGGGAGGTCTCCAGAACTGCACACAGTATTCTAGCTGTGGCCTCACCAGGGCTCTATACAGCGGCATCACAACCTCCCTCTTCCTACTGGTGATGCCTCGAGCTATGCAGCCGAGCATCCTGCTTGCTTTTCCCACTGCCTGGCTACACTGTCCACTCATCTTGCAGCTATCAGTAATCAGTGTCCCTAAATCTCTCTCCTCCGAGGTCCTGGATAACACAGTGCTGCCCATACGGTGCTCAGAGCAGGGATTCCTTCTACCCAAGTGCAGGATTTTACATTTAGAGACATTAAACTCTAGTTTCCACAGTTTTGACCATCTATCCAGTAAAGCTAAATCATTTTCCATGTTGCAGACACCTCCCGGAATATCCACCCTATTACTAACCTTTGTATCATCAGCAAACAGACAAACTTTTCCTACCAAGCCTTCTCCTATGTCACTTACAAATATATTAAAAAGAATGGGGCCCAGGACAGAGCCCACCCACTAGTGTTTTATTATATCATTTGTTGCTTCTACAAATCTCTCTCTGTTCATTGCAGATTTTGCCAACTGTAAGGGAAGATTCTGGCTTCTTCTCATGTCATGCCATCAATTCCTTTGGAGAAGATCGAGGAATAATCCAGCTCACTGTGCAAGGTATGTCAGCAAGTCTGTTCCACCTGAACCAGCATTATTAGTGATTTCTGTCTGGTAAAGGAGACCTAAATGATGGTGCTGTGCTGCAACCTGGAACTGTCCTCCCTGGATCTCCTGAGCACAGGAATACTGGAATTATTGCTGGAAAGAGACCTGCCTGTGTTATAATAAAACTCTGTATTATGGATCTTAATGTCCCGATCCTATTTCTTATTCTTAATGGCTAAATACAATTAACGTTTTACATATTCTCATGTACATGCTGTGCATCTGTGATCCCTTTTTGTTGTTGTATATATGTACTGAGGGTTTCCTTTATGCAGAAAGCTTATCAAAATCTTCTACCAGGGGTGTTTTTTTAACAAAAAAAGTTTAAACACTTAAAGAGGACCTTCACCCTGAATAAGAGCCTATCTTATATGTTTCCCACACCTGTACATACAGATTGCTCACATTAATCTGGACCTTCACTCTGAATAAGAGCCTATCTTATATGTTTCCCACACCCTGTATACATACAGATTGCCCATATTAATCTGGACCTTCACCCTGAATAAGAGCCTGTCTTGTATGTCGTCCCCCCCCCTGTACATACAGATTGCTCACATTAATCCGGACCTTCACCCTGAATAAGAGTCTATCTTATATGTTTCCCACACCCTGTACATACAGATTGCCCACATTAATCCGGACCTTCACCCTGAATAAGAGCCTATCTTATATGTTTCCCACACCCTGTACATACAGATTGCCCACATTAATCCGGACCTTCACTCTGAATAAGAGCCTATCTTATATGTTTCCCACACCCTGTACATACAGATTGCCCACATTAATCCGGACCTTCACCCTGAATAAGAGCCTATCTTATATGTTTCCCACACCCTGTACATACAGATTGCTCACATTAATCCGGACCCTCACCCTGAATAACAGCCTATCTTATATGTTTCCCACACCTGTACATACAGATTGCTCACATTAATCCGGACCTTCACCCTGAATTAGAGTCTATCTTATATGTTTCCCACACCCTGTACATACAGATTGCTCACATTAATCCGGACCTTCACCTTGAATAAAAGCCTATCTTATATGTTTCCCACACCCTGTACATACAGATTGCCCACATTAAAAATCATCCTACCGGCATCTACTGCATGTTATGAGCCTTTAAAAATCCAAGATGGCAGCTTATGGAAGCCGCCATCTTATCAGGCAGCCTGCAAACAGGAAGTGCCTCCCGACTGTGCTGCTCTGCATTCTGGGACTGCTGACCTTTACCTGACCCCAGCTCTGCTCTGTCTGAGCAAAGCACAGCTATAACCCGCCCCCCTGTACCTTATCCCACTCTCCTCTCCTTAGTAAGTGTGATGCTTCTGAGTCAAGATGGCGGCACCCGTATGCTAAATTCCTGAACAGAGTTGCAGCCCAGTGGGGGAAAGAATAATAAGTTAGTGACTAAAAACGTAAAATATATTAATTTTAGATGCTGGGGAACCGTTTTTTAAGGGTTTGGGCTTTTCATTAAATCACGGTGAAGGTCCGGTTTAACTGCCCTTCATGTGGGGGGGGGGGCAAGGCAGACCCGGGGACCCCCCCTTAGGTTCGTCCCTGATCCCAGTGGTCTTGGTCTACCTTATATTGGCTGCATTCTGCTCTGGCTGTCAGAGTTACAGCTCTATTATATCTGTTTAAAATGGCTTCTATTCAGTAATGGCAGGATTGCCATAGATCTCTACTGTATTTTTCTCATTTTTCTTTGTAGAACCTCCAGATCCTCCAGAAATCGAGATACGGGAAGTGCGAGCTCGTAGCATAGCCTTGCGTTGGACGATGGGGTTTGATGGCAACAGTCCAATCACAGGATATGATATAGAATGCAAGAACAAATCAGGTATTTCCAAAAAAACACACACGAAATTCCCATTTTAACAGCAAAAGTCATTTTACATTAAACAATTCGAAGAAGTCTTATTTTTAACAGCAGAATGCAGCCTACAAACTGCAGAGTCTTTATACAAAGTTGACTCTAACGGGGATTGCACAGGACTAGGGAGTCATCATCTGTGATTGCTGAAAGGAGCAATGGCC
This sequence comes from Gastrophryne carolinensis, assembly GCA_027917425.1. NCBI lineage: Eukaryota > Metazoa > Chordata > Amphibia > Anura > Microhylidae > Gastrophryne > Gastrophryne carolinensis. The sequence goes on from CM051236.1 coordinate 496,094,552, forward strand.
ACATTCTGTGCCCAGGGGCCTCCACCACATGGGCAGGCTGATTCATTACTAACGCCAAGTAGCGACAGATGAGCGTCTGTAGCGAGGATTTCAGAGCGACCGCAGATATTCGCTGTGCTCGGCCATTGTTCTTTCGGCCTTATTTATCAAGGGCTAGCGCCAGGTAGTGTCTGACGAGCGCCAGGTACCCCCAGCTAACGGCGGCTACCGAATCAAGTACGCCCGGCGGCGGTCACAATGACGCATTTATCACGCTAAATGAGGCTAGCGCCGGCGAGAGCGTCAGCTAGCGCGGGATTCATCATGTAGCCGACTGCAACGAACAGCGCCGCTGCTAATCCCATCACAGCGACAGGTATGACCTGGCGCTCCCTGGCGTGGTCCAATGCATTTCAATGGAGCAATCTTTAAATAATCATAATTAATTGCTATTAATGTTTTTTTTTTTTTTTTTTTAATGTCAAAAATTCTGTGACCACTTCTGCAATGTTAGGATTTTTTTTTAAGTAAAAAAAAAAAAAAATGTGCAGAATTGATATTATAGGTCTGATATTCATGTATTCATATTACAAAATGTTTAGAAAAACTTGTATAATTTTTACATATAAAAAAAAAGGTTGTTTGGGGGTTAAAAACTACTTTACACACATCGCCGCCAGCGCTCTGGGGTTTAAACAAGGAATTCACAGCGCGAGAAATTTTTGAGCGTGATTTGTTAATGAATCTGCAGCAAGCCGTTCGCTCTGGCCATTCGCTGTCAGGCGCACCCATACAACGCGGAACCTGTGAAACAGCGACCCCTAACCCCGTATTCAACATTACCGCACACCGACTGAATCGCTGTCATCAAGCAAACGCCGGCCAAGCACAGCGAATACTAGCTGGCGCTGTGAAAATCACGCTACTGGCGCTCATCTGTCGCTACCTGGCGCTATTAATGAATCAGCCTCTTTGTTTCAGAGCGCCTCAGTCGCTGGCTGGCATTGATGAATATGTTGTGTGAGTCGCAGTACTACACTGTATGGGAGCGAACGGTAGCGCCAGCTAAGGGCGACCGACTCACACCACATCAAAAAAACAGCCTCAAACAGCGCCGGCGCTCAAAATCGGGTTGTTGTAGCCCACAGCGCCAGAGACTGTGTAATTAAAGTCTGTTTATGAACATGTATCCACTAGTAACAAAGCGAAAACATATGGAATGACATTGTTATTACATTGTAACATGAACACTTTAATACCAGACATGTAAGGGGAATTCTGCATAAAAATATTATTAATCAATTAAATAATTAATAAATAATTAATACATTAAAAAATATTATTCAAAAAAGTTTTCAAAAATGTAATTTTCTAGGCCAGGATACATGTCGGAAAGATTTGAGATTGTATTTAAAAAAAAAAAATTGGGATCAGGAAAGGGATTTAAGGATTGTCCATGGAATTGTATGAGAGAGCGACAGGTAGCAACAGGTAAGACGTGGCATGACATTGTTATAACATTGTAACATGAACACTTTTAATACCAGACATATAAGGACAATTCTGCATAAAAATATTATTAATCAATTAAATAATTAATACATTATTAATACATTAAAAATATTATTAATCAAAAAAGTTTTCATAAATGTAATTTTCTAGGCCAGGATACATGTCAGAAATATTTGAGATTTTATTTAAAAAAAAATTGGGATCAGGAAAGGGATTTAAGGATCGTCCATGGAATTGTATGGGAGAGCGCCAGGTAGCGACAGGTAAGACATGGCGCTCTGCAAGGCTGAACGCGGCGCTGTACGCTGAGCCTGGGATAATGATGAATCGGACGCTACATGGCGTTGTTCTAGTCGCTCACCAGATTCGGCTTCATAAATGTGTAATTGCTGCCGTGTCCGGCGTTCACCTGCCGCTACCTGGCGCTGCCTGCCGCTAGAGCTTCGTGAATAAGCCCCTTAATCCGGTCCTGGGCTCATATTCCATTTATAGGATGATAATCTGGGTAGTGTGGGCAGGCTATAGAAGGAGGCATCTGTAGGAGAGCCCCTATCTCACAAGTTTTGTGTGTGTTTCTCTTTCTAGACTCATGGGACTCAGTTCAGAGAACCAAGGATGTATCCCCTCAGCTCAACCAGGCCACTATTATCGATCTGCACCCCTCTTCCACTTACAACATCCGCATGTATGCCAAAAACCACATCGGCAAGAGCGAAGCCAGCAACGAGCTCACCATCACCACTGAGGAAGCAGGTAAAGGCCAAGTCTGAGGAACCATGGGCTTGATTTATTAATGTTCCTAAGGTGATCCATTCAACCTTGTAGGGAATCATTGTAACCTTGCAAAGGATCTCTGTAGCCTTGCAAAGGATCTCTGTAAACATGGCAGGGGATCTCTGTAAACATGGCAGGGGATCTTTGAAACCTTGCAGAGGATAATTAGCAATGTCACAGGGGATCTTTACTACCTTACAGAAGATTTTTGCAACCTTTCAAGGTATCTTTGAAACATTGCAGGGGACTTTTGCTACCTTGCATAGGATCATTTACATTGTTGCAATCTTATAGGGAATATTTGCAACACTGCAGGGGATCTTTGTATACATTGCAGGGGATCCTTGTAGGGAATCATTGTAACCTTGCAAAGGATCTCTGTAAACATGGCAGGGGATCTCTGTAAACATGGCAGGGGATCTCTGTAAACATTGCAGGGCATCTTTGAAACCTTGCAGGGGATAATTAGCAATGTCACAGGGGATCTTTACTACCTTACAGAAGATTTTTGCAACCTTTCAAGGTCAAATGAATGGGGGTGGGAGCAGCTCAATCACTATTATTTATACAAAATTATTATTATTATTCAGGGCCTGGGAACTAATTTACCGCCCAGTTTAACCTTCTCATCAACTAAATATCAAGCAACAAACATGTCTAGCTATGTGGAAAGACAGAGATTTGGTTGCATATATCTGCAGATACATGTGGAAGCCACACTGCCCCGGCAAGGCACTCTGTGTTTAGTGTGGTCCCTACTCTTAATTCTGAGTCCCCAAAGTTGGGACATGCAATGCAGACAAATATCTGAGAGCTATTTATTTATACCTTTCAAGGTATCTTTGAAACATTGCAGGTAACTTTTGCTACCTTGCCAGCCTTGCAGGGGATCATTTGCAGCCTTGCAGGGGATCATTTGCAGCCTTGCAGGGGATCATTTGCAACCTTCATGATAGTCCTCCTTTAAAGTGGACCAACACCCAGGATTTTGACTATCCTGGGTTTTGGTCCACTTCGGCGGGGCACCCCGATCGGGGGTGCCCCGCTGTGTGAAACCCCCCAGAAACCCCAAAAAACTCACCTCTCAACGCTCCCACGTGAGCGCCGCAGCCAATCCCCGCCAACGTCCAGGCGGGGATCAGGAACGTCCAGGCCGCTTCCGCCGCCGCCGCCTCCCGCGCGTCACTCTCGGCGCGCGCGCGCCCCCGCCGGCCATTCACAGAGGGCCGGCGCGGGCGCGCGCACGTCTGGAGGGGTGCGCGGGAGGCGGCGGCGGCGGAAGCTGCGGCGGATCAGGTAAGGTGTTTTGGGGGTTTCTGGGGGGTTTCACCCCGCGGGACATCCCGATCTCGGATGTCCCGCGGGGTGGGGGGTGATCGGCCCGGGAATCTTATAGATTTCCGGGCCGATCACCCCTGGGTGTTGGTCCACTTTAAAGTGGACCAACACCCAGGGGGGATCAGATCCCTCCCCGCAGGGCATCCGAAATCAGGATGCCCTGCGGGGTGAAGCCCCCCAGGACGCCCAGAAACCTTACCTTATCCCCGTTCCAAAGGCGCATGCCTCTAGCAGGGCGCGCACCTGCGCCGGCCGTTTGTGAATGGCCAGCGCGGGCGCGCTCCCTGTTAGAATCATGCGCGAGACGCAGCCTCCAGCGCGCTCAGAGCCGCTGTGGTTGTCCGTCGCTTTTCCGTACATACCACAGCGGCTCTGAGAGCTCTGATTGGACGAGCGTTCGCGTAGGAGCGGAGTGAGGTGAGTTATTTAGTGCGATCGGGGGGGGTTTCATGCAGCGTAAGTGGACAAAACCCAGGATAGTGAAAATGTTGGTCCACTTTAAAGCGGTGAAAACCCCCAAAATGCCCCACATGGCCCCCACACAAAAAACAGCGGGGCATCCTGCTATAGGATACCACAGGGGTAGGCTAGCCACCAGCCCTGGAATCTTTTAGATTCTAGGTCAGCCCATGATGGGTTTTCACCTTGTAAACAATTTAATTTAATATCTTGCTGAATGGCTCTTAAATTATGTAACCAATTTTACTCCTGACTAACTAAAATATCAATAATATTAAATAAATCTCTATCCTGCCCGGCTCGACTAAAATAGGCAAACAAATATATAAATATTATTAGTATCTGGCCAATGATAACACAATGCATACACGCAAAAGACTGTAGATTCTTTGGACATCTGGTATATACGGAAGACACTGAGACAAATGGTAAATATAGGGATATATTGTGGGTAAAATAACAATGCAATCTGACAGCGAAATACAACACACAATCAGAATTAAATGATTGGCATACATATATAAAGGGATTAAAGCAACATTAAGAGCATTACCCTCCTGAAACAGGCACCCACAAGCAGACCTTGCAGCTGGCAGCCTTCATTCCTCCTCGCTCTCTCCCCCCCCCCTCCTGCCACCTAAGGCTCCCCCAGTTATACCTCCAATTTTTCTTTGATCTCTGGTCTTCCTAGTCTTTGATGACTGTTCTCCTAGTCTGGCTCCTCTAACCTTGTCCCAGCCTGCTTTGTTTGTTAGAATGAAACAGATTTTATTGCTTTATTGTCTCAGAATGCTGATACTATCTACTTTGAATACAGTTCCTGCCCTAGGCCTGCTGGTATTCTAAGCAGTTTCCCACTGATGTCATGTCATGAACTATTTTGCTGTATATCCCTTTATTTAATAAATGACCAAAATTAGTAACAATATACATTTTCCATAAAGGCCCATTATTTTCAACCTGCTTTAAAGTGCCCCTGACCACTGGTTCCTTTTTTAACATCATTCTAAAAAATGCACCGGGCCAGCTTGTCCAGTTGAAGTCTTTATTTGTTTTTTGTCATCAGCTCCGGATGGTCCACCTCAGGAAGTGCAGCTTGATTCCATCTCCTCCCAGAGTATCAGGGTCACCTGGAAGGTAAGTGAAAATGGCACCTTCACACTTATCAGTATGGTTACTGGCTCTTGACCTTTCTCTTAACACTTGTGGGCAGGGATATTCACAACTGGACCGGCTCTAACTGTCACGTTTCGCTTGTACTCGCTTACTAGCCATGGGGTGGGAATGGCTACTAAGCATATGTTACAGTATATTTTGTTATAGCATATGTCACAGTATATTATGTTATAACATATGTTACAGTATATTTTGTTATAGCATATGTTACACTATATTTTGTTATAACATATGTTACAGTATATTATTTTATAGAATATGTTACAGTATATTATGTTATAACATATGTTAAAGTATATTATGTTATAACATATGTTACAGTATATTATGTTATAACATATGTTACAGTATATTTTGTTATAACATATGTTACAGTATATTATGTTATAGAATATGTTACAGTATATTTTGTTATAACATATGTTACAGTATATTATGTTATAGAATATGTTACAGTATATTATGTTATAACATATGTTACAGTATATTTTGTTATAACATATGTTACAGTATATTATGTTATAGAATATGTTACAGTATATTTTGTTATAACATATGTTACAGTATATTATGTTATAGAATATGTTACAGTATATTATGTTATAACATATGTTACAGTATATTTTGTTATAACATATGTTACAGTATATTATGTTATAGAATATGTTACAGTATATTATGTTATAATGTTACAGTATTTTTTGTTATAGCATATGTTACAGTATATTATGTTATAACATATGTTACAGTATATTATGTTATAACATATGTTACGGTATATTTTGTTATAGCATATGTTACAGTATATTATGTTATAACATATGTTACGGTATATTTTGTTATATCATATGTTACAGTATATTATGTTATAACATATGTTACGGTATATTTTGTTATAGCATATGTTACAGTATATTATGTTATAACATATGTTACGGTATATTTTGTTATATCATATGTTACAGTATATTATGTTATAACATATGTTACAGTATATTATGTTATAACATATGTTACAGTATATTATGTTATATCATATGTTACAGTATATTATGTTATAGCATATGTTACAGTATATTATGTTATAACATATGTTACGGTATATTTTGTTATATCATATGTTACAGTATATTATGTTATAACATATATTACAGTATATTATGTTATATCATATGTTACAGTATATTATGTTATAGAATATGTTACAGTATATTATGTTATAACATATGTTACGGTATATTTTGTTATAACATATGTTACGGTATATTTTGTTATATCATATGTTACAGTATATTATGTTATAACATATGTTACGGTATATTTTGTTATATCATATGTTACAGTATATTATGTTATAACATATGTTACAGTATATTTTGTTATAGCATATGTTACAGTATATTATGTTATAGAATATTTAACAGTATATTATGTTATAATGTTACAGTATTTTTGTTATAGCATATGTTACAGTATATTATGTTATAACATATGTTACAGTATATTTTGTTATAACATATGTTACAGTATATTATGTTATAGAATATTTAACAGTATATTATGTTATAATGTTACAGTATTTTTGTTATAGCATATGTTACAGTATATTATGTTATAGCATATGTTACAGTATATTATGTTATAGCATATGTTACAGTATATTATGTTATAGAATATGTTACAGTATATTATGTTATAACATATGTTACAGTATATTTTGTTATAGCATATGTTACAGTATATTATGTTATAACATATGTTACGGTATATTTTGTTATATCATATGTTACAGTATATTATGTTATAACATATGTTACGGTATATTTTGTTATATCATATCTTACAGTATATTATGTTATAACATATGTTACGGTATATTTTGTTATATCATATGTTACAGTATATTATGTTATAACATATGTTACGGTATATTTTGTTATATCATATGTTACAGTATATTATGTTATAACATATGTTACGGTATATTTTGTTATATCATATGTTACAGTATATTATGTTATAACATGGGGATCCAGTTATGCCTGTCACATAGTAAGATTTTTCTTATTTGCGATTTGTTGTGTATTTCATTGTTTGGCACTTTGCACTTGCAGTTTCGCTGGGCCCGCTTCATGTTAGGGGTCCTGCTATTTAATATTGATGCATTTTAATCACAGTATTTAGCACCTTATTAGATGAGTTAGTTAGGAACTTCACTATTTACTTTAATATTACACATGTATATTTGGCTTGCTGTGGTTGATTACGGTATGGCACCATGATTTGCTGTTATTTTATAAGCTTTTAATGTGAGTTTGGCAATAAAGATTTTGTATATCAATTAATTGAATATGTTACAGAATATTATGTTATAGCATATGTTACAGTATATTATGTTATAACATATGTTACAGTATATTTTGTTATAGCATATGTTACAGTATATTATGTTATAGCATATGTTACAGTATATTTTGTTATAGCATATGTTACAGTATATTATGTTATAACATATGTTACAGTATATTATGTTATAGCATATGTTACAGTATATTTTGTTATAGCATATGTTACAGTATATTATGTTATAGCATATGTTACAGTATATTATGTTATAGCATATGTTACAGTATATTATGTTATAGCATATGTTACACTATATTTTGAACTCTGCTGTGCAACTAACCTCCTTCCTCAAATGCTGCCTCCACTCATCTGTTCCGTTTCCTGCACAGGCCCCAATCAAGCATCTCCAGAATGGAATTATCCGCGGCTACCAGATTGGCTTCCGGGAGTATAGCACCGGCGGCAACTACCAGTTCAATATCATCACAGTGGACACCACCGGGGACAGTGAAGTCTACACTCTGGACAATCTCAAAAAGTTCACTCAGTACGGAGTTGTGGTGCAGGCTTGTAATCGGGCCGGAACAGGGCCATCGTCTCAGGAAATTATCACCACCACGCTAGAGGACGGTAAGTGTCATTATCAGCATAGGCATATCCATACCTACCAACTTTTCAGGGTGGGAAAGAGGGACATTTGTTAAATTAGGCCACACCCCCTCATTGAGGGATGGACAGGAGATATAATGTAACAGTTACAACAATAGAAACACTTTAAATAGGCAAATGAATCATTCATTTTTGCAGATCTGCATGGTAAACTTCAAAGAGGGACCAATGAGAACAATGAGAGACACATACTCAAAAGAGGGACAGTCTCTCCAAATCAGGGACACTTGGGAGGTATGGGCATATCAGCTGTGCTCCAGAAGCTTGCCCTCAGCAGCTCCAGTGCAACCAGTGACCTTGCTGATCTAAAGTGGATTCAGTAAGGTCACTCTGGGCCCATGTTCCTCTGTTATTAGTGGGGGAGCCTGTTTATATGATATAGGGCAAAGGAGTGTGTGTATGTGTGTTACAGGTTAGTTTAAAGTGGACCAAAACCCACTGCTATCCTATAGATTCCCAGGCCGATCGATTCCCCCCCCCCCCCCCCGGGGCATCCAAAATCGGGATGTCCCACTGTGTGAAACCCCCCAGGTCGTCCATACACTTACCTTATCTTCTGGTCCAAAGGCGCATGCGTGAGCTGCGGCATCTCCACTATCCCTCTAGCAGGGCGCTTGCTCGTACCAGACATTTGTGAATGGTCGTCGCACACTCCCTGTTAGATGGTAGCTGGGGATGCGTCTGTCAGCGTGCTCGGATGCGCTCACACAGCAGGGCACCCCCGATCGGGGTGCTTGGGGGCAAGGACCAAAACCCTGGATAGTCAATATCCTGGGTTTTGGTCCACTTTAAATAGGTGCAAGCAGCTGCCACCTTTCTCTACTGCATCCTCCAGCTCTATATACAACTGTGCTGGACACCATCACTTTGTCCCTGCTCCCACTCAGGCTCACACTTGACCATTTTACAGTGGACCCGAACCACCAAATCTCAGGTGTTGGGTGTAGACGGGCTCATGGCTGGCTTCAGCAACAGGGAAGGGTCAGCAACATTGGAGAAGGTGGCATGAAATGGAGGGCAACTGATGGAAGCTCAGAAGGTGGCGAGAACCAGGTGACAGCTGACAGCAATGATGATAGTGGCACTGGAGCAAGCAGTAAGGGCCGAAGGGTAATTGATGGAAATAGAGAATGCAATAAGGACTGGAGGATGATTGGTGGCTATAGGGAAGGCAACAAGGACTAGAGGATGATTGGTGGCTATAGGGAAGGCAACAAGGACTAGAGGATGATTGCTGGCTATAGCGAGCGCAATAAGGACTGGAGGATGATTGGTAGCTATAGGGAAGGCAATAAGGACTGGAGGGCGATTGGTGGCTATAGGGAAGGCAATAAGGACTGGAGGGCGATTGGTGGCTATAGGGAAGGCAATAAGGACTGGAGGATAATTGGTGGCTATAGGGAAGGCAATAAGGACTGGAGGGCGATTGGTGGCTATAGGGAAGGCAATAAGGACTGGAGGATAATTGGTGGCTATAGGGAAGGCAATAAGGACAGGAGGACGATTGGTGACTATAGGGAAGGCAATAAGGACTGGAGGATAATTGGTGGCTATAGGGAAGGCAATAAGGACAGGAGGACGATTGGTGACTATAGGGAAGGCAATAAGGACTGGAGGATAATTGGTGGCTATAGGGAAGGCAATAAGGACAGGAGGACGATTGGTGACTATAGGGAAGGCAATAAGGACTGGAGGATAATTGGTGGCTATAGGGAAGACAATAAGGACAGGAGGATTATTGGTGGCTATAGGGAAGGTAATAAGGACTGGAGGGTGATTGGTGGCTATAGGGAAGGCAATAAGGACTGGAGGATGATTGGTGGCTATAGGGAAGACAATAAGGACTGGAGGGTGATTGGTGGCTATAGGGAAGGCAATAAGGACTGAAGGGCGATTGGTGGCTATAGGGAAGGCAATAAGGACTGGAGGATTATTGGTGGCTATAGGGAAGGCAATAAGGACTGGAGGATAATTGGTGGCTATAGGGAAGACAATAAGGACTGGAGGGTGATTGGTGGCTATAGGGAAGGCAATAAGGACTGAAGGGCGATTGGTGGCTATAGGGAAGGCAATAAGGACTGGAGGATTATTGGTGGCTATAGGGAAGGCAATAAGGACTGGAGGATAATTGGTGGCTATAGGGAAGGCAATAAGGACTGGAGGGCGATTGGTGGCTATAGGGAAGGTAATAAGGACTGGAGGGTGATTGGTGACTATAGGGAATGCAATAAGGACTGGAGGATAATTGGTGGCTATAGGGAAGGCAATAAGGACTGGAGGGCGATTGGTGGCTATAGGGAAGGCAATAAGGACTGGAGGGTGATTGGTGGCTATAGGGAAGGCAATAAGGACTGGAGGATAATTGGTGGCTATAGGGAAGGCAATAAGGACTGGAGGGCGATTGGTGGCTATAGGGAAGGCAATAAGGACTGGAGAGTGATCAGCAGCAGGAGATGACCCATTTGTGGCAGTGGAGCTGAAAGGTGACATCATGTGACACACTACTTTAGGGCCCACTAAGACTCTCTTGCCCAAGGGCCCCCACAAACCTAGAGCCTGCCCTGGTTGTTCTATTAGGTGGTCATGCTGAAGGATGCCTGAAAAATCCGTTACTGGTGAGTCTAACGGTGGTTTTCTCTCATGTATTGTAAGTTAGTTGTTTTACCCTGTTTGTCATTTCACATTGTACAGCGCCATTTATAAATAAACACGAATAATAATGCCAATTGGAAAGTTCCCTCTGAAGTTGTGTCTGTGTGTTATCCTTTCATGTAGAATGTGGAATGGTGCTGAATCTGTTTTCTCTTTCTCATTCAGTTCCCAGCCGCCCCCCAGAGAATGTCCAGGCCACCGCAACATCGCCAGAGACCATAACTATCGCGTGGTCTACCCCTCCCAAAGACGCTCTCAATGGCATCCTCCAGGGGTTCAGAGTTATCTTCTGGGCCAATCTTCTAGATGGTGGTAAGCACATCACAGTCATGGACATACTTTGGGTTGTGCGGGGAGTGTGGTGACACTCTCTTCTGTTCTTTTTTGCACATTTCTGCATTTTCAGCTTCTTCACATCTTCCTTCTTTTCTTTAACCTTCGTCCATCTCTCTTTTCCAGTTTTTCTCTCATTCTCTCTCTCTTTGCTTCACTCTCTATCTCTTTTATCTCTCTCTCCTTCTATATTTCGCTTCTCTTTTAATCTCGCTTTCTTTAATTGTCATTCTTTCTCTCATTCTCTCTCTCTCCCTTTCCTTTCTTTCTCTTTTTTCTATCTCTCTTCCTTTCATTGTTTCTGTATCTTTCCTTCTTTCTCTGCAATCCTGTTCATCTCACATTCTTTCTTTCTCTCTTTTTCTCTCTCTCTTACACTCTTTTTACCTCTCTCTCTTTCTATTTCTATCTATCGCTCTAACTTTCATTGTCTCTCTATCTTTCCTTCTTTCTCTGCATTACTGCTCAACTCTCTTTCTCTACTTCTCTCTCCCACTCCTTTTCTCTCCCCCTCTCTCTTTCTTTCTCTTTTTATCTCTTCCTTTCATTGTCTCTCTGTCTTTCCCTGCAAACCTGTTCAACTCTCACATTCTTTCTTTCTCTCTCTCTCTTTCTTTCTATCTCTCTTCCTTTCATTGTTTCTGTATCTTTCCATCTTTCTCAGCAATCCTGTTCAACTCTCTCCCATTCTTTCTTTCTCTCTCTCTCTCTACCACTCTTTCTCTCTCTCTCCCATTCTTTTCTTTCTCTCTTTCTCTCTCCCACTCCTTTACTCTCCCTCTCTCTCTTTCTCTTTCTATCTCTTCCTTTCATTGTCTCTCTGTCTTTCTCTGCAAACCTGTTCAACTCTCACATTCTTTCTTTCTCTCTCTCTCTCTTTCTTTCTATCTCTCTTCCTTTCATCGTTTCTGTATCTTTCCTTCTTTCTCTGCAATCCTGTTCAACTCTCTCCCATTCTTTCTTTCTTTCTCTTTCTTTCTTTCTTTCTTTCTCTTTCTTTCTTTCTTTCTTTCTTTTTCTTTCTTTCTTTCTCTCTTTCTTTCTTTCTTTCGTTTTCTTTCTTTCTTTCTTTCTTTCTTTCTTTCTTTCTTTCTTTCTCTCTCTCTCTCTACCACTCTTTCTCTCTCTTTCACATTCTTTATTTCTCTCCCTCTCTCTCTTTCTCTTTCTATCTCTTCCTTTCATTGTCTCTCTGTCTTTCTCTGCAAACCTGTTTAACTCTCACATTCTTTTTCTCTCTCTCTCTTTCTTTCTATCTCTCTTTCATTGTCTCTCTATCCGTCTGTTACTGACAGTAGGGCTTTAGCCGTGCTCTTCAAAGTCCCTCACCGATCAGCGAAGTCTCCCAGGATTTCGGGTGCCCCATTGCATCCCATTTATGGCCAGTGCTCCGGTGCAAGATCGGGGCTTCGCCCAGTGCCTGATGGGATGCAAGATGGCGCCGCCCATCGGAAGGTCCTAGGGACCTAGAAGATGGATCCCTCGGCGAGGTGAGTAAAGAATGCCCAAAGGTAAAACAGGAAGGGAGGGGGGGGGGTCAGCTGATCGGTGAGGTTTGGGGAAGGTTTTAACCTCCTCGATGCTCCTCTTTAAAGATAGGTAACGTCCTCTAAAGCCAATGATTAGACCAGGTCTGTCGCCATTCTCTGATTGTCCTCTGCTCATCTCCAGTCTCCCTAATTCATTGTTTCTTTGCTGTTCTTTTATATAGAGCTTGGTGAAATAAAAAATGTGACCACAACCCAGCCATCGCTGGAGCTGGACGGCCTGGAAAAGTACACCAATTACAGCATCCAGGTGCTGGCCTTCACGCGGGCCGGCGATGGCGTGCGCAGCGAGCAAATATTCGTCAGAACCAAAGAGGATGGTAAGAGCCAAGGACGCCTGTCACCACCACACCTCCATCCTAAATTGGGATGCCCCAAGTGTACGGACCAAACCTTGGGATAATGGTTTTTATCACAGAAACACAAGCCAGCTCACCACAGCCGCAAAGAAGCGCGGAAAGGGAGATCCATTTGGCTTCCTCCTTTTTCAGTAACTGTCAGGATTTGTTCACAAATACTTTCCGTTCTAGGAAAGCTCCTCTTTTCCTTTACCTAAGTAGAGGGTTTTTTGGTCTCTTTAGCCCCCCTATAATAAAGTGGACCAACACCCAGGGGGAATCAGCCCGGGAATCTATAATATTCCCGGGCCGATCAGATCCCATCCTAAATCGGGATGCCCCGCTGTGTGAAACCCTGCAGGATGCCCAGAAACCTTACCTTATCCCCGTTCCAACGGCGTTTTAATGGAAGCTGGACAAATACTGACAGTTTTTTGATTTTTTGCCTGTACTGTCCCATTTAAGCAGACCTAGGCAAGTATAGCCTGCGCCTCCACACTATAAAAGGCACATGTACAATATAGGGAATGTCCGCTCACCACCTAAACCCGAGTGTGCACAGCCGTGGGTGGTCTCAAACCCACTAAATAGCATGAAAAGCAAAGCTATGATGCACGCTCCTCTTTTCATAAAACTTCACTTTTAATTGTGTGTTTAAAATCATCTCCATAGTGTCAAAAGCCAATAAAATCAGTAGTAATCAGTCCTGGAAAGTCATATATACAGTATAGGCGACTTACGCGTTTCGGACTCCTATCTCCAGTCCTTTATCATAGTAGCCAAGTATAAAAGGCACATGTACCACCTCATTTTCTGCCAGCTATCCGAAGCCCAAGCTTGGATGTTGCTCATCGCAATCCGCATTGGGCACAGGCTTCCATTTTAGACTCCTGGAGTCTAAATCCCTCCCTCTAAAGCCAATCCCTGTCAATCCCTCCACTGGTTACCTGTCTCCTATAGAGTTCAGTTCAAACTTCTAACACTTACCTACAAAGCTCTCTCTAACCAGGCCCCTCCCTACATTTCATCTCTGATCGAGCGTTACCAACCCAAGCGCAACCTTCGCTCTGCCTCTGACATTCTCCTGTCTTTCTCCTTGCACTCTTGCCAAGACTTCTCCCGTGCCTCCCCACTTCTCTGAAATGCACTTCCCCGCTCAATACACCACTCTCCATCACTCCAAGCCTTAAAAAGTTCCCCCAAAACTCACTTCTTCAGACAAGCCCATCTCTAGCTCTACCACTTGTGATCCCCACCTTTCATCTTAACCCCCATCCTTCCTATTGTCTCCTGTGCTCACAACACTTGGTTTAAACCTTGTGGCATCTAATTTTTGTATTGTTTCCTGTACTATATGTTTTACCTTGTCTGTAATTGCACCTTGTAAAGCGCTACGGAAGATGATGGTGCTATGTAAATAAACAATAATAATGATAATGTCCCACCGTGTGAAACTCCCTGGGATCCCATGACACAAGTGGGGGACGCGGTGGCATTCCAGTATCCCTCTGATTGATGTCAAGGCAGACATGCACATACCTTCCAACTATTCAGGGTGGGAAAGAGGGATAATTTTAAATAAAGCCACGCTCCCTCATTAAGGGATGGATAGGAGACAATAAACATTTTGAATAGGCAAATAAATTATTTATTGCTGCAGATCTGCATGTTACACATCAAAGAGGGGCAAATGAGAACAACGAGGGACAGGGGGACATGGACTCAAAAGAGGGACAGTCCCTCCAAATGAGGGAAACTTGGAAAGTATGCACAGAGCCTAAGGGGAGTATGGTGATGCATTCAGAATGGATTGCTGGGTATTCATATTCACTGCAGTCTATTCTGATTGGCTGAAAGCCCACGTATGCGTCACAGGGTGAGATAAGATATCTAGCGATCCCAGGGTTTCAGACACAGGGGTATCCCAAATTTAGGATGCTGCTGTCAAGCAGAAGTGAAGTATGTTAGGCACAAGCATCACTTTTCATTGTAGGTCATTGAGGAGCAACCAGATTCTATAAGACTCCATGGCACCTGATCTCCAGCCGGAGGGTACCAGAGATGCCACCAGCAGCCTGCACATGCGATGTGGCATTGACGGTGAGGCAGACAATTGGGGAGTTTCACACATCAGGTATACCAAATTAGGAGGCCCTCAGGGCCAGCCTTAGGGTAGGTGCCACCCGGTGCAAGATTTCAGGATCCACCCGACACACACACACACACACACACAAAATGGAAAGCAAGCAACCGTGGCAAAAAGGAAAATAAGGGGACAGAGATGGGGCAAGGAAAACAGAGGGACATTATTAAATTATTCCCAACTGAGCCCTGTGCATCCCATGTTTGCACATTTAACCCTATCTGTTACACAGAAGAAGGCCTTAAAGCTGATTTAATCTAACTAGACCACAGTTTTAAAAGTGTTTTTGTGTCTGCTTTAAAAACCCATGAGCACTGTGTCAATCCACCACACACTTTCTTAAGACAAAGTAAGGTTTTTGCAGGACAATCCCGCTTTGGGGCTCTTGTCCCATTGTACTGTGGTGGTAGTCTTTGTCCCGCACTGTCATCTCACCGGCGCCGGCCCTGAGTGAGCAGATTAGCACACATGGCTTCCCGGAGGTGGCGTTGGCTGCTGTTGTTTTCTCTCACATAAGTTCATTGGTGGTCCAGTGGGAGAATCAGGGCGGGGCACCCGAGCTGGCACCATGCCATTGGCTGAGGCTGGCACTGCTCATATGATAAGAAGGAGCTGGCTTGTGTCGTTCGTGGAGCTACAAAACAGCATGGTGCCACTGACAGAAGCAGAGGAGGGCCGTTAAGGATGAGAAGTAAGAGAGATGTGTGTCTCTGCATGTTTGGGGGCTTGGCTGCATGTATGTGTGGGGGGGCTAGCCTGCATATATGCATGTGTGTGGGGAGGCGGCTTGCATATATGTATGTGTGTGTGGAGGCGGCTTGCATATATGTATATCTGTGTGTGTGCGGGGCTTACATTTATGTATGTCTGTGTGTGGGTGGACTTGTATGTGTGGGGGTACTTGTATCTAAGTATGTGTTTGGTAGGCTTGTATGGGAGTGGGGGCATGCATGTATGTATGTGTGTTTAGAGGGGCTTGTGCGTGTGGGGGGCTTGCATATATGTATGTGTGTGGGGAGGCGGCTTGCATATATGTATATCTGTGTATGTGCGGGGCTTACATATATGTATGTCTGTGTGTGGGGGGGCTTGTATGTGTGTGTGGGGGACTTGTATGTGTGTGGGGGGGACTTGCCTGTATTATTATGTAATTCTTAGGTGGTGTTTCCCCTTAAGAGTGTGGTTGGGGGCGTAGCTTAATTGGAACAAAACTCAGCTGCGTCTCTCTTTACGATTTTCTAAAGTTACCGTGGTCCCAGATACACAGTAACCTGGAACAACAACTAGGGATTCCATTCCAGTTGTCACCTGAATGGGGTATTTTTGGCATCCTCCATGAAGTAGAGGTTGCCAGACTGACCAAAAAGGTGACATTTCCTCTGACTGTATGTGCAGCTGCTACCAGAAAGGTTATCCTACACTGATGGAAGAAGGAGGTGAGACACACAATTTTGGTGATAGAATCTAAAAATACCATTTTGTGAATACTCACCTGTAAAATGGGTATTATAAGTATGTCACACACCCCGCTTCAAGATATCCATAACTTGTGGGTAATACTGACCTGAAGAGGGCGTTCTGCAGAGATGATAGGAAAAAGAAAGCCCCTCCCGGTCCATAAATACCTGGGACCTCCCACTCATTCCCCAGTATAAATACAGCAGTAAGGAAAGGGACCAGAAAGAGCCAAATATAAGTCATAACAACGCAAAGTTCACAATATAAAGGATCCAGAATACAAAAGGGCAGGGGTGAAGCGGGGTGTGTGACATACTTATAATACCCATTTTACAGGTGAGTATTCACAAAATGGTATTATTCTAAGTATGTCACACACCCCGCTTCAAGATATCCATAACTTGTGGGACATACAATAGCAGTGTCCATAAATGGCGGGGATCCAAAACAAGGCAATAAAGCACAACTTAAACCACTGCAGCCTGCAGAACTTTGCGGCCAAAAACAGCATCCGCTGAGGCCCGAACATCAACCTTGTAAAACTTGGAAAAAGTGTGAACAGAAGACCAAGTAGCAGCCTTACAAACTTGCTCAACAGAGGCCTGGTGCTGAAAAGCCCAGGACGCCCCAACAGCACGAGTAGAATGAGCAGTAACACGAAAAGGGGGACTCTTCCCCTTAGCAGAATAGGCCCCAACAATGGCCTGACGAATCCATTTACTAATGGAAGACTTAGCGGGCGCCAAACCCTTCCTAGGCCCAGAGGGCACCACAAAAAAGGCATCAGTCTTACGAAAGGAAGACGTAACCACCAAATAGTACTTCACAACGCGAACCACATCCAAAGAATGCAGAGCCCTCTCCTTGTCGTTGCTGGGATTAGGACACAGAGAGGGCAGAACAATGTCCTGATTTAGGTGAAAAGCAGAAACCACCTTAGGAAGGAAATCCGGCTTAAAACTAAAAACCACCTTGTCCTGATGCCTCTCAATGTAAGGAGCTTGAATGGACAAAGCCGCCAACTCAGAGACACGCCGAACAGAAGTGATAGCTACCAAAAAAGCCACCTTCTGCGTAAGCGAAGACAAGGCAATATCATGCAAGGGCTCAAAAGGAGGACCCTGAAGAGCAGAAAGGACCAAATTCAAATCCCAAATAGGGATCAAAGGCTTCCTAGGAGGCTGAACATGCGTAACCCCCTGGAAAAAAGTCTTAACCAAAGGATGAAGCGCAAAGGACCTTTGAAAGAACACCACCAGGGCAGAAACCTGCCCCTTCAGAGTACTAAGCTGGAGCCCCAGGTCCAGACCATGTTGAAGAAACTCCAGGATTCTGGAAATAGAAAATTCCCTGCAAGGGAAAGCCCTGACCTCACACCAATCAATATAAGACCTCCAAGTCCTATAGTAAACGGTAGAGGAAGACCGCTTCCTAGCGCTAATAAGAGTCCGAATCACAGCATCGGAAAGACCTTCCTCCTTCAAGATGGAGGTTTCAGCAGCCACGCCGCCAAAGCCAGCGATGGTAAATTGGGATAACGTAGTTGACCCTGGGTGAGCAGATCCGGCAGCAGGGGCAGAACTAACTGATCCTCTGCCAATCTTACCACGTCTGCGAACCAAACCTGTCTTGGCCACCTTGGGGCCACCAGAATTGCTGACGCGCCCTCCAGGGCCAGCTTGCGCACCACTCTGGCCACCATGGGAAACGGAGGGAACAGATACAGAAACCCCAGATCCCTCCAGTTCAGAGACATGGCATCCACTGCCAGAGCCAGTGGATCCTTCGAGAGAGACACAAATTCCGTAGTTTGTGATTGTGATGAGAGGCAAAGAGGTCCACCACCGGAAACCCCCACCTGAGACAAATCAAGCGAAACACCTTGGGACTGAGAGACCATTCCCCCCGGGCGAGATGAGGACCTGCTCAGAGAGCCCGCCTCCGTGTTCTCCACTCCCGGAATGTAGACTGCCGAAATACACGGGACATGGCTCTCCGCCCAGTCCAGAATCAAAGACACTTCCCTGAGGGCACTCCTGCTGCGAGTCCCTCCCTGGTGATTGATGTAGGCAACTGCCGTCCGATTGTCCGACCGAACCTGAACCAGCAGGCCCTGCAACTGATGAGTCAAGCGAAACAGAACCAACCTGATGGCTCTCAATTCCAGGACATTGATGGGCTCGTGAGCCTCCTGAGGCCCCCACAGACCCTGAAACTGAAGATCCTTCCAGAACCCCCCCATCCTGATAGACTGGCATCCGTGGTGACCGTCTCCCAACAAGGAGTCAGAAAGGATCTGCCCTTCAACAGATTGACTGAATTCAGCCACCAGTGAAGGGAGCGCCGAACCCGGGGGGTCATCAGGAAGGACTGATCCCACGACAGTGGAGACCTGTCCCAAACCGCCAACAGATGGAGCTGGAGTGTCCTTGTGTGAAACTGAGCAAAGGGAACTGCCTCGAATGAGGCCACCATCAATCCCACTAGTCTCATCCCCAGCCGGACGGCCGGACAAGGGATGGACAGGAGAAGCCAAACCAACTCCTGAATCAACAGAACCTTGGACTGAGGAAGAAACACCCTGGCCTGGGAAGTATCCAGAGACATTCCCAGAAAGGTCACTACCCTGGACGGAGAAAGGGAGGACTTGGGGTAGTTGATCACCCAACCGAATCTCTCCAGAGTGGATACCACCGTCCTGGTGTCCAACTCCGCTTGGCTGAAGGAAGACGCCATAATGAGAAGATCGTCCAGATAAGGCACAATGCGTATACCCTGGGCTCTGAGGAGAGCCATCACCCCAGCAGGCACCTTGGTGAAAACCCGTGGAGCCGAGGTAAGACCGAAAGGAAGTGCCACAAACTGAAAATGCTGATCCTCCACCACGAACCTGAGAAACCTCTGGTGCGCTGGAAAAATCGGAACGTGCAGGTAAGCGTCCTTGATGTCTATGGACAGAAAGACGAGGAGAGTAGATAGCTGAACGCAGCGTTTCCATGCGGAATTTTCGCGGACGGACGAACCTGTTGAGGATCTTCAGATCCAGGATGGGTCGAACCGAGCCGTCCTTCTTGGGTACCGTGAACAGATTGGAATCAACAAATGACAGCCATATCCAGAAGACTCTTTACTGCCGCCTGGTGCCCCTGCGCGGCCAGAGGGTCCGAAGGCACCTGAGACCTGAAGAATCTGGGAGGGGGCCGGAGCTCGAACTCCAGCTTGTAGCCGGAAGTCACCACTTCCCGGATACATCTGTCCGAGACCTCCCGGTCCCAGACCTGGGAGAAGTGTTGCAGCCGTCCCCCCACCCACACGGGTGAGGGCGCCCCCTCATTGCTGAGCTGGCTTAGCAGCGGGTTTGGGCTTAGAGCCCCAACTGTATCCTGGACGGGCACGTCCTCTGCCCCTGTTCCAGGAATCTCCTCTGGATGAGGGGAAAGCAAATCCTCTGCCAGCTCTTGCCCCACGAAAGGAAGGAGCAAATGAAACCGCCCCCCGAAAGGGACGGCATTGTTTCTTGCATTGAGGTAACTTACCGCCTTTGGCGACGGAATCCAATTTCTCTCCAAACAGCCGTAACCCTACAAAAGGGAGAGCCGTCAGCGACTTTTTTGACACAAAATCAGCCGCCCACTGGCGCAACCAAACCGAACGCCGAATAGTCACCAGCAGAGCAGACGTCCTGCCACACATCATCAGAGTGTCATCCAAGGCGGCTAGTACAAATGACAAAAACAATTCACACCTTTTAAGGCCAAGGAACTCGTCACTATCCGGATCAAGCCCAGAAGAAGTCAGCAGGTCCCTGACCACCGACCTGGTAGCCACCACCATCAGCGCCGAGTCACAAACAGGCTGTATGGCTGACCCAACACTGGCAAAACCATGACAAGCCATCTGGTCAATGCGTTTATCCTCACCATCTTTAAGAGTGGAACAATCAGGGACATTTAAAACAGCAGTGTTGGACAACCCCAGAATCGGTGCATCCACCTCAGGAGGGGATGCCCAACGCTTAACCGTATCCAAAGGAAAGGGATATTTTTTGTCCCAACCCTGAGGAATACCTGGGAGCCGAGCAGGCCTCTCCCATTCCTTAGCAATAATTCCATCAAAATGCTTTTGATTAGGAAATTCCAAGCGCGGCCTGGATTCCTCGAAAAACTCCCCCTTTTGCTGTGGAGCCGCCTCAGGAGGAGAAATAGCCAAAACCTCGAACATCTGAGCCAGAACGTTAGGAGTATCCGAGGACCTCCCCAAGTCCCGCTCGGTATCAGCGCCAACAAACTGCTGATCGTCTGAATTATCCGATTCCTCATACACCTCCCCTTCCTCAAGTGGGGAGTAATTGGACCAATCCAGATTATCAACATCATCAAGGTCAACCGCCGGCGAGGCCGGTGACAAGTGCTTTCTCTTAGCCGGAGCCTTTCGGGCAACCGCGCTGGAGAATAATTTTTCAAGATTGGCCAATCTGGCGCACATCTCGGATTGCAGCTCCCCACCCATGACAACGTCACACGGGGGTACGTATCAAGCTGGGAGGGGGAGGGGAACGACCGGCGGTGCTGAACCAGATGCCTGGGGTCCGGACTGTCGCGTAATAGTCTGCTGTGCACATGGTATACACAGAAGTACATCATCCCCAGTAAGGGATGCCCCATACACTTCCGGGATTGCCCCGAGGGGAGCCCGAGCCCAGTATCCTGGGATGCCTCCATACGGTGAACTTATAGATAGTCGCTATGACCAAGGGAATTACGCATATAAGCAACCCGGGATGCCCCTTTAATGTCCCAAGTGGAAGGATTTGTAATAAGTCAATTTAAACCCAGGGACCCTAGGACCGGGAGAAACCCCCTAAACCCCAATGTAGGTCTACCTGGAAGACACAACAGAACACAGAATAAGCATAGCAATAAAGTTAATTGGACAAGCATATACAGAAAAAAAAAGGGGGAGGGGGCCCGTAGGGCCACTCACTGTGCCTTCCTTCAGCAGGGAGTAATGGCTTTCTCACGCCACACGCGAATCAGCAGCAGCAGCAGCAGGAGGCAGAGAGGAGAAGGGGGGCGTGGCCAGCGCGGAGCGCGCAATGTTCTTCCAGGCCGGAGACCAGGCTCCGCAGCGGCGCCTGCCGCACGGGGGCGGGCCGCGACGTCCCGCCGAAAGCACGGCCCTGCCCCCTGCTTCCAGCGCGTGAGAGGAGATTTTCTCCCCTCGCCACCCGCACTGCAGCCACTTCAGATGCCAGCGCCGCGGCGACAGCGGCGGCCGCGGCGCCGGTCAAGTAGAAGCAAAGACAGGGGGGGCGGGCCGCGGCGACGTGCCAAACGCCCGGCCCCGCCCCCTACTCTCAGTATCTGAGGGGAGAAGCTCCCCTCCGCCATTGAAGCCGGCGCCGCGGTGGCAGCAAGCGGCGGCAGCGCCGTGAAGTAAAAAACAGACACTTAAAGTGACAAACACACACACACTAAGATATAAAGAATAAGGGCCTAACACAGGGGGAAAGACCCCCGACCCCTCCCCCCCACCCTCTAAGGAGAAGGGCATCCGGAGAGGGGAACACCACCTAGGGGGAAATGGGCGAGGGACAGGGCATCCCAAACCAGGGTCACCAACCCGGATAACCGCCTACCCTCTGGTACAGGGTCTCACGGTGGAGCATAGCTCCTGAGCACCTAAGGTGCCGATATACCCTCACTCGGACCGCAGCTTAGACTGGGAGGCAGGGAATCAACAAGGGATCCGGCGGAAATAGATAAATAGCGGGCCGGGAGTCATCCCGGCTACCTGAAATCCCCCTGTGCAAGGAGGAGACATCATCTTCTGACTTATGTTATGGATATCTTGAAGCGGGGTGTGTGACATACTTAGAATATAGCTTTTCTTTTCAACATGGATTAGATGGAAACGACAAAAAAACAGATATTCTTTCAAAACTGGGAAACTTCTATTACCCAAACTAATGTAAAAAAAGAAAGAGCGCAAGAAAGAGAGAAAGAGAAAAAGAACAAAGGGAAAAAAACTGGAGAAAAAGAACAAGATAGAGAAAGATAAAAAAAAAGAAAAAAGGAAAGAGAAAGAAATATAGTGAAAGAGAGAAAGAAAAATGGAAAAGAAAGATGGAGGGGAGGTAAAAAAAGGAGGAAGAGAGGAAGAAGCTGAAAACAGAGGAATACAGGAGGAAGGAGACAAGAGAAAGATGGAAAGGACATGAAAAAGGGGGAAGGGTACAGAAAGAGAGGAAAGGAAAAGAGGAATCCTGAAATAAAAGAGAAAGAATGGGACAGGGTCGTTCAAAAAGAAGAAAATGGTAAAAGAGAATGATCAAGTAATGTGCAATAGAAGAGGAGAGATGGGGGCATTTCAGAGAAGTGAGACTATCTGGTCCAACTGAGAGCTCCTGGCACCTGTGCATCTTCACAGCTCGACCAGCCATGATGGCCCTAGAGAGTCCTATTAAACCGAACCTTCAGCATAACTTAATGAAAAACCCAAACCCTTAACAAAACGATTCCCCGCATCTAAAATTAATATATTTTAAGTTTTTAGTCACTTACTTATTATTCTTTCCCCCACTGGGCTGCAACTCTGTTCAGGACTCTAGGATACAGGCTCCACCACCTTACATACTAAGGAGATCCAAGATGGCGGCTCATGGAACATCAGGCAGCCTGCAAATAGGAAGTGTCTTCTGACTGTGCCGCTCTGCATTCTGGGATTGCTGACCTTTTCCTGACCCCAGCTCTGCTCTGTCTGAGCAAAGCACAGCTATTACGAATACGAATACTTTATTGACCGTCAAGTAAGTAGAGGATACATACAAGGAATGCTTTTTGGAAGGGAGGTACCCCTTTAGAGCTATAAACATTAAATATAAAAATTAAACATTTTACATGTTACATATTATACATATTATACATTTTAACATATATACATATGATACACACAAAAGAAACTTGTGGCCCAGTATACCACAAGAACAGGAACCTAACTACAAAGGCACCACTCCTCCTCACCTAATAAACCAACAATACAACTAATTCATATCAAAAAAGAAATGTAATTCATCAATAAATCTTTAAAAAACATACAGTACATTAATCATCAGAAAACATTTAAAAGACATACCAACACATAACCCAGCCCAGCAGGGGGAAACCTAATCAGTCCCAATCATCTGTGCCAAAGCATAATAATCTTACAACACACAAATACATATATACTGGGAGGCCGATTCATTAATAGCGCCAGGTAGCGACAGATGAGCGACAGTAGCGTTATTTTCACAGCGCCCGCTAGTATTCGCTTTGCTTGGCCGTTGTTCGGCTGTTGACAGCGACCCCGTCGGTGTGCGGTAATGTTGAATACGGGGTTAGGAGTCGCTGTTTGACAGGTTCCGCGCTGTATGGGAGCGCATGACAGCGAATGGCCATAGCGAACGGCTCCCAGCATATTCATCAACAAATCACACTCAAAAAATTCTCGCGCTGGCGGCGATGGGTTAAAAGTAGTTTTTTAACCCCCAAACAACCATATTTAAAAAAAAAACAAAAAAAACAAGTTTTTCAAAACATTTTGCAATATGAATACATTAATACATTAATATCAGACCTGTAATATCAATTCTGCACAATTTTTTTATTTTTTTTTTTGACATTTAAAAAAAAAAAAAAAAATACATTAATAGCAATTAATTAAGAATATTTCAAGATTGCTCCATTGAAATGCATTGGAGAGCGCCAGGTAGCGAGAGGTCATACCTGTCGCTGTTCAAGGTCGCTCGCTGGCGCTGTGGGGTGAGGCTGGAATAATGATGAATGATTCGCTATCTGGCGCTCTGTCAGTCGCTAAGCAGGATCGGCTTGATAAATGTGTGATTGCGGAGGGGAGCCGGCGTTCTCGTGGCGGTGAGCGTCATTACCGTTCGCTCACCATTCGCTACCTGGCGCTATCCCTTGTTAAATAAGTGCCTAAATATCCTAAAGTGCCTATGTGCAATGTTAAAGTGCTATAAGTCAATAAACCTAAGATTTTTTTTAAAAACAACACAAAAGTCACCTCAGTGAGAAATATATAAGCCTTCTGCTGAGCGAGATAATCGACCACCCACGCGTTCCGTGACGGACTGTCACTTTTTCAAGGTGCCAGGTTCTTTTGTGTGATATATACATATGATGTTGTTGGTAACTAGTGACATGGTAGGTAGAGACAGGAAGTTTGCGGCAGGTTAATCAGTGATGGTTATTTAGCACCTTAAAGGCTATTTTTGTACCTAGAGGTTCTGGTCAAGAGAGCCAGGAACCTCCGGCCACAGGGCAAGAGTTTGAAAAAAGAATGACCTGGGTGTGTTGGGTCCTCAGCTATTCTTTTTGCCTTTGAGCTGATCCTTTCCGTGAATTGTACCTCCAGGGATGGTAAGGGGCACCGCCCTCCCTAAACTTTATCCCACTCTCCTCTTCTCAGTAAGTGTGATGCTTCTGAGTCAAGATAGCTGCGCCCGTATCCTAAAGTCCTGAACAGAGTTGCAGCCCAGTGGGGGAAAGAATAATAAGTGACTAAAAACGTAAAATATATTAACTTTAGACACTTGGGGAATCGTTTTATAAGGGTTTGGGCTTTTCAATAAATCATGGTGAAGGTCCGGTTTAAGCCCTTAAAGCTCTAACACACATCTGGCAGCGCTGTGCATCATCCAGAGGTCATTTACAGTAGATGTGATCTATTATTTTTGTTTTGGTTACTATGGTTACTATTTTTGTGCATCGTCCAGAGGTCATTTACAGTAGATGTGATCTATTACTTTTGTTTTGGTTACTATGGTTACTATATTTGTGCATCGTCCAGAGGTCATTTACAGTAGATGTGATCTATTATTTTTGTTTTGGTTACTATGGTTACTATATTTGTGCATCGTCCATAGGTCATTTACAGTAGATGTGATCTATTATTTTTGTTTTGGTTACTATGGTTACTATTTTTGTGCATTGCCCAGAGGTCATTAACAGTAGATGTGATCTATTATTTTTGTTTTGGTTACTATGGTTACTATTTTTGTGCATCGTCCAGAGGTCATTTACAGTAGATGTGATCTATTATTTTTGTTTTGGTTACTATGGAAACAGTAACATGACAACGGATGAATGAGGTCAGGCCAACCTGACATTAGCTTACATTTCTCTAGGAATTAGAAGTGCGTCATTTTTATGTTTTTTTTTTTTTTTTTTTTTTTTTTTTTTTTATTTAACTTTCGATTTGCCATAAAAATTTATATTTTTAATGCACACGCATGATGATAATCTTGTCTGCCTTTCTGCCATTCCTAAACTGTCCAAGAGAGGGCACTAGCTGTACTCCCATTAGAAATATTCAGGCAGGCTGATTCATTACTAACGCCAGGTAGCGACAGGTGAGTGTTTGTAGGCATTTCAGAGCGCCCGCTAGTAGTCGCTGTGCTCAGCCGTGGTTCGCTAGTTCAGAGCGCCTCAGTCGCTGTGAGGGAGTCGCTATATGAGCAGTACAGCGCTGTGTGGGAGCGAATGGTAGCGACTGGTCAGTGCGACCTACTCACACCATATTCATGAAAAAACAGCCTCAAACTGCGCCGGCGTTCAAAAATGCTTGAATGTAGCCCAGAGCGCCGGAGGCTGTGTGATTAAAGGCTGTTTTTGAACATGTATCCACCAGTAACAAAGCGAAAACATATAGAATTACATTGTTATAACATTGTAACATGAACACTTTAATACCAAGACATGTAAGGATAATTCTACATAAAAATATTATTAATACAAAAAGTTTTCAAAAATGTCATTTTCTTGCCCAGGATACATGTCAGAAGGTTTGTGTTTTTTTTTTAGGGAAAAAAAAAAATTGGGATCAGGAAAGGGATTTAAGGATCGTCCATAGAAATGTATGGGAGAGCGGCAGGTAGCGACAGGTTAGACGTGGCGCTCTGCAAGGCTGAACATCAGCGCTGTACGCTGAGCCTGGGCTAATGATGAATGTGACGCTACATGGCGTTGTTCCAGTCGCTCACCAGATTCGGCTTCATAAATGTGTAATTGCTGCCGTGTCTGGCGTTCACCTGTCGCTACCTGACGTTGTACAGGCATTACCTGGTGCTAGAGCTTCATGAATAAGGCCCTTAGCTTGAGGTTCCCTTTCTTCCATAGCATACAGTGACGGGAGAGAAAGCCGATGGGGGGATCAATGTTACAGGAGCAGGTGATGGGGTGTTATCCAGAAATCCTGCACAGGACATTTAAAGAGGACCAAAACCCACATTTTTATCTAGCATCTCCTGAATTCCTCTCCTCCATGAGGATTACCATTTTCCAATTTTTAGTGCTCCTGATTCACTCTAATCCCAGATAATGCCGCCTGTTTTAGCTATAAAGCTCCGCCTCCTCCATTCATTGACACTGTTGTGCGTGGCAATGATGTCATTGCCACACTTATGCAATGACAGATCTCCTTCCATCTTACAGAGAGGAACAGCAAATAAAAATAGTGCTCCAGGACGATTCAAAAATCCAAAATATCCATTTCTAGTCAGGGGCCGTATTTAGTGTTCATGCTGCCCTAAGCACTTCAAGCGCTGGCGTCCCCTTTTGTTAAGTAAAAAACGAAGGAAATAAAGGGGGAGCCCACACTTCCCCAAAAGTTACCAAGGGTACACAAAGTAAGTGGCACCACCCTCAAGAGTATAAGAAAGTATCTCAATTTTATTATTTATAATTACATATGACAAAAAAAAACATAATGACACTTACACAGATAGACAACATAAACACATAAAGACACAAGGGGGCGCCGGTGGTCTAATGAAAATCATAATAAAAATGTATCACTTGGTTCAAATAACAATATATAAACTCCCAATCAACTAACGGGGAGGCTGATTCATTAATAGCGCCAGGTAGCGACAGATGAGCGACTGTAGCAGTATTTTCACAGCGCCCGCTAGTATTCGCTGTGCTTGGCCGTTGTTCGGCTGTTGAGAGCGACTCAGTCGGTGTGCAGTAATGTTGAATACGGGGTTAGGAGTCGCTGTTTGACAGGTTCCGCGCTGTATGGGAGTGCATGACAGCGAATGGCCATAGCGAACGGCTCCCAGCATATTCATTAACAAATCACGTTTAAAAAATTCTCGCGCTGTGAAATGCTTGTTTAAACCCCAGAGCGCTGGCGGCGATGGGTTAAAAGTAGTTTTTTAACCCCCAAACAACCATATTTTTAGAAAAAAAGTTTTTCAAAACATTTTGTAATATGAATACATTAATATCAGACCTGTAATATCAATTCTGCACAATTTTTTTTTTTTTTTTTTACCTTAAAAAAAAAATCTAACATTGCAGAAGTGGTCACAGAATTTTTGACATTTAAAAAAAAAAAAAAATTATTAGCAATTAATTATGAATATTTAAAGATTGTTCCATTGAAATGCATTGGAGAGCGCCAGGTAGCGAGAGGTCATACCTGTCGCTGTTCAAGGTCGCTCGTTGGCGCTGTGGGGTGAGGCTGGAATAATGATGAATGATTCGCTATCTGGCGCTCTGTCAGTCGCTAAGCAGGATTGGCTTGATAAATGTGTGATTGCGGAGGGGAGCCGGCGTTCTCGTGGCGGTGAGCGTCATTACCATTCGCTTACCATTCGCTACCTGGCGCTATCCCTTGTTAAATAAGGGCCCAAGTTGTGCAAAATACGCAATAAATGTGCAAGATAAATACTGGCCAGTATAAAAATCACAATTGAGCATTCCTAATTCTATATTCAACAACCTAATTAATGCATATAACTAGCACCATAAAGCAGGAAAACGAGCCAGGGTGAGCAAAAAGAATAACAGAGCAAAAAATGTGTATACAGACCAACCGGAGCACCCCCACAGGAGTGAGACGCCAACGCGTGTTGTAGTGTCACCTGCACTACTTCCTCAGGGCGATTACATTGATGGCTCGTTTTCCTGCTTTATGCTGCTAGTTATATGGTGGGCTTTGGTCCGCTTTAACCTAAGGTTGGCCCTTGTTTATGAAACCAGAGGTCCATTGCAGTGTATTGTTGGTCTTGCAGGTGACCTTCAAGTAATGTATTGACCACTGGGTAGTGGATGGGGTAGGGCAGGGCCTCCATAAGGTATTTCTGGGTCCCACACACCAACAACAAACCGCAGCAGCCTGAAGAACCCTTGTACCCCACAGCAGCCTGATGCATACCTCCCAAGTGTCCCTGATTTGGAGGGACTGCCCCTCTTTTGAGTCCATGTCCCCCTGTCCCTCGTTGTTCTCATTTGATCATGCAGATCTGCATCAATAAATGATTTATTCGACCCATTCAAAGTGTTTCTATTGTTGTAACTGTTACACCCTATCTCCTATCCATCCCTCAATGACGTGGCTTAATTTAACAATTGTCCCTCTTTCCCACCCTGAAAAGTTGGGAGGTATGGCCTGAAGGGCCCTTGCACCCCACAGCAACCTAAAGGGCATCTGTATCTAGGGTTGCCACCTTTCCAAACAACAAATACCAGCCTTTTCATGGGTACATGGGTGTGGTCTTGTAGGGGGCTTGGTCTTGTAAAATTTAGGTTTAACCCTACTTCTTCACTTAAATACCTTATTTTTTACTTTCTAAAGTGCAACAAAACAGCAAACAGCAACAAAAATACTGGGAATTACCAAAAACTTACCGATAGGTTACTAAAAATACCAGTAAGGTGGCAACCTGTATCCCACATATTGATCAATCTTGTGAAGCTCACTCCTTAAAGTGGAACAAAACCTGGAATTTTGGCTTTCCCAGGTTTTGTTCTGTTTCCTGGGGGCATCCCAATTGGGGATGCACCACTGTGTGAAACCCCCCAGAAAGCCCTAAACCACTCACCTCCCCCGCGTCTCATTGGCGCATGCACGGGCGCTCAGCCAATGAGAGCCATTTGCTCTGTTTACTGCTTTTGGCAAACAGCTCTCATTGACTTAAATGGACTAGGGGCGGGAGCGCGTGTACAATACCGGGGATGCAGAAAATGTGGCAGCGCACACTCCCTATTGAAAACAATGAGAGCAGCCTGCCGAATTACATAGGCACTGCGCGCGGCTCTCATTGGAGTAAGAACCCGCGCATACGCCGTTGGACTAGGGAAAGGTAAGAGCATATGGTTGTCCTGGGGGGATACACACAATGGGGCATCCTGATTCGGGATGCCCTGGGAAAAGTTAAGCATCCGGCCCTGAAATCTTTAAGATTCTAAGCCGGATGCTGCTGGGTTTTGTTCTGCTTTAAATCGGAACAGATCCCTGGACTTTGACCATCACGAGTTTTGTTCCATCCTGATTTGAGATGACTATGTAAAACCCCTCAGATTGCCCATAAAGACTCACCTTTCCCTGGTTCTATGGCACATGTGGGCTCTCGTCCAAGCTGTTTGCTGTGCATATGTAATGTTCAACACACACCTCCAGCAACGGACGCTGTCCCACCTACAGCCTATGTGAATGTGGGGGACCATCTCGATTTGGGGTGTCTCAGGGTAAAGACCAGTGGCAGGTCCTAGAATCTTTTAGATTCCAATGCATTAGGTTTTGTTACGCTCAGCAACCACTAAGCCAACCTTCTCTTGCCTGTCCAGTGGCACACGAGTAGGCTCTCGTCCAATCAGAGTTGCTTGCGATGCATATGTAACTCAGCAAATGGCTCTGATTGTTTACAATGGGAAGCGAGTGCAGCCGCATCCCCTGCATCCTTGGGCTCTGCGCACCCCCCCAACTATTCAGATTGGCTGTGGCGGGGGCATGCATGCTGCTGGAGATACGGCAGATCTCCCTCCCCATTGAAATCAATGAGAACCCTTTGCTGACGGATATAAACAAGGCAAAGTGCTCTGATTGGATGAGAGCCCGCGCATGCTTCCCTGGACTGAGAAAGGGTGAATTTTTCTGCACAAACTGGGGGTGGGAGGGTTACACAGTGGGGCATCTCAAATCCCTGGGGCAAGGAACAAAACCTGGGAAAGTCAAAATCCTGGGTTTCGTTCCGCTTTAAATGCCCAATGGGAGGAGGTTGGAGAAAATCCTGTTCGCGTCTGCCATTCACCATGTTTAGACAGATGGAACGTCGCTCTGGGTATTGCTGGCTAAATATAGAAAATGTTATTTTCTAATAATGACTCTTCATTCTCTGTCTTCAGTTCCAGGTCCCACCGCTGGAGTTAAAGCTGCTGCGGCATCCGCTTCTATCGTTTACGTATCCTGGCTCCCCCCGCTGAAACTAAATGGAATCATCCGAAGGTACACCGTCTTCTGCTCACACTCCTACCCTACGGTAAGTTCCTGGACTGCATGACCTGCTTAACAGAGGGCAGGGCCGGCTCCAGGTTTATGTGGGCCCTTGGGCGGCATGGTCTCAGTGGGCCCCTTTTGTGGTGAAGAGTAGCGTCACATCACCGAGGGACGTCCCAAATCTGGATTCCCCCTAAGGATGATGCTATTTGGACCAAAACTCTAGTTTTTGTCTACTTTAAAGCGCACCAAACCCCTTTAAAGCTGACCTCGGAGTCTAAATGAATCTTGATACTCCTGATTTTAGATGCCCCTGTGTGCACTGCGGGATCACCAGTTTGAGTTAAAAGCCAAACCACAAACAAGGGAACCCAAATTGAGATGCCCCTGTAAAACGGACCAAAAGCCAGGGGTGGCATTGCTTGCATAGTGGGTATGCCAGCGATCCCAGGGGGTGTCACACAGTGGGGTATCACAGATTGGGATGCTCCAGGGATAGGAAATCAGCTGGGGTGGGCAACTTAAAAGCAGAACAAAACCCAGCACTTCCTCCCCTGGAATCTAAATCGAGATGCCCTGTTGTGTGGAACCCCGCCATTCGAGGAGATGTGGGCACCAGCTGTGGCAGCGCCCTCCCAGTCTGCCGCCGGTCAAGCGCTGTCGTGCACCCCAAAGGCCGGCCCAGTCTGTGGGCCTCGCAGAGGGTGGGGGCCCCCGGCAGCTGCCCGCCTTGCCAGGTGCTGATGCCGGCCCTGTCAGAGGGTACATTTCTTTCACAGGGCCCACCATGGTTCTGCAATGAAAAGTACATAACATTAGATGGACAGCCAACGCCCCGGCGGGCTATAGAGGCAAAGTGTGCAATGATCCACACAGGGGAGGGATGTGGCCACTGTCTCTGCCCCGCTCCTGTGTATGCTTTGTGCTGAACTGACAACCAGAGCACTAAGAGAGGTGTGATCAATGCATGAATTGCAGCTGTGACAGATTCCACTTTTGGACACTCAGATTAAACGGATGCCACCGCAGACCACACATGCATCACTGGATTGTGGGGGAGTTATGCATAACTTTCAACTTTTCAGGGTAGGAATTATTATTATTATTGTTTATTTATATAGCGGCATCATCTTCTGTAGCG
Source organism: Gastrophryne carolinensis (assembly GCA_027917425.1). NCBI lineage: Eukaryota > Metazoa > Chordata > Amphibia > Anura > Microhylidae > Gastrophryne > Gastrophryne carolinensis. The sequence continues at coordinate 496,126,700 of CM051236.1, forward strand.
CTTTACAGGGTATGGTTACAGACAAGGTAAAACATATAGTACAGGGAACAAAACAAAACAGTACTAAATTAGATGCCACCGGGTTTAAACCAAGTGTTTTGAGCACAGGAGACAATAGGAAGGGGAGCCCTGCCCTTGCAAGCTTACAGTCTAAAGGATGAGGGTGGAGACGAAAGGTAGGGATGAGTAGGGACTAATGTTAAATGAAGCCACACTCCCTCATTGGAGGATGGGTAGGAGATAGGGTGTAACAGTTACAACAATATTCATTCTTTGAATAGGCAAATGAATCATTTATTGCTGCAGATCTGCATGTTACACCTCAAAGAGGGACAAATGAGAACAACGAGGGACATGGGGACATGGACTCAAAAAAGACACAATGCCTCCAAATCCGGGACAGTTGGGAGGTATGAGGATAGTTGTAACAGTTAAAAAACAGTTAAAAAATTGGGAGGAGGGAGGGCTGGGCGATTGCTCTGCACAAAATCAGCTAGGGAATGTATTCAACGTGAAAGAACACAGACACACAATGCCCTGAGATATTGGTTTGGAAGAGCTATTGGTATTACTAAGAACTAAGAACTAGAAAGAACTATTGGTATTAAAGAGCACTGACCCCCAAGGGGCCTGAACATTTGGTATTAACGAGTACTAACACACAAGTGCCCTAATCCAGTGAACACTACACAAAACCTTTTTTTTTTTTTCTTTTTTTTTCTTAAGTGCCCTGAACCAGTGGATACTCCACTAATAATCGGTATGAAAAAGTACTGACACCCAAGTGCTTGGAGCAATTGCTATTACAGAGTACTGACACCCAAGTGCTTGGATCAAGTGCTATTACAGTGCACTGAAACAGAAGTGCCCTGAACTATTGGTATTAAAGATTTCTGACCCCCAAGTGGCCTGAACAATATGAAAGAGCATTGACACACAAGTGCCCTGAATTATGGTATGAAAGAGCACTGACACACAAGTGCCCCGAACTGTTGGTATTAAAGAGCACTGACACTCAAGTGCCCTGAACTATTGGTATTAAAGATTACTAACCCCCAAGTGACCTGAACAATTGGTATGAAAGAGTACTATCACACAAGTGCCCTGCCACTCAGGTGCTATTACAGTGTACTGACACTCAAGTGCTGTTACAATGTACTGACACTCAAGTGCTATTACAGTGTACTGAAACTCAGGTGCTGTTACAGTGTACTGACACTCAAGTACTTTACAGTGTACCGAAACTCAAGTGCTATTACAGTGTACTGACACTCAAGTGCTATTACAGTGTACTGACACCAAACCTTTCTAGCCCACACTCCATTCTCTTTCCTAGACTAAATGTCCTGAAAAGGACAATAGCGTGCACAAACCCCTATCTAACCATGAGTCCCTGAGCTTTCCCTTTATAAATGTTCCTACATTTATTCGGTTTATTTAAAAAAAAATAAATCTTTAATTGTCCCTTAGCAGTAGGACCTCTCCCTATCTAATGCAGAGTAAGCGACAGCGTGACACGGGCTCAATGGTGGGGCGGGTTCGGCCCGAGCACCAAACGCGTGCATGGATTTCAATTTGAAATCCGAACTCGCAAAGTTCCGTTGGGGTTCGCTCAGCCCTACTCATGGGTAGCGAGAGCAGGTGGGCCCTGTGGGCCTGGGCTCTGCCTGACACAGAACTGCCATGGAGAATTGAAGTCCACCTTAATAATAATAGCGACTTAGATCTGAAATTTCTGTAAACATGGCAAAATTGTTGTGCCACTATGTCCTTGCAGATCTGCAACTTATCTGGCACAGAGTTGGCAGGAGGATTTAGATCTGCTTTAAGCAAAAGAGGACCTGTCTTCAGTGTATATAATATGGGCAGTTTAATGACTAGCCTTCAGCATGATCTATAGCCCGGGCTCGGCGCTGGGTCGGGTGAGTCAGTGTGTAGGTGGCTTGCTCCCTGTAAACACGTATAAGCTGTGTATGTGCGCCGTGTGCTGGTGACTCAGCCGGGACTGGCGACCTCCATATCACATTTTATAAAGCTTATATGCGAAATTACTACGATCAATCTTGGAGCGAGCTGGGGGGAGGGGGGATGACATTTTTGAAACTTTGGGGCAGATTAACCAAGAGGCCGCTGGGATGTGAAGATGGGGGATGAGAAATACCTTGGGATGCCCACAAAACTTGGGATTTCTATTATGCGATCGAAAGTGCGTGGTGGGAGTGAGTCACGCTGGTGAAATCCTTTAAGCTTGCTTTGGCGCTCAGTCCCTGAGCATGGTGGGCAGTGGATGCCTGGGGGGGAACCACCACCAACTCTTTCTCCGAAGTCTGATGGCCTTCAGTTCACGTTGGGTCTAGGACTTTGCCATCACCCCGGCATCCTTTTCCACCCATTCCTCCTTGCTAGCCTCCCTCTCAGACTCAACATGGCAGAGAGCTGCAGCAGTCGGCACTGGGGTTTCATTATCATCATCGAGGGTGTCCTGTAATGGTCCGCTGGCCAAGTCCTCCTTGTTGGGCATCTGGTAACTCTAGGTCTGCAGTTGGGGCAGGGGCAGGTGGATGGCCCACGGCATCCCAGCTAGGAGCGTTATAGAGCATTACTGAGCTGGGGGGAGGGGGGCGGTGACATTTCTGAAACTTTGGGGCAGATTAACCTAGAGACTGCCGGGATGTGGAGATGGGGGATGGGAAATGCCTCGGGATGCCCTCAAAACTTGGCACTTCGATTATGTAACCGAAAGTGCGTGGTGGGCGTGAGTCACCAACTCTGGGTGTTATTTCTCTTTAAAATGGTCCTTCCCCTGGGGCACCCTGGTTTTGGATGCCTGTTGTGTGAAACCCCCCAGGCCATCAAGTTAACTCCCCTCCCCTTAACCCACAGCGCGGCAAGCCCAACTTACGAGCGACACGCTGCATCACAGCCAATCAGTTGCAGCGAGCGGGGCAGCGCAGAGCTGAGAAGGGAGGCAAGTGATGCCGGCACTGGCTACTCATATGCCATGGGCTCGGGGGAAAGGTAAGGTTACTGGGCACCCTGGGGGGTTTAAAAAAGCCAGGCATCCCAGTTTGGGATGGCCTGTCGGGAAGCATTAAGCCTGCTCTGGAGTCTCAAAGGCTCCAGGATGGTCCACTTTAAGGAGGAAATCAAACATTTTAATTTCCTCTTCACACACCAATCCCTCCCCCTGCAAAAACATCTGTACTGCTCTGTTACTCAAGTTCACAGATGTAAGCAGAACCCCCCCCCCCCCCCCGGCATCAGTTGTGGATTGCGCTGTTCAGGTGAGTTCTTAATCCTGCGTAGTCCAAAGGGAGGGATGGCCAAGGAATTTACTACCAGATTAAAGAAGCACTATCGCGCAAAATGGCTCAATGATAAAAATCCATATAAATATGCTGGATGACAGGAGGAGGGGTCACTTATACCAGGAATCAAGAAATATCCAACCAGGATTGTTTTTCTTTATTTTAATGGAAGTTAAACGGCGTCCGGGGTGACAGACTCTGTCCCCCCTGATAGACTAAACCTGTCACCCCTGGATTGTATACCTACTATGAGAGAATAAACAACAAGCTTGGCGGGAGTTTTATTCAGTTCGGGTGTATAAGTGACCCCTCCTCTCATTAGCCAATAGGTTTATATATATTTTTATTACTACTCAATTTTGCGATAGTGCTCCTTTAACCAAGAGGCCGCCAGGATGTGGAGATGGGGGATGGGAAATGCCTTAAAGTTGACCAACACCCAGGATTTTGACTATCCTGGGTTTTGGTCCACTTTGGCACTGTGTGAAACCCCCCAGAAACCCGAAAAAACTCACCTCTCCCCGCTCCCACGTGGCCGCGCCGTCCAATCCCCGCCGACGGACAAGCAGAGTGACAGCGACGGACAAGGGGCTCGTCCGCCACCGCCTCCCGCGCGTCACTCGCGGGCGCACATCTAGAGGGGCGCGCGGGAGGCGGCGGCGGATGAGGTAAGGAGTTTGGGGGGTTTCACCCCGCGGGACATCCCGATCTCGGATGTCCCGCAGTGAGTGAGGGGATCTTATAGATTCCCGGGCCGATCACCCCTGGGTGTTAGTCCACTTTAAGATGCCCACTGTGTAAAAGCATCGTGCTTGACACTCCAGCCATGTGTCCAATCAGCATTCTATGCTGTGCATATTAATGAGCAGTGCAGAATAATGAATGAAAGGATAGCAACAGGCATCCACATGGACTCTTCCCTCCGGCTGTGCATTCCCACTCTACAGCCATTCATATAGGCCTGGCATGGGTGCTCTTATCAGCCAAAGGGATGCCATCGTGGGCCGCACATGCACAATGGGATCGCCAGAAAGGTAAGATTCTGACTGATCCGGGGCATTCCACATTTTTGGGCATCCCAGTTCGGGATGCCCCACAGAGAATGGGACCAGAGTCCCTAGAGTCTTAAAGACTAGGCCGGTGGTTTCTCACCGTCAACCCCTTGACTGTCACACAAAAATTGTCGAAGCGGCCCCAGAAAAGTGCAGATGGGCGGGTTATAGCTGAGCTTTTCACAGACAGAGCAGATCTGAGGTCAGGAAAAGGACAGCAATCCCAGAATGCAGAGCAGCACAGTCAGAAGACACTTCTTGTCTGCGGGCAGCCTGAGACTCTATGAGCTGCCATCTTGGATGTTAAAAGGTAAAAAAAAACTGCAGTAGGTGCAGGTAGTATGATTTTTAATGTGGGCGATCTGTATTTAGGAGGTGGGGAAACATACAAGATAGACTCTTATTCAGGGTGAAGGTCCTCTTTAAAGACTCGCCTAAATTTAGACTGTAGGATGAGTAATTTTTGTCCCATGTTGTGTTCCAGCAGACAGGCAGACAGGTAGGTAGGTGGAAGGGCAGCTAGGAGGCCTTGGCTGATGGGCAAATGGACAGTCAGGCTGGTAGGTGGGCAGCAGGTAGGTAGGTACGTGATCAGGCACGCAGTTGGGCGGACAGACTGGTAGGTAGCTGGGTGGGCAGACAAGTAGGTAGGCGGGCTGCAGGCAAGTAGGCCTTCCAGCACAGGGTAAGCAGCTTGCACACATTTTCTTCAAACGTTCTGGGCCTGGGGAGATCACTAAAGGGGTAAAAGCAGAACTAAACTAGGGATTTCGATTATCTGAATAAGAGTGTGTGGTGGAAGTGAAAATCCTGGATATTGTTCCTCTTTAAAGTGGTCCTTGGGGCACCCTGGCTTTGGATGTCCGCTGTGTGAAACCCCCCAGGATCCTGAGCTAACTCACCTCTCCTCAACCCACAGTTAGGTGGTTAGGCCAGCTTACGGGCGACATGCGGCATCACTTTCTCCCTTCGGCTGTGCACAGCCACACACAGCCAATAAGTTGTGGTGAGCGGGGCAGCGCAGGGAGGCAAGTGATGGCGGCTGCTCATATGCCATGGACTCGGGGGTTAAAGGTACATTTACTGGGTTTCAAACTGCCGGGCATCCCCTGGGGGGAGGCAGTATGCCTGCTCTGGAGTCTCACAGACTCCAGGATGGGTTATGGTCCACTTTAAAGAGGAAATGAAACATTTCTTTGCCACTTCACATACCAACCCCTCCCCCTGCAAAAACAGCACTGTACTGGTCTGTTACTCAAGTCCACAGCTGTAAGCAGAACCCCCCCCCCCCCGCCGGCATCAGGTGAGGATTTCGGGGATCAGGTGAGTTGTTTATTTTGTATTATTTTAATGCCCAAATCCTGCTTAGTGCAGAGGGAGGGAGGGAGGGATGGAAAAGGGGTTTACTACAAGTTTGGACTTTTCCTTTAAAGTGGATCAAAACCCAGGGCATCCAAAATCGGGATGCCCGCTGTGTGAACCCCCCCCCCCCCAGGTCGCCCTATACACTTACCTTGGGTCCCGGTCCATCGGCACATGCGCGAGCAGCGACGCATCCCCTCTATCCCTCTAGCAGGGCGCGTGCCTGCGCCAGACATTTGTGAATAGCACGCTCCCTGTTAGAGGGAAGCGGGGGATGCGGCTGTCAACGTTCTTGGAGCTGCTGGCCTTAGATGAAGCTTAGATGACGTGACGTCAGTGGATCCGAGCGCGCTGATTGGACTAACGGACGCGCATGCGCCGTAGGACCGGGACGAGGTGAGTTATTTTTGGCGATCTGGGGGGGGGGGAGGACCAAACCCCAGGATAGTCAAAATCCCACGCCCACCACCAACTCATTTATGACTAATATCTACAGGGGTGGTTGAAAATATTTGAATAAGCCATGCCCTAAACCACACCCATATCCCTGTGTATCCATGGTTGATATCTCTGCCATACCTCCCAACTGCCCCTGATTTAGGACTGTCCCTCTTTTGAGTCCATGTGCCCGTGTCCCTCGTTGTTCTTCTCTGTCTTTTTTTGAGGTTTAATATGCAGATCTGCACCAATAAATGATTCATTTGCCTATTCAAATTGTTTATATTGTTATTAGAGATGAGCGAACTTTTGAAAAATTCGATTCGACTGATTCGCCGAATTTTCCGACAAAAATCGTTTCGACCCGAATAAATTCGCGACGAATCGCTATTAAAAACGGCTATTTCTGAGCCTCCTAGAGCCTCAATAGGGTTGTAAACCATTCAGCCTTGCTGTAACACACACAGGATGCGTGCTGGGTTAGTTAAATAATACTTTGAAGAAATATCACATGCAGATCAGAGGCATCGCTAATAGAATCGCAGAGCGGCACAATTGCAGAGAGTTGAAGTGGCATCACTATGAGGGGCAGAAGGAGCCCAAATATACACTGGAGTTGGCCTCAGGAGCCCAAAAATTGGATGAATCACACCCTGGAGTTGGCAGAAGTTGGCAGCAGCAGCAGCAGGAGCCCAAATATACACTGGAGTTGGCTTCAGGAGCCCAAAAATTGGATGAATCACACCCTGGAGTTGGCAGGAGTTGGCAGCAGCAGCAGCAGGAGCCCAAATATACACTGGAGTTGGCTTCAGGAGCCCAAAAATTGGATGAATCACACCCTGGAGTTGGCAGGAGTTGACAGCAGCAGCAGCAGGAGCCCAAATATACACTGGAGTTGGCTTCAGGAGCCCAAAAATTGGATGAATCACACCCTGGAGTTGGCAGGAGTTGACAGTAGCAGCAGCAGGAGCCCAAATATACACTGGAGTTGGCTTCAGGAGCCCAAAAATTGGATGAATCACACCCTGGAGTTGGCAGCAGCAGCAGCAGGAGCCCAAATATACACTGGAGTTGGCTTCAGGAGCCCAAAAATTGGATGAATCACACCCTGGAGTTGGCAGCAGCAGCAGCAGGAGCCCAAATATACACTGGAGTTGGCCTCAGGAGCCCAAAAATTGGATGAATCACACCCTGGAGTTGGCAGGAGTTGACAGTAGCAGCAGCAGGAGCCCAAATATACACTGGAGTTGGCTTCAGGAGCCCAAAAATTGGATGAATCACACCCTGGAGTTGGCAGAAGTTGGCAGCAGCAGCAGCAGGAGCCCAAATATACACTGGAGTTGGCTTCAGGAGCCCAAAAATTGGATGAATCACACCCTGGAGTTGGCAGGAGTTGACAGCAGCAGCAGCAGGAGCCCAAATATACACTGGAGTTGGCTTCAGGAGCCCAAAAATTGGATGAATCACACCCTGGAGTTGGCAGGAGTTGACAGCAGCAGCAGCAGGAGCCCAAATATACACTGGAGTTGGCTTCAGGAGCCCAAAAATTGGATGAATCACACCCTGGAGTTGGCAGAAGTTGGCAGCAGCAGCAGCAGGAGCCCAAATATACACTGGAGTTGGCTTCAGGAGCCCAAAAATTGGATGAATCACACCCTGGAGTTGGCAGGAGTTGACAGCAGCAGCAGCAGGAGCCCAAATATACACTGGAGTTGGCTTCAGGAGCCCAAAAATTGGATGAATCACACCCTGGAGTTGGCAGGAGTTGACAGCAGCAGCAGCAGGAGCCCAAATATACACTGGAGTTGGCTTCAGGAGCCCAAAAATTGGATGAATCACACCCTGGAGTTGGCAGGAGTTGACAGCAGCAGCAGCAGGAGCCCAAATATACACTGGAGTTGGCTTCAGGAGCCCAAAAATTGGATGAATCACACCCTGGAGTTGGCAGAAGTTGGCAGCAGCAGCAGCAGGAGCCCAAATATACACTGGAGTTGGCTTCAGGAGCCCAAAAATTGGATGAATCACACCCTGGAGTTGGCAGGAGTTGACAGCAGCAGCAGCAGGAGCCCAAATATACACTGGAGTTGGCTTCAGGAGCCCAAAAATTGGATGAATCACACCCTGGAGTTGGCAGAAGTTGGCAGCAGCAGCAGCAGGAGCCCAAATATACACTGGAGTTGGCTTCAGGAGCCCAAAAATTGGATGAATCACACCCTGGAGTTGGCAGGAGTTGACAGCAGCAGCAGCAGGAGCCCAAATATACACTGGAGTTGGCTTCAGGAGCCCAAAAATTGGATGAATCACACCCTGGAGTTGGCAGGAGTTGACAGCAGCAGCAGCAGGAGCCCAAATATACACTGGAGTTGGCTTCAGGAGCCCAAAAATTGGATGAATCACACCCTGGAGTTGGCAGAAGTTGGCAGCAGCAGCAGCAGGAGCCCAAATATACACTGGAGTTGGCTTCAGGAGCCCAAAAATTGGATGAATCACACCCTGGAGTTGGCAGGAGTTGACAGCAGCAGCAGCAGGAGCCCAAATATACACTGGAGTTGGCTTCAGGAGCCCAAAAATTGGATGAATCACACCCTGGAGTTGGCAGGAGTTGACAGCAGCAGCAGCAGGAGCCCAAATATACACTGGAGTTGGCTTCAGGAGCCCAAAAATTGGATGAATCACACCCTGGAGTTGGCAGGAGTTGACAGCAGCAGCAGCAGGAGCCCAAATATACACTGGAGTTGGCTTCAGGAGCCCAAAAATTGGATGAATCACACCCTGGAGTTGGCAGAAGTTGGCAGCAGCAGCAGCAGGAGCCCAAATATACACTGGAGTTGGCTTCAGGAGCCCAAAAATTGGATGAATCACACCCTGGAGTTGGCAGGAGTTGACAGCAGCAGCAGCAGGAGCCCAAATATACACTGGAGTTGGCTTCAGGAGCCCAAAAATTGGATGAATCACACCCTGGAGTTGGCAGAAGTTGGCAGCAGCAGCAGCAGGAGCCCAAATATACACTGGAGTTGGCTTCAGGAGCCCAAAAATTGGATGAATCACACCCTGGAGTTGGCAGGAGTTGACAGCAGCAGCAGCAGGAGCCCAAATATACACTGGAGTTGGCTTCAGGAGCCCAAAAATTGGATGAATCACACCCTGGAGTTGGCAGAAGTTGGCAGCAGCAGCAGCAGGAGCCCAAATATACACTGGAGTTGGCTTCAGGAGCCCAAAAATTGGATGAATCACACCCTGGAGTTGGCAGGAGTTGACAGCAGCAGCAGCAGGAGCCCAAATATACACTGGAGTTGGCTTCAGGAGCCCAAAAATTGGATGAATCACACCCTGGAGTTGGCAGAAGTTGGCAGCAGCAGCAGCAGGAGCCCAAATATACACTGGAGTTGGCTTCAGGAGCCCAAAAATTGGATGAATCACACCCTGGAGTTGGCAGAAGTTGGCAGCAGCAGCAGCAGGAGCCCAAATATACACTGGAGTTGGCTTCAGGAGCCCAAAAATTGGATGAATCACACCCTGGAGTTGGCAGGAGTTGACAGTAGCAGCAGCAGGAGCCCAAATATACACTGGAGTTGGCTTCAGGAGCCCAAAAATTGGATGAATCACACCCTGGAGTTGGCAGAAGTTGGCAGCAGCAACTTCATCCAATTTTTGGGCTCCTGAAGCCAACTCCAGTGTATATTTGGGCTCCTGCTGCTGCTGCTGCCAACTTCTGCCAACTCCAGGGTGTGATTCATCCAATTTTTGGGCTCCTGAAGCCAACTCCAGTGTATATTTGGGCTCCTGCTGCTGCTGCTGTCAACTCCTGCCAACTCCAGGGTGTGATTCATCCAATTTTTGGGCTCCTGAAGCCAACTCCAGTGTATATTTGGGCTCCTGCTGCTGCTGCTGCCAACTTCTGCCAACTCCAGGGTGTGATTCATCCAATTTTTGGGCTCCTGAAGCCAACTCCAGTGTATATTTGGGCTCCTGCTGCTGCTGCTGCCAACTTCTGCCAACTCCAGGGTGTGATTCATCCAATTTTTGGGCTCCTGAAGCCAACTCCAGTGTATATTTGGGCTCCTGCTGCTGCTACTGTCAACTCCTGCCAACTCCAGGGTGTGATTCATCCAATTTTTGGGCTCCTGAAGCCAACTCCAGTGTATATTTGGGCTCCTGCTGCTGCTGCTGTCAACTCCTGCCAACTCCAGGGTGTGATTCATCCAATTTTTGGGCTCCTGAAGCCAACTCCAGTGTATATTTGGGCTCCTGCTGCTGCTGCTGCCAACTTCTGCCAACTCCAGGGTGTGATTCATCCAATTTTTGGGCTCCTGAAGCCAACTCCAGTGTATATTTGGGCTCCTGCTGCTGCTGCTGTCAACTCCTGCCAACTCCAGGGTGTGATTCATCCAATTTTTGGGCTCCTGAAGCCAACTCCAGTGTATATTTGGGCTCCTGCTGCTGCTGCTGCCAACTTCTGCCAACTCCAGGGTGTGATTCATCCAATTTTTGGGCTCCTGAAGCCAACTCCAGTGTATATTTGGGCTCCTGCTGCTGCTGCTGCCAACTTCTGCCAACTCCAGGGTGTGATTCATCCAATTTTTGGGCTCCTGAAGCCAACTCCAGTGTATATTTGGGCTCCTGCTGCTGCTGCTGCAAAAAATGGCCTAAAGACATAAATATGTTTTGCACCATTTGGAAAGTGTAAAACGTGGCACCATGCTGAATCTAGTCGCATGCATCAGGCATTGGTGGGTGGAAATCCTGGCTGATCCATCCCTGATTCATTTTGACAAAGGTGAGTCTCTCCACATTTTTAGTTGACAGACGAGTTCTCCTCGCCGTAACTATGGCCCCCGCCGCACTAAACACCCGCTCAGATGGCACGCTACTTGCCGGGCAGGACAGCTTTTCCAGGGCAAACTCTGCTAGTTGCGGCCACAAATCAAGTTTGGCTGCCCAGAAGTCCAGCGGATCCTCAAGGTGTGTTGGCATGGTCATGTCAAAGTATGACATGACCTGCTGGTTCAGGTCCTGCTCCAGGTCTTCCTGCTGCTCATGAGTAGCCTCACTATGCGGGTGTAGAAAGCTACTCATTAGCGACTGAAGACTGAGGCTGCTGCTGCTGATGGAGCTTCTGCTGCTGCTGCTGCCAACCCCCCCAGCGGCCATGGCAGTGGAAGGTGAGCGCAGAGGTCCCCTCGAGTCAGACCTGCGAGAGTATGGACCATGGCGCAGATAGGCATCGGCCAACTGCCTACGTAGAATGTCTTTGTAGTAGTTGAGTTTGTCCTCCCTCTCGGTGGGTTTAAAAAATGCCCCCATTTTGTGCCGGAAGCGAGGGTCCAATAAGGTGGACAGCCAGAAGTCATCCCGCCGACAGATGGAAACAATTCTGGGGTCACTACGCAAGCACGTGAGCATGCTTCGTGCCATTTGCGCAAGTGACTCGGATGGACTACCTGTCTCCATCTCCACTGCATACTGCCACGGTGTGCCCGGGTCCTCTGTCTCTCCTTCCTCAAAAACCTCTAGCTCCTCTGGCTGCTCCTGCTCCTCCTCTCCTGTCCGCTGACTAGATAAACCAGCCATTTCGCCAAGCCTAAACTGTGTTTTGCTGGGCAACTCCTCCTCCTCCTCTTCCTCCTCCTCCTCCTCCAGTTCAGCTCCAAGGGGGTTCATGTGGCCGTAAGATGTAAACGCCATGTCTCCAGTGCCCTGACCAGCCATGGTTTCCAACATGTGCTGTAGTACATGAAGCAGTGGAATCACGTCGTTCATCCCGTAATCCTGCCGACTGACAAATAAAGTGGCTTCCTCAAAGGGCCTGAGCAAACGGCAGGTGTCACGTATGAGCTGCCACTGGTTGACATTGAAGTTACACAGGGGAGTCCCCCTATCTGCTTGGATCATCAGGAAATCCGTGATGGCTTTTCTCTGTTCATATAATCGGTCCAACATGTGAAGGGTGGAATTCCAACGGGTGGAAACATCGCAAATCAGACTATGTTGGGGGATACCATTCTGACGCTGTAGCTCAAGAAGGGTGTGTTTGGCGGTGTAGGAGTGGCTGAAGTGCATGCAAAGTTTCCGTGAAGTTGTTAGGATGTCCTGCAGATGGGGGGAACACTTCAGAAACCGCTTGACAACCAGATTGAAGACGTGAGCCATGCAGGGGGCATGGGTCAGGCTTCCTTGGCGCAGCGCAGACAAAATGTTCTTCCCATTGTCGGTAACCATGATTCCCATTTTAAGTTTTCTCGGAGTAAGCCATGTTTGGATTTCCTGATGAATACATTTAAGCAGTTCCTCCCCTGTGTGACTCCGTTCGCCAAGACAAACCATGTGAAGCACTGCGTGACACCTCCGTGCCCTGCACACATGGTAGACTGGAGGGGCACTGAGACTTGAGCCTACAGTGGAGGGTGAGGAGATGGCGGAGGATGAGGAGGCCGAGTCGCACGGTGTCACAGGCCCAATGGGCAGAGAGCGCGGAGGCCGAAGCGGCGTGACCTGTCCAAGTTGCTGCTGCAAAGGGACCACATTCACCCAGTGGGCCGTAAACGACATGTACTGCCCCTGACCGTAGTTACAGCTCCAGATGTCGGCGCTGCCATGTATTTTGCTACACACCGACAGGCTCAAGGACTGGCCCACCTTCTGTTCAACAAAAGTGTGCAGCGCTGGTACTGCCTTCTTGGCAAAGAAATGACGGCTTGGGACTCTCCACCTCGGCTCGGCACAAGCCATCAGTTCTCTGAAAGGTGCAGATTCCACCACCTGAAAAGGGAGCGACTGCAGCACCAGCAACTTGGACAGGAGCACATTCAGCTTCTGCGCCGTAGGATGAGTGGGCGCATACTGCTGTCTCTTGGACATGGCTTCGCTGATGGATTGCTGGCGGGATGCATGACTTGGAGGAGGAGGAGGAGGAGCAGGAGCGACAGAGGATGGGTATGACGCACAGCTGCCTTCGGCTGAGGTGCTAGAGCCTTGGCTGGCAGAAATTGGGAGCTCACTTGGTGAGGAAGCAGACTGGACCACCCCTTGGGAGCCTCGGTTCTCCCAGGTCGTTTTATGGTGACGCATCATATGTTGACGCAGGGCCGTGGTGCCAACATTTAGACCCTGGCCACGCTTCACCTTTTGCCTACATATCTTGCATGTGGCCATGTTACCCTCCTGCGGATGCCTCAGGAAAAACTGCCACACTGCCGAGTAGCTACTTTTCCCACCCCCTGGCCTCACTGATTCACTGCTGCTGTTGCCAACTCCAGGAACCCCTGCTCCACTACCTCCCGATAAGGTAGACTGCCGCACAGCAGGTGCTCTACCCCGGCCCCGGCCCCGGCCGGCTCCAGCCTTTGGAATTGTGCCCCCATGCTGACTGCTACCACTTTGCTGCCTCAGCTGCTGACTCCGGGGCAACCTGCACCCCTCTTCTCCTGATGATGACGATGAAGCCCCTTCATCACCCGGCTCCCAAGTGCGATCGGCTTCATCGTCATCATCATCATCATCACCGGGTTGTGGCTGTACGTCACTGATGTTCGTGGATTCGTCAACAGTGTCTGGCGCAGGAGCTGGAACGCTCGCAGCACCCACGACACTGTCCACATCACTATTTGTCTGCCTAGCTAAAGAAGCCACCTCCATTTCTTGGCTGGGCAGTAGCTGCTGACTGTCCTCTATCTGATGGTCCTCCTCACTAAAGAGTGGAGCTGAACCCAAAGCATAGGATACGTCGCTGGGGGAGGGAACGGCGTAGGCCAGAGGCAATGGGAGGACAGGGACTGCTCTCGGGGCATGCCAACTCAGGGTTGTGTCAGAGGAACCTACCGACCCTAGACTGGGGGTCTCAGACGTAAGTTGTGATGATGTTGTTGATGAGCGCGTCAACCAATCTACGACGGCAGATGCGTTACTGGTGGAGACCCGACCGCTAGCAGATACTGGCAGATTAGGTCTCTCAGCGTGACTCCTGCTGCTACTGGCCCCCAGTCTGATGCGAGCTCTTCCTGCGGAATCTTGGCCTCTGCCACTCCTCTTTTCACTTCCAGGCACTTGTCTGCCCGACATAGTCTAACTGGCGTGGTAGTAGGTGATATTTAAAAAAACCCCGGGCAGCGGTGGGTCTATATGAAACAGAATATAATGCACACCAAAAGTGAGCAGTAACACTCAGCCTCCAACAGGCCTGCTTAGTGTAAATAAGAGAGCTGCTTAATGTAAATAAAGAGGGGTATGCTATGTTACAGAATGGGATGCCTCAACAGAAGTGCACCTGGCAGGCAGCAGTAAGCCTATGCCCAGCAAAAGTGTCTTATAATATAAATATAATAAGAGCAAATGCTTATATGGTCTTAAACAGAGGCTGCTTTAGTCACAGAATGGGATGCCCTGGGCAGGAATCGACCTGGCAGGGTCCAGTAGGGCTTTGGCCAGCAAAAGTGTCTTTATCAGGCCTAATTTCAAATATGATTAGAGCAAATGCTTATATGGTCTTAAACAGAGGCTGCTTTAGTCACAGAATGGGATGCCCCGGGCAGGAATCGAGCTGCCAGGGTACAGTAGTGCTTTGGCCAGCAAAAGTGTCTTTATCAGGCCTAATTTCAAATATGATTAGAGCAAATGCTTATATGGTCTTAAACAGAGGCTGCTTTAGTCACAGAATGGGATGCCCCGGGCAGGAATCGAGCTGCCAGGGTACAGTAGTGCTTTGGCCAGCAAAAGTGTCTTTATCAGGCCTAATTTCAAATATGATTAGAGCAAATGCTTATATGGTCTTAAACAGAGGCTGCTTTAGTCACAGAATGGGATGCCCCGGGCAGGAATCGAGCTGCCAGGGTACAGTAGTGCTTTGGCCAGCAAAAGTGTCTTTATCAGGCCTAATTTCAAATATGATTAGAGCAAATGCTTATATGGTCTTAAACAGAGGCTGCTTTAGTCACAGAATGGGATGCCCCGGGCAGGAATCGAGCTGCCAGGGTACAGTAGTGCTTTGGCCAGCAAAAGTGTCTTTATCAGGCCTAATTTCAAATATGATTAGAGCAAATGCTTATATGGTCTTAAACAGAGGCTGCTTTAGTCACAGAATGGGATGCCCCGGGCAGGAATCGAGCTGCCAGGGTACAGTAGTGCTTTGGCCAGCAAAAGTGTCTTTATCAGGCCTAATTTCAAATATGATTAGAGCAAATGCTTATATGGTCTTAAACAGAGGCTGCTTTAGTCACAGAATGGGATGCCCCGGGCAGGAATCGAGCTGCCAGGGTACAGTAGTGCTTTGGCCAGCAAAAGTGTCTTTATCAGGCCTAATTTCAAATATGATTAGAGCAAATGCTTATATGGTCTTAAACAGAGGCTGCTTTAGTCACAGAATGGGATGCCCCGGGCAGGAATCGAGCTGCCAGGGTACAGTAGTGCTTTGGCCAGCAAAAGTGTCTTTATCAGGCCTAATTTCAAATATGATTAGAGCAAATGCTTATATGGTCTTAAACAGAGGCTGCTTTAGTCACAGAATGGGATGCCCCGGGCAGGAATCGAGCTGCCAGGGTACAGTAGTGCTTTGGCCAGCAAAAGTGTCTTTATCAGGCCTAATTTCAAATATGATTAGAGCAAATGCTTATATGGTCTTAAACAGAGGCTGCTTTAGTCACAGAATGGGATGCCCCGGGCAGGAATCGAGCTGCCAGGGTACAGTAGTGCTTTGGCCAGCAAAAGTGTCTTTATCAGGCCTAATTTCAAATATGATTAGAGCAAATGCTTATATGGTCTTAAACAGAGGCTGCTTTAGTCACAGAATGGGATGCCCCGGGCAGGAATCGAGCTGCCAGGGTACAGTAGTGCTTTGGCCAGCAAAAGTGTCTTTATCAGGCCTAATTTCAAATATGATTAGAGCAAATGCTTATATGGTCTTAAACAGAGGCTGCTTTAGTCACAGAATGGGATGCCCCGGGCAGGAATCGAGCTGCCAGGGTACAGTAGTGCTTTGGCCAGCAAAAGTGTCTTTATCAGGCCTAATTTCAAATATGATTAGAGCAAATGCTTATATGGTCTTAAACAGAGGCTGCTTTAGTCACAGAATGGGATGCCCCGGGCAGGAATCGAGCTGCCAGGGTACAGTAGTGCTTTGGCCAGCAAAAGTGTCTTTATCAGGCCTAATTTCAAATATGATTAGAGCAAATGCTTATATGGTCTTAAACAGAGGCTGCTTTAGTCACAGAATGGGATGCCCCGGGCAGGAATCGAGCTGCCAGGGTACAGTAGTGCTTTGGCCAGCAAAAGTGTCTTTATCAGGCCTAATTTCAAATATGATTAGAGCAAATGCTTATATGGTCTTAAACAGAGGCTGCTTTAGTCACAGAATGGGATGCCCCGGGCAGGAATCGAGCTGCCAGGGTACAGTAGTGCTTTGGCCAGCAAAAGTGTCTTTATCAGGCCTAATTTCAAATATGATTAGAGCAAATGCTTATATGGTCTTAAACAGAGGCTGCTTTAGTCACAGAATGGGATGCCCCGGGCAGGAATCGAGCTGCCAGGGTACAGTAGTGCTTTGGCCAGCAAAAGTGTCTTTATCAGGCCTAATTTCAAATATGATTAGAGCAAATGCTTATATGGTCTTAAACAGAGGCTGCTTTAGTCACAGAATGGGATGCCCCGGGCAGGAATCGAGCTGCCAGGGTACAGTAGTGCTTTGGCCAGCAAAAGTGTCTTTATCAGGCCTAATTTCAAATATGATTAGAGCAAATGCTTATATGGTCTTAAACAGAGGCTGCTTTAGTCACAGAATGGGATGCCCCGGGCAGGAATCGAGCTGCCAGGGTACAGTAGTGCTTTGGCCAGCAAAAGTGTCTTTATCAGGCCTAATTTCAAATATGATTAGAGCAAATGCTTATATGGTCTTAAACAGAGGCTGCTTTAGTCACAGAATGGGATGCCCCGGGCAGGAATCGAGCTGCCAGGGTACAGTAGTGCTTTGGCCAGCAAAAGTGTCTTTATCAGGCCTAATTTCAAATATGATTAGAGCAAATGCTTATATGGTCTTAAACAGAGGCTGCTTTAGTCACAGAATGGGATGCCCCGGGCAGGAATCGAGCTGCCAGGGTACAGTAGTGCTTTGGCCAGCAAAAGTGTCTTTATCAGGCCTAATTTCAAATATGATTAGAGCAAATGCTTATATGGTCTTAAACAGAGGCTGCTTTAGTCACAGAATGGGATGCCCCGGGCAGGAATCGAGCTGCCAGGGTACAGTAGTGCTTTGGCCAGCAAAAGTGTCTTTATCAGGCCTAATTTCAAATATGATTAGAGCAAATGCTTATATGGTCTTAAACAGAGGCTGCTTTAGTCACAGAATGGGATGCCCCGGGCAGGAATCGAGCTGCCAGGGTACAGTAGTGCTTTGGCCAGCAAAAGTGTCTTTATCAGGCCTAATTTCAAATATGATTAGAGCAAATGCTTATATGGTCTTAAACAGAGGCTGCTTTAGTCACAGAATGGGATGCCCCGGGCAGGAATCGAGCTGCCAGGGTACAGTAGTGCTTTGGCCAGCAAAAGTGTCTTTATCAGGCCTAATTTCAAATATGATTAGAGCAAATGCTTATATGGTCTTAAACAGAGGCTGCTTTAGTCACAGAATGGGATGCCCCGGGCAGGAATCGAGCTGCCAGGGTACAGTAGTGCTTTGGCCAGCAAAAGTGTCTTTATCAGGCCTAATTTCAAATATGATTAGAGCAAATGCTTATATGGTCTTAAACAGAGGCTGCTTTAGTCACAGAATGGGATGCCCCGGGCAGGAATCGAGCTGCCAGGGTACAGTAGTGCTTTGGCCAGCAAAAGTGTCTTTATCAGGCCTAATTTCAAATATGATTAGAGCAAATGCTTATATGGTCTTAAACAGAGGCTGCTTTAGTCACAGAATGGGATGCCCCGGGCAGGAATCGAGCTGCCAGGGTACAGTAGTGCTTTGGCCAGCAAAAGTGTCTTTATCAGGCCTAATTTCAAATATGATTAGAGCAAATGCTTATATGGTCTTAAACAGAGGCTGCTTTAGTCACAGAATGGGATGCCCCGGGCAGGAATCGAGCTGCCAGGGTACAGTAGTGCTTTGGCCAGCAAAAGTGTCTTTATCAGGCCTAATTTCAAATATGATTAGAGCAAATGCTTATATGGTCTTAAACAGAGGCTGCTTTAGTCACAGAATGGGATGCCCCGGGCAGGAATCGAGCTGCCAGGGTACAGTAGTGCTTTGGCCAGCAAAAGTGTCTTTATCAGGCCTAATTTCAAATGTGATTAGAGCAAATGCTTATATGGTCTTAAACAGAGGCTGCTTTAGTCACAGAATGGGATGCCTCACAGCAGACTTAAGATCAGTTCAGTATATATGCACAGTTAGTTACTATAAGCAGCCTGAAAACGCTAACAAAGGCTGGATGAAAAAAAAAAAATCTCCCTGTCAGCCAGCTCCGTTTTTCCTACCTTTCCCTGGCTTTCTGTCTGTCTCCTGTCTGTCTCCTGCCTGTCTCCTGCCTGTCTCCAGCCTGTCCCTGTCTGTCCCTGTCTGTCCCTGTCTCCAGCCTGTCTCCAGCCTGTCTAACTGCCTCAGCTACACAGCGTTCTGTCTGTCTGTCACGAATGCAATAGAGAAATGAGGAAAAGCAAGATGGCCGCCGTTAAATACCGCTGTGTGACGTCACCGGGCTTGCTGGCTGCTGATAGGCTGCATGTGACTGCCCCAGCTTGCACTGGCGCGGGATACATGTCCAGACATGTCCCGCCCGCCATCTTAGAATGCCTGTAATGTAAATGAATGGATGTTAAAGGAAAACTTCGAGTGATCGAATCGCGGGGAAATTCGGATTCGATCCGAATCGAATTTTTCCTGAAATTCGGATCGAATCCGGGTTCGTCCGGATCGATTCGCTCATCCCTAATTGTTATAACAGTTACATCCTATCTCCTATCCATCCATCAATGAGGGGACATGGCTTAATTTAACAATTGTCCCTCTTTCCCATTAGGAAAGTTGGATGGTATGATCTCTGCATTCGTTCACTCTGCATCTTTGTAGAGCCAAGCAGTGTGTGTACAGTGTATCGTATCAGGCTGATTCATTACTAGCGCCAGGTAACGGCAGATGAGCGTCGGTACAGTGGTCGCTCTGATCGACCATAACCGAGCGCCTCAGTCGCTGTAGTAACTTTGCCGGCATTGATGAATTTGATGTGTGAGTCGCTATAACATAAGTACAGCACTATATGGGAGCGAACAGTAGCGACTGGTCAGTGTGAGCGACTCAAACCATATTCATCAAAAAAACAGCCAAACACAGTGCCGGCACTCTGAAGCTGTTCGCTGTAGCATAGAGCTTTAGATTAAAGTCTGTTTCTGAACACATATCCACCAGTAACAAGGCGAAAACACATGGAATTACATTGCTATTACATTGTGACATTAACACTTTAATGCCAGACCTGTAATGATAATTCTGCATAAAAATATTTAAAAAAAAAATCAAAAATGACTTTTAATAGGCCAGGAGAGGTCACACAATGATTTCATTAAAAAATAATAAAATATAATAATATAAAATATAATAAAATATATAATAAAATATAAATAAAATAAATAAATAAAAAGAAAACCCTGTTTAAACAGAAGGAAAGGAACGTCCACTGAAATGTATGGGAGAGCGACAGGTAGTGACAGGTAATACCAGGTGCTCTGGAAGCTAGAGTGCCGGCGCTATACGCTGAGCCGCCTGTAATGATGAATCGGACGCTACACGCACTGTTAGAGTGGCTCACCGGAATCGCTTTGATAAATGTGGTATTGCATACATTGCCCGGCGTTCATCATTCGCTACCTTTCGTTACAAGGCGCTATCCCTTGATGAATAAACCCCTATGTTTTTTTTTTCTTATGAGATGCAGTTCAGCAGTGCCGGCAGCAGGTGGCAGTGTGGCTCCTTACATCATATTCCATTGTAACAGCGCCTCCCTGTAAGCACTTTACACCTACGCAGCGCAGGCTCCATCTCCTGTGATTATTTAGAAAACCTCTACTAAAGAAGTCATTTTTCCTTTTTGTAATATAAACCCTTGATGTTGATTTAAATCCCAAATCGGGTCCGGGATGAGTAGTTGCGCTTTTCCTCACCGCGGTGCGTCAGTGGGCTGCGGCCTCTCACATCAATCGCTCAGACTTTTACCATCACGTTTTGTATGTTCAGAGGAAATAACGGGTTGGAAGCATGAAATCTAACCTCCAGATCGGGAATGGCCTGTATCCGTGCCATAACTGGTCCCTGGGGCGTGCAAACTGTGCGCCATCCCTATGGGGGCGCCGGGAGACAGCGGACACCTCTGTAGAAAGAAAGCGCAGCTAAACCAATCTATTGTCCACATTCCCTTTATCCCTGGTTTTTTTTTTCGCCTTTCCTTGTCTCAATATTTTTCTTCTTAAAGTGGACCAACACGCAGGATTTTGACTATCCTGGGTTTTGGTCCACTTCGGTGGGGCACCCCGATCGGGGGTGCCCCGCTGTGTGAAACCCCCCAGAAAGCCTCGAAAACTCACCTCATCCCGCTCCCACGTGACCGCTGCAGCCAGTCCCCGCCGCCGCCTCCCGCGCGTCACTCTTACAGGGAGCGCGCCCGCGCCGGCCATTCACAAACAGCCGGTGCGGGTGCGCGCCCTGCTAGATGGATCGAGGAGCAGGTAGGGATTTCGGGGCTTTCTGGGGGGTTTCACACAGCGGGGCACCCCCGATCGGGTACTCCACAGGCCCGATGCTGATCGGCCCGGGAATCTTATAGATTCCCGGGCCGATCAGCATCGGGTGTTGGTCCACTTTAAACCGGACCTTCAGCATGATTTATTGAAAAGCCCCAAATCCTTAAAAACTCTTCCCCAGCATCTAAAATTAAGATATTTTAAGTTTTTAGTCACTTATTATTCTTTCCCCCACCGGGCTGCAACTCTGTTCAGCACTTTAGGATTTGGGCGCCGCCATCTTGCCTCAGAAGCATCACATACTGAGGAGAGAAGAGCGGGATAAAGTGCAGGGGGCGGGGTTATAGCTGTGCTTTGCACAGAAAGATCAGAGCTGGGGCCAGGGAAAGGACAGCAATCCCAGAATGCAGAGCCACAAAGTCAGAAGACACTTCCTGTTTGCAGGCTGCCTGATGCTCCATGAGCCGCAGGTAGGATGATTTTTAATGTGGGCAATCTGTATGTACAGGGTTTGGGAAACATATAAGATAGACTCTTATTCAGGGTGAAGGTCCGGATTAATGTGGGCAATCTGTTTGTACAGGGTGTGGGAAACATATAAGATAGGCTCTTATTCAGGGTGATGGTCTGCTTTAACTTGATCTAATTATTTCTGTATCCCCCTTTTTCATTTATTCTCCACATTCCTCCGTCTCGCTCACATTTTCATATTAGCTGGTCTTTCTCTTCCACGTTTTCTCCTTCTCGTTTCCTCATTCCTTTCTTCTCTTTTTTTTTTTCTTAAAGTAGACCAAAACCCACCCTGGAGTCTATGAGACTCCAGGGCAGGCACACTCGCTCCCCTGGGGCATCCAGAATCAGGATGCCCCGCTGTGTCAAACCCCCCAGGTTGCCCAACAACTCCCCTTGTTTCCCAGTCCAGCAGCACGTGCATGAGCAGCGGCCGCATCCCCGCTCTCCCTTCAGCAGGGTGCGTGCCCGTGGCTGGCGTTTTTGAATGAGAGGGTAGCGAGCATTAGGCAAGCTCCTGGAGCGTATCCGAGCTCACTGATTGGATGAGAGGGCTGCGCATGCACCGTAGGACTGGGGAAGGTAAAATCGGGCAACCTGGGGGGTTTCACCTAGTGGGGCGCGCTCCCTGGTAAAGGGTAGTGGGGGATGTGACCGCCAACGTGCTCACATTAGACAAGCTCCTGGAAGAAGGGGCTTGAGCAGTTCCAAGCGTGCTGATTGGACGAGAGGGCTGCACATGCGTGGTAGGACTGGGGAAGGATCAGTGAGATCAGGTGACCTGGGGGGGTTTCACACAGCCCCCTATTGGGGGGCGAAAAACCAAAGCCCATGACAGTCAAAATCCAGGGTTTTGGTCCACTTTAAAGAGCAATTTTGAAGGCCCTGGAGCTCTAAAAGACGCTGATCCTCACTCCTTGGGGCATCCCGAATTGTGTGACATCCCCCAGGTCACCTATTCCAGCCGCATCCACGCTCACCTCTAGCTGTGCGTCTACCCACGCCAGGCCTTCCTGAATGAGCCGCGCTTGCACGCCCACAGCTAGAGAATGAGCAGGTTTCGCCCATTATCGCACTCGGCTCCACTTCGCTTCCTTTGGCTCAGCTTAGCTTCTAGCCAAGCGAAATTGGGCGCGCTGTTTGGCTGAGGGTGGCGCTCAAATAATCGCCACGCCCGGTTTAGGCCACGCCTGCATGCTCCATACCCATTCCATTCCCAGGGGAGATCAAGGCCCTTATTTAAGAAGGAATAGCATCAGATAGTGGCTGGTTAATGAGAGGTAGTGACTGGTGAACGCCGGACACGGCACGCAATTACTCATTTATCAAGCAGAATCTGTTTAGCGACTGGGATAGCGCCATGTAGCGTCTGATTCATCATTTTCACAGCCTCAGCGAACAGTGCCGGCGTTCAGCCTTGTACAGCGCCAGGTATGACCTCTCGCTACCTGTCGCTCTCCCATACATTTCAATGGACGAACCTTTTCTTCTTTTTAAATGGGGTATTTGTTTTTTATTTTCAAAAAATCACAATCAAAATTCTGTGACCTCTTCTGGCATTGGAAAAGCATTTTTTTCACATTTTTTTAGTTTTTATATACCGTATTTCCTCAGAAATGACATTACAGGTCTGCCATTAAAGTGTTCATGTTGCAATGTTGTTACAATGTAATTCCATATGTTTTCGCTTTGTTACTAGTTGATAGATGCTGGAAAACAAACTTTAAACACACCGCCTCCTGCGCTCTGGGCTTCAAACAGCGCCAGAGATTTGTGAGGCTGTTTTTTTGCTGAATATGGTGTGAGTCGGTCGCTATGAGCAGTCGCTAACATGCGCTCCCATACAGCGCTGTACTGGTCAAATAGCGACTCCTCACAATGTATTCAACATTACTGAACAGCGACTGAGTCGCTATAAACTAGCGACCCACGGCCGAGCACTGCGACTACTAGCGGGCGCTCTGAAAATGCTGCTACAGACGCTCATCTGTCGCTACCTGGCGTTAGTGATGAATCAGTCTGCAAGATTTGTATAACTTTACCATGATCAATGTTTTTGGTTTATTACATTTCTATTTGTGCGGAGATTTTTGTTATACTTAACGCTTCATTGTGCTACTTATTAAGTAGATTTTGTAGCTAAACTTTTTGATTCAGTTTCACTTGTAGGATTGGGGATATTTGTTGGTCTTTATTGATAGATTATGACTAATTATGGTTTTTGATGAATATTATTTGGTCTTTGTTGTATGGCCATGATGTGGATCATTCGTAGGGTGTTGAAATAGGGAAGTGGCTTCACGGTTCTCTCTCTCTCTCTCTCTCTCTCTCTCTCTCTCTATATATATATATATATATATATATATATATATATATATATATTATTCATCATATCATATTTATGTATATTTTCTTGTATATATTTCTTACATTGATCATGGTATGTTTATTAATTATTGTATATTGTATGAATTTTTGTAAAAACTTTATTTGGATTATTGTTGATTTACAGCCTGATTCATTACTAACTAGCGACAGATGAGCGTCTGTAGCGCAGATTTCAGAGCGACCGCTAGTAGTCGCTGTGCTCCACCATGGATCATTGTTTCAGAGCGCCTCAGTCGCTGTCCAGCATTGACGAATATGATGTGTGAGTCGCTATACTACGCTGTATGTGAGCGAACCGTAACGACAGCTCAGTGCGACTGACTCACACCACTTTCATCAAAAAAAAAGCCATAAACATCGCCGGCGCTCAAAATCATGTAATTGTAGCTCATAGCACCATAAGCTGTGTGATTAAAGGTTGTTTTTGAACATGTATTCACTTGTAACAAAGCGAAAACATATGGAATTACATTGTTATTACATTGTAACATGAACACTTTAATACCAGACATGTAAGGACAATTCTGCATAAAAAATATTATTAATCCAAAAAGTTTTAAAAATTTTCATTTTCTTGCCCAGAATACATGTCAGAAGGTTTGTGTTTTTTTTTAGAGAAAAAAAAAATTGGGATCAGGAAATGGATTTAAGGATCGTCCATAGAAATGTATGGGAGTGCGCCAGGTAGCGATAGGTTAGATGTGGCGCTCTGCAAGGATGAACGCCGGCGCTGTACGCTAAGCCTGGGATAATGATGAATCAGATGCTACATTGCGTTGTTCCAGTAGCTCATCAGATTCGGCTTCATAAATGTGTAATTGCTGCCGGGTCCGGCGTTCACCTGCCGCTACCTGCCGCTGTACAGGCGCTACCTGGCGCTAGAGCTTCATGAATAAAGCCCTTAGTGCTCTCCCCTCGTCTACACCTCACTTTATGTGTTTGATTTGCCTTGGATGTTGGTGTGCCCCCCCTGTGGGTTTGTTTTTGGTCACTACATTTATTTTGGTTGTTTCCATTTGGGGAGTGGCACCCAGTTGTTTATTTGTAGGGGATTTGTGCAGGCATATGATTTTGCAGGCCGTCCCATGTGACCGCCAGGGGCCAATTGGAAGGCTGCATTTCGCATGAGGAATCAAGATCCGGGAAGGGATTGCAGGGGTTGTGGGGGTTCTATGCGCACACACACCTGTTATGTAGAAAATGGCCGTGGGACCGCTTTATAGGAACGTGACCCTGTCTTGGTCCTGAGATGAGACACTGTGATGCTGTTAGGTTTCCCATTGTGGAGGTATTGGCCCGGTTAGTTTTCTGTATCTCCGAATCTTCATTGTGATCCTGTCAGCAGCTTTGTGATACGCCGCAGGCTGGGCCCGATCAGCCAGACATGGTGTCACCTTCCCTAGAACAGGCACAGGGAACAGCGCCCAGTCAGGGTCAGACTTTCCTTTGCTGACAACGCAGTGAATGTCGAATAAAACGTGAGCGGAAAACTGCTTCGTTAATAGGCACATCAAGCTTCTGCTGAAAAACCATCCACAAGGCCGTATCTAGGGCGAGCAGGGCGACTGTCATCGCGGCCAAGGCCATGTATATACAGGAGGCCACCTTTATCTCAGCCAGATGGGTCAGGGCCACTGTGACCATACACCGGACCCCCCATTCCCCCTGTATTGGGCTGAGTCTTGGGGAGGAGGCATTGCCTGCTGCTAAGGAAGAGTCACACCTAGAGGCTGATCAATTAATAACGCCAGGTATTGCCAGACGAGCGTCTGTAGTGCGCCGCTTAGAGTGACCGCTAGTAGTCGCTGTAAGCAGCTATCGGACGTTGTAACAGAGCGCCTCAGCCGCTGTAGTACGCTTGCCGGCAATCATGAATAAGATGTACGTTGGTCGCTATAACACCAGTAATACGCTATAAAGAGCAAAAGGTAGTGACTGCTCAGAGCGACTCACACCATATTCATCCAAAAATCGCCCTCACAAAATTGTGTCGCTGTAGCCCAGAGCGCCAGACGCTGTGTGATTAAAGTCTGTTTTTGAACACATATCCACTTGTAACAAAGCGAAACCATATGGAATGACATTGTTATTACATTGTGACATGGGGAGGCCGATTCATTAATAGCGCCAGGTAGCGACAGATGAGCGACTGTAGCGTGATTTTTACAGCGCCAGCCAGTATTCGCTGTGCTTGGCCGGCGTTTGCTTGATGACAGCGACTCAGTCGGTGTGCGGTAATGTTGAATACGGGCTTAGGGGTCGCTGTTTCACAGGTTCAGCGTTGTATGTGAGCGCCTGACAACGAGTGGCCAGAGCGAACGGCTAGCTTCATATTCATTAACAAATCACGCTCCGAATGTGCTGTCGCTGTCCATTCCTTGTTTAAACCCCAGAGCGCTGGCGGCGATGGGTGTTAACTAGTTTTTAACCCCTAAACAACCATATTTTTTTAATGTAACATTATACATGTTTTTAGAATCATTTTGTAATATGAATACATTAATATCAGACCTGTTAGATCAATTCTGCACAAATTATTTAAAAATTTTTTTTTTACTTAAAAATAAATCCTAACATTGCAGAAGTGGTCTCCGAATTTTTGACATTAAAAAAAAAAATAAAAAAAAATAATACCAATTAATTATGATTAATTATAGATTGCTCCATTGAAATGCATTGGACATCGCCAGGGAGCGACAGCTCATACCTGGCGCTGTGAAGGAATTTCCAGCGGCGCTGTTCGGTCCAGGCGGCTTCATGATGAATGCCGCGCTAGCCGTCGCTCTCGCCGGCGCTAGCCTCATTTTGCTTGATAAATGCGTCATTGTGACCGCCGCCGGGCGTACTTGAGTCGGTAGTCGCCGTTAGCTGCCGCTACCTGGCGCTCGTCAGACACTACCTGGCGCTAGCCCGTGATAAATAAGGGCCTAGCACTTTAATACCAGACATGTAATGACAATTCTGCGTAAAAAATTAAAAAATCTAAATACTTTTCAAAAATAAACTTTTAAAAGGCCAGGAGAGGTCACACAATGATTTTATATATAAAAGAAATAACAAAAAACACTGTTTAAAGACAAGAAAATGAACGGCCATTGAAATGTATGGGAGAGCGACAGGTAGTGACAGGTAATACCAGGTGCTCTGGTATTACGCTGAGCCGTCTGTGATGATGAATGGATCGCTACGTGTCGCTGTAGGAGGCGCTCACCAGAATCGCCTTCATAAATGTGGCATTGCGTGCCGCGGCCGGCGTTCGCCTGACGCTACCTGTCGCTTACAAGGCACCACCTGTCGCAATCCCTTGATGAATAAAGCCCAAAAGGACTTTGGTGGATTTTTTTCGCATGCAGCACGTGTAAGTACTCCCCTGTTCTTGCTATCCAGCATATATATTTGGCTTTTTGTTATTATCAGACATAGCGCTCCTTTAATCTCTTGCCTGGAGTTATCCCTTTAAGTGATGGCCATCATCAGCCTCCATCTATCTTCCTGCAGAGTAATCATCTCTGGTCCATTTGTACTTGCTCTAATCGTCCCTTTAGGAATTGCCGGCCTCATCGTTTTCATACCATTCATCCAAGTTTAAATATAAGACGAGTAATCTAATAAAGGAATTAAATTAAGAGACTTTGCACAGCTGTAGAACCCGAATACAATTTGCTCCGGCATATGTGCTACTGGAATTGTGCTAACTCCCGAGGTTTTTCCTCCTCGGCAATCTTCCCTTGTCAGCAGGGTTTGAATGGCTTGTCCACATACGTTTCTCTCTGCAGATTGGGCACTTTTTTTTTTTTGGTGTCAATAATTCAGCATTTGGATTTTTTTAGGGACTCTTAAAATGTGCTGCATCATTTTTTATAGGGCAATGTAACCTGCTGCATCCCTCTTTCACCCTCCAGGCATCCTGATATGGGATGGCCAACAGCCTTAAAGTGATAAAGCAGACCTTCAGCATGATTTAATGAAAAACCCAAACCCTTAAAAAACTGTTCCCCAGCATTTAAAATTAATATAGCCGATTTTGCCTTGAAAAAGAGACCCTAGTGGTCTCGAAATGCGTAGGCGGTCCCAGGGGGATAGCTGTTCCTGGTCCGAAGGATCTGTAAGATTAAGGCCCTTATTTATGAAGGAATAGCGACAGGTAGCGACTGGTGAGCGGCCGGT
Organism: Gastrophryne carolinensis; assembly: GCA_027917425.1. Lineage (NCBI taxonomy): Eukaryota > Metazoa > Chordata > Amphibia > Anura > Microhylidae > Gastrophryne > Gastrophryne carolinensis. The sequence continues at coordinate 496,154,634 of CM051236.1, forward strand.
AATGACGGGCCCCGCCACGAGAACGCCGGCTCCCCACCACAATCACACATTTATCAAGCCGATCCTGCTTAGCGACTGAGATAGCGCCAGATAGCCACTCATTCATCATTATTCCAGCCTCAGCCCACAGCGCCGACCTTGAACAGCGACAGGTATGACCTCTCGCTACCTGGCGCTCTCCAATGCATTTCAATGGAACAATCTTTAAATATTAATAATTAATTGTAATTAATTTATTATTTTTTTTTTAATGTGAAAAATTCTGTGACCACTTCTGCCATTTTAGATATTTTTTTTAAGGGAAAAAAATAAAAAAAATAAATTGTACAGAATTCATATTACAGGTCTGATATTAATGTATTTATATTACTAAATTATTTAAACCGGACCTTCAGCGTGATTTAATGAAAAGCCCAAACTCTTAAAAGACGATTCCCCAGCATCTAAAATTAATATATTTTATGTTTTTAGTCACTAACTTATTATTCTTTCCCCCACTGGGCTGCAACTCTGTTCAGGAATTTAGGATACGGGCGCCGCCATCTTGACTCAGAAGCATCACACTTACTGAGGAGAGGAGAGTGGGATAAGGTACAGGGGGGCGGGTTATAGCTGTGCTTTGCTCAGACAGAGCAGAGCTGGGGTCAGGCAACTGTCAGCAATCCCAGAATGCAGCGCAGCACAGTCAGGAGGCACTTCCTGTTTGCAGGCTGCCTGATAAGATGGTGGCTTCCATAAGCAGCCATCTTGGATGTTTAAAGGCTCATAACATGCAGTAGATGCAGGTAGGATGATTTTTAATGTGGGCAATCTGTATGTACAGGGTGTGGGAAACATATAAGATAGACTCTTATTCAGAGTGAAGGTCCGTTTTAAAAAACTTGTTTTTTTGGTTTCCAAAAATATGGTTGTTTGGGGGTTAAAAAACTACTTTTAACCCATCGCCGCCAGCGCTCTGGGGTTTAAACATGCATTTTACAGCGCGAGAATTTTTTGAGCGTGATTTTTTAGTGAATATGCTGGGAGCCGGTCGCTCTGACCAGTCGCTATCATGCGCTCCCATACAGCGCGGAACCTGTCAAATAGCGACTCCTCACCCAATATTCAACATTACTGCAAACCGACTGAGTCGCTATCAACTACCGAACAGCAGCCAAGCACAGCGACTACTAGCGGGCGCTCTGAAAATGCCGCTACTGTCGCTCATCTGTCGCTACCTGCCGCTATTAATGAATCGGCCTCTAATAGTATTGTGTATTCACTTTGTCTTATTCATATGCACTTTATAATGAAATCTGGTTCTTAAAAAATCCTTTTGCACATGAAATATTGGGTACTGATGCACTTTGTTGGCACTTATGTACATAGATCTATTGAATTTTTCTTAGAATATATTTATGTTTAATTATTGGTACCGAATATTAATGAATAGAGGTAGATTGCATGTTGGGACCTACAGAGCAGTGCACCACTAATAAAATTGATTATTTAATTTAGTTGGTGCCACCCTATACAAAATCTCTGTTATAAAATTAATATAGTTTAAGTTTTGGTTCAGGACTTTAGGATACGGGCGCCGCCATCTTGACTCAGAAACATCACATACTGAGGAGAGGAGAGCGGCATAAAGTACAGAGGGGCGGGGTTATAGCTGTGCTTTGCACAGACAGAGCAGAGCTGGGGTCAGGGAAAGGACAGCAATCCCAGAATGCAGAACAACACAGTCAGAAGACACTTCCTGTTTGCAGGCAGCCTAACACCCCATGGTCTGCCATCTTGGATGTTTAAAGGCTCAAAACATGCAGTAGATGCAGGTAGGATGATTTTTAATATGGGCAATCTGTATGTACAGGGTGTGGGAAACATATAAGATAGACTCTTATTCAGGGTGAAGGTCCGGATTAATGTGGGCAATCTGTATGTACAGGGTGTGGGAAACATATAAGATAGGCTCTTATTCAGGGTGAAGGTCCGGATTAATGTGGGCAATCTGTATGTACAGGGTGTGGGAAACATATAAGATATGCTCTTATTCAGGGTGGAGGTCCACTTTAAAGCAAGTCAAAAATTAACAAATAAATATCAGTAGCTTACCTTTTAATGAGTGGCTCTAGCACTGTGCTTCCTGCTCTGTCTGTCTCCTTAGTGAGGAAAATCACTTCTTCATTCGGCTTTCAGTTCCCACCCCACTGATCTGATCCATCAATCAACTTTCCCTGGGACGGAAACACCCCCCACTCCCTGCCCAGACATTCTGGTTGGCTGCCTCTCTCTGCAGCTCCGAGACCCTGCCCTCCTCTCACATTCATCACAGTGTGCTTACATCACATTGCTGTTGCCACACCCACTGTTTCTATTCATTTTCTCTGCATCCCCAATGCTCTAATAGTTTTAAAGATAACTTCTGAACTACAGGGTCTTTCTGAAAACGGATTGAAGTTCAGAACAGTGCAACATGTAGCCCGAGACAATGGGACAACAATAGGGCTTGCCTTTAGTATAAATTTAAAGCAGACTGAAACCTACCTGTGTTGCAAAACCAAATTAGCCCATCGCCTTGCCCATAGTAGAAAAATAAAATAGGAGTAGAAAAATGAATCATTATATCTGTTTACTCCGACATATTTTTGGAGTTCTATTACTAAGCTCCTACATCAGCGAATCATGGTCCTGGGGGTATGAATTTCAAACTGTATATAATAAGGGAAGACCCAGCACTGCATGATTTTAACAATGGCATGGGGTCATGACACAATGTGGCAATCACTGGTCTGGCCACTGGGACTTTGGGGAAATTGCAGGATTTATAGCTGGTAAAGGAGAGGAGACAGGATGACAAAACCCTCCAAACAGGACTACCTGAGGGGTAAGAGATGCGAGGGATATTATTTAAAAAGATGTGTTTTTAAAGTGGACCATATCCCTAACACCTCTCATGGTTGCTTAAAGTGGACCAACACCCAGGGAGGATCGGCCGATCAGATCCCTCCCCGCGGGGCATCTGAAATCGGGATGTCCCGTGGGGTGAAACCCCCCAGGACGCCCAGAAACCTTACCTTAACCCCGTTCCAACGGCGCATGCCGCGTCTCGCGCTTCCCTCTAGCAGGGCACGCACCTGCGCCGGCCGACTGTGAATGCCCGGCACGGGCGCGCTCCCTGTTAGAGGGAAGCGCGAGACGCGGCTTCAGCGCTCAGAGCCGCTGTGGTTGGACGCCGCTTGTACGTGCATACCACAGCGGCTCTGAGCGCTCTGATTAACGAGCGACAAAAAGACTGAAGGTCCCACACCTTCCAACACCCACCTACAGAATATGGCACCACTGCAGCAATATAATAAAATATTATTTTATTAATCACAGTGTAAACATAATTACAAACACTAAGGACTCATTAAAAAACACACTGACACAGACATTAGTACAAGGGAAGGGCAGAATCTTATACAAAGGAGAGGGGCAGAGGGCTGGGGGTTAAATATCCAAACATTACATTAAATTGTAAAACTTAGTTGTGCAAATCGGCTCATACATATTAAAGTGCTATAGTGCAAAATGTAATTCAAAAGTATATACATTAAATCTATATTACAATTACCACTAATCATTAGAGCTTGACCTAGATCTATCATAAACTGAAACCTATCCACCTATAATCCATTGTGACAAAAGGACAAGCCGGAGAAAACCAAGAAATAACCACCCATAAACAACAGAAATTGTGACTTACAATAAACACGACCGCCAGCCCACAGCCCCTTCATCTACGCGTTGCGTGACGTCACAGGCGTCACTTCCTCAGGACATTATTGCTGATTAACGAGCGCCCGCGTAGGAGCGTGGTGAGGTGAGTGTTTCCGGGCGTTCTGGGGGGTTTCACACAGCGGGGCACCTCCAATCGGGGTGCCCCACCGAAGTGGACCAAAACCCAGGATAGTCAAAATCCTGGCTGTTGGTCCACTTTAACCCATGTATTCCGATATGGTATTTAAAAAATGATGACGTATGTAAAACATACCGGCTTAATGTTTACAAGCTTTGATTCCTTGGTATTTAGGGGATAATTGCTGATAAATGCACTATAGATATTTGAGTAATGGGGCAACTAGGCCCAGAGTATGGTTCCAGCAGGAATATGAATCTGCTTCTGAGTCAGCATGAATCGTCCTATTTGATGGACTGCACCCTTAATAAATGTATTCCTCGTGCAGCGGTGAGATTTATTCTTGTTATCTTTTAGCCGGTGTCGTAGCCGCTGCCATCAGCCATAATGACCCTCTTTTTTTACATTATATTCTCCTAGATGACCCTCGCGCAGCATCGGGCAATGGATAAAAATCTCCGGTGTCCTAATGAGGCAGCCAACTCAGCATGTTATTTTGAAATATAATCTTTAACGCTCGGGGCAACCAAGGGAATTTTAATAAAGCTATTTTTACAAAACGTAGAGGTTACCTGGAGAGTTTATTGGGTCAGAGGTTTACTGTTGGCAGATATGACCCATTAGCTGTTACTGGACCATTAAGCTGCTTGTGAGTTTCTCCAACACATGAGCATCAGCCTGTGTGAACGTGACCCTAAGGTGACCGCTTCAGGTCCATTTAAAATAATGGAATATGTTGAAAGAAACCCTGTAACCACCAGAAAAAACTGAATCATGTTTATACCAAAAGTCCTGAATGTATGCGTGAGCTTATGGGTGATGCTCACTACTGGAATGATCATAGTGATTGCCAATAGCCGCGGCATATACACCGCATGCCATATCTTATCGGGCCCTGCATTTGGCTGCCACCAGGCCTGGTCTGGAGTCCTTTTCTGAGATTCTACTCAGTGAAAGGATGTTGTGATAGCTGAAGGCAAGTTGCAGGGTCCAGTTTCACCAAGGAAACTTGGAGCAGGTAAAACAAACAAGGGTTTGATGGGATGGTCCTAAATGGAATAGGTTGCCTCCACACCCCACATTGTCCTAAAGAGGGTTCGGGTTATTGTAAGAGGTCTTTGGCAGGCCACCATGGTGGGCAGATGGATTTTCCCAATGCATGGCACGACCTGCTTCACAAAGTCCTTACATATGGGTTATTCCACCACAAGGTGGCGCAGTGTACTGCTGAAGAGTTGTGGCTCCTCCCGGTACCATATAAAAACGGAATTATCATAGACTTCCCCAGTTTTTCCTCTGCAGTGATTCTGCGAAGATCGAAGATGGCTCTCTCTATGCGCAGGTGAGCGGGGCAACCAAGCCTGCGGCCCTGCATGGCTACTTCCATCCGTTTCCGGACCCTCTGTGCCTCCCAGCCTCGGCCTTCGGATCGGATGAGGGTAACGGAGCACTAGGGTCAAGTGCTCAAGGAGTGCTGCTCCAAGCCGCAGACCCTGTACCACAAATGGTAGCCGGCCATAGGCTTTATGGTGAGCCTACTAGGGATGCAGAGTTCCTGAACTAGCTTCTCAGGGGGTGAGTGTTTGGGGTTTTATGTGACTTGTTCTGGCGTTCGGGGTCCCCCCCCCCCACTGGCCTGGGCTTCGCCGCTGCCTGCTCGCTCTCTTCTTCCCCCCATCCGACGGGTGTTCGGGGGGGGGGGGGGGCGTATGGTGGTGGAATGCTCTTTTTGCTGTTTTTAGACTTTTGTAAACATTTCACCGCCGCTTTGTACTACGCTCCGCGGCAGGCGGCGCTATGTCTGTGAGGCGTTTTTTACTGTGTGGATGACGTTGGCAAGGTCACGCGCTCTTCGGGGGGGGGCGGGGCCGGCAGATGACGCGTATCACGTCGTTCTCCCGTGGCCCGCCCCTCAAGGTTCCTCTGCCAGCACCATCTTGCTTCTGCTGCGTGTCTGGGGCCCTCTTCATCTCTGGGCTGCGGCGGTGATTTCTGCCTGTGTCGCTTCCTCCGGTGGTCTGGTGGCTGGCGATCCTTGTCCTGCATGGTCCGTGAGTCCCCTCTGGGGTCTTTTGTCGTCCTTGGGGCATGGGCTGTGGGATACTTATGTTTTTTGCTTATGTCTTTCAGGCGGGACACCAGTGGGTTGTGGTTTGTCCCGGTCCTGCTCCTTACTCCCCCCTTCATCTCCCCTCACTATTCTGGGGGCATCCCTCGGGGGGGCATCCAGGGTGGCTTCTATTAGCCATTACCCTGTGCTGGCATATTGTGCCTGTGTTAATCACCATATGGAGGCTTCTGGGGATAGCGTGCTCGGGGGTCCATCGGGGCATTCCCGGCTGTGTTCCATGTGCGGGGTATCCCCTATCAGTAACGATGTCACTGTGTGCATGCCATGCGCCAAAGGTATCCTTGCGCTCCAGTCTGGGCTGCCCACTTCGCTTCCCACCTCTGCGCCCCCCTCGGCATCGACTACCCCCCGCGCCTGCATTTAGCCCCCAGTGAGGGGGATACTAGCAGGGGGTCACTGTCTGATCTGGCACTTCGTGTGGCCAGCATTGAAAGGCAGCTTGCTAGGCCTGTTCCACTGAAGGCCACTAGCAAGAAGCGGCACCTGGCTCCCACGCCTGCCTGGGTTGCTGAGAAGCATGAGGAAATTGATCTTTTTGATGACCGTTACTACCTAGAGGAGGGGGAGCTTTTCCCGGGCTCTGATTCCTCTGGGGACCAGCAGGTGGGCTGCGACAGTGATCTTGGGTCTGGGTCTGAGGATTCCTGGTTCCCTGAGGACACTGCTAATCTGTTGTCTCACATTTTTGAAATCTTGCACATTGTCCCCCCTGAGGTGGCTAAGAGGAAACAGGGTGAGCTTTAAGCAGCGTCCTGTTAAGCAGCGTCTGGAGTTCCCTGAACAGAGTCATTTCACTAATATGGTGCTCAAGGAGTGGGAACACCCTAGTAGATTGCCCGCGGTGCCCAAAGGGTTGGATAAGAAATACACTTTTCCTGCTGACCTGGATAAGAGATGGTCAGGCCCCCCTGAGGTGGACGCTCCCGTTCTAGGGCTGTCCAACACCTCAGTCATGCCTTCACCTGATACTACTACACTGCGGAACAGCGAGGACCGGCATATGGATCAGCTGGCCTGCCATGCTTTTACATTTGTGGGGGCTGGGCTGCTTCCGGCCTGTGCTGCTGCCATAACAGCTATTGCTCTTAAGAGACAGATCAATCGTCTCCTTGCTGGCGCTACAGCTAGTAGGTAGGAGTATAGGGCCCTCGCTCTGAATTTGTTGCCTTTATCCTTACTGCCATGGATGATGTGGTACGGCTGAGTGGTAGGGCCTCTGCCCTCTTGGTGGCTATGTGCCGCTCTGTTTGGTTGTGTCAGTAGGCAGCTGACGCTGCTGCTAAGAAGGCTCTCACTGGGCTCCCTTTTGTGGGGTTGCAGCTCTTTGGTGAGCGTCTTGATGTTTTAGCCAAGGATAGTAGGCTGCCTCAGCGGCCTTGTCGGGGGCCCTCTGCTTCTTCCTCCTCCTTTCGTGTCCCCAGAGGAGGTCGAGGCCACCTCTTTTCAGGTATCCGCAGGGGTTCTTGGGGCCAAGGCAGATCCGGCGGTTGTCCCGGGCTCTCATGGGAGCCCAAGCCCAAACCTTCTCCCAAGCCCCCTCAGGCATAAGGAGGCGCCCTCATCCATCCGGGTGGGGGGACGGCTTCGGCTCTTTGCTCATGTCTGGAGGCTCCGCGTCTCAGACCGGTGGACTCAGGAGGTGGTGTCCTCTGGTTACAAGACAGAGTTTGCAGCCTGGCCGCCCCCCAGATTCATCAGATCCCGGATGTCTCACAACCCTCTGTCAGCTCAGGGGTTGCGCCTTGCGGTTCAACGTCTGTTGGAGTCAGGAGTCATTTGCCTGGTGCCTCCCCAGGAACGGGGTCAGGGTTTCTACTCCAATCTGTTCACGGTCCCCAAAAAGGATGGGTCCTTGAGGCCCATCCTGGCCCATCTGGAGTCCTTCGGTGATCAACTACCCCAAGTCTTCACTGTCTCCGTCTTTGGTGAGGTCTTTTCTGGGCATGACTCTGGATACCTCTCAGGTCAAGGTATTCCTGCCTGCAGAAGGTGGAGGTCCTTCAGCAGCAGGCATGGGCTCTGCTCTTGTGTCCTCATCCCTCCATCCGGCAAGGGATGCAGTTGGTGGGCCTGATGGTGTCCTGCTTCGAGGCGGTCCCCTTTGCTCAGTTTCACATGAGACCTCTTCAGTTGCACCTCTTGTCAGTTTGGGATCGGGACCCTGTGTCCCTGGATCAGGAATTTGCTCTGTCTCCCCTGGCCAGACAGTCCCTCTCGTGGTGGCTGGACTGAAGGAACCTCCTGGTGGGCAGGACATTTCTGCCCCAGTGTTGGGAGACTGTCACCACAGATGCCAGTCTGACCGGTTGGGGGGGCTTTTGGAAGTCTCTGCAGTTCCAGGGTCAGTGGGGCCCCCAGGAGGCCCATGCTCCCATCAATGTCCTGGAACTGAGGGGGATCAGGTTGGTTCTTGCTCATCTGACCTCACACCTTCGGGATCGGGCTGTTCAGATCCGCTCAGACAACCAGACGGCGGTTGCCTACATCAATCATCAGGGAGGGACTCGGAGCAAGCGAGCCCTCAAGGAAGTGTCTCTGATACTGTCTTGGGCGGCTTACATCTCAGCGGCTTACATTCCGGGGGTGGAGAAGTAGGAGGCAGACTCCCTGAGAAGGGGGACGTCTCGGCTGGGGGAATGGTCCCTCAGCAACAAGGTTTTTCACACCCTGTGTCACCGCTGGGGTCAGCCGGATGTGGACCTGTTTGCGTCCCGCCACAATCACAAGTTTCCCAGGTTTGTCTCCCTGTCACAGGACCCTCTGGCCTTCGCCACGGATGCGCTAGCAATGCCTTGGACGGAGTTTCGGTTCCTCTATGTGTTCCCTCTGTTCCCTCTACTGGGCAGGGTGCTGCGCTGATAGCCCAGGAAGGGGTACCAGCCATTCTGGTGGCCCCCTGTTGGCCAAGGAGGGTGTGGTTCGCAGACGTCGTGCAGTTGGCAGTAGATCAGTATGCCCTGCCCAAGGATCCAGATCTGCTCACTCAGGGACAACTGTGCCATCCCAGTTTACAAACGCTGGCTTTAACGGCTTGGCTGCTGAAACCTCCATCTTGAGGGATAAGGGTTTGCCGGCTTCTGTTGTTGATACCATGATTAGGGCTAGGAAGAAGTCCTCGTCCTTTATCTACTACAGGATTTGGCATGCTTACATTGCCTGCTGTGAGTCCAAGTCTCTTCCTTGTTGGGTGTTTTCTATCCCTAGGATTCTGGAATTTTTGCAACATGGTTTGGATTCGGGCCTTCAACTTAGTACCCTCAAGGGACAGGTGTCAGCTCTGGCAATTTTTTTCCAAAGATTCTTTGCCAATCACCGGTTGGTTAAGACTTTTTTCCAGGGAGTTACTCATGTGTGTCCACCACGTAAGCCTATGCTACCTCTTTGGGACCTGAATCTGGTGTTGTCTGCTCTGCAGGGTCCTCCCTTTGAGCCTATACGTGGGGCTGCCTTGCCCATTCTGACTCTTAAGGTGGCCTTTTTGGTGGCCATTACTTCTCTCAGGCGAGTTTCTGAGCTGGCGGCGCTTTCCATCAAACCTCCTTATTTTGAAAGGCATCAGGATAAGGTGGTGTTTCGGCTTAAGCCGGATTTCTTGCCTAAGGTTGTGTCTGTTTTTCATCTCAATCAGGACATTGTTTTGCCTTCTTTGTGTCCTAAACCTGGTAATGCCAAGGAGAAGACCCTTCATTCTCTGGATGGCTCTGAGGTTTTATTTGGTTGCTACTGAGTCTTTCAGGAAATCTGACGCTCTTTTTGTTCTTCCTGCTGGACCTAGAAAGGGTTTGCCTCCGACTAAATTCACTATCAGCAAGTGGATCCATCAGGAGGTGGAGCAGGCCTATTCTGCTAAGGGGAAGGTTCCTCCTTTCAGGGTTACTGCTCATTCCCCTCGTGCTATTGATGCGTCTTGAGCCTTTCAGCACAAGCTTCTTTTGAACAAGTTTGTAAGGCCGCAACTTGGTCTTCTGTTCATACTTTTTCCAAGTTTTACAAGGTTGATGTTAAGGCCTCAGCTGATGCTGCTTTTGGCCGCAAGGTCCCACCCTACTTTATGGACACTGCTTTTGGAAGTCCCAGATGTAATGACTTCGTGAACCAGGCCATGCCATGCATTGGGAAAAAGACAATTCTGTGAGCACTCACCTGTAGAATTGCTTTTACCATGCATGGCACGGCCTGCTTCACCCCACCCTTGTTATCCCTGTTCTTGGTTGCCTCTTTATGGTGATTGTTGCAAGTTAGTTGGGGTTCTATTACCTGTTTTACCTTTATTATCTCCCGGTTTCTTGATATAACTGCTTATCAACACTGGAGAAGTCTATGATAATTCAGTTTTTATATGGTACTCTTCTGCAGTACACTGCGCCACCTTTTGGCGGAATATCCCAGATGTAATGACTTCGTGAAGCAGGCCGTGCCATGCATGGTAAAAGCAATTCTACAGGCGAGTACTCACAGAATTGTCTTTTTCACCACTGGAACGGGTAAATCAAACAGGGCTTTCATTGAGATGTTCCTAAATAATTGCCACCCCTGGATGAACACCAAACTGATTAAAATGGAATAGGTTGCCTCAAAACCCCACATTGTCCTAAAGGGGATTTGGATTATTGTATTGGTATTTGGCAGGCCACCATGGTGGGCAGGTTTTTCCTCCAACAAATCCTAGGTGTGTCCTATGGGCAGGTGCGTCTTATAGGGAGAAAAAACAGTAATTTATTATACAGACCAGTTTTCCTCTTTGTCCAATAAATGCACCTGGGTGTCCCCAAGAGAGAGTCTTTGTTACCTAGTCCTTACCATGGACTTTCTATCTATCTTCTGTCCTATGCAACCATTTGGTTTCTCCCACATACAAGTGTTTATGCAATCCAGCACTGAGCTGTGTCTAGATATGTACAGTGGAGAATCACAGGCAAACAGCAAACACGGCACAGGTACAATATATCCATCCAGTTACAGTTCTGGGTTCTGTCCATAATCACATGTACAATTAGAAAGTATGTTTCCCAAGGAGAAATCATTCCTTGCTGGATCTCTCCCCCTTCTGTCCTCCTGCTCCGCTTACAATTCAAGATGGTGAATCACAAGAACAACGTGGCTCTGGGACTGGGGCTTCCTTATATCCCTTCTAGCTACCTTCCAGAACATATTCCATCACATGTTCGAGCTCATGTCCGACATCTGATAGGTTGCTCTCTAAACCCTCTAACCAATCACTATCTCTCTAGTTTTAACTATGTTTCTACTAAGCATCCTGTTATGACTAATAACCCTTCTTACCTCTTAGAACAATCCCCATTAAAGCCTATGGCCTAATGTTAGTCTATGGCCTAAACCCACTGCTGCCATCTTGAGTCTAGTTTAGGGTACTACTCTGTCTATGCACTTTCATGGGTAGAAACCACAAAAGAGCCTAATGTCTGGTTAACTCTATATACAGTTCTTACTAGTAAACTGACGTGGTCCTAGTTATACCCAGGCCCCTACGCTGGTCCAATGTATCTTTGGCAGTATCACCACTTAGAACATGATCATGTATATGCTTTGTATTGCTACTATGGGGTTTATTCATGAAGGGATAGCGCCAGGTAGCGCCTCGTAGCAGCTGGCAGCGTCTGGGGAACGCCGGGCGCTGTAGGCAAAACCACATTTATGAAAGCGCATCTGGTGAGTGCCTCTAACAGCGCCATGTAGCGTTTATTTGGTTGCTACTGAGTCTTTCAGGAAATCTGACGCTCTTTTTGTTCTTCCTGCTGGACCTAGAAAGGGTTTGCCTCCGACTAAATTCACTATCAGCAAGTGGATCCATCAGGAGGTGGAGCAGGCCTATTCTGCTAAGGGGAAGGTTCCTCCTTTCAGGGTTACTGCTCATTCCCCTCGTGCTATTGATGCATCTTGGGCCTTTCAGCACCAAGCTTCTTTTGAACAAGTTAGTAAGGCCGCAACTTGGTCTTCTGTTCATACTTTTTCCAAGTTTTACAAGGTTGATGTTAAGGCCTCAGCTGATGCTGCTTTTGGCCGCAAGGTCCCACCCTACTTTATGGACACTGCTTTTGGAAGTCCCAGATGTAATGACTTTGTGAACCAGGCCGTGCCATGCATTGGGAAAAAGACAATTCTGTGAGTACTCACCTGTAGAATTGCTTTTACCATGCATGGCACGGCCTGCTTCACCCCACCCTTGTTATCCCTGTTCTTGGTTGCCTCTTTATGGTGATTGTTGCAAGTTAGTTGGGGTTCTATTACCTGTTTTACCTTTATTATCTCCCGGTTTCTTGATATAACTGCTTATCAACACTGGAGAAGTCTATGATAATTCAGTTTTTATATGGTACTCTTCTGCAGTACACTGCGCCACCTTTTGGCGGAATATCCCAGATGTAATGACTTCGTGAAGCAGGCCGTGCCATGCATGGTAAAAGCAATTCTACAGGCGAGTACTCACAGAATTGTCTTTTTCACCACTGGAACGGGTAAATCAAACAGGGCTTTCATTGAGATGTTCCTAAATAATTGCCACCCCTGGATGAACACCAAACTGATTAAAATGGAATAGGTTGCCTCAAAACCCCACATTGTCCTAAAGGGGATTTGGATTATTGTAAGAGGTCTTTGGCAGGCTTGACTATATATTAGACACACCTCTACCCCTCATTCACCAATTGAATTATCCAGAGCTCTACAGTCTTCTTTCTTGATCCCCTTGGCTTATCCTAGAATATTGGCATTGTCTTGTTTCATTCTGGCACCTTCTGGGCTAGATTTTCCTCCAACAAATCCTAGGTGTGTCCTATGGGCAGGTGCGTCTTATATGGAGAAAATACAGTAATTTATTATACAGACCAGTTTTCCTCTTTGTCCAATAAATGCACCTGGGTGTCCCCAAGAGAGAGTCTTTGTTACCTAGTCCTTACCATGGACTTTCTATCTATCTTCTGTCCTATGCAACCATTTGGTTTCTCCCACATACAAGTGTTTATGCAATCCAGCACTGAGCTGTGTCTAGATATGTACAGTGGAGAATCACAGGCAAACAGCAAACACGGCACAGGTACAATATATCCATCCAGTTACAGTTCTGGGTTCTGTCCATAATCACATGTACAATTAGAAAGTATGTTTCCCAAGGAGAAATCATTCCTTGCTGGATCTCTCCCCCTTCTGTCCTCCTGCTCCGCTTACAATTCAAGATGGTGAATCACAAGAACAACGTGGCTCTGGGACTGGGGCTTCCTTATATCCCTTCTAGCTACCTTCCAGAACATATTCCATCACATGTTCGAGCTCATGTCCGACATCTGATAGGTTGCTCTCTAAACCCTCTAACCAATCACTATCTCTCTAGTTTTAACTATGTTTCTACTAAGCATCCTGTTATGACTAATAACCCTTCTTACCTCTTAGAACAATCCCCATTAAAGCCTATGGCCTAATGTTAGTCTATGGCCTAAACCCACTGCTGCCATCTTGAGTCTAGTTTAGGGTACTACTCTGTCTATGCACTTTCATGGGTAGAAACCACAAAAGAGCCTAATGTCTGGTTAACTCTATATACAGGAGTTCTTACTAGTAAACTGACGTGGTCCTAGTTATACCCAGGCCCCTACGCTGGTCCAATGTATCTTTGGCAGTATCACCACTTAGAACATGATCATGTATATGCTTTGTATTCCTACTATGGGGTTTATTCATGAAGGGATAGCGCCAGGTAGCGCCTCGTAGCAGCTGGCAGCGTCTGGTGAACGCTGGGCGCTGTAGGCAAAACCACATTTATGAAAGCGCATCTGGTGAGTGCCTCTAACAGCGCCATGTAGCGTCACATGTATTATTACAGGCAGCTCAGCGTATAGCGCCGGCGCTCTTGCTTCCAGGGCGCCAGGTATTACCTTTTGCTCAGTATTGCTCTCCCATACATTTCAATGGCCGTTCATTTGCTTGTGTTTTTTTTTTGCTTCAATCATTGTGTGACGTCTCCTGGCTGCAAACAAACACTTATAGAAACTTTTTGGATTTTTTATATTTTTATGCAGAATTGTCATTACAGGTCTGGCACTAAAGTGTTAATGTCGCAGTGTTAAAGCAATGTCATTCCATGTGTTTTCGCTTTGTTACTGGTGGATATGTGTTCTATACTATAGCGACCAGATTTAGGGCCTTATTCATGAAGGTATAGCGCCAGGTAGCGTCAGGTAACGGCAGGTGAACGCCGGAGACGGCACCCAATTACACATTTATGAAGCCGAATCTGGTGAGCGACTAGAACAACGCCATGTAGCATCTGATTCATCATTATCCCAGCCTTAGCGTACAGCGCTGGCGTTCAGCCTTGCAGAGCAGCATGTCTTACCTGTCGCTACCTGGCGTTCTCCCATACATTTCTATGGACGATCCTTAAATCCCTTTCCTGATCCCAATTTTTTTTTTCCCTAAAAAAAAAAAAAAAAAACCTTCTGACATGTATCCTGGGCAAGAAAATGACATTTTTGATTTTTTTGATTTTTTTGTCTGGTATTAAAGTGTTCATGTTACAACGTTATAACAATGTAATTCCATATGTTTTCGCTTTGTTACTAGTGGATACAAGTTCAAAAACAGCCTTTACTCACATGGGCTACAATTACATGATTTTGAGCGCCGGTGCTGTTTGTGGCTGTTTTTTTGATGAATGTGGTGTGAGTCAGTCGCACTGAGCTGGTGCTACCGTTCGCTCACATACAGCGTAGTATAGCGACTCACACATCATATTCATCAATGCCGGACAGCGACTGAGGCGCTCTGAAACAATGATCCATGGCCGAGCACAGCGACTACTAGCGGGCGCTCTGAAATCTGGTCTACAGACGCTCATCTGTCGCTACCTGGCGTTAGTAATGAATCAGCCTGCCCGAGTATTGTGTACAGAGCCGAGAGTCGGTCGCACTGAGCTGGCGCTACCTTTCGCTCCCCGCAACATACATCACATTCATCAATGCGGTTTAAGGTAGGATTAAGGGGTGAGGTAACCCCGAAACGCGTTACCTTTGAATGGGGAGCCCAGGATATTCACTCCACACAGGTCATGCTATATTTTAAAATGTTACATTAAATGTTATGTTTTATCACACTTGGTGAACTGGACCTGCAGCACATTACTACAATTGGGACTTACATAGGTCTGTCCGTGCTCCCAGGTGAAATATCTCAGGGGATTTCTGAGCTGTCTATCTTCTTGGGACTATTCATCAATGCGGGCCAGGTTACTACAGCGACTGAAGCGCTATGTTACAGCTGCTCTAAGTGCCACTATACAGACGCTCATCTGCCGATACCTGGCGTTAGTAATGAATCGCTGTAAATATGTAATAGTTCAATTTCTGCTGCCTTTCACAAGATCTGTGTATACTTTGCTTAATATATTACTTTATATACCTTTATATAGAACACCATTATATAGAACCCCAGAGGACAATGGCTTTTTATAAAAAATAATAACTGAAAAATGATACTTCCCAGGTATTGTTGTCAAAAAGAAATCCATCATCCACAATGGAATTGTCTTTTTTTTTTTTTCCTTTTAGCTGGTCAGTGAGTTTGAAGCCGCACCAGACACTTTTATCTATCGTATACCAAACCTCAACCGGAACAGGCTGTACAGTGTGTGGGTGGTGGCCGTGACTTCTGCCGGGAGAGGAAACAGCAGTGACATCATTACTGTTGAACCAGTTGCTAAAGGTAAGATTTGTATTGTTCCTTTGCTGTTTAGAATGAGGTCTTTGTCTGGCTAGCTGTGAATTCTTGTTGAAAACAGAGCCGGAACCTACAGAAAAGCTTTTGAAAGTTTTTATTTATTTATTTATTTTTTTTTTTTCGTCAATATTTTTATTGAGAATATAGGAGAAATACATCACACTGCAACATTGATTACATTTTGTGGAGCATGACATTACACCCAAGGGGGTGTCGACCCATACACAGATTGGAAATAGTATCTCCAAAAACAAGGAATGAGGCGCATGTAGCAAAATACCACGTACCTGAAGAGGGAGAACAGAAGGTTAGGGGTGGGGGGCTAGAGTGAAGAAGATAGGGGGGCAAAGAAAGGGAAGGGAGAAGGTGTGGGAGTGGGTGTCCCGCCGCCACCAGGCGTAAGGTGTGTGCGACTGTAAGAATCTTACCTGTTTCCCGTCCTCTGTCCCGCGGCGCGTCCTCCCGACGGCGTCCGGCTCCGGTCTTCCGGCGGCCGCTCACCGCTCTGAGGCTTCGGGCTCCTCCGCCTCTTCTGTGGCTGTGGCGGCTGGGCTCAGCGGCGTCTCTGGGGGCCCTTCCGCGTCGGCAGGCGGCTCCTCCGCCTCTTCGGCCGGCGCGGTGTCTTGCCTCCCGGCGGGGAGCGCGCCCGGCCAGTCACGCGCTCGCACGTTCTGTTTATGCCCCCCCGGCGGCACAGCTCTCATCGCATCCGCTGGGGGCAAGTTTAAGTTGCACCAATCACCACTATTCCCCCAATCACCCTTCCAGTTGCACCAATCACTCGTTCCCCTTTCCCATTGGCCAGTTCCCCTTTAAATATGTTCTTGTCCGGTCCACCAGTGCCCGTTATAGCCTTTGGTAGCTGGGGTGTGCTTTTGGATCCTGTTGGTGTTTATTGTCCGGCTTCGTTATTGACCATCCTTGTTTGCTGCCCGCACCGACCATCTGCCCATCTGACCACGTCTTTTTCTAGTCCCTTTGATACTGCCCTTTGGTGACCTCCCGGCTTTGACCCCTGCCTGTCTTGACCATCTTCCATCTGACCCCTTGGATACCGTACCCTGTGACCACTTGGCTTTGACCCCGGCTCGTCTTGACCATTCTAGCCTACTGGCACTACGTTTCGGACTCAGCCCGCCTGAACTATCAACTTGGGATACCCCGCTGTTCATCCATCTTCACCTTAAGCCAGCAATCTTTGCGCCAAATAAGTCCTGGGGGCAACCGAGTCTGGAGAGGCATAACCCGCGTCTCCAGCGAGCGGGGGCTTGTCTAAAGGCAGAAGAGGCGGTGGAGATTGGGGATTGCTTGGCTTAGGAAAGAAGGGTGTCCGGCGATCCCTTACAGCGACACATCACTGGGGAGGGAGGGAACGGTCAAAGTTTTTAGGTTGGAAGTGTGTAATCCAGCCTTCCCAGGTGGTCAGGAAGGGGGTGAGATCACCCTGCAACGAAGCTGCCATCTTCTCGAAGAACATAAATTTGTTGATGCGGGGGACCAAGCTCCCACTGGGGATCGTCTTTTTCTTCCATGAGTGTGCTATAATGAGCTTGGCTGCCGTGAGGATGTGTTTGATAAGCTCAAATTGTGATCTTGTACAACCTGGGGGGTTTCAAATTAAGTAGGGCAAGTTGAGGTGAAGGAGTCAGGTGTAACCCTGTTGCTTTCCTTAGAAGGTAATAGACCTTAGCCCAGAAGTGGCGAATAACCCTACATTCCCACCATATATGGATGTCTGATCCCTGTAGGCGGCACTCTCTGAAACACTCCGGTGGGTAGGAGGGGCAAAATCTATGAATCGTATCCGGTACTAAATACCAACGGAGAAGGACTTTAGTATTGACCTCCTGAGCACCTGTATTCAGGAACCATGAGAAACAGTTCCGCCATGCTATTTTCCATGCACTAGGCGATATACTTACCCCAAAATCAACTTCCCAGCCGTTAGCGTAGGATGGGAGGGGTGATTCCCGTCCTCGCACAGCTTCCTATAGAGCTTTTGAAAGTTTTTATTAACGTTGCATATATAGACATGTGTTCTCTATGGGGTCTTGCCAAAAAGTTGCCCTAAAGTGAGCAGACCTAGCTTAAATATTTGTTAGACCATTGTGTCTGGCTACATTTCTAAACTGTTTTCCATGTTTAAAATGAAGAAGAAAATGCAGAGATATCAAGGTTTACAGGTTCAGCTTATGATTTTTCATATTAAAAAAGTGGGCGTGGCCCTTGGATCTGTGATGCTGCATAATAATAATCAGCAATGCAATGAATTTGCAGGAGGGAGGAACCAGCAACCCTGTCCCGCTCTCCTGAGCTGATTGGGGATGGGATAAAAAAGAGAATGTCATCGGCTGAACCTGTAAACCCCTGATATATCTTTAGCGTTGCCTATAGACCTATATGGGAGCACTTTATAGTTGCGAGCATTTTGCCAACAGCAGCGCACTGATGGCAATTTGCCCAACTAATTTAATGGGCTCCGTTCTTTTGTCGTTTGTGACATGTTGCATTTTTTTTTTTTTTTTTTTTTTTTACGACAAGGCAACGCAAACGGCCAGGTGTAAAAGAGGCCTTAGACTTTATATATTCTATTCTTTGGGCCTAGTGCAAATGTCTCTGGGCAACATTAACTTCAGGAGTTTCTTAAATCATCCAAGTAGCAGATATTATGTCAACTCATTTCCCTTTACTGCTTATCGACGATGAACATCATTTAATGTTCTCTTTTCCCCAGCCTGAGCGCCGTTACAAAAAATGGCCTTTTTAAGATATAGCTATCTGTGCGGACGCTAATGTGGCGTGAATAAAATTTAGTTTTATATTAGAGTCGTTTTGCTTGGCCGCCTTTATGCCGATTCCAAGCTTTTTACACTGGCAGAGCTAATACTCTCCAGGCATGTGTTACAGAGGAACATCAGGCCTAAAGTTAAATGTGGCAGATCCCCCTGCCCCGCCCCAATTGGACCCTGATTACCTTTTAGATGTCACCCCCGCCTGATGCGGTGACACCCTGCTGCTTCAGGGCGCGATTCTGACCCCCTGCCGCCTTAGCCAGCCATACCTCCCAAGTATCGCTGATTTGGAGTAACTGTCCCTCTTTTGTGTCCATGTCCCCCTGTTCCTCGTTGTTCTCATTTGTCCTCTTTAAGGTGTACAATGCAGATCTGCAGCAATAAATTATTAATTTGCCTATTCAAAAAGTTTATATTGTTTTAACTGTTACACCCTATCCATCCCTCAATGAGGAGACATGGCCTAATTTAACAAATGTCCCTCTTTCCCACCCTGAAAAGTTGGTAGGTATAGCTTTAGTCATTGATGAGTCCCGCGCCGCTCCGCAATGCCTCGCGGCTTTTCAGGCTGATCCTGGATGCAAGATGGCTCCACTCGTCGGAAGGTCGCCCAGAAACCGAGGAACCCAAAAGATGGATCCCCTGGTGAGGTGAGTAAGTACTGCCCAAAGGAAAAACCAAAGGGGGGGAATAGTCTGTTGAGGTTTCGTGGAGGTTTTAACCTCCCTCGATGTTCCTCTTTAAAGAGGACCAACACCCGGGGCTTTCTATCTATCTAGTATTGTTCCTCTCTTTGCTTTGTGTATCTCCATGCGTAAGAGATGAACAGCACCAGTTTATAGCACTGTGCATTTCTATCATAAGAATATTGGTCTTCCCCTATTTCTTGCCCTGGAGTCTAAAAAATGCTACTCCAGGACCAGCTAATTACCCCTGGGGCATTCAGATTTGGGATGCCCTGCTAGTTGAAACTCTGCTGATCAATGTCCCCAATTCTGGGGATTGGGTGGGATTGGATTCTGTGGATCAGGGGCGTCACTGGGCCCCATAACAAAAGTCAGAGTGGGCATACGTTATGTATGGCAATAAAGTTGCCGTTATTTACTCACTTTCCTTCGGTTCAACCGCGCATCTGCGGGCTCTCGTCCAATCAGAGACATTTGCAATGCCTATGTAATTCACCAAATGTCTCTGTTTGCAGTGGGGAGTGAGAGTGGATGAACCCCCTGCATCCTCGGGCTGTGCACGCTCTGCAGTGCCAAAGATTCAGATAGGCTGGGGCAGGCTGGGGATGCGCAGGCTCTCGCTTCCCATTGAACCCTATCAGAGTCGTTTGCCGAATGACATAGTTGCGGCAAACTGCTCTGATTGGACGAGAGTCCGCGCATGTGTCGTTGGAGCAGAAAAAGGTGTGTTGTACCGGGCGATCTGGGGGGTTTCACACAGCGGGGCAGGAAACAAAACCCAGGATAGTGTCAAAATCCCAGGTTTTGTTTTACTTTAAAGAGGACCAACTCCCATCCTTCCTCATTAGCCTAAATCCCCCCCCCCCCCCCCCCCCGGGATATCCCGATTTGGTGTGTGTGGCTGTGTAAAACCCCTGGTTCGCCTAGCAATCCCTAGGAACTAATGCGGGTCTTGCTGTTCTGGGCTATGCCCAAAAGCCCCTGGTAAAGCCGGACAGATTTGGCCATCCTTTGGTAGAGCTACATTTTACACAGCTTATCCACTCCTGGACACATGAACTTTTGGGCATAGCCTTGAAGTAAAAAATATATTTATTTGCATGGCTCCGCCTACTGCAAAGGATCTTGGGAGAAAGTATATTATCTTTTGTGATATGCACCATGTGAATACTTTATGTTTTAAAGTGGACGAAAACCCGGGATTTTGACTATCCTAGGTTCTGATCCTTGTCCAGATCCAGGATGCCCTGCTGTGTGAACTACCTCAGGTCACCCATTAAAACTCACCTTTCCCTGGTCCTACGGTGAATGTGCAGGCTCCTGTCCAATCAGCGTGCTCAGTGCAGCCCTGCTACCCTCTAACTGGATGCATGACCGGGACCAGGTGTGGGCACGCATCCAGCTAACAGTATAGCTGGCTGCGTCCGTGCCTCGCGCATGCGCCCTTGGATCGGGAGCTAGTCAGCTTTACAGGTGACTCGAGGGCTTTCACACAGTGGGCCATCTGGATGCCCCGGGGGAAGCGAATCAGGCAACCCTGGAGATAGACTTTTTGTCTAACTCTCCCTGCCTTGTATCTTTAATGAAGGTCTTTTTTGTTTCTCTAATCTCTTTATACCGCCTAACACGGGTCTCTCCCTAACCTGGCTTGTGACGATGTTTTAGCTTTAGCTGGGAAGTCATAGGAGGTGAAGTGCAGGGCTGTATCTCCCATTAGGCAACCCTAGGCACGGGAGACACTGCCCTTACTACTAAAGTGAATAAAAAAATTAAAATGCCATAGCTGGAACATTAATGCCTCCTAACAAGAACCAAGGATGAATGGCAGCCGCTCAGACCATTTTATAACTAACCTGGGAGGTGCACGTGAGCAAGGCAATTAGGATACAAAAGTCTTAACGGAGCCACAGCACCCAACCCTGTTAGCTTGCAGACCAACCTAAAATCTGTCTCTAAATCTGGTTAAAAACAGAGGACTCGGTCACACACATCTGCAGAAATATGCTGAAGCTGCACCACCAAGCGCCAAGGTGCCTCTGGTGCAGTCCTAACTCTAATCTCTGAAAGCCCCATTTGGAACATCCTAACAAGAACCACCCAGCCATAGAAGAGTGTATTTGTGTGAAGGGAGGGGAAGGGTGCAGTGGGCTGAACACAGGCCAGAACATCTCCCCACCACTGTGTGGTCATGTGACTCCCCCCCCTTGTGCCCTCTCCGTCCTCCACACACATACTCTGCATCTAACCCATTGCACCCTCTCCCCCGCCACACTTTATTTTATATGGACTGTGACCTAACTTAAAAAAACAAGGCGCAAGCACTTAAAGTGCCTAGGGCACCATGAACACCAAATACGGCCCTGGTGAAGTGGGTTGTGTAAATTGAATCTATTTGGAGCTGTGCCTTAGTACTTGCTTTATTTAAGCCTCTCCCCACCCTGTACAAAACTAAAATATTACCTAAAAAAAATAAAAAAGTATTTCTGCAAGATAAAAAAAAAATGTGATGCAATAAAATGGCAGGAAATTATTTTTTAACATCCTCTCTGGCATCTAGAAAGCAGCGCCAGGAGGCTTAGCGAATTCTGAAAAGTTAATTCCTCTGTTTTGTAGAGGAGTCCCCTAACGCGTACGCGGCGGCGGCGGCAGCAAGCGCCAAGCTTGAGTTAGCAGCAGTAATGGATGTCTGTGGCAGGGACACGCTGTGGGAAGGCTCTCGGCGGCTTCAAAAGCTCATTACCGCTCTCGTTATTTTCACTGCAAACTAAAAGAGAGCGACATCGGGAAAATGAAAGGCGAAAATTCCCTCCAAGTGCGCGCCACCTTATTTCTGATAATTCCGCGAGAAAAGTGTAATTATGGAAGCTGGGGGATGTTGTCACAAGGCAGTAATATGCTGCGGGAACTTAAGAGATCCTGAAAGAAAGAAAAAATGAAATAACTGGTAAAGAACACGCAGTAATAGATTAGACCGCTGCAGGCCACACAATCCGATTGGTCATCACTGGTACACTCGTACCAAAGCCTTTACTATGAAAGCGATCCAAGATCCAAATTCCCATCCAGTCCCATCTAAATCTTCTAAATCGTCCCCCATAAATTAATGATAAACATCAGCATTGCTAGAATCCTCACTCACCAGTTAGAGAGCACTGATGGCAAAGAGACCTGGCTCCCACTGCTGCAGGGATGGACACTACTGCTCAGGACTCAATCCTCAACCCAAATGGCCTAGATTCTTAAAGGAGCCGTATCGCGAAATTTGCATTAAAAAAGATAAATAATTAAATAGCCACACAATAGCTTCTAACATGTGTATAAATAATGTGGCGATAGAAAAAGGAAAAAATATATGCCTTTCTTTTAAATTGTATAATTACAATGGCTCAGTCCATTTGCTGAATAGGGGGATCTGCTGGGTTGTATTTAGTGAGCTGCTTCATTTAGCCCACTGGTCTCCTAGCAACACTTTACCTCAGAGGCTGACACTGTAATCAGTGGTAACGGCTGTGTGTGTGTGAGGTGCTGCTTTTGTTATGAGACCAGGTGACTCAAATGAGTAAAATCTATACAAAATAAACTAAACTGACTGAAAATGACTGAAATTCTTCTTTGAATAACTGTGCAGGAAAATCTAAAGGTATTAAAGTGGAACAAAACCCTGAGTTGCCGACCCTGAAGTCTATAAGACCCGGCCATTGACCTTCCCCCTTGGGCATTCTAAATCGGGATGCCCCACTGTGTGAAACGACCCCTGGATAACCACAGATCCCCCCATTTTTCTGGTGCGCTCACGCAGATAGCCATTTAGACAGGCCGGGCGGCCAGGAAGGTTACTGCTCAGGCTCCCCATCTGCGTGCAAACAGCACTGATGAGATGGATGAGAGCCCGCGCATGCGCTGTGGGACAGGGAAAGGTACGTTTTCACAAGCGAACTTGGGGATTTCACATATCAGGGCATCCCAAGTCGGGATGCCCCTAGGGGCACAAAACAAAACTCCAGATAGTGAAAATCCTGGGTTGGGCTTTGCTCAAAACACACAAAGCTGAAAGAAAGATCCTATGGAAAAATGTGTTGAGAAAAGAGAGAGAAAATGGTAAACTGAAAGATTCTGCAGCAGAGCCAACAAGAAGGGAAAACTGTCAAAATCAGCTAAATGACTTCTAGAGCTTTTCTCTCTGTTTTAGATATATAAGTTCTGGCCAGGCAATGTTATCTTATGCTGGACGGCTGCCAGCACTGAACAGCTGATACTTTGATACATTGTTTCCCCCTCTCCTCAGCGTGGAACAGGCCAGAGTGTCGGGCTCCGACACTCAGCAGACATAAACATGAGCAATTAGTCTCCAGCTGCTCAACACACACATTATTTTTTTCTAAATTTGTAATTCTTACTCCAACACTTACCTACATTCTAAGTACCATTTAAAGTCACCAAGAAAAATTTGTGATACTGCTTCTTTAAGGTTACCCTGGTCCTCCCTAGAGTCCCCCACAAGGGAGGACAGATTAGCTATAAGGGTAACCCCAGTCGTGCCCTGGGGAGCTGAAGGACTGGTTTCCTGGTCAGGAGAGGAAGACAAAGAGAAAGAAGCTAAGATCAGGGGTCACAAGCAACATGTGTGAAGTCAAGGGTAGTAGCTGAGCTCATACACTGGTATTCAAAGTTCAGTATGGGTTATCCAGGAGTCCAAGAGGAACCCAATGCTCATCCACGGGTTAAACAAGGCCAACAGGGAGTTATCCTGGTAGTAGCAAAGTCCACAAAGGAAGAGCTAAAGGTCATGCGTGGGTAAATCCAATGTGTTTTACCGATCAAAACTCATATTAATGCCGAAAGCTCCCTTATTAATGCCCCTGAGTATGCCCATTGGTTCCTCCCTGGTCCCTGCTCTAGATTTGCAACTGGGACTGTTTAGTGGTCAGACTTTACGCAATACCTGACACTATTGCGCAACCCGAGAGGCCTGAGTATGCGCAGAAGGTACTGGCAGTCCGAGTCTGCACAGAAACAAGCCTGGAAAAGCTCTCCAAGATGTTGCTGCCCCGGTACTCAGGACAAGAGGGACGTGCAGTGGGGAGCATGGTGCCTAACCCGAAACAGGTCCTTAGGGCTCAGGGGCATGGATGCATGCTTGATATATAAGTATTATAATGCATAACAGTTTTACACAATTCTCCTTTTTCATCAGCCTGACAGTGCTACAGTTCATACCTGCATATCTCCCAGGTTTCCCTGATTTGGAGGGACTGGCCCTCTTTTGAGTCCACGTCCCTCATTGTTTCCATTTGTCCCTCTTTGAGGTGTAACATGCAGATCTACATCAATAAATGACTCATTTGCCTATTCAAAGTGTTTTTATTGTTGTAACTGTTACACCCTATCTCCTATACATCCCTCAACGAGGGTGCGTGGCCTAAATTAACAAATGTCCCTTGTTCCCACCCTGAAAAGTTGGTAAGTATGTACCTGGAGTAGCTGCACCGGCCTCTCCTGCTTTAGATTGGTGACTACCTGTTTTACTGCTGCTCCTATTATAAAAATATAGTGTAATCACTAAACAGTTCTCACACAGTAATCAACCCCCACCCCACACACACCACTTCCTTCCCTGCATAAGCATACCTCCCATCTGCCCCTTATTTGAAGGGACTTTCCCTCTTTTTGAGTCCATGTCTCCCTGTCCCTTGTTGTTCCCATTTGTCCCTCTTTGAGGTGTAACATGCAGATCTGCATCAATAAAAAAATCATTTGCCTATTTACAGTGTCATGTACAGTGTATATTGTTGGAACTGTTACAATCTCCTATCTATCCCTCAATAAGGGGGTGTGAATAAGCAGTACCCACCCCCCTTCCCTGTACACAGAGTACTCAGCCTCCCTTCACATATGCAGTACTCAGCTCCCCAGGTCGCTCGTTCTGACTTACCCTTCCCTGGTCCTACAGCGCTTGCGCAGCCCTCTTGTCCAATCAGTGCGCACGGATCTTCTCGAGCCCCTTCGCCCAGGAGCTTGTCTAATCCGAGTGGGTCATAGCGTGCTGGCGTCCGCATCCCTTGCATCCCTTTAACAGGGAGTGTGCCTGGGCCGGCCATTCACAAATGCCTGGCACGGGCACGCACCCTGCTAAAGGGATAGAGGGCACCCCGATTCTGGATGCCCTGGGGGGGAGGAAATGCAGCAGCCCTGGAATCTTATAAATTTGGGTGGGTGGGATAGTGGGTTTTAGTCCTCTTTAAGGCATCCCCAATGGCCTTGGAACCCAGGGCGATCACCCTGCTTACCCTCCCCTAGAAACAGCCCTGATCAGAGGAAACCATTCTCTAATTAGTTTGTTGCATATTAAAAAATATGATTTCTATTAACCAAAAAGTACCAAAAGAACACTTCTGGCAAACCAAAAACATTGTGCTACTCTTGCACGTCCTGTACTGACATGGGGGTTATTTAAGAAACGCAAATGCCAGGTAGTGCTACGTAGCGGCAGGTGAACGCCGGGCGCAGTATGTGAAAACCATATATATGAAAGTCAATCTGGTGAGCGCATCTAAAAGCGTCATGTAGCGTCACATGTATCACTAGCGGTGGCTCAGCATATAACGTCGGTGCTCTAGGTTCAGCAGCTGCTTGTAGTACCTGTCTCAGTGTCGCTCTCCCATACATTTCAATAGTGTTTCATTTGGTTGTGTTTAATTAGCTTGTTGCCAAAGTAAAATTTAAAATTTTTGGCTCAAATCATTGTGTGACCTCTCCTGCCTGACAACCAAACAATTCTATTGTTTTTTTTATGCAGAATTGTATGTGCAGGTCGGCCATTGCATTGTCATTGTCACAGTGTTAAAACAATGTAATTCCATATGTTTTCGGTCTGGTGCTGGTGGATATGTGTTTAGAAACAGACTTTTATCACACAGCGTCTGGGGCTCTATGCTAGAGCGCTCAGTTTTAGAGCGCCGACGCGGGCTTCAGCGCTGGACGCACTTAACTGACGCTACCTATCGCTGCAGCGTTGCCCTATTGTATGTATTGAGAGGCAGTTAGCACTCATATGCTGCATACTCTGCCTGAGGAAGTGACGGTGACGTCAAGAAACGCGTCGCAGGGCTTATTCATTGTGGGGGTCTCCAGTGGTGGCAAGCACTTAGCACTTTATGGATGAGTGAGGTATTTAATGCTGTATTTATTTTGTGATTTGGACTATATTTTTATTGTTATTTACACGGCTCTACCTAGTTGATCTTGATGCACTATAATAGCACGTGACACTTTTTTCACAGTTGTATATATATGAAATAATTACTTTTTAGTTTATAGTTTATAGTAGTCCCCCACTGGTATATATTATGAGATAATTGCACCCCCCCTCCCCATTTTTTGTTTTTTTATGTATATAAATGTTTTATGTCTTTTAATAGCAAAATCCTTTTAATGTGTCTTCTTATGTGATTTAGACTTTCAAATAAACTTTAATATGATTTATATATAACAGAGTGCCAGTGTTAGTCTCTGGTTTTACCCCTTGTCCAGGGGATTTGGGGCATCCCTTTCTTTCTTTTTACTTGTAGCACTCTCCCAGAGCAGGGCACCTGGGTATTATAACGTCAATATATATTTTTTGGTGCCATCTATTTCTCTCTGTTGATTAACTATTGTTAGATGTAGCGTAATCTTGGGTGCTTTAACCTCGGGACACCACCTAGCATTCTCCGTTGGCTCTGCACTGAATCAGGGAGATTGCTTCTACACATCACATTTATCACTGCTGGACAGGATAGTACAGCGTCACTTGTCCGCCCGCTAAGCTAGGTCAAGGCGGCCGACACAGACGCTCACGCGGCAATACGTGGCGCTAGTCTTAAATCTGCCTCATAATAGTGGCCCTGGGTCAATGCCTTGGACCAACCTGAGGATCCGCTTGTGCTCGGGTCCAGCACTGCACGCTTGGCCTGTAATGTGCCTGGACTTCCAGCCATGTGACCTACTAGTGAAGGGCAAATCAGGCAATGAGAACTGAAAGCGGATGTAAAGCCGATTTCCCCTGAGACCCAACTCTCTTCACGGTGCAGCAGAACTAATGATAAACTTGATGAAGTCACAGCCATTATGTTTACCCATCCGGGGTCACGATCGTTCAGCGTTAGCCTTTATTTTTTCCAAGCTCATTTTCCTGCTTACCAGCCTCACTAGTTATCTGTCAGCAGAGACTCCTAATTTATCCACATCCAAAGGAATAGCGATTAATGGAGCTTTAATTCCCTTATTTATCTGAGTGATTCCTGCGCAATGTACTGTGGCTGGGTGATGTAGTATGGAGTCCATTTGGGCCTCTCTAGATTGAAACTGCAAATGCTTTCTAGATTGATCTCAATGATATCTCTTCAAGTGATCCTATATCAGATAGGAAATAGTGCCGTGCCCGTCTATTCCCTGCCCAGTGCCCCCAACAGCCTGCGTTTCTTTTTTTTTTTTTACTAAAGCCTTTGCCCAGACAGACATCTATAATAGGACTCTATGGCGCTAACAGAAAGAAATGTAAATCAGTGAGCATGAATCAAACATGAATAATGCACAGATGATACAACAACAGGGGGGACGTGGTTCCTTAACACCATGCACTCCTCTAATTGTATAAGGCAACCCCCATGCACGCACACTTAACCCCTAGCTACCCCCTGAGCTATTACTTTACACCTACAATATAAAAATACTGCATATTGTTATATAATCTTTGCCAGTGGTCACACAACTTATCTTGGAGGCTGATTCACTACTAGCGCCAGGTATTGCCAGATGAGCGTCTGTACAGCGGCGCTTAGCATGACCACTAGTAGACACTGTAAGCAGGTATCGGGCGCTGTAACCTAGCGTAGCGGTCGCTGTAGTAACCTGACCTATGTTGGGCACTCTAAAAACAGTATAACGCTGCAGTGAGCGAGAGGTAGCACCAGCTCAGTGCATCCGGCACTCGGTGCTCCACACCATATTTAACAAAACAATAAACACACACACAGCGTCGGCGCTCTAAAGCTGGTCGCTATAGCATAGAGTGCCAGACGCTGTGTGATCAAAGTCTGTTTTTGAACACATATCCACCAGTAACAAAGCGATAACACATAGAATTACGGGCAGGCTGATTCATCACTAACGCCAGGTAGCGACAGATGAGCGTCTGTAGCAGGCATTTTCAGAGCGCCCGCTAGTGCTCAGCTGTGGGTCGCTACTTCATAGCGACTCAGTCACTGTTCAGTAATGTTGAATACATTATGAGGAGTCGCTATTTGACCAGTACAGCGCTGTATGGGAGCGCATGTTAGCGACTGGTCATAGCGACCGACTCACATCATATTCAGGAAAAAAACAACCTCACAAAACTCTGGCGCTGAAAAATGCTTGTTTGAAGCCCAGAGCGCAGGAGGCGGTGTGATTAAAGTCTGTTTTTCAGCATCTATCCACTAGTAACAATGCGAAAACATATGGAATTACATTGTAACAACATTGTAACATGAACACTTTAATGCCAGACCTGTAATGTCATTTCTGAAGAAATATATAAAAAATGAAGAAATTGTGAAAATCGTGCCAGAAGAGGTCACAGAATTATTTGAGATTTTTTGAAAAAAAAAAAAAAAAAACACAGTTTAAAGAGAAGAAAAGGTTCGTCCATTGAAATGTATGGCAGAGCGTCAGGTAGCGAGAGGTCATACCTGGCGCTGTGCAAGGCTATACGCCGGCGCTGTTCGCTGAGGCTGTGAAAATGATAAATCGGACGCTACATGGCGCTATCCCAGTCGCTAAACAGATTCTGCTTGATAAATGTGTAATTGCGTGCCGTGTCCGGCGTTCACCAGTCGCTACCTGTCGCTACCTCTCATTAACCAGCCACTACCTGACGCTATCCCTTCTAAAATAAGGGCCATTGTTTTAACACTGTGACAATAACACTGTAATGTCAGACATGTAATGACAATTCAGCATAAAAATATAAAAAGTAAAAAAAAATGATAAAAGTCACACAATGATTGGAGCAAAAAAAAATGTAAATTGCCAAACACGCTATTTATACACAACTAATGAAGCCCTTTGAAATGTATGGGATAGCAACACTGAGCAAAAGATACTACATGGCCCTCCTGAGCCTAGCGCTATACGCTGAGCCGCCTGTAATAATACATCGGATGCTACATGGCGCTGTTAAGAGTCGCTCACCAAATTCGCCTTCTTAAATGTGGTTTTGCGTACCGCGCCCAGCGTTTACCAGACGCTACCTGCCACTACGAGGCACTACCTGGCGGGGAGGCCGATTCATTAATAGCGCCAGGTAGCGCCAGATGAGCGACTGTAGCGTGATTTTTTCAGCGCCAGCCAGTATTCGCTGTGCTTGGCCGGCGTTAGCTTGATGACAGCGACTCAGTCGGTGTGCGGTAATGTTGAATACGGGCTGGAGGGTCGCTGTTTCACAGGTTCAGCATTGTATGTGAGCGCCTGACAACGAATGGCCAGAGCGAACGGCTAGCTTCATATTCATTAACAAATCACGCTCCGAATGTGCTGTCGCTGTCCATTCCTTGTTTAAACCCCAGAGCGCTGGCGGCGATGGGTATTAACTAGTTTTTAACCCCTAAACAACCATATTTTTTGAATGTAACATTATACATGTTTTTAGAATCATTTTGTAATATGAATACATTAATCTCAGACCTGTTAGATCAATTCTGCACAAATTTTTTTTTTTAATTTTTTTTTACTTAAAAATAAATCCTAACATTGCAGAAGTGGTCTCCGAATTTTTGACATTAAAAAAAAAAAAAAAAATTAATACCAATTAATTATGATTAATTATAGATTGCTCCATTGAAATGCATTGGACATCGCCAGGGAGCGACAGCTCATACCTGGCGCTGTGAGGGAATTTGCAGCGGCGCTGTTCGGTCCAGGCGGCTTCATGATGAATGCCGCGCTAGCCGTCGCTCTCGCCGGCGCTAGCCTCATTTTGCTTGATAAATGCGTCATTGTGACCGCCGCCGGGCGTACTTGAGTCGGTAGTCGCCGTTAGCTGCCGCTACCTGGCGCTCGACAGACACTACCTGGCGCTAGCCCGTGATAAATAAGGGCCTAAATCTGTTCTTAAATAACCCTCTTATTCTCTAATAACCCCCGTCCCTAAACACATGAATATCTCACCTTTCTTTCCTCCCTTTCCTTTTCCCTTTCTTCTATCTCACTCTATAAGCTAAGCTGTTATCTATCCACTAATCCTATCCAGACATTGAGGATAAACCAACAGCTAAACTGTATTGATCGTGTGCTTTTGACAGATTTTAATGTAGGAGAATGGAATGATGATGTAAATGTTTTCCTATAAGGAAATCAGTTTCCCTGATAGATAGACTGATCCTGTGTATTGATGTCACTCTTCTTTCATATGTGCTCTGTACTACTTTTTTCTTTCACCTTTTTTAGTATTTTGTACCTATTGAAAAACAATAAATATATATACAATAAAAAACAAATTCAGCCTTGGTCTCACTAGATTATAACACATTTTTTAGATGTTTTAGCAGACTTGATATGGGCTTTGGCAAAACATTGTAGTTTATTTGTAAGAAAAAGCTTTCATTTTGTCGCCCTACACCACAGTCCAGACATATAAAGAACACGGGAGATTGTTGTCCCATGCAGTACACAAAACAATTAACAGTGGTGTGTAGACTTTTTATATATTATTATTTATTATTGTTCACAGGATACATCATAATATAAAAGGTACAAATATGCATTAGGTCAAGTACTCAAATATACCAATATCCATAGATTCTATTAATCTTTCACATATCTCACAAAACCCACCCAAAAACAATAGAACATCCCACAAAAGCTTATAATATAAGCTGTACGAAGGAAGAAAGATTAGCAAACATTTCAAGAAAATAGAAACCATAGAACCATGTTCTAGAAAATAGAACACATAGCCTCCAAAAATCTCCTTGCAATACTGCCTTGACCCCCAGATGGGAGAGAGAAAAAGAAGGAAAAGAAAAAAAAGAAAACATTTGTCCAAAACCCAATCACTATCAGGTAATCCGACCAGATATAGAACATGTTTCCACGAAAACTAAGAGGGCAGAAGCATACATAGCTGGGCCCCCATCAGCAGTCCCATGTGGACAATCACCAGTCAGTTCCCTGGCTCGTATAGAGGTGTGGGAGCAGATGGTAAAGGAGGCGCACAGCACACGCAAGGCAAGGTGGGAGATGTGCGGAAACAGCGTTGATGGAGGCGTGGTAGATGCACAGCATGGGAGGCACGCATGGCGCAGGCCCAGCGGCAATGGAGGCACATGAGCGGCGAGGAAAGCGCTGCTCCGTGGAGAAACCAGCAGCATGGCTGGATAGGTAAGTAATGAAGCAAGGGTCGTACATTCAGTATCGGTGGTGCTGGTAGCTTGAATCGGGCCCCCTGGTTCTACGGCCCAGGGACATGTGCCTGCACTGCCCATATTGTATGTATACCCCTGCTAGAGCAGCGATACTCAACTGGCGGACCGATGCGCCAGATTTCTGGACCCCTACCCTGACAGCCCTGCACTCAATTGCTTCTGTGTTGCTGTGCTCAGAACTGCCCCCTTGACGTAGTGCGTAGTCTCCCTGCCAGTGTCATGGCTCCCTGGCACCTGGCATTGCAATATAAAGTAGTGCATGGGCGGGAAGTGGTATTGCAAGGTATACACAAACTTTGTTTCTTGGTCTCTTTGCTCCATCCAATCCTTTTCCCCTGTCCCAGCTCAGCTCCATCTATCCCTGTCCCACCATCTCGCTCTGCCCCATCCATCCTGGTCCCCTCAGCTCTGCCCCATCCATCCTGGTCCCCTCAGCTCTGCCCCATCCATCCTGGTCACCTCAGCTCTGCCCCATCCATCCTGGTCCCCTCAGCTCTGCCCCATCCATCCTGGTCCCCTCAGCTCTGCCCCATCCATCCTGGTCCCCTCAGCTCTGCCCCATCCATCCTGGTCCCCTCAGCTCTGCCCCATCCATCCTTGTCCCCTCGGCTCTGCCCCATCCATCACGGTCCCCTCAGCTCTGCCCCATCCATCCTTGTCCCCTCAGCTCTGCCCCATCCATCCCTGTGCCCTCATCTCTGCCCCATCCATCCTGGTCCCCTCAGCTCTGCCCCATCCATCCTGGTCCCCTCAGCTCTGCCCCATCCATCCTGGTCCCCTCAACTCTGCCCCATCCATCCTGGTCCCCTCAGCTCTGCCCCATCCATCCTGGTCCCCTCAGCTCTGCCCCATCCATCCTGGTCCCCTCAGCTCTACCCCATCCAGCCCAGCCTCTCTGCACCATCCATACCTGTCCTCCCAGTTTTGCCCATTCAATCCCCGGTCTCCCAGCTTTGCCAATCCATTACCCTTTCTTCCAGCTCTGCCCATCTACCCCCCCAAGTCTGCGCATTCATTCCTGTCCTTCTGGTTCTTCCTATCTGTCCCTTCTCCCAGCTCTCTCTCCATCCCTCCCTGCCCTTCCTGTTCTGTCTATCCATCCCTATTCCTTACAGCTCTTCTCCCATTCATCCCTTCTCCTTGAGCCCTGCCTATCCATCCTTGTTACAGACCTTATTGCATTTAACATTTTGGGCCCTAGTCCACTCCTTTACACAGCCTGCACAGAATCGGGGGGGGGGGGGTTAAAGCAGTGGGCCGCAGGCCAGAGGTGTGGGGCCACAAAAACAGCTACTGTTTTTCTCCCAGTGCAGATTTTCAAAAAGGATTGTCAGCTCTACCTTAGTATCAGAAACCAGAGTCCAAGGCTGTGGTTGCGAGCGCGCCTCTCGCAATTTCCATGCAGTAGATACAAAAGCCGGCCAAAGTTTGCAATAAAATTTCAATCTTTATCTTTAGAATTCAATCAAAGTACAGGTAATCCCAATAAAAAAGGGGGGGCTGGAGGATCCTCTGTCTACGCGTTTCAGACTCGGGGGTCCTTAATCATGACATGGGGATTGCCTGTACTTTGATTGAATTTTAAAGATGGATCAATAAAGATTGGAATTTTATTGCAAACGCTGGCCAGCTTTTGTATCTACTGCTAGGAAATCTATAGCTCCTCCTCCAGTGTGCTGATTTCTAACTATCCACCCCACACAATAGCCCAAGTCCGGACCTTCACCTCTCACTGGATGCCTGTAAATGGACCTTTACAAGAAGTGGTTGAGCACCCCTGTTCTAGAGGGTAAGCATTAAGAAATGCTCTAGCATTTCTTATTGGAACCATATAGTGATGATGATCTATCTTGTAGCTAACAAAGTGTTAATGATACCATCAGTTGTCCAGAAAGCTTTTTATTTGCGCACGAGCCATTGCGTATTGTTGATCATTTGTAAGGTAACATTTTCCCACGTGCGAGTGGCGATCCGGAATTCATTCATCCATGTTCTGAAACTTTCCTAGTGCTCTTTAAAGTAATAAAGGGTAAATAGACTTTCAGGACACATTATCCTATTTATTATATTCCTGGGAAATCCTTTATCAGTGTTTATATTCCACAATAGCTCAAAGTAACTTCCGGCAGTACAATTAGGGTTTAATTAATTAGGTTTTTTGTAAGAAATGTTGTCTGGTGAATGATGATGAATTGCTGACTTTTATAAAAGCGCGCAGGTGCGGCCATGACATGAAGTCTGCCTCCATCAAAGTTCCTTCCAACGGTTTGCTATGACCAGACTATGGAAGCCTGACCATCTTCAACATAACGAAAAGGACATTAAGAAAGGCCAAAGATGGTGGCAGTTAATAATTCATGCAGTACGTCCTTGGCTTCATCTCTTTCCCAAACATTTAGCCAAAGATGAAGCAAGAACCCCCCCCCCACCACCTCCGACCCTAGAACAGCAGTTGCAAATAGGATTACAAGTATCTGGTTTCCATTCTGCAGCCTCCAAGGACATTCGTCCGCTGACAATCACCCTCTAGATAATAAAAAGCCAATTTAGCCAGGGATTAATAGCGTAATAATTTTCTGGAGCCTCTACCGTGCCTCAAAAAAACAACAACTCCACTTTCATTTTAATTGCCCTCTTCAAGGCATGAAGCTGGCCTGTTGTGCGTTGTAATGTGGTGTCACATTTTAATTATTTATTGTGGTATTAGTAATAACTGTAGGCTATTAGAGAACAGAAAGGAGCCCTGCACCCATAATGTTCTAGTTATCTGACCAAATAATCCAAGCCCGTAATAGGCTTGGCTTACATGAATGTTTATAAAACTGATAGACCGTATTTGGTGTGAGTATTCCGAAGCAGCTCCAGGGAACAAGAACAATCAATCGGAGAATGGAAACTACAATCCTGGAAACACCACAAGCTTTTTTGAGCTGCAGATTAAAATTCTCTAGGCCCATGACCATTTTTCAGCCAGATGATTGATGTGTTGGACCACCCATGTGGCGCGCATCCACCTTCCACGTTGTACAAATCTAATAAGCTCTATTAGGACTGCCATTTGTGATATGTAAAGCTCCAGGCACTAAGTTGTTACATTTAAAACATCGTAATACATGTGTACTGTAGAGCTGAATCAGCCACAAGGTAACCCATTGAGATGCCTATCGACCTATGGGTTCCAGAGAAAATGGTCTCCCAAGCAGAGGGGAGACTTTACAGTGCCTAGCGTTTTGTTTGATTGTAATTAGTCCCTTATTAAACAATGGCTAATTATTTCTGTTCTAATGTCTCTTTGAGTATTTAGTTTGGCTTACCAATAATTGAGCTGCACTTGGGACCCTTCCTTCTTTAATTAATATAGCCAATCAGCCCAATCATCTGAACCTGCCCTGTGACCTCTGATTTTCCACTGGTGGATTAAGCCTGATGAAGTGGAGCTATGCTCCATAGAACATGTGGCTGGCGGGGTAGTGGGTTGAGACGGGCAGCTGCAGGATTCCAGGCATTTCCCCCCTTTAGATGTGAGATGGCGCCAACTATGTATGTGTGACTATGTGGTTTTGTGTAGCTGGTCTCTGCCTGGGAACTTCATTTTTCGGGTTTTAATGTCAGTTCCTCCACAACATGGGAGCATGCTTCTGTTCTGTACTGCTTTTGGCTGGCTCCCTTTGCTGGATTTTCCCCTGCCATATGCTGTTCCACCAGCAGGTGGCCCTCTCCTGCAGAGGTGCTGGTAATTAGCCAGCACCTGTGTCACTTCCTGGCCTTAATAAGCTGATCCACCCCTGCAGCCGATAGATCAGCATTGCATTGTCTTCCTGTATCCAGGCCCAGACCCAGACCCAGCCTCTGAACCCAGGAACCCTTGTGATCTGCTTTCCCTGCCACAGCGTTGTTATTTGCTTTTGGACTTTGGACTTTAACTGGATCCCTATGCATGTATGTTTGTAAAGCCCACCTGTGTATATGTACAGCAGCCTAAGTGTGTGCTATATATATTTCTGTTTATCGCCATTAAACATGGTTTGCCGCATATCCGCCTCTGTCTCGCAGCTCTCAATTACTGGTTATTCTATAATAGGGGAATTCTCTGCTGGGAAATCAATGACACTTATTCACTGCTTTTTATTAGGTGACTTTTTTGTTGTGTACATTTGTGCCTCAGTTAATATGGACTTATTGGTATCGATTATTTTTAGTTAGGTTACACAGAGATACCGATCTTAGGTAGTGCTCACACCCTGCTCCTCACCACGTGCTCACATGCTTGTTTCATTTTTTGCCATTGATTTTTATTTATGATATTTATATTGGGCCGGATTTATCAAGCACTATCCACCAGAATATGCCACATTGGTGAAAATTTGAGTGGTGAAAAATAACATTTAGAATTTTCTTTTTACACTGGCGCATGTAGCAGCATTGCAAGAAACACATTTACCAAAATATTAGCAATGCAGCAACATGTGGAAGAAAATATAGATGATATTTTGCACCAAAGATTGTGCTTGATAAATCAGGCCCTTTGTGTACGTTTTCACATATAAAGGGGCTATTTACTATGTTCACTGCCGTTCACTACTTGACATAAAAGTATGTTTGCTGGACACATGCGTCACAGACCGGAGAGTATTGCACGATCACCAGTGAACACAGACTTTTGCAATGCATTTTGCTGTGTTTGCGCCGCAATTTGCTGGCGAAAGTATTTACAAGTGGTTTGTAGAATGGAGGCGATATGGCAGCAAACTGCTGCAGCAGAATGATTTAGCAAAACACATTGAAATCTTGCTGAAAACACACTTTTACAGCATATATCGTTTCAGAAATTACCCTCATAATTTTTGCAATTTAGCATTAACTTGGCTATATATACCTAGTATTATTCGGTTTGCACTGTTTGCTCTCCTCATCCCCCTTCCCTTTTTTTGTTGTATGGGGTGTTCCCATTTTTAGATGGATTGTAGTATGGATAGACTATTTCTTTGTACAAAAAAAAATCTATTTGATGGTATTTGGTTGTGCTCCCTGTAGTGTCTTTCATTAGTCTATTAAAACTGTTACAGTAAATTTTCGATGAGCACACTGTAGTAGTGAGAATGATAAAGTAGTCCTGAGTCACCAGAAAGGGCCAAATACAGAACCTTTTCATTGGTGAGTACCTTATCATTCTTAGACCTTGTGGTCTCAAACAACATGCTTCCTCAGGGCAGCTGTCTACTGGGACTTGCATTGTAAGGCCCAATCAGGGGGACTCGCGCTGTGCGGGAGTGGCGGTGATGGTGGCGGTGTCTTAAACCTATAGCGCGGCGGCGCCCAAGAGAAAGAATAAGGATATCTTTTCCAGCATAAGTGACCTGCCACTCACCACTGTGTGCACGCCGCCCCCTACCCTCTCTTCTATGGGACAAGTGGAGTGATCTCTGCACCCCTAACAACGGGACACGTGAGTGCCTGCGGGCTACTGTCTGCGCGGCTGTGCAGCGTTTTTTAACCCAGCTTCTGTCTTATACCACCAGTGTGTGGATACAGCATTCATTTTGAGTACAGCCCCCACATTAGTAGTAAAGTGGATACATGGTCAGGAATTATTACCTGCTCCCTGACTATCAACAACCACTGGGCTCACTGTGCAATTTTTGTGGACTTTATCCCTTGAATTATAAGCTGGCCAGCGGAGTGTCTGTTTTGAGTGTCTGGAGGAGGCGTGGTAATCCAGGTTGTCCTGGCGGGGGCCCCTATATGTGTGTTTGTCAATTAGCAATTGCTTTTTTACGTGCTATTTTTAGTATATTTGTGTAGAATATCTGTCCTATGCCATATATTTCAACTATTAAAAATTTGTTATTTTGGTAATGCTGCCCAGTGTGCTTTAGTGCCAGCCCTGTTGAATAACCATGTGTCTGATATGTGTTTTTTTCTAAGAATAATATTTCCCCATACGGAACTTAGTGTCATGGGCAACTGCATAAGTCTATGGGCTCACTGTAGTATTATAAATAGGTACAGAGATAGTGAAGTAGATAAGCATGTGCTCATAGTCTAACAGGACATCTGGGAAATGCCACACATGGCCCTGACCATACCTACCAACTTCTCAGGGTGGAAAAGAGGAATATTTAATTATGCCACGCCCCCTCATTAAGGGATGATAGGAGATAGTTTGTTAAAAGAATATAAACATTTGAATAGGAGAATGAATCATTTATTGATGCAGATCTGCATGTTACCCCTTAACGAGGGGCAGGGGGGCATGGACTCAAAAGAAGGACAGTCCCTCCAAATCAGGGACACTTGGGAGGTATGCTGGACACGTGCACTGACTATATTGCAGTTTGGTTGGGGCCAGAGCTAATATAGGAGAGGAACCAATTGTTTTGGGAGTGAAAATAGTGAGAAGTCTATGCAGGAGCATGTGGAAACAGCAGAGAAGCCATGGATAAGGCAGCCAGGAACCTACTGTAAGTGGAGCCTAGGAAGGAGATAAGCCAGGCATCAGATATGCTGGTCTTCTCAAGCCAAAAGAATCCTCAGGGAGGAGATGAAACATCTACTTCAACCTACAACATTTACAGAAATTATGGTCTAGGGCCGTAAAAACCTGGTGCACACTTCCTGTCTTATAGTATGTGCTTTCAAAGCTGACGTGCTAAATCAGAGGGTGGGAGGTAACCAGGAAAGGATACTGTACAAACAGGGGCATAACTAAAGGGGGTACAACTGCATTGGGGCCCAACCATTGTTGCTCCTCCACCTTATTTATTATATTTATACTCTGCATCATTTAAGGAAAGGGTGCTCCATTTGCCTCTGCTGTTTCAGACTTTATTTGTCTAGTTGCATTCAATTGAATTAAAAGACAAAAAAAGCTTTGACGTGGCTCCATCTATTGTTTGCACCAGGGCCCTGCCACTGTGTACAAACTAAAAAGTTTGCTGCCAACCAGAAGATCCACTTTAAAATTTTTCCAACGCTTTATTTTGCAATTTAATAAAATCGCAGTAAAGGCAAAAAACTCATGAGTAAGAAACTATTATGTCCGAAACGCGTAGACGTTTCTAGATTTTACTTGGGGTTTTTGGGGGATTTTATGATATTGCAAAATATAGTGTTGGGAAGATTTTAAAGTGGATCTTCTGGCTGGCAGCAAACTTTATTGTTTGAACATGTGGAGTGGAGCTCTCACAGCCGAGCCGGATCATAACACAATCAATCTGGGATTCAACTTTCTAATGAGGTAGAGCTGACTTTATTTTTGTATCTTCACTACTGTGTACAAACTACAGAGTTTTGCTATTTCTGCAGATCTATGCAATATTTCATACTGCTTCAACCTGATGATCTCTTTCCTCCTGCAGCTCCTGCTAGAATCCTCACCTTCAGCGGTACGGTGACCACCCCATGGATGAGGGACATCGTCCTGCCTTGCAAGGCTGTCGGGGATCCCGCTCCCACAATCAAATGGATGAAGGAAAGGTAACCAGCAACCAAATCTGCACATTAGATATCTGTCATTTTCTATGTACATTTCCTTATTTTGGTATTTGTTAAATATTTGGTAATGACGATCGTGGTGGGCTTTGGTCCACTTTAAGCTCCTCCAAGGTCCCAGGAATGCAAAAATGGCTACACATTGCGGGGTCACACACCTCCTATGGGGTCCCCAGTGGAATGGAACAGCGACGGGAGAAGGTAAGTATCTGCAACTCTCACATGCAGCAGGAAAGGCTTTCAGTAAACCCTGTGCTTCAGGGAGCTTGTTGAATGTTGTGTAGTGCAACAAATGGAGGTAGAAAAAGAGCTTTAAGGTCAGCACTCCATAAAATGTAACTTTTAATGAAGTCCTCTTAAAAATATTCAAATACAAAAACAGCAGTAAAACCTAAAAGTCAGATCCCAACAGCACTCTTACGCGTTTCGGACGCGTAAGAGTCTCCGGTGTTTCGGACGCCGTTCTGCCCTTAATCTTAATCATAATGATTAAGGACCGAACGGCGTGAAGCGTTAAGGAAATAATATGTTTTTCCAAATGTAAAAAAAAAAAAAACAGTTCCAGTAATCATAATGATTAAGGACCGAACGGTGTCCGAAACGCGTAAGAGTCTCCGGTGTTTCGGACGCCGTTCTGCCCTTAATCTTAATCATAATGATTAAGGACCGAACGGCATCCGAAACGCGCAAGAGTCTCCGGCGTTTCGGACGCCGTTCTGCCCTTAATCTTAATCATAATGATTAAGGACCGAACGGCGTCCGAAACGCGTACGAGTGCTTTTGGGATCTGACTTTTATGTTTTACTGCTGTTTTTGTATTTGAATATTTTTAAGAGGACTTCATTAAAAGTTACATTTTATGGAGTGCTGACCTTAAAGCTCTTTTCCCACTGTACATGGGGTGTGGGATGCCCCAGTCATTGAACCCACTGCAGCTTACCAGTGTGCATCCAATTTTCTTTTTTTCGTCCAACAAATAGAGGTAGCTGTGCACAGGAACTGTTTTTTTTTTTTTTACATTTGGAAAAACATATTATTTCCTTAACGCTTCACATATGCGCGCTCCTTTGTGTTGCTCCATCACATAATTTCTAAAAAAAAAAAACATTTAGTTTGTTCCAAGAGGTATGAATAATCTTTTGGACACTGTAAGTCTGGCACAGGACAGATGGTTCCAGTCACCATGAAAAATTCCCCCAATATGATGGATGGGCCACAGACGGCCGCTGTCTGCTCCAAATCCTATTTGAACCTCATCCTTTACTGTTCATATCGCTTGGTCCTCTCATCAATCTTCATCACCTTCCAGGTTAATCACCCAGCTAATGAAATATTCAGCCGCTTAGTTGGCCAACGTTCCTCCTGTACCTTCATTTTTTTCTCCATTTCAGTCAATGCTGTTATTTTAGTCACACCTTAGCATTTGAGCTCCAAGAACAGAATTAAATTAAAGCGGACCTTCACCCTGAATAAGAGTCTATCTTATATGTTCCCCGCTCCCTGTACATACAGACTACTCACATTAAAAATCATCCTACCTGCACCTATAGCGTATTTTTTATATCCAAGATGGCAGACAGGAAGTGTCTTCTGAATATGCCGCTCTGCATTCTGGGATTGCTGTTCTTTTCCTGACCCCAGCTCAGCTATAGCCCCACCCCCTGTACTTTTCTCCCCTCTCCTCTCCTCAGTATGTGATGCTTCTGAGGCTAGATGGCGGTGCCCATATCCTAGAGTCCTGAACAGAGTGGCTGCCTGGGGGGGGGGGGGGGGGGGAAGAATAATAAGTAAACGACTAAAAGCGTAAAATATTTTAATTTTAGATGCTGGGGAAGAGTTATTTAGGGTTTGGGATTTTCATTAAATGATGCTGATGGCCCGGTTTAAAGTGGACCAACACCCAGGGGTGATCGGCCCGGGAATCTATAAGATTCCCGGGCCGATCACCTCCCTCACCGCGGGGCATCCGAGATCGGGATGTCCCGCGGGGTGAAACCCCCCCCAAAAGCCCCAAAAATCCTTACCTTATCGGCGACGGATCAGCCGCCGCCGCCTCCAGCGCGCCCCTCTAGCTGTGCCCCCGCCGGCCGTTTGTGAATGGCCGGCGCGGGCGCGCGCCCTGTAAGAGGGACGAGCGGGAGGCGGCGGCGACGGTGACGGCTTGTCCGTCGCTTGTCCGTCGCTTGTCCGTCGCCGAAAAGGTACGTTTTTGGGGGCTTTTGGGGGGGTTTCACACAGCGGGGCATCCTGATCTCGGATGCCCCACTGAAGTGGACCAACACCCAGGATAGTGAAAATCCTGGGTGTTGGTCCACTTTAAAGTGGACCAACACCCAGGGGTGATCGGCCCGGAAATCTATAAGATTCCCGGGCCGATCACCCCCCACCCCGCGGGACATCCGAGATCGGGATGTCCCGCGGGGTGAAACCCCCCAGAAACCCCAAAAACACCTTACCTGATCCGCCGCTGCTTCCGCCGCCGCCGCCTCCCGCGCACCCCTCCAGACGTGCGCGCGCCCGCGCCGGCCCTCTGTGAATGGCCGGCGGGGGCGCGCGCGCGCCGAGAGTGACGCGCGGGAGGCGGCGGCGGCGGAAGCGGCCTGGACGTTCCTGATCCCCGCCTGGACGTTGGCGGGGATTGGCTGCGGCGCTCACGTGGGAGCGTTGAGAGGTGAGTTTTTTGGGGTTTCTGGGGGGTTTCACACAGCGGGGCACCCCCGATCGGGGTGCCCCGCCGAAGTGGACCAAAACCCAGGATAGTCAAAATCCTGGGTGTTGGTCCACTTTAACTAAGCCATAGCACTGGTGAAGCTAAAAGCGAACACTTGATGATATCTAAAATTTCCTTGGTAACCAACAGACAGCCTAAGAGTCCATATTCCCCTGAAGAAGTCATATATCATGGCGAAACGCTTTGGGAACTCACATTTTGGTGGGATTAGATTGCAGAAAGATAAATCCCCCATCGTGTGTGTTGAAACAAAAGTAGAAAGTGAAAGGACATAGACTTTTCGTTCTCTGTTTTGAATGTAATGAATTGTTATATTTATTAAGCTGATATGTTTTTGCATGTGACATATGGATTGTCTTCAATGTCAGCCATGTTAAAGGAGCACTCCGGCGAAAAATGTCCAAATGATCCAAATCCATATAAATATGCTGGATTGCGGGAGGGGGGGGGGGGTCACTTATACACCCGGTATCAAAAAAATATCCATCCAGACTTGTATTTTTTGTTTTAATGGAAAAAAAAAAATCGGGTGACAGATTCTGACAGGACGCTGATACACGGGCCGGTTGATTCATTACTAATACCAGTACCGGCAGATGGGCGTCTGTACAGCGTCGCTAAGACCGACCGCTAGTGGTCGCTCTGATCGGACGTGAGTCGTTATTACAGAGCGCCTCGGTCGCTGTAGTAACATTGCCAGGCGCTGTGTAATTAAAGTCTGTTTTTGAACACATATCCACTAGTAGCAAAGCGAAAACGCATGGAATGACATTGTTATTACATTGTGACATTAACACTTTAATACCAGACCTGTAATGGCAATTCTGCATAAAAAAATTAAAAAAGTTTTCAAAAATGTTTTTAAACAGGTCAGGAGAGGTCACACAATGATTTGATACAAAACAAAAAAAATTATTAAAAGAAAACCCTGTTTAAACATAAGAAAATAAATGTTTATTGAAATGTATGGGAGAGCGCCAGGTAGCGACAGGTAATACCAGATGCTCAGGAAGCCAGAGTGCCACCGGGATCCGCTGAGCCGTCCGTGATGATGAATTGGTCGCTACGTGTCCTTGTAAGAGGCGCTCACCAGAATCGCCTTCATAAATGTGGTTTTGCGTACAGCGCCCGGCGTTCACCTGCCGCTACCTGTCGCTATCCCTTGATGAATAAAGCCCTAAACCTGCCCCCCCTGGAATTTACTCCTATCAGATAATGAAAACCACAAGCTTGGCGGGAGTTTTTTTCAGTTTGGGTGTAAAAGTGACTTGTCTTAGCCAACGCGTTACTATGTATTTTTAACAATTTCACGATAGTGCTCCTTTAACATATTGATAATGAATTATGAATTTTATTAGGAAATAATTAGGTGACAATGGGAGCAGGTGATTGGGCAGAAACTTAAAAAGGGAATCTGGGATCCCATTTAAAGAAGGACACCACTCAAGAAAATGACTTTCTTGGGTGTTGTTCCTGCCTGGCAGGGTGTCCAGATCAGGGTGTCCCCCGCTGTTTGTATCTCCAATGGATTGCCGCAAAACTCAACTCTTCCTGGTTCCCATGTGGGTCACTCAGCCAATCAGTGGGGCTCATTCCATTCAGACTTCCTTTGCTGCAGTGGCTGCATCTCCGCCCCTGCCTCTAGCTGGGCGTGCTCCCATCCTGAAAGGCCTCACGTGGGCGGGGCCACAGCTACAGGTATCAGCTCTGGCTCATGGAAGAGGTCCGCGAATTTGGGGGATCTGGGGGGTTTCACACAATTTGGGATACCCCATAAAGAGGCTAAGACTTATAGACTTATAGACTTGCCCCTCTTTAAAGTGGATTTTGACTATCCTGGGTTTTGGTCCTTGCTCCGCTGCGTGAAACCCCCCAGGACGCCAAGACCACCTGACCTCTTCCTGGTCCCACTGTGCGCCTAAGAGCAGCGGCTCTGAGCGCCCTGATGCCCGCATCCTCCGCTTCCCTCTAACAGGCAGTGTGCCCACGCCAGCCATTCAGAAATTCCTTGTGCGGGCACACGTCCTGCTAGAGGGATAGCGTGATGCGGCCTCTGCTCTTAGACACGCCGTGGGATCAGGAAATGAGGTAAGTGAATTGGGCGACCTGGGGGGGGGGGGTCACACAGCGGGGCATCCCGATTTTGGATGCCCCAGGGGTGGGAGGGAATCGATTGGCCCGGGAATCTCATAGATTCCAGGGCCGATCAGTGTGGGTTTTGATCCCCTGTAAACACCTTGCAGGGGTTTTGAGGTGGAGAGGTTTT
The DNA here is from genome assembly GCA_027917425.1 of Gastrophryne carolinensis. Taxonomy (NCBI): domain Eukaryota; kingdom Metazoa; phylum Chordata; class Amphibia; order Anura; family Microhylidae; genus Gastrophryne; species Gastrophryne carolinensis. Next base: position 496,198,780 of record CM051236.1, read on the forward strand.
GTCAATGGGGTGGAGACAACCTATAGGAAGCTTCTTACCCCTTTCTTTGTTTTAATGTTTTAATTCCTTGCTGCTGAATTATTTTGATTGTAATTCCTTTAATTTATGATTTTTGTTTCCTGTGAGGTAGTAACGGGACACCCACTCCAGTAATTACTGATGGGCGCAGAAGCATCTACAGCAATGGAAGCTTCATTATCCGGACGGTGAAAGCAGAGGATTCTGGGTACTACAGCTGCATCGCCACAAATACTTGGGAGACTGATGAGATTGTCCTCAACCTGCAGGTGCAAGGTGGGACATTTTTTTTTTATATTAGATAATTATCACTATTATAGTATTTTAAAACAGCCAGCAGTGGCCTTCATTTCGCCCATCCTTTCGGGTTCCTGAGGGTTCCGTTTAGTGTAAAAGCCCCTAAAAATGTCTGAAACAAATGTTATAAATCCTTATTTTCTTGACACCCTGCGTATGTGGCAGATGCACAGAATGCCCATGTGCAGGGCCACATTTCCCATTAAGCAACCCTAGGCCTGTTCCTAGGGCAGCCACCTGCAGGGGGCACTGGCAAAATTACTATAGTAAAAAAAAAAAGGTACCCTCAGCTGGTGCTTCAATGCCCCCAATAAATGCCCCAGTTATGCAAAAGGTGTAAAAGCCTCCACCAGGGCTATGAAGTAATAATGTGCTCTGGTCAGCCATCTCCTCAGGAAGCGGGGACACTCTTTTTGCCCTCCCCTTGGAATTTGCTGAAAGGATACAGAAATTGTATTTGACTCTCCCTCAAAAGTTGTGTGATGCGAAACCGTCCCTGCCCTTAGGAGGGGCGCAAGAAGACACCATTTCGGGTACAATAAGAATAAGGCTGGGATTATAATCAGGTCACGCAGTTTTTAACATGTTAAGAGGAGACCAGGAAAGGTGGCCCATTGGAGTGTGAGGACTGAAAAATAGAGAGGGGTGAACCCCCAAAAATTCGGGTTCGGAAACTTCAGCCGAACTTTGAATAAATGACTCGAACCTGAATCCGGTCCTCATTGAAATTAACCTGAACAATGGGTGGTCACTGCTGTAACTTACCTGAGCCCCAACCCTCTTCTATCAGTGGCACTGGCAGATGAGGACACGGGGAGGCCGATTCAGTAATAGCGCCAGGTAGCGACAGATGAGCGACTGTAGCAGTATTTTCACAGCGCCCGCTAGTAGTCGCTGTGCTTGGCCGTTGTTCTGTAGTTGATAGCGACTCAGTCGGTTTGCCGTAATGTTGAATATTGGGTGAGGAGTCGCTATTTGACAGGTTCCGCGCTGTATGGGAGCGCATGATAGCGACTGGCACTAGCGACCGGCTCCCACCATATTCATTAAAAAATCACGCTAAAAAAATTCTCGCGCTGTAAAATGCATGTTTAAACCCCAGAGCGCTGGAGGCGATGGGTTAAAAGTAGTTTTTTAACCCCCCAAACAACCATATTTTTGGAAACCAAAAAAAAAGTTTTTTAAATAATTTGGTAATATGAATACATTAATATCAGACCTTAAAAAATTATCTAAAATGGCAGAAGTGGTCACATAATTTTTCACATTTAAAAAAAAAAAAAAAAATTAATAACAATTAATTATGAATATTTAAAGATTGTTCCATTGAAATGCATTGGAGAGCGCCAGGTAGCGAGAGGTCATACCTGTCGCTGTTCAAGGTCGGACGCTGGCGCTGTGGGCTGAGGCTGGAATAATGATGAATGAGTGGCTATATGGCGCTATCTCAGTCGCTAAGCAGGATTGGCTTGATAAATGTGTGATTGTGGTGGGGAGCCGGCGTTCTCGTGGCAGGGCCCGTCATTACCGGCCGCTCACCAGTCGCTACCTGTCGCTATTCCTTCATAAATAAGGGCCTAGGTCAGTATGGAACACTGCTCCACCGCCACTAGAAGAAGAGGATCGGTGCTCAGGAAAGTTGCAGCAGCGTTTCTGCAACCTTAGGTGAAGCTGGTTTGGGTTGGACGCAGAACACGGACATCTGGTTGTAGTCGTTGTTCGGCTTTGGGAACCCAAACTTTCAAAGTTTGGTACAGACCCGAACTTTACTGTTCGGGTTCCCCGTTCTCCACTTACAAACAAATGATCACTGAATTCCTTGCGCCCTTTTCCCTCTCCACACCCTACACACCTGTTTCAATGATTTTTTTAAAATGTTCACATGAAAACAAGAAGCCCTTATAGAGACAGGATCAGGGACAGAAGAAAAGAAGAAGAACAATGTAGATTGTATTCAAAATGAATCCAACGAGTTGGTATACAGCGTATTTGCAACAAAAGGTATTCCGACGTTTTGGGGCGTCTAGCGCCTTTTTTTGCTTGTATTATACTTCCCTGATGAAGGGGCGCTAGACGTCCCGAAACGTCGGAATACCTTTTGTTGCAAATACGCTGTATATCAACTCGTTGGATTAATTTTGAATACAATCTACATTGGAGTGCTGGCTGATTTTTCTTCTTATGTTCTTGTGGCGCCACCGCCAGCCACAGCACCCACAACATCTATTACTGGGTAAGAGTGCAATCTATCATTGAGGATCAGGGACAGGATATGGAAAAATATAAAAAAAACACAAACATTTGACTTTCAGGCCTAGTGTAATATCATTGACAGTGCTTGCGCTATACAAAGTATCTCCTCATATCAGCACGTATCATTGCTCAGAGGTATAGCTAGGCTTTATGGCACCCGGGGCAAAGATTCAAAATGGCGCCCCCTGCCTGTGCTCAGGCCCCCCCCATGACCTGCGGCACCCAGGGCACTTGTCACCCGTGCTACCCCCTAGCTACGCCCCTGCCCTTGCCTATCAACATTTGCAATAAAAGAATTAAAAAAACAGGCATAGGCCAAGAAAAGAAAGAGGAAAAGTGTACTTACACTAAGACTATTCAGGTTTGAATATTATTTCAAAATCATTCCATTTTTTTTTTGGGTAGTTAGGGGGTTAAAAAACTACTTTTAACACATCGCCTACTGCGCTCTGGGATTTAAACATGCATTTCACAGCGCTAGGAATTTTTAAGGCTGATTTTTTAATGAATATGGTGGGTGCCGGTCGTTATGTCCAGTCGCTATCATGCGCTCCCATACAACAGCGAACCTGTCAGATAGCGACTCAGCATCTTGTATTCAACATTACGGCACACCGACTGAGTCGCTATCATCCACCGAACAATGGCCAAGCACAGCAACTACTAGCGGTCGCTGTCAAAATACCGCTACAGTCGCTCAACAGTCGCTATCTGTCGCTATTAATGAATCAGCCTCTTAGACGCCTGTAGCTAAAAATGTTACTTTTGGCACCGCCCCAGGATGCACACTGACCACCTGGCAGGATCTTGGATAACACCAGGGTCAGATTAAAGCTGCCCATGGTAAAGAGCAGTTATTTTATAAGGCCTCCACCCGAACAACTTCATCCACTCCACCACATGCTCCCCACTGTCTCACACCACAAACAGGGACAAAACAATCTTACTCTTATAGTGGACCAAAACCCAGGATTTTGACCATCCTGGGTTTTGGTTCACTCCCCCGCTATGTGAAACCCCCCAGATCTCCCGATAAAACTGACCTCACCGCGATCCTACTGCGCATGTGCGGCCGCTCGTCCAATCAGCACGCTTGGAGCCGCTGAGCTATGAATGTCTAAGAGACGTCTTAGCTCAAGTCGCTCCGAGCGCGCTTGCGGCCACACCTCGCGCTTCTCGGCACGGGCACGTGCCCTGCTAGAGGTATAGCGGGGATGTGGCCCGTGCATGCGCGGTTGGACCGGAATTCAGGTATATGTGGCGGCGACCTGGGGTGTTTCACACAGCAGGGCATCCTGATTTTAGATTCCCCACGGGGAGGGGATGGATCAGCCCGGGAATCATAGATTCCAGCAGGGTTTTGGTCCACTTTAAAATGCAGTATCCACAGTAGACCACCTTATACCAGACCACACACACCATTCAGTGTTGATGCCTATATTGCACTATAGTGCAGTCCTATATTCTGTCCCTAGTTATGCGTCATAGATGATAATAGCGCTGGAGCCCCCTTTTGCACCAATTATAATCTGGCCCTACTTGCCACTGCTTTAGGTCATCCGTGGCTCCCTGACCTGAATCAAGAAACAACTAGTTAGCACCTTAGCGTAGAGTTCTCCTTTAAACATTTATTTTTCACTATAACAGAGCTGTTTTTATAACCATATTGGCAGAAGGAAGATGAAATGTAATCTCTGTCTGCTGTGAAGAGACTATTTATATGCTAATCAGAGCATGGCGGTGACACGGAAAAAGTCACAAGAGGCTGTGTGTAACTCCGCACTGGAATTAAACGGAGGAGACAATAAACTGTGCGCTATGTGCAATGGCCGGTGGGGAGAGGCGCTTTGCTTATGGCTAAAGCATACCCAAATAACAAATGTTTTACTAATAAATGCCCAACACTGGGCTACTAATATAAATGCAGGTTCGTTATATTGATTTAAAGAGATTAGAGCATAACCAATAAAGAATGTTCTTTTATTCTAAACAAGATATCAAAAGAATATATTATATACTTATATACAGAAAAGTAATCTTAACAAAGGCAAAAATACGGTACATTAAAAATACATAAAAATACAGGAAAACATCTCCACACAGTAATATATAGCCTGAATCTCAGGGGGATAATATTCCATCACCACAGAAACAACCATTGTCTGTGAGATTCATCAGCCACAGGAGCAAGAGAAAAGCGAAAGACAAGGCGTTCGTGGGAAAACAATACGGGGAGGCCGATTCATTAATAGCGGCAGGTAGCGACAGTTGAGCGACTGTAGCAGTATTTTCACAGCGCCCGCTAGTAGTCGCTGTGCTTGGCCGTTGTTCGGTTGTTGATAGCGACTGAGTCGGTGTGCAGTAATGTTGAATACGGGGTGACGAGTCGCTATTTGACAGGTTCCGCGCTGTATGGGTGCGCATGATAGCGACTGGTCAGAGCGACCGGCTCCCACCACATTCATCAAAAAATCACGCTCAAAAAATTCTCGCGCTGTGAAATGCATGTTTAAACCCCAGAGCGCTGGCGGTGATGGGTTAAAAGTAGTTTTTAACCCCCAAACCACCATATTTTTGGAAACCAAAAAAAACATGTTTTTAATTACATTTACATTTTTTACCTTAAAAAAAATATCTAACATTGCAGAAGTGGTCACAGAATTTTTCACATTTAAAAAAAAAAAAAACATTATTATGATTTAATTATGAATATTTAAAGATTGTTCCATTGAAATGCATTGGAGAGCGCCAGGTAGCGAGAGGTCATACCTGTCGCTGTTCAAGGTCGGACGCTGGCGCTGTGGGGTGAGGCTGGAATAATGATGAATGAGTCGCTATCTGGCGCTATCTCAGTCGCTAAGCAGGATCGGCTTGATAAATGTGTGATTGTGGTGGGGAGTCGGCGTTCTCGTGGCGGGGCCCGTCATTACCGGTCGCTCACCAGGCGCTACCTGTCGCTATCCCTTGTTAAATAAGGGCCTAAGTCGCTGTGCAGCATTGTTGAATATGTTGTGGGGAGTCGCTATATGACCAGTACAGCGCTGTATGGGAGCGAACGGTCAGTGCGACCGACTCACACCATATTGATCAAAAAAACAGCCTCACACACCTCCGGCGCTCAAACGCATCGCTGTAGCCCAGAGCGCCAGAGGCTGTGTGATTAAAGGCTGTTTTTTAACATGTATCCACCAGTAACAAAGTGAGAACATATGGAATTACATTGTAATAACATTGACATTAATGCCAGACCAGTAATGTCAATTCTGCATAATTATATAAAAAATTAAAAATATTTTCAAAAATGGCTTTATCTAGGCCAGGAGATGTCACAACATTATTTGACAATAAAAAAAAAAAAAAATGATAAAAAACCCCTATTTAAAGAGAAATAAAAAAAAGTCCATTGAATTGTATGGGAGAGCGCCAGATAGCGAGAGGTAATACGTGGCGCTCTGCAAGGCTGAACGCCAGCGCTGTACGCTGAGGCTGGGATAATGATGAATCGGGCGCTACATGGCATTATCTCAGTCGCTCAACAGATTCTGCTTGATAATTGCGTGCGTATCCGGTGTTCACCTGACGCTACCTGTCATTTACAAGGCACTACCTGAAGCTATCCCTTCATGAAAAGGCCCCCTAGTGATTTTGGACAACTTTTTTAAATCATTTTTTTCTAACAGAAAAACACAAAAAGGGGTTCAATACTTAAAAAGAACTCGTGGCTGACACTTTCATTGTTCAAAAACATGCAGGACGATGCCGGTATGTGTTTTCAGAATGAAATAAGCCTGTTACTCATTGGAATCAGCAGTTTCCTCCTCCTATTGGCTGGTGGAAATTCACTCTTCAATTTGCCACGTTTGCGCACGATTTTCTGCCCTCTAATCATAACAGAAGTCAGGTGTGAGTGGAAAATTTTAGACGCAAATTGGCACAAAAACGAATGTGCATCCCATTTTAATGACCATGAATGAGACGGAAACCCGAGCATGACTTGGCGCTCTGTGCACAAATTTGTTCGCGTACAACCCTGAATCGACCCTTATGTCTCCTGACACAGGTCACCCACTAACATAGCATAACCAATCTGTTAACATCACCTTTCCGAAGGTATTGGAACGGTAATGGTACCTCCTTCCTGGCACCTAAGGCAGGTCCTTGGCACCCAAGTGGCAGCTTGCTTGTGGCACCATTTGCTATACCAAGACTGGTTCTTTTCTTTTTAAAGATTGAGAATAGGGATGAGCGAATCGGTTCTAACGAACCTGAATTTGCTCCGAATTTCAGGGAAAATTCGATTCAGCACGAACCCGATTTTTTAGTGGTTCGTGCTGACCGAATTTTCCCTGAAATTAAAAAAAAAAAAAATGCCGGCATGGTGGGAGCGGGGAGACCGGCTGCGCCGCCCGCTGACAGCGCAGTCGGCCTCTCCGCTCCCACTATACAGCAAACACTTACCAGCATGGTGGGAGCGCGGAGGCCGGCTGCGCTGTCAGCTGTCATCAGAGGACGCGTCATCAGAGGAAGCCGGCTTCCTCTGATGACGCGTCCTCTGATGACAGCTGACAGCGCAGCCGGTTTTTGCTTTGTTACTAGTTGATAGATGCTTGAAAACAGACTTTAAACACACCGCCTCCTGCGCTCTGGGCTACAAACAACTATTTTTCAGCGCCAGAGATTTGTGAGGCTGTTTTTTTCCTGAATATGGTGTGAGTCGGTCGCTATGAGCAGTCGCTAACATAGGCTCCCATACAGCGCTGTACTGGTCAAATAGCGACTCTTCACAATGTATTCAACATTACTGAACAGCGACTGAGTTGCTATAAAGTAGCGACCCACGGCCGAGCACTGCGACTACTAGCGGGCGCTCTGAAAATGCCTGCTACAGACGCTCATCTGTCGCTACCTGCCGCTAATCAGCCTCCTAGTTTACCTAGAAGCAAGGACAAGTCTCTGTTTTTCTAATTAGTCAGCATAGAGAAGTCAATTCAGCATAAGAAATAAAACATTTCTTATAAAACTCAAGCTTCCAATTTAACCGTGTCAAATTGACTAGTTTCACAAGAGGACAGGAAAAATGTGTGCGGTGTAATGCGGCACAATTCTGAAGTACAGCACTGGGTGCGCTGAGCGTTACTGAGCTCATCTATGATATGATCACTGAGATGGAGACAAGGATTGATGTAGAAAATGATTTAACCCTCACTAGATATAAGCTGGGGGGGGGGGGTCTATCCCATTCAGAAGCCTTCTGGCCGGATAGTTCCCAGTATCCAGGCTCCTGGAAGAACATCAGGGCTGTGCTGAGGGACACTGAGATCCAACGCCAGTGGGGGTGCGGGCAGTACCACTAAAACACCAAATAAAACATTATTTTTAGAAATGAGATAACTGATTCGGAGGCATGAAGAGCTTTTTCCGTCAGATCTCTGCTCGCACTCCCTGCAGCTAGAACGAGCCCTGTAAACAGACTGGAACAAAACCCAAGATTTTGACTATCCCGGGGTCTGTTCCCTACTCTGGGGGGATGCCCTGCTGTGTAAAACCCCCCAGATTGCCCAATTTTGTTCTAGTTTTGTTTTGTTCTGCTACCTAACACCATTATTATGTCATTCGCCAAACGGTTTTCATTGTTTTAAATTCAGATAGGCTGGGCTGCTTGTACGCTCCCCATTGAAGTCAATGAGAGCCGTTTGACGAATGACATGGGCAGGCTGATTCATCACTAACGCCAGGTAGCGGCAGATGAGCGTCTGTAGCAGGCATTTTCAGAGCGCCCGCTAGTAGACGCAGTGCTCGGCCGTGAGTCGCTACTTTATAGCGACTCAGTCGCTGTTCAGTAATGGTGAATACATTGTGAGGAGTCGCTATTTGACCAGTACAGCGCTGTATGGGAGCGCATGTTAGCGACTGCTCATATCGACCGACTCAAACCATATTCAGCAAAAAACAGCCTCACAAAACTCAGGCGCTAAAAATGTTTCGCTGAAGCCCAGAGCGCAGGAGGCGGTGTGTTTAAAGTCTGTTTTTCAGCATCTATCAACTAGTAACAAAGCGAAAACATATGGAATTACATTGTAGCAACATTGTAACATGAACACTTTAATGGCAGACCTGTAATGTCATTTCTGAAGAAATATATAAAAAATAAAAAGTGAAAAAACTGCTTTTTCAATGCCAGAAGAGGTCACAGAATTATTTGAGATTTAAAAAAAAACAAAAAAACAAAAACACAGTTTAAAGAGAAGGAAAGGATCGTCCATTGAAATGTATGGCCGATGTCCGGTAGCGAGAGGTCATACCTGGCGCTGTGCAAGGCTGAACGCCGGCGCTGTTCGCTGAGGCTGTGAAAATGATGAATCAGACGCTACATGGCGCTATCCCAGTCGCTAAACAGATTCTGCTTGATAAATGTGTAATTGCGTGCCGTGTCCGGCGTTCACAGTCGCTATCTGTCGCTATCTCTCATTAACCAGCCACTACCGGACGCTATCCCTTCATGAATAAGGCCCTAAGTCAATTCATGGTTGTGCACCAAAGTATTTACGCACACTTTTCATGCGCAAAAATGGTTTACTCACGTTTTTTCCCTTCCGTTCAATTCATGAGACGTTCAATTTCTGGACCCACTCAATTGCTGAGATGGGGCGCTGCGGCGTGCTTTAGCCTGGATGCCGCTGTATCACCCCTTTGCGGACAGCTGCCGGGGAGAAGAGGTACTGAAAGGATTGCTAACCTTTTATGTTTCCCAGCATAGATTTTAATGTGTAGAGTGTGCAAGGATCCCACTACCCAGCCCGATAAAATATTTGTCCTCACCATGTGTGGATACCTCAGCCCCAAATAGATGAAAGAGTCAGTCAGGTGAATAGAAGGATGACTTACCTGTCTCTGCTGCTTCCAGTACCTTCTGTCCTTTGTGGAGCCTAGGTGTGAATGCTGGGTAACTGATTGTAGCACTGTAAGCTGTAGAGTTAGGTAAGCCAGCAAGCATCTCCCTCTGCCCAACAATGCACTGACCCCAGTAGTCCATGAGCCACACAACAAATGGCTCCCAAGCTGCAGGTTGGGGAACCCTAATGTATAGTATATATACTGTCTTTACCCAATGTAGAGATGTATACATATGCAATGTAGAGATGTATACATATGCAATGTAGAGATGTATACATATGCAACTTAGAGATGTATACATATGCAACGTAGATGTTAATCAGTCTTGACAATTTCTTATATTTGCTGTAATAAATTAGGTAAAAAATGTAACATTTTCTTTTTTTTTTTCCCAGTGCCCCCGGATCAGCCTCGTCTCACTGTGTCCAAAAGTACCTCTTCCTCCATAACCCTGTCCTGGATTCCTGGAGACAATGGCGGGAGCTCTATTAGAGGTAATGTGGCTCTTAAAAGTGGACCAACACCGAGATTCCCGGGCCGATCAGCTCCCTCCCCGTGGGGCGTCTGAAATCGGGATGCCCCGCTGTGTGAAACCCCCCCGGACGCCCACAAACCTTACCTTCTCCCATTCCAACGGCGCATGCACGGGCCGCCGCCTCTCGTGCGTCCCTTTAGCAGGGCGCGCACCCGCGCCGTCCGTCTGTGAATGGCCGGCACGGGTGCGCTCCCTGTAAGAGGGACGCGCGAGAGGCGGTGCCCCGCAGAAGTGGACCAACACCCAGGATAGTGAAAATCCTGGGTGTTGGTCCACTTTAAACTGACAAAGCTCACAAAAGTCCAGGTTGAAAGTAATGAACGTGGAGGCTGATTCACTACCAACGCCGGGTATTGCCAGATGAGCGTCTTAGAGCGACCACTAGTAGACGCTGTAAGTGGGTATCAGGCGCTGTAACAAGTGCCTCAGTCGCTCTAGTAACCTGGCTGGCATTGATGAATGTGATGTGTGTTGGGCGCTGTAAAAACAGTATAACGCTGCAGGGAGCGAGTGGTAGCGCCAGCTCAGTGCGTCCGGCACTCGGCGCTCCACACCATATTTAACAAAAAACTACACACACGCAGCGTGGGCGCTCTAAAGCTGGGCGCTGTGCATAGAGTGCCAGACGCTGTGTGAATAAAGTTTTTGAACACATATCCACCTGTAACAAAGCGAAAACACATGGAATGACATTGTTTTAACACTGTGACATTAACACTTTAGTGCCAGACCTGAAATGACAATTCTGCATAAAAATATAAAAAGTCAAAAAAGTTTCTAAAAAGTGTTTGTTTGCAGCCAGGAGACGTCACACAATGATTGGAGCAAAAAAATTAATTTTAATTTCCAAACACGCTATTTATACACAACTAATGAAGCCCTGTTGAAATGTATGGGAGAGCGACACTGAGCGACAGGTACTACATGGCGCTCTGGAACCTAGAGCGCCTGCGCTATACACTGAGCCGCTACATGTTATGCTACATGGCATTGTTAGAGGCGCTCACCAGATTTGCTTTCTTAAATGTGGTTCGGCGTAAAGCGCACGGCGTTCACCAGACGCTGCCTGCCGCTACCAAGCCCTATCTGGCGATATCCGTTCTTAAATAACCCCCTTAATATGTGTCTAAGGCCCTTATTTATGAATGAATAGCGACAGGTAGCGACTGGTGAGCGGCCGGTAATGACGGGCCCCGCCACGAGAACGCCGGCTCCCCACCACAATCACACATTTATCAAGCCGATCCTGCTTAGCGACTGAGATAGCGCCATATAGCGACTCATTCATCATTATTCCAGCCTCAGCCCACAGCGCCAGCGTCCGACCTTGAACAGCGACAGGTATGACCTCTCGCTACCTGGCGCTCTCCAATGCATTTCAATGGAACAATCTTTAAATATTCATAATTAATTGTTATTAATGTTTTGTTTTTTTTGTTTTTTTAAATGTGAAAAATTCTGTGACCACTTCTGCCATGTTAGATAATTTTTTTAAGGTAAAAAAAAAAAAAAATTGTGCAGAATTGATATTGCAGGTCTGATATTAATGTATTCATATTACTAAATTCTTAAAAAAATTTTTTTTTTTTGGTTTCCAAAAATATGGTGGTTTGGGGGTTAAAAAACTACTTTTAACACATCGCCGCCAGCGCTCTGGGGTTTAAACATGCATTTCACTGCGCGAGAATTTTTGGAGCGTGATTTTTTGATGAATATGGTGGGAGCCGGTCGCTCTGACCAGTCGCTATCATGCGCACCCATACATCGCGGAACCTGTCAAATAGCGACTCGTCACCCCGTATTCAACATTAGTGCACACCGACTCAGTCACTATCAACAACCGAACAATGGCCAAGCACAGCGACTACTAGCGGGCGCTCTGAAAATGCCGCTACAGTCGCTCAACTGTCGCTACATGTCGCTATTAATGAATCGGCCTCCCCGATTAATTAAATCCAATATTGAGGCGCACACCAAAATTGCAGTTCAATTATTGTTTATATAGAAAAATCAATATATACATAAGTGCAATTCTAAGCTAGTGACATGAGAATAGATTCAGGTATAGATACAGGTAGTAATAAATGTAAAAATAGATAAGACTGTGTCATATATAACAGAGCATATAGGGTATACTTGTTAAGCAAATAGTAGTTACATATCGAACACAAAATATATTAATACAAACAAGATATTTGACATTCACCTGACACTCATCTGGCACTACATAGCCTTAGCGTTTCTTAAAAAAACGTATTTAAGCGAGGCACACATTGCAAGAAAAGGCACTACTGACGCAAACACCTGCGTACACGCCAACGCACGTCTGCAACCACTTGTTTGTGTGTATACAGTTCTATTAATTATTATATTTTATTTATATTGTACATAAAGAGGTCCATTCAGCGCCGGAAGAAAAAAGCGTGCTGCTTTTTAGAAGAGAAAAACTGCCATTGGCTTGAAAGTGAATGGCAGTTTTCTATACTAAAATGTGCACTTTTTCACCTGGTGCAGAATCAGCCCTATAGCTAGGGAAGTGTAAAGGGGGACATAAGCTAGCCGGGCACGTTCCATGGGGAATGTTGGATAAGTTGAAGGGGAACTTCTGGGTGACTACAGGAGGAACACAGAGGGGTGAGTATTGATAAATGTAGCACGCAATAGCATTTAAAAACACCACTAGAAAAAGGCCAAAACAGAAGTAACCATTTAAAGATAGATACATTAGAGAAACATAAACATATCTACAAATCTTGTAAAACAAATCAGAATAAACATTACAAATGTTAAAGTGGACCAACACCCACCCCTGATCGGCCCAGGAATCTATAAGATTCCCGGGCCGATCAGCTCCCTCCCCGCAGGGCATCCGAAATCGGGATGTCCAGCGGGGTGAAACCCCCCAGAAAGCCCCTAAAACCTTACCTTTTAGGCGACGGGCAGGGCGCGCTCCCGCGCCGGCCGTTTGTGAGTGCCCGGCGCGCGCCCTGTAAGAGGGACGCCCGGGAGGCGGCGGCGGCGGCTTATCCGTTGCTTGTCCATCACCTACAAGGGTAAGATTTTAGGGCTTTCTTGGGGGTTTCACACAGCGGGGCCCTATAGGGGTGCCTCGCGGAAGTGGACCAACACCCAGGATAGTGAAAATCCTGGGTGTTGGTCCACTTTAACAAAAATTGAGTATGTAAATTATTAATAAAAAAGGGGGCAAATGGAAAGACAAGTTTGAATTGACATAAATAACAAATAGATTACAATAAAATCAAATAAAAACAACGTGAAGGCTGATTCATTACTAGCGCCAGGTACCGGCAGATGAGCGCCTGTAGCGAGGCGCTCAGAGCGACCGACAGTAGTCGCTGTGATCGGCTATGGTTTGCTGTTACCGAGCGCCTCAGTCGCTGTAATAACATTGCCGGCATTGATGAATTCGATGTGTGAGTCGCTATAACACCAGTACAGCGCTATATGGGAGCGAACGGTAGCGACTGGTCAGTGTGAGCAACTCAAACCATATTCATCAAAAAATAGCCTCACATAGCACAGGCGCTCAAAATTGTTTCGCTGTGGGCATCAGAAGCTGTGTGACTATAGTCCGTTTTTGAACGCATATCCACTCGTAACATAGGGAATGATATTGTTTTTACACTGTGACATTAACTCTTTAATACCAGACCTGTAATGACAATTCTGCATAAAAATATAAAGAGTTTTCAAAAATGACTTTTTCAAGGCCAGGAGAGGTCACACAATGATTTGATTTAAAAAAAATATTAAAAATGAAAAGAAAACCCTGTTTAAAGTGAAGAAAAGGAACGTCCATTGAAATGTGTGGGAGAGCGACAGGTAGCGACAGGTCAAGAAGCCAGAGGAGGCGGTATACGCTGAGCCGCCTGTGATGATGAATCGGTCGCTACGTGACGCTGTAAGAGTCGCTCACCAGAATCGCTTTGATAAATGTGGAATTGCATACAGCGCCCGGCAGTCATTGTTCGCTACCACATCTATCCTAAGATAAAGAGAACATACAGTATACACATAAGGGCAGACTAGATGGAGCGTATGGTCTCCTTCTGCCGTCACCCTTCTATGTTTCTGTCGCTGCCAGTCGCTACCTGGTGCTACGGCTTGATGAATAACCCCCATAGTAAATAATACAATCTAGACGCAGTAAATAACTTTGCTTTTTGCATAATGCTTATAGATCTGCTACATGCTTTCTCTTCTAAGCAGATCTATAAGCATCCGTAAGGCTGGATTCACACCGATCTGCCTTTTTTGCAGACATTTCTTGCTGTTCCGCATGCAGATGATGCTCATTGCTCGCATGTAATCCAAACAAACACTGAGGCTGATTTAAGACTAGCCACGTATTGCCAGTGAGCGTGTGCGTAGCGGTGCTTAGACCGACCGCTAGTAGACGCTGCAAGCGGGTGTCGGGCACTATAAACTGGCTTAGCGGGGGGACAAGTGGCGCTGTACTATCCTGTCCAGCATTGATGAATGTGATGTCTGGAGGGCGCTGTAGAAGCTTCTCCCTGATTCACTGAAGAGCCAATCGCGAACGCTAGGTGGTGTCCTAAGGTTAAAGCGCCCAAGACGACACTACATCTAACAACAGGACCACGCTGCAGAGCGCAATAGGTAGCGCCAGTTAAGAGCGTCCAGCAGAAGCCCGTATTCAAGAAAAATGTACACACAACCAGCACCTGCGCTCTAAAACTGGGCGCTGTAGCATAGAGCACCAGACGCTGTGTGATCAAAGCCTGTTTCTAAACACATATACACAAGCACCAGAGCGAAAACATATGGAATGACACTGTGTAACACTGTGACACTGCAATGGCCGACCTGCACATACAATTCTGCATAAAAGAAAAAAAAAAACATAAAAGTGTTTGGTTGCTGGGCAGGAGAGGCCACCCAATGATTTGAGCCAAAAATGTTAACTTTTGCAACGCTATTTATACACAACCAATGAAACACCATTGGAATGTATGGGAGAGCAACACTGAGCGCTGCTGAACATAGAGCGCCGGCGCTATACACTGAGCCACCGCTAGTGATACATGTGACGCTACATGACGCTATTACAGGTGCTCACCAGAATGACGCTCTTAAATGTGATTTTCACATACAGTGCCAAGCGTTCATTCGCGGCGCTACTTGGCGCTAGCGTTTCTTAAATAACCCCCACAGGTTTCACACACATGGAATGAATTCAGTTGCAGTGCAGAATAGCACACGCATTGGAACTTAAGCCGCAGGCTAATATATATTCCCATGGTGTTAAATTGCCCCAAATGAGTCAAGGGTGATTTTTACCGCTCGGGATTTCAGTCTGCGGTCTTCTTGTATTTATGGAAGTGATGTGCCAGTTATCTTCTCTGCTGTTCTTTGCAGCCATTTTATGTCTCTTTTGGTAGCTCCACAATACGAGGACAAATGAGATGAAGGATGACGACACCTACCCTATTCCTTTAGTTAGTTGCAAATTTCCGAGCGATCCAGCTGCACGTTCAATAACTTTTAATGCTCCATAAATGTAACCTTTGCATAGATGATTTGGAGGTTATGGAGGGGATGAGCAATCATTTACATATTATGTGCACAAAGGTGCAGTGATCAGCCATAATACTGCTCAGTGTATAATATAATATACATATAATGTACTATACATCTCTTGAAGAAAAGGTCATGGAAAACGAATGCAAGCAGCGAAGGTATAAATTAATTTTACGAGGCCGTCCCCATCCGGTGCCTTCTTCTCCTCAGCCTTGCAGGCGGCTTTGGATGCAGAGTTTGGGGACGCGTTGGCTATTTCGGGTGGCAGCGTGCCATGAATAAGTCATGATGACTTGCTTTGTTCACCATCCTCAGAATCCGATCATTTATTTTTAGAGCTTGGTGATGGCTTGTGAAGGTTTTGTTGTCTTTTTCCTCGGAAGAGAAGAGCGGAGAATATGTTTCCCCACCTCGAGAACACAACATCAAAGCTTCTGGGCTGACAGGCTCAGATCTTTACAACGTGAGCTGTTTTCCTCCTTCCTGCTTCGTGTTGAGATGTCAGGGACTGCTGACGTTCCTGGTCAACAAATCAGAAATGAATTTGCTGTATATTCATGTAAGACAAGGCTGCTATATGGGTCCTGGCTTCCTATATCAAAGTGTCAGCAATCAGCAGCTTTGGTCCCTTGTTGACGCCATGGCTGTGATCAATGTTTGACGGGGGGTGTCTTTGGCTCACCAGTAGAACTGACTCTGAGGCTCACCCTATGGTTACATTCAAATATTTTCTCCAACTTTTCAGGGTGGAAAAGAGGGACAATCTTTAAATTAAGCCATGTCCCCTCAATGAGGGATGGATAGGAGATAGGAGGTAACAGTTACAACACTATACACACTATGAATAGGCAAATTCATCATTTATTGATTCAGATCTGCATGTTACACCTCTAAGAGGGACCGGTGAGAACAACGAGGGACAGGGAGACATGAAGTTTACAAGCCTACATTTCATTGGGAGAAAATTCGGCTTGGGTTAAGTATAGATGGCAGTAGATCGGGTTGGGTTACAGATCAGTAGCTACATGCCTTGCCGTGTACCCAAGAGTAGAGTATCCAGAGTGTCCGAGAAGCTGGATACTCTACTGTTGGTTGCTACTTGAGAAGACTACACCAGGGTAGCTTCACAAGTGGACTGGGTGAGCTGGTTTTGTGTCTGTACTTGCCCTGTATCACCTGATGGGCTCTTGTGTACCACTGGTGGTCAGGGGCAGATCTGCATGTTACACCTCTAAGAGGGACTGGTGAGAACAACGAGAGACAGGGAGACATGGACTCAAAAGAGAGACAGTCCCTCCAAATCAGGGACAGTTGGGAGCTAAGTATCTATAGGGTTCATGCACCTGGATAGTAGGGGTGTCAGAAAAAATTGATTCGCTCAAGTATCACGATATTTCAATCAACAATACTGAATCGATTTTTTCCTCCCTAGTATCGATTCTGACTACAGTAAAAAGGGGGCGGAGCTAGTGACATCACCATGCGGGCATCATCCTGGCTCCGGCCAGCTGTCAGATGCGATGTTAGCTGGGAACAGGAGAAGGAGTGCAGGATTTCCTCTGATCTTCTGCCTCCCCCCTCCCCTCTCCAGTGATCACCGCATCTGTCATCAGATCGGCGAGGGACACAGGAGCTGACAATCAGAGGTGAGTAAAGAAAAAACATTTTTTTTTTTAATAAAGACATTTTTTATGTTGTGTGTGTGTTTTTTTACTGTTAACCCTTTGTAAACTGGTAACGGGTCCATGAGACCCCTATACCAGTTCACTGGGCTGGGGGCTGGCAAGTCACCTTCGGCTAGCGGGTGGTTTGCCATTAACCTCTGGCTCCCCAATACGGAAGCTATGTGGGCTTGTAGCCATCCAAAATCGGGATGCCCCGCTGTGTGAAACCCCTCTGGTTGCCCCATACACTTACCTTCTTTTCCGGTCCAACGGCGCATCTCGGCCATTTGTGCTTCAATTTAAAAACAGAAAGCAGTTTAGGACAGTGCCAAATGTAGCCCTACACAATGGTGTAACAATTACCTTTGCCTGTAGTATCACTTTAAAAGACCCAAAACGCAAAGTGCTCTCACCCACACTGATCGTCTATGTCCTGTGGCGTCACTTCACTCCCGAGTGTATATTAGAGTGTCGTGGCTGCTTCTGGTCATCAGTGGGAGCCAATCGCTTCACTTGCATAGCAATGGAACATGGAAGAGAGCAGCTGGAACGCCAAGAATCCAAAATGTAACGTAGACTGCAGTTTTTGGAATGATAAGACATCGCCTGAAAATAAACCCAACGCATCTGGAGCAAAAATAAATACAAGACCCCGTCTTATTTTCGGAGAAAAAGTCTATTTACACTACTATGGCCCTTATTTAACAAGGGATAGCGCCAGGTAGCGACTGGTGAGCGACCGGTAATGACGGGCACCGCCACGAGAACGCCGGCTCCCCACCACAATCACACATTTATCAAGACGATCCTGCTTAGCGACTGAGATAGCGCCAGATAACCACTCATTCATCATTATTCCAGCCTCAGCCCACAGCGCCAGCGTCCGACCTTGAACAGCGACAGGTATGACCTCTCGCTACCTGGCGCTCTCCAATGCATTTCAATGGAACAATCTTAAAATATTCATAATTAATTGTTAATAATGTTTTTTTTTTTAAATGTGACAAATTCTGTGACCACTTCTGCCATGTTAGATATTTTTTTAAAGGTAAAAAAAAAAAAAAAAAAATTGTTCAGAATTGATATTAAAGGTCTGATATTAATGTATTCATATTACAAAATGTTTTTAGAAACTTGTTTTTTTTGGTTTCAAAAAATATGGTTGTTTGGGGGTTAAAAAACTACTTTTAACCCATCGCCGCCAGCGCTCTGGGGTTTAAACATGCATTTCACAGCGCGAGAATTTTTTGAGCGTGATTTGTTAATGAATATGGTGGGAGCCGGTCGCTATGGCCAGTCGCTTTCATGCGCACCCATACAGCGCGGAACCTGTCAAATAGCGACTCCTCACCCAATATTCAACATTACCGCACACCGACGCTGTCAACAACCGAACAACGGCCAAGCACAGCGACTACTAGCGGGCGCTGTGAAAATACCGCTACAGTCGCTCATCTGTCGCTACCTGGCGCTATTACTGAATCGGCCTCCCCATCTAGTAAAACAAGAGCATGCTAAGAGTGATGCAGCCTGGCAATCACTTATTACATATGAGCCACATTTACAGCATAATATTGACTGTGTCCCATACTGGAGTTATGAATGTACTGGGCCGATGGCAGCTCTGGGCAGCTGGGCCGACACCATGATAACGTCAGTGTAGAGAAAAGACTCAAATTGTGGGTGGGAAAGAACGCCCTGGGATAGGAATAATAAGTCTCCGGCGTGGCATTTTAGCTGAACCTGATGTGTCATTTTCATTTTTGCCATTTATACGGCACAGAGGTATAAACGCCGGCCTGTATTTTCTCGGCTCGGCTCTGGCGGCATTATTCTGCTTCACAGCAGGAGAATTGTTCCTGAATGTGTAATACGTTTGCACATCTGCTGCTGTGTAGGTGACCTGGGTATTTATAGGACTATTATTTCCATGTCCCAGAACTTTCATGGAACAATAATCCTAAAATACAAGCTGGCAGAAATAGCTTTTAATAACAATTACAGATGTATTTGGGGAGGTGGGGGGCGGAGGCTGATTAGAAAATCAAAACTGAAGACTACTTAAATGAAGCTGTGATTTCCAGAGAAGACACTTAGGGCTTTATTCATCAAGGGATAGCGCCAGGTAGCGGCAGGCAGCGTCTGGTGAACGCCGGGCGCTGTACGCTAAATCACATTTATGAAAGCGAATCTGGTGAGCGACTCCAACAGCGCCATGTAGTGTCACATGTATTATTACAGGCGGCTCAGCGTATAGCACCGGCGCTCTAGCTTCCATAGCGCCAGGTATTACCTTTCGCTCACTGTCGCTCTCTCCCATACATTTCAATGGCCATTCATTTGCTTGTGTTTAAACAGCGTGTTTGACATTAACTTTTTTTTTTTTTGCTCCAATCATTGTGTGACGTCTCCCGGCTGCAAACAAACACTTTTAGAAACGTTTTTGACTTTTTATATTTTTATGCAGAATTGTCATTACAGGTCTGGCACTAAAGTGTTAATGTCACAGTGTTACAACAATGTCATTCCATGTGTTTTCGCTTTGTTACTGGTGGATATGTGTTCAAAAACAGACTTTAATCACACAGCATCTGGCGCTCTATGCTATAGCGACCAGATTTATAGCGTGTGCCGCTGTTTTGGTGTATAGGTGTAGAGCGCCGAGAGTCGATCGCACTGAGCTGGCGCTACCTCTCGCTTTAGCAGGCAACAACATTAGATAAGAGATATCCGCACTCTGGTCCAGTAGGGTGCACGATCCGGGGAAGTCCAAAGCCCCACAAATAGCAGCAGAAAAAATAGGTGGTGACTCCGCACTTCCTTAAAATCGTATCTTTATTATGTAAAAATTAAAATCATCTCCATCCAAGGAGCAAGCAGCAAGGAATAAAATCCACTACACACTCGGGCACAATGAAGTATGTGGTCCTCTGACGCGTTTCGGGTCTTTAGAGGCCCTTAGTCATAGATACAGGGACCACAGCATCACACACAATTTATAAGAAGCAAAAGGAAACGTACCCCATGCAGCAGCGCAGCTCGCAGCCGCGGGGAGCCCCGGGTGTCCAGGAAGCCACGACGTCAGCAGCAGAAGAAGGCGCATCGACCAATCACAGGCGGCACCCGCGGGCCAATCAGAGGGAAGAACCCTCTCACATGACACCGCAGTCCCAGCCAATGAAAGGGCGAGTCACACCTCTAGCTTCGACATCAGGGGAAAAACATTGCCTAGACACAAGTACACAGCCAAAGGCTGGTTAGAACGTACTAAAAGCAGACAGGGACTGAGCCACGGGAACTTCAACAGGGCACCCGGGGGAAACCACGCAGCGTAGTGCAACTGTGCTGGGTTAGCTCGGTGACACAGATTGGGATTATAATTAAGATCTCACATAACATTTGGTTATTATACATATAAAAAATATTGGAGATGTAAACATGCATAATAAAAGATCTATCATACGTTGAAAATGTAAAAATGTAAAACATCTGTAGGTGAAGGGGAATAGTACATTATACACGAAAAAAGTCTCCCTCTCGCTTGCTGCAGCGCTTTACTGGTGTTAGAGCGCCCGACATACATCACATTCATCAATGCCTGCCAGGTTACTACAGCGACTGAGGCGCTCTGTTACAGCGCCCGATACCTGCTTACAGCGTCTACTAGCGGTCATTCTAAGCGCCGCTATACAGGCGCTCATCTGCCGATACCTGGCGTTAGTAGTGAATAACCCCCTTAGACATGTATGGCTGACAATCAGGAAATCCCGGTGAAGCAGACTGCGGTAATCTTGGGCACAGACTGTAAACACTGATGATAATATGATTGTATGCCACCAAATAGCACAGAGCTCAGATCAGTCCAATAATTTTTGACATATGATCCCACGGTGCATGATCCACCACCACTCAAGGTGCACACCAAAGAAACGTAGTGCCCACACGCTTACAGGAACACTGTAGTAATATCGCCTTAACGCACACTTAAATGTTTCAGCATCCGTTGGTCTCTGCCGTCATTTCAGATCGTAGGCTCATTTAAATATATCCCATGCGCAGAGTTATATTAGAGTTATATTAGATTGATTCATGCAAAGCAAAAGAGTAAAAAAATAGTGCAGTATGCCCAATAAAACGTATAGCTATTTATTGAAAATGCACTCACAAGCCGTCAAGATAATAAAAGCAGTAATACAATGGAGTAGTCAGCAATTTCTCACCGCCAGTCCTCCCGATGTTCAGTTGTTTAGTAAAAGGTCCAGATAAAAAACTTTCAATCCACAAGTGTTCAAACGATCCAACGCGTTTCGTCGCCTAGGCGACTTCAGCCGGAATGTGAAGCATTTCTCAAATGCCAGTACTGTCCCTTTGGAAATGCTTATTATAGTGCCCTATTGGGTGATTTGTGTGCCTGGAGGGCCTTGTGCACAGGTCCGTTATGCGCATGTATCTTTATCTTTATTTATGTGAGGAGCGCAAAAGAGTAAAAAAATAGTGCAGTATGCCCAATAAAACTTATAACTATTTATTGAAAATGCACTCACAAGCCGTCAAGATAATAAAAGCAGTAATACAATGGAGTAGTCAGCAATTTCTCACCGCTAGTCACAGTCACCAAGATAGTGCTATGCGCACGCGTGACATTGGAGGCGCGTGCGCATAGCACTATCTTGGTGACTAGCGGTGAGAAATTGCTGACTACTCCATTGTATTACTGCTTTTATTATCGTTACGGCTTGTGAGTGCATTTTCAATAAATAGTTATACGTTTTATTGGGCATACTGCACTATTTTTTTACTCTTTTGCTTTGCATGAATCAATCTAATATAACTCTGCGCATGGGATATATTTAAATGAGCCTAAGATCTGAAATGACGGCAGAGACCAACGGATGCTGAAACACTTAAGTGTGCGTTAAGGCGATATTACTACAGTGTTCCTGTAAGCGTGTGGGCACTACGTTTCTTTGGTGTGCACCTTGAGTGGTGGTGGATCATGCACCGTGGGATCATGTGTCAAAAATTATTGGACTGATCGGAGCTCTGTGCTATTTGGTGGAATTATTTTTATAGGGAGTTTGAAGGACTCAGTGCACGTTGAGCTTTATTGAGTGTATTGTATTAGCGCGGTATAACACTTTATTGTCTTTAATATGGTTGGATGGCTTTAAATCCATCGCCTGGGGGTCAGTCCAGACACAAGATCAGATCAGATCCCAATCGGCTGCATTACCCACCCTCACCTCTAAGCATCTCACGAGCTAGTGAATAGTGTTGGGCGAACCCGACCCGATTTCTCTCTCTATTTCCTATTGTATCTTGTATTCAGAATATTCATTTTAAACTCTGTAACACTGCATTTCAAATAGTCTATGTACTGTATGTTTCTACCCTGTCTGTAATTACTACTTTGTACAGCGCTACGGAAGATGATGGCGCTATATAAATAAACAATAATAATAACTTTGCGAGTTCGAGTTCAGCCAGAAGTCCACGTTCAAGTTTGGCGTTCAGCTGAACCCAGAAAAGCTGTTTGATTTCATCTATAGAGAGGGGGCTCTGGTCTGGACTAGCTCATTGAGCTAGTATTGGTATCACAAGTAGAGAACACAGAGCAACCAACAAACACAATGCAATATGATTACGCTGAAGTCCTTATCCCACAGTGCATGCACTTCACAGTGTGAAAAATTCCAAAGTGAATCCACCACCGGTAGTGCAGATTCTTACCAGCTGTATGCGGTTAGAAAGGCATCAAACATATCCAAGAAAGGATAAACATAGATTCCATTTATAAAGCACAGCGCTCGCTCATATTATTGGCAGAAGTAATCCAGATAGGGATAAAAACGCATGAAAAAGAAACAGCAGGGGACAAATCTAGTGTAATACCGTCTTGACTGAGATTTTAATAGAAAGGTTAAAAATGCACTCACAAATAAATTGAAGTAAAAACAGCATTCAGTGTACTCAATGCAATCCAGATCTCACCGGCCCTGGGATGAAACAGCTGCACCGAGAAGGAGATTACAATCCAAAAGGGAGCAAGGTACAACTGTCAGAGTTCCGCCACCGCCAGCGCGTTTCGTCGCCAAGGGGTGACTTTAACAAGGCTGGTGGCGAGTAGAAAGGCGGAACATTAAATAGAAGGGAGCGAGATTACCACCCGCCCCAGAATTCAGTGCGAGAAGATCACGTGACCGCAACTAGCGGTCACGTGTAAAGGAAGCAGGGAGCCGGAACCATACCTGCGTTCCAGCTCTCCCGGAAGAGGTTGAACACGTGACCGCAACTAACGATCACATGTCTACAGACTCCAAAAACCAAGCGTTGGAACGCAAAGGAAGTGTTCCAACATCACCAAACTACGCACCTACCAGCGATTTGCTGTTAGTATATCGTGGGGCACAGACAGGCGCACAACATAAACAGAGCTGCTTTAGCTAAGGCAGTGACGCTGTAAGGAACTTACCTCTGCCAGGGGACCGGTGGCGAGCGTCCGCAGGGCGACGCAGCACTCCTGCTGCTGGGAGCGCGGCGCGTCACTCTGGCAGCCTCCCTCGCCCCTCTCTAGCTGTGCAGGCGCCCGTCCCGCAGTCTGTAGATTTCGCCACTAGGAGGCGCTGTGCTGCGAGTGGCAGGCAGCACAGAGTGCTCCACACCTGATGGGAATCAGGGGCTGATCGGCCTTGCAGCCAAGACTGACCAGCCCCTGGATAGTGCCTCCAATCACTCACAGTGTTGTAAGTTACACCAATCAGCACATACACTCCCCCCCAGGGTGGCCATTGGTCGATTCCCCAATAAATATGGAGTCCGCCCAGCACATAGTTGCTTGTGATTAGGGTGTGATTCTGTTAGTTGTTATCTGATTCCGACCCGGCTTGATCGACCATTCCTGTCTGCTGCCTGTACCGACCTCTGCTTTGTCTGACCACGAACCTGCCTGCCCCTCTGGATACCCTGCGACCTCCCGGCTTGACCCATTGGCTACCCCTGACTACGCACCTGTCTCATCCCTGTACTCTGACGCACCCTCCGGATTGACTACCTGGATTGACGCACCCTCCGGCTTCGGGATACCCTTGTGGTTCATCGGCCTTCACCGTAAGCAGCCATCCTTTGCGCCTATTAAGACCTGGGGGCAACCGTGTCCGGTGAGGCGTACCTAGCGTCCCGGCAAACCGGGGTTTGACTATAGGCAGAAGCGGCAGTGGAGATTGGGGGTTGCCTGCTTACAGAAGGCTGGTGCCCCGCTGGGCATCACAGATGCCTTGAGTAAATTAAAGGGAAAACCTACATTAAACTTATTTGAAATGAAATCTATAAAAAAAGGGAAAATACCAAAAACATTCAAATAAATAGATATAAATCGACTAGAATATGCAGCCATTAGAGCTGCACACTGTGAGTGTCCCAAAAGATAAAACTATTTTTTTAAATCTAAAAAGCAACCAAAATAGGTGAAAAAATACCCCATAGACTGAAACCATATTCCCATAATAAGCCAGTCTGGTATTGGTATACTAGTATTGGTATCCCACATTAGCAGGGTGGAGCTGGAGGGGCTGATGAGGAAGTCTAAAAGACTCCAGGGCCGACCGACTAAGTGCCCGATTTGGGATGCCCCACTGTGTGAACCCCCGGCAG
The DNA here is from genome assembly GCA_027917425.1 of Gastrophryne carolinensis. Lineage (NCBI taxonomy): Eukaryota > Metazoa > Chordata > Amphibia > Anura > Microhylidae > Gastrophryne > Gastrophryne carolinensis. The sequence goes on from CM051236.1 coordinate 496,223,653, forward strand.
TGGCCTGAAGTCATCAGGAAGGTCAGTGGTGTGGGGTTATCTGAGGGGTTTCACATAGCCAGCATAAGAGAACCAATCACGGAGATAGATATAATCCTGGTGATTGGTCCACTGTAACAGGTATACATTGATTTTTTACTGTAGGTGCCTGCAAACATCATGAGCACCTTGGAGGAGCTCTATTGTGAAAAACCAGCATAAACCTGCTACATGGCAAGAGGCATACCTCCCAAGTGTTCCTGATTTGGAGGGACTGTCCCTCTTTTGAGTCCCATGTCCCCCTGTCCCATGTTGTAACTTGCAGATTTGCACCAATAAATGATTCATTTGCCTATTTAAAGTGTTTATATTGTTTTAGTATAATGAATTGAAAAAGGACTGCACCGCCCCCAACAAATCAATCTCCCTGTAGTGTGCACACAAAGGGGTAATACCACTGTATATGCCAAAAAACGCAGGAGGTCCCACTACCCCCACAAAACCCCAAAAAATGTGGCACCACTACCAATCAATGTTTAGTAGAATAAAATCAATGATTTTTATTATTAATCAACTTCAATGTCACACTACACTACATAGACTACATACATGACACACTAATTAAAAAACATAAAGACACAACAATGTCGGTAAGGAAGGGGACAAAAAACCCCACAATGAAGGGGCAGGGGGCGGGTGGAAAATTAAATTTAACTGTTATACCCTATCGCCTATCCGGGGGGCGTGGCCTAATTTAACAAATATCCCTCTTTCACACTCTGAAAAGTTGGTAGGTATGCATGATTGGGTTGAGAAATGATTTGCAAGCAACCAAATAAAATTCATAGTACATCACAAGCAAACAGGCCTAAATAACACACCAAACAAACGTATCTAAGAAAGGCAGCCCAAATGATTAATGAATAATAAATGACCAGATGTCACATGACTGCAAGGGCTATACCCTGTGTATACCTGTGTATACCCTGCATTCAGTGCATAGGCTGCTTCATCAAAGGGATGATTATTATTATTATTATTATTGTTTATTTCATGATCAGGGGATGAGGTCTACAGTATTTATATGCCTCTGGTAAACGATCAGTTCATTCTGCTTCAAATTTCTAATAATTCCCTAACTGTATAATAAAAAATAAAAACTCTTTGCACATTGTCTTCTAGGTCACATTATGATGTCTTATATACTTTGTGTTATCAGTTCACTCATGGTGCCGTGTTTCCCTGGCAGGTTACATACTGCAGTATTCGGAGGATAACAGCGAGCAGTGGGGTAGCATTCCCATCAGCCCCAGCGAACGCTCTTACCGCCTGGAGAACCTGAAATGTGGCACCTGGTACAAATTCACCCTCACGGCCCAGAACGGAGTGGGACCCGGGCGCATCAGTGAGATCATAGAGGCCAAAACCCTTGGGAAAGGTACTGGAGTATTGTCCTGCCCATCCAAAGCAGGAAGTAATTATTAACTATCCAGTTATTTAACTTATATTTGTCATTGCTTTTATTAAATCGGATTTTTTCATGACACACTGAGCACGGTAGTGCTGGAACAGGGATGCTAAGCCACATATCCTACAGCACTGGAGCCAAGACCTTAAACTAGACGTCCAGTCAAAGATGACCGCTGGTCCACTCACTCGAACAGCAGGGGGTTTCATTTTGGGATGCCCCCCCCCCGAGCTGACACTAAAGGGATGCTTGCATTTGAATGGCTACTTACCCACTTTCATGTTTCCTTGCCTTCTGGTGCCCAATGCACAGTGCTCTGCAAGTCTGCCAAGCCACCCCGGTGGTTTCAGGATCTCATAGGCAGCAGCCACCATGGAAGCAGTTGAGTAGCAATCCCCAGTCTCAAGCATCCTGTTAGCCTCAGCATGGTGGGACACCCCAAGTCAGGATTCCTCCCTTGCAGGGGTGACTGAACCTCTTATTTTTGACTGGTGGTCTATTTTAAATCCAGTCTTCCCCATTATCTCTTTCTTCCATCTTCTTTCTCACCTTCATCTGTCTATACCCCCTTTGCCTCCTTCATCTGTCTAAAGTCCTACTTTATCTCCATCTACTTTGTACAGCGCTACTGAAGATGATGGTGCTTAATATATAAATAAATACATAATAATCTGCCTATACCTCCTGTTCTCTCCTTTGTCTGTCTAATGTATTATATGTCCCCTTTTCTTTCCCTTGCCTCCTTTATCCATCCTTTCTCCTACATCTTTCTTTGACTCTCCCTTCTGTCCATCTCTTTTTATACCTTTATATTGTATTCTCTCTATTTGTCTGTATTCCCCTTGCTCTGACCTTTGTAGATCCCTCTTATTCTCCTTCATCTGTCTATACCCCCCTTTGCCTCCTTCATCTGTCTAAAGTCCTACTTTATCTCCATTTACTTTGTACAGCGCTACTGAAGATAAATGCGCTTAAACCGGACCTTCACCCTGATTTAATGAAAAGCCCAAACTCTTAAAAAACAATTCCTCAGCATCTAAAATTAATATTTTACATGTTTAGTCACTAATTTATTATACTTTCCCCCACTGGGCTGCAACTCTGTTCGGGAATTTAGGATACGGGCGCCGCCATCTTGACTCAGAAGCATCACACTTACTGAGGAGAGGAGAGTGGGATAAGGTACAGGGGGGCGGGTTATAGCTGTGCTTTGCTCAGACAGAGCAGAGCTGAGGTCAGGGAAAGGTCAGCAGTCCCAGAATGCAGAGCAGCACAGTCACTTCCTGTTTGCAGGCACTTCCTGTTTGCAGGCTGCCTGCAAAAATGGCAGCTTCCATAAGCCGCCATCTTGGATGTTTAAAGGCTTATAAAATGCAGTAGATGCAGGTAGGATGATTTTTAATGTGAGCAATCTGTATGTACAGGGTGTGGGAAACATATAAGATAGGCTCTTATTTAGAGTGAAGGTCCGCTTTAATATATAAATAAATACATAATAATCTGTCTATACTCCCTGTTCTCTCCTTTGTCTGTCTAATGTATTATATATCCCCTTTTCTTTCCCTTGCCTCCGTTATCCATCCTTTCTCTTACATCTCTCTTTGACTCTTCCTTCTGCCCATCTCTTTTTATACCTTTATATTGTATTCTCTCTATCTGTCCGTAGTCCCCTTGCTCTCATCTTTGTAAATCCCTCTTTCTCTCCTTTATCTGTTTATATCCCTCTTTCTCTTCTGCATTTTTATTTATCCCTCCTTTCACTGCTATATCTCTTTACCCCCCCTTTCTCTATATCTCTCATTATCCCGCCTTTTCCCCCATCTGTCTGAATTTCCCTTTCCCCCCCCCCATCATCTGTCTATATCTCTCTTTACCCCTCCTTTTCCCCATCTCCTTGCATCCCTCTTTTCTCTTTATGAGTCTGGATTTCCCATTTCCCCCATCATCTGTCTGTTTCTCTCTTTCTCCTCATCTCACTTTATCCCTCCTTTCTCTCCATCTGCCTGGATTCCCCTTTTCCTCATCATCTGTGTATATCTCTGTTTCTCCCCTTCATCTTTACTCTATCCCTCATTTTCTCACCTGTCTATATCTCCCTGTCTTTCCTTCATCCCTCTAAATCTTTTTTTTCCCCCCATACTATCTATTCTTCTTCTATCTATAATTCCATTAGTCTCCGTCATCTCTCTATACCCCCTCCCCCTTTATTCAGTTTGTTTCTCATTTTCCATCTTCTAATTCTCCCCCCGCAGCCCTCCTCTATATTCCCCATTTCTCTGCTTTATCTCTGTATATGAGCCCAGGAGACCAGCACCTGTACTGTCCTTAGACGTGACTGGCAAGCCTTGACCTATTATTGGTAGGTTACTGGTGCTGGCCAGTTATTACTGATCTGTTGACTTACTGTTTGGTCAATTGTAGAGGAGGTTGATAGAGTGTCACTTATTCTTTATTTCTGCCTGTTCTCAGGTCAGAGGCTTCTCTGGTTATAGCTCAGCACTGCATCTCATTTTCAGTATAAATCACTTCCCCTAGCTCATAAATATGTATGGACGCTGTCTATAAGCCAGGATACATCTCCTCGGGTCAGGTGGCATTTGCTTACCTTCACCATCAATAAATCCAGTTAAGGGTCTTGCAGAGTTTAGCAGAAATTCATCCGTTGTACTGCAAAGGCATCGCTGATACGGGGCTGCCATTAACTCTTTTGGCTTTAGGATCTGTTTTCTACTTTTCCTGAAATAAATTAACACCTAAAACTCCTAAATTGATGCCCATTATTGGTAGAGGTCAATGGTGTTCTGACATTACTAGGTCCCTTGTCAAAGGGATTTCCAGGAAAAAGGGTCAATTTCCCTTAAAGAGTAAGTCCAAGCATTTTGTAACACTCCACTTATCTCACTGGAGGGTAGGTAATCTGCATGGTAGCTGAAGATGGGATATTGAGTGACAGGTCAATCACCCAATCCCCTGCAGAAGTGTGACTACACTGGTCAGTCACTTAAAACCAACTGTCACTCAAGTATACAGCTGTCATGCCTTTGTGGGGAATGGGGGTGGAAAAAAACGGATGAAGAGAATATGCACAAAAGCGAGAATAATGGATGAAGTGTGGATAAGAGAAAGATAAAGGGAAGTGGATATGCGGAAAGGCAAGAACAATGGATGGTGCCGTCGCCAGCACAAGGCAAACCTGGACAATTGCCAGGGCTCCTGGCATCTTCAGGGGCCCACTTAAGATCACACTTGGCCATGGTATTATTTTACAGTGGTCCCAAATCACCGGATGGCAGGGGTTGTGTGCAGACCTGCTCATGGCTGGCCTCAGCAACAAGGGATTAACAACAGTAATGGAGAAGGTGGCATGGAATGGAGGACAGTTGATGGAACCTCAGAAGGTGGCGAGAACCAGGTGACAACTGACAGCAATGATGGAGTCTTTAGTGGCAGCGGAGCAAGCAGTAAGGGCTGAAGGGTGCTTGGTGACAGTAGAGAATGCAACAAGGACTAGAGAATGATTGGTGGCTATAGGGAAGGCAATAAGGACTGGAGGATGATTGATGGCTATAGGGAAGGCAACAAGGACTAGAGGACAATTCGTGGCTATAGGGAAGACAACAAGGACTAGAGGACTATCACAACCCAAAGGCTGTCTCCATATATATCCAAATATCTCTAGAATTGCTGGTTATTTGGTCCTAATGTGAAAAATTGGTCCCCTCCCTCCCCATCTTCCCATGTATTACCTCCTCCTAAGCCCAATCTGGGTTGTAAAAAAACAACTCAACTGGTCCATATGTTGGAACTGTATCCAGCGCTTCTGTGGCTGCCAAGACCTTGTGAGGTTCAGGATGGAGCGCCAAGTTCATGGAGCAACCTACTCCTAAACCGAGATTCAAGCCGGAGTCATATCAGGGATATCCAAAGGAGCAAGATCCAGGAAGTGAGCCAACATCACTGATAAATAGGGGCCTGGTGTCTCAGTACGCCTGCGTGAATGGGCATGGGTGCATGCGTTGGGTCGTCACATGCACATTCCCCCATGTCTTTGCGAACCCGTTCTTGCGCCCTTCACGCGTCGGATACCGTGCTGTCGAGTACAGGAACCCAAAAACGCACAATCCTCTATATGCATCATTAAGGCTCGAGTTTACTGACAGACCTGAGGATCATTTGTGACCAATCATTACAGTGGTCATGGCCAGGCCGCTGCAGCGATTCGTTAATGAAACTTATGATTCCTAGGGGCAGGTTATACCATTTTAGAATTGGGGTAAGATTTTGGATGAGAGCAAAGGTTTATTTTAAGTGGGCTTCAGACATTTCTTCCTGCCTGCAGTTTACTTTAAAATGTTCTTATGTGACAGTTAATAAAAGTTCTTCTTTAGGCCTTATTTCATTGTGTGGCTCCTCCAGCTATGGAGTAATGAAGCGTGACAGCGAGTTCTTTATGAACATAAGCTGCTGCTATAAATATTAGACACCTGCCTGTTAACACCACAAGGGCCATTAACCAAGAAGATTAAACCAGCGAGAGACAGTAATCACTTTTATTACAGAAGAAAGAGACTGTTCTTGGCCTGCAGATATCTATCAGAAAGTCCCATTCTCCAGTCATATCACCGTTCTACTGTAGCAAGTGATATCACCAGATTTTTGAATTGGGGTAAAAGTTAAAATGTAACTTTATTTCCTGGGGTGTTACCGCCATCATCTTTCGTAGTGTTTTACAAGGACAAGGTAAAACATACTGTACGGGGCCCAATACAAATTAAATGCTACAAAGTGCAAACCAAATGTTGAGAGCACAGGAGACAATAGCATAGAGAGCCCTGCCCTTGCGAGCTTACAGTCTAAAGCAGGGGCGTCAAACTCATTTTTACAGAGGGACACATAAGCCTTCTGGTCTCCTTCAAAGGGCCTGGTAATAACAGACAAAAAACAAAACAAAATGGAAGCACGACCATTCAAATGTATGGTTACAGATTCCAGTACAGATTCAGAATTATTTTGCCTAATACAGATGCAGAATTATTTTGCACCGGGCAGATGCTGAATTATTTTGCAAGGACAGATGCTGAAATTATTTTGCCCAGTACAGATGCAGAATTACCTTGCCCAGGTCATATGCAGAATTATTCTGGCCAGTACATATGCGGAATTATTTTGCCCAGGACAGATGCAGAATTATTTTGCCCAGTACAGATGCAGAATTACCTTGCCCATGTCATATGCAGAATTATTCTGGCCAGGACATATGCAGAATTATTCTGGCCAGGACATATGCAGAATTATTTTGCCCAGTACATATGCAGAATTATTTTGCCCAGGACAGATGCAGAATTATTTTGCCCAGGACAGATGCAGAATTATTTTGGCCTTAACACATGCAGAATTATTTTGGCCTTAACACATGCAGAATTATTTTGGCCAGAACACATGCAGAATTATTTTGGCCAGTACAGATGAAGAATTATTTTGCCCAGGTCAGAAGCAGAATTGTTTTGCCCAGGACATCACTTTAATAATAATGAGAAGATGTAGCACCCTCTGTCACAAAATCGATCGTTCAACGCCTGTTTGATCGAGCGATCTGCAACGTGGGTGTGGGCTGCTTCCAGCACAGAGAGCACTCACACCAGAAACACCCCACACACCAATTACAATAAGCTGCCACCACCACTGCAACTACACTTTAAACAATTAAATCGGGCAGGTGGAACCCTCCATCCGATCAAACTCTGCTGGCGAGTATTCGAGATAGTCACCACACACCTACACGCCCCTCTCCACATACAAGCAGGGCACAGGCAACCCACACTAATTCCGTCCCACACTTACCTGGTGGAGAGTCTCATCAGTTCTGCTGTGGAACGATCAGATACAATCAGCTTGCAATCTGCTGGTTCACACACAGTCACCATGCAGCACTCCAAGTTAATTGTGAGTCATTCACCCTTGTAACACTATATTATTATATATATTATATATATATATATTATTATATTATATATTACACTAATATGATTAGTTATGCTTTCCAAATCATACAATGGATTAGTTACAATCGATCTTACAGTCTATGGCAGTAGTCCTCAAACTTCCTCCTCAAGGGCCGAGACAGGCCAGGTTTTGCAGCTCTCCACGCTACTCCACAGGTGAATTAACTGGTGCTCAGACAGAGCTATAGCCCTAATTATTATCTGTGCATCAGCATAGAGAGCTGCAAAACCTGGCCTGTCTCTGCCCTTGAGGAGGAAGTTTGAGGACTACTGGTCTATGGGTTAACACACATTTACGAGCGGTCATACAATCTTCAGAAACCAGGGTAGTTTTTTAGAGCTCCAAGTAAACCAGGTTAGAGGATTTCTAATTGCCAAAAAGGTAGGCCCGTGCAAAATCGAAATATATCCTATACCTCATAAAGGGATAAAGTCTTCTGCTTCTGAGGGCTGAAGGAGCAATGGGTCACACCACGATCAAGGATCGGACCCTCTGTATGTGACCCCGAAAACCATTTCTCCCCTGGATTTATCCTAAATTCCAAGGGGCTGGAAGGATAGATGTCACCCCCCCCCCGGGTGGGTGCTGGGGGACAGATTATTTGTAGTTGCCTTTTTAGTAAATCTGTTCTCCAAGCTGCGCTCCCCCCACCTTTCCATCAGTGGTGCTTTCTGTTTCTTAGATAAGGATTTATTGCCCCTGTGCAGGAAGTCTTTGAAGAACTGTGTTTATTTTGTTGTCTGTAGAAATGCTGGGGATGAGGCAGAGGGGGGATCCATGACATAAATTAGGACATTGGATGTCACACCCTCTTCTGTGGCAGGAAGTTTGATGCGCTAGGCAGACCCAGTTGTGTGGTGCGTCTATGGCTCAGATGCTCCATAAGCATCTGGAGTGAAGGGGGGACATGGTTCCCCACTCCTTCTGCCTTGGCAACCAGCCAAAGGTAATGATAGGTGTCGGGGGAAGCAAAAATGTTATTCTAGAGAGGTAGAGTCTCTCTGGAATTTCCCAGTGTGATTTTGACGTCACTGGAGGGGAGTGACCTGAGGGGGGATACCTCCCTCCATACCCCTCCAGTGATGTATTTAGTCACATAGTGGTAATTGAGGTATAAAAGCCTCCCTGCACAGCTCCTGGCCATTATTCCTGGCTGCTCAAGAGATGGTGGCAGTGTCTGCTTTTGACAGATGGAAGAAAGACCACAGGAGAGAATAGGTGAGTATTAATATTTTACTTAGAGGCCCCTCCATCCTTTCTCTGACCCTCCTTTACCTGTCCTGTTCGAGTCTCTCTCCTTATCTCTTTTTATTAACTTATCTTTATTCTCTCCAATTTTTAGTCAGTACTTTTTGAGTTAAGATAATAAAATTCAATTGTTATTAGGTTTATCATGTACACTATAGAGATTTGGAATGTGTTTAGAGGTTTTTGCTGGAACTTTTTCACAGCTTGACATTCATCCTTCATTTTTGGGTCAAATCCACATGCTGGTATAATTAAGAAAATGTCCCTGAGTATGCTTTATTATTGTCCTATCATTATCGTAATTCATAATCGTAATATCATTATTGTAATTAAATAGTAACTATATTAATAAATAAAAATGTTATTCATTATAATATTTTTTAAAAAGTAAAAAAAAAATCAACATTTTACATGATTATTTTGTTTTCCTCTTCCCAGAACCTCAGTTCTCGAAGGAGCAAGATCTGTTTGCCAGTATCAACAGCTCTAGAGTAAGGCTCAATCTCATTGGATGGAATGATGGTGGGTGTCCAATCACGTCGTTCAACCTTGAATACCGACCCTTTGGCACGGCAGTCTGGACCCTGGCTCAGAGAACCTCTCTTTCCAAATCCTATATACTGTATGATCTGCAGGAGGGCGCCTGGTATGAGCTGCAGATGAGAGTATGCAATAGTGCCGGGTGTGCCGAGAAACAAGCCAATTTTGCCACCCTCAATTATGATGGCAGTAAGTATTTTGGTTCTGAAGACTTGAGCTGGTGTCTTGGTACTCATGTATAGGATGAAACCAAATGCTTAATACTCATGTATAAGGTGAAAAAAATGCTCATGTACTTACAGACCTACACCTTGGTAACCCAAAGCAACTCACAGGTCTGTGGCATCCCCCAATCTGTCCGTCCCAAATTGGGATGCCTGTCCACCTAAAACCCCGTTGAAATGGCTGAAATTAGGTGCTCATCCTCACACCCTCTCAAACACAGTTTGCATATTGGCCATGTGACTGCTGGCAACCAGTGTGGTTCACTGGTTGTCACAGTCCATGGGATCACAGGCTGGTGAGTGTACCACCCCTTTCCTGGCATCGTGGGTGAGGGGGTGGTACACTGTAGAGAGTAGCAGGATTTAGAAGGCCAGAGGTAGCTATGCATGTTGGGTACTTTTCTGTTCGGGGGACCTTGCGCTTTCAGATTTAGCTTGTTTTTTCCTGTTTGCATATTGATGTTTTAGGAAAATGTGTTTTTTATTCTGTTTTTTTATACATTTGTCAGGGACACACTGTGCAACCAGTGAATTCCTTGAGGGTTTGCGTCCAGAAAATTGTGCCCACAACAACAAGCCTGGTATGCCTAGAAAGCTTGGGTTGCATGTACTTTAAATGAATATATAGTGTGTGTGTGGGGGGGTTAAAAAATATAGGTAAAAACTGCAAGGTGCAGCTATTTGCGCCCACACTTGTGAGATGCGGAGAGCGAGACAAGTGCTATGCCTGCGCTTCCTTGCAAGCCCGCTGGTTGGCGCAGCGCACAGCTTATCAAAGCACCGTTTTTTGTTTTTTTTTAAATAAAAATTACATGAAAAGCAAAGGGGAGACTTGAAAAACATGACAAAGTTTTTTCACAGCCAAAATCACAAGTGCCTAAATGCATACAAAAACGTTCTCAAACAGCCCAAGGATCCCATGGCACATGCACCAGCCCCCCCCCCCCCCAAAATAAAATACATTTTAAAAAGCCATAAATAATCAAAACCATCCAAGCCCATTGAAATGTATGGGATAAGGTCACACGGTGAAGGGTGAGCGCCTGGTCCTATCTGGCACTGTAGGGAACCGGCACTCACCCCATCGCCGGTGATGATAGATGGGACACTCCCTGGCGCTATCACAGGCGCTCTGGGTTTTTCACTTTATAAATACACCTTTTGCACTGGGACCTGACATTCACCTGACACTCATCTGGCATTACCTGGCCTTAGCGTTTCTTAAATAAACCCATTTCAATTCTGAACAGATCAGGCCTGAGAAGCAAACTCTTTTATAGCTGAAGAACAACAGACCAAGGGACTGAAAACAAATCATAAAAGCACACAGGAGTGGCTGGTACCCAAGTCCATCACATCTAAACTGACCAGATGTCCCACTTTCGGTGGGACAGTCCCACTTTGAGGCCCCCTGTCCCTCCAAAAACACTGAGGACACCAAAATGTCCCACTTTGCTGACATTGGGAAGACTGTCCCACCACATGCACAATGCTGGATGTCTGGGGGCTTTACAACTGCTCTGACTCTTTGGTTAAATGGTGGCAGTGGAATACGGGGAGTTCTGAGAATTGGCTCAGTCACCAACATCTTTTATGGGCTAAATATACTTAGAACATGTGACCCATAATTAGGCCACACCCTAAACCACACCCACCACCCACATACTCGTTTAAACTGTCCCACTTTGAGGGCCCCTGTCCACCCAAAAACTCTGGGGACAACTACATTTCCCACTTTGCTGCCATGGGGAAGCCTGTCCCACCACATGCACAATGCTGGATATCTTGAGGCTTTACAACATCTCTGACTCTTTGGTTGAATGGTTTCAAAAAAATAGCTCAGAAAAATTCCCATAACGGGGCCATTCAGAGCAAGGAGGAATATCTGCAAATCCGAAGTATGCTATGAACATGTATCCAGCTCACCAATGCCCTTTAAAACATAACTTTTACTAATGGATTTAAAAAGATTGTATACCCAGTGCAAAATATATATGAAAGGCTACTTGCCCCTGGCTGAGTTGGGTGACGCGTTTCGGGGTTGTGTGCCCCTTAGTCTGACCAACCTATCTTTGGCTGAATGGTGGCAGTGGAATGCAGGGACTTCTGAGCATTGGCTCCATCACCAACATCTTTTATGGACCAAATATTTAATGTGACCCGTAATTAAGCCACATGCTAAAGCACAGCCCTACCACGCCCATCACCCACAAACTGCCCCACTTTGAGGACCCCAAAAAATGGTTTAATCACATCACGTGTTAGTTTTTTATAAATACAATTTAAAAACATTGAGTTGGCGTAATGTTACACTATCTCAAAGGGCGCATGAGTTAAAGTGCTGCGAATGTTAAGTTTGAAAAGAAAGGCTAAAATGTTCTGAAAAAGTTTTTGGCTTTTCTTGTGACCAGCTTCAAAATTTCTCAAAGTCAAGCCGAACAGCAAGATTTATGACGGTGATTACTCTGTAAGATGCCAGCACTGAGCTAATGGAGATCAATGGCTCTGATACTGTGCGAGGGCCGAGGAGAGCGTCTCATGTGCTGCTGTGTGTCCAAAAGTCTGAATCACTGATAGAGGAGCAGAGCTCAATAATCATGCCTAAATGGGAGATGCAACTTCTACCACGCAAAGACAAGTCCAACTACAGGCTACAGTTAATAGATTAGGGAAATGTAATTGCTGTCTGTGACCTCATCCAGGGATGAATCTCACCTCTCAAGCTATAGTAAGATGCCCCTTCATTCCTCAACAGAGCAACCAGGTGGGTGGGCAGTGAAGTTGAGGTCATGGCTGCTGAGCCAACCAAAAAAAAAAAAAAAAATATATATATATATATATATATATATATATATATTAATAAAAATAAATTCACCTGTGGTGGCCGCCTCACATGGTCTCACAAGGTGCACCCCTAAGCACATCGTTAAGATCTTATGTCCTGTTTGAGTCAGGAAGATCGTCAACACAAGGTCCTAGTAAAGGGCAACATCAAATCCAATTCAGTTCAGTAATTATATATAATAATATATAAATTCATATATATATATATATATATATATATATATATATATATACCGTATATATCAGTTTGTAGGCCAAATGGCTCTCACTTCAGGGAGGAAAAAATGCTACTTATCTCCTTACCCTTGCTATGGTGCTGCTACTGTCCCACATGAGGGGCAGTCATAGCCTAGTTAAGGACACAAGGTCCATAGGTGTTAACAGATTTCAATTATTTCTAAAAAGTCCTAAAAAACTTTAGAACCTCTGAAGAGCCTCTCTTAAAGGAAAACTCCCTTTTTGTCCGCCCAACTGCTCCCTGGACTCTATGGTATGGGCAGCTCACTGCTATGAGCATGTGTGCACTCACTGCTTATGTTTGTCTCATTGAATTGATGGGTTAAACCGGGCCAAGCTCGGGGGGACATCCAGAATGCTGGAGTCCCCCCCCGCCCCTGCACATAACTCTCCAGAACTCCCGTAATCCTCAACTGCACTACGAGCCATCGCCAGGAAAGGAGTCCCGCGATTGGCCGCTGGTGCGCACATGAGCCATGGAGCCTGCCCCTGTGGCCAATCGCGGGACTCAGTTCCCAGCTCAGGCTCGTAGTGAGGGTGAGGTTAATGGGTCTTCTGGGGAGTTATGTCCTGGAGGGACTCCAGCATTCTGGATGCCCCTTTGAGCTTGTTTTGATTAGCTGTCTGCAGGATAAACACCCGTGCTGTTGGTCCGGTTTAAATGTAGAGGAATAAAATCCTGTGCGTGACCAAGCATACACTGGCCATATATGTATATAATAATAAATAAATATATAAATGCATCAAGATTAAAACATTATGTAAAAGCAATGTAATTAAGATCTTCGATCATCTGAAGCCGGGCTGTCAGTGAAGTCCCAGATGGAGGGACTGTATTAAATCTTGTTAATAAGAAGCACATTAAAATAAAGCACGGCTCCCGTAGAGCAGCAGGTAATGAGTTATAAAGGTGTTTTAGGGGAAGCCATTGATTATTCACAGAAGCTAATAAAAAAAAACACTACGCCATCCCATCAGTGACAGACCTAGTAAAGGAGAACACCAAATCTAATTAAATTCAGTAATTATATCTAATAATACATCAATTCATATATATATATATATATATATATATATATATATATATATATATATATAGCAGTTTTTCTCTCACTACAGGGAGGAAAAAATTCGACTTATCTCCTCACCATTGCTATGGTGCTGTCCACATAAGGGACAGTCATAGTCTAGTTCAGGGGCACTCAACCTCTTCTTGTAAAGGTCCATTTAAAGTGGACCAACACCCAGGATTTTCACTATCCTGGGTGTTGGTCCACTTCAGCGGGGCATCCGAGATCAGGATGCCCCGCTGTGTGAAACCCCCCCAAAAGCCCCCAAAAACGTACCTTTTCGGCAACGGACAAGCGACAGACAAGTCGCCTCTGCCGCCTCTGCCTCCTGCGTGCACTGCTAGAGGGGCGCGCGGGAGGCGGCGACGGCTGATCTGTCGCCGATAAGGTAAGGTTTTTTGGGGCTTTTGGGGGGGGGTTTATCGGGACATGCCGATCTCGGATGGCCCGCGGTGAGGGAGGGGATCGGCCCAGGAATCTTATAGATTCCCGGGCCGATCACCCCTGGGTGTTGGTCCACTTTAAAGGCATCCAGTGAGAGGTGGAGGTCCGGACGGAGGGCTGTCGTGCGGCGGGGGGTATTTAGAAATCAGCACACTGGGGGAGGGGCTATAGCTTCCCCAGGCAAAACTTAAAAAGGCTGCTTGCCCCACCCCAAACATCCTATTGGCCACAGGAGCTTTTTTTTGGCCCCACAGAAACTACAGATCTGGCCCTCTGCACATTACTTGTGTACAGGGGTGGACTAGGGCCCAAAATGTTAAAGGCAATAAGGTCTGGTAACAAAGATGGAGAAATAGGGCTCTGGGGAGAGGGCTGATAGGGTGAGAAGCTGTAAGGAAAAGGGATGGATAGACAGAACAGGAATGGCAGGGAGTGATTGGGGGGGGGGGGGTGATTGGATGGGGCAATGAGACCGAGATACAAAGTTTATGTGCTCCTTGTATTGTATTACCACTTCCCATCTGTGCAGTACTCCATATTGCAATGCCAGGTGCCAGGGAGCCATGACACTGGCAGTGAGACTAAGCACTACATCGCCAATCAAGGGAGAAGCTCTGAGCACAGCAACACAAAATGCAACCGAGTGCAGGGCTGTCAGAGCAGGGGTCCGGAAATCTGATGCCGAGGTCCGCATTCGGATCCTGTTCCGCCAGTTGAGTATCGCTGGTCTAGTTGTTAGGGAATGGCTGTTTCCATTGTTTCCTGGATCCCTCGCCAATGTTAACAATGGGCAGTTACATCCCTTGCATATTTGGGCTGTTGGTGCACTCTTGCCCCCACCATTCAGATTGGCTGGGGGCAATGCTGGGAATATGGGCGTTTTCGTTTCCGATTGCCACAAACAAAAGCAGTTTGCTGAACATTAAAATGCACAGCAAACAGCTCTGATTGGTGCATGCACCTTAGGAATGGGAAGAGATGCGTTTTACTTGGCGATCTGAGGGGTTTCATCTAGCGGGGCAACTCAAATCGGTATGCCCAGGAGGCAGGGAATAAAACCTGGGATACTCTGCTTAAAATTAACTTAAAGTGGCTTGAAACCCAGGGGGGATCGGCCCGGGAATCTATAAGATTACCGGACCGATCAGAACCCTCCCGCGGGGCATCCGAAATCAGGATGTCCCACGGGGAGGAACCCCCCAGGAGGTCCACAAACCTTACCTCAGCCCCGTTCCATCGGCGTCGCCCCGTTCCATCGCTTCCCTCTAGCAGGGCGCGCACCCGCGCCTGCCGTTTGTGAATGGCCGGCGCAGGCGCGCTCCCTGTTAGAGGGAAGCGCGAGACGCGGCCTCCAGCGCTCAGAGCCGCTGAGCTGCTATGCGCATCCAAGCGGCTCTGAGCGCTGTGATTGGCTGGAGCGGTCACGTGGGAGTGTGGTGAGGTGAGTGTTTCTGGGCTTTCGGGGGGGTTTCAGACAGCGGGGCACCCCCGATCGGGGTGCCCCACCGAAGTGGACCAAAACCCAGGATAGTCAAAATCCTGGGTTTCGGTCCACTTTAAGGAAGGTGGCCCAGACACCCTCTTACAGCCAGTAATAAGTAGGCACCACCACTCTTTATCAAAAAAGAAACTCAGCCATTTATTAAAGTCTACTATATGGACAAACATAAACACTTTAAAACTTAACTTAAAAAACATGCACACATATAAAGGCAAACTATGCGGACCCTAATCCACATGATATCTAAATACAATCTATATTAATGTCCCTTGTAAAGCCCTACTGGTTCCTATCTAATCCCCCCAGCCAAAAATGTTTATAGAACTTTACCTGTATATATATATATATATATATATATATATATATATATATATATATATATAACTCATAAAGTGCCAATGCTACCATTCCTAGTAAAATATTGCTGATCTCTACAAATAATCACTAATAGTTCATAGCAAATTCCCTACTTGTGCCCAAAAATTACAATTAGAGGAGGACCAGATGGGAGAGAACAAGGGAGAGGTAAGAACAAGTTATAATACTGTCACCATACAAATAGTAAGACTAATAGTTAATAGCAAATTCCCTACTTGTGCCAAAAATTACAATTAGAGGAGGACCAGAGGGGAAAAAAAAGGGAGAGCTAAGAACAAGTTACAATACTGTCACCCATACAAATCGTCCGCCATATCACCCTCCACGAACCCACGCATTCCGTAACGGCACCTTATCCCAGTTACTTCCTCAAGGTAATGTTTTGTTCTGCTGTAACTCCCACCAGCCACCTCAAACCTGCAATCAAGGACAGTGCCAGCTATTACACAGGCAAGCCCCAATGTTTCACATTTCCCTCAAAACAACCTTCTAATTTGTCTCTCCCTTGACATCTTGCTATTATAACCCTATGAATGAAAAAATGTCACCCCTCCCACTTTCTTCCTCACTACAAGGGCAGGTGTGCGGAGATACTCACCGTTGTCCAATGCAGAAAGAGGGCATCTCATCTTTCCATTAAATACACCCCCCCTGCTTTTCCCTGCCAGGACCTGACCAATCATAGTAGGGCCCCCATCATTGGCCCCTATCAGCACCCACCCCAGGCGGTCTGCATCTGAGTTGTGCGGCTGCAGGTGTGACTTGCATCACTTGAGGGCTGTTGCGGGGTGGGGGGGGGTTAGTTATAAATCAGCACACTGAGTGAGGGGCTATAGATTTCCGAGGCTTAACTAAAAAAAGCTGCTTGCACCTTGCAATGCCACTTCCCGCCCATGCAGTACTAGGTGCCAGGAGGCCATAACGCTGGAAGGGAAACTAAGCACTACATGGCCGATCAAGGGGGCAGCTCTGAGCACAGCAACACAGAAGCAACTGAGTGCAGGGCTGTCAGGTCAGGGGTCCGGAAATTTGGCGTCGAGGTCCACCAGTTGAGTATCGCTGCTATAGAGGCTGTGGAGGCAGTTTACACGGTGGGGCCTTGTTTCATGGGCCCGGGGCACGTGCCTGCACTGCCTGTATGGGCCCTTATTTATGAAGGAATAGCGACAGGTAGCGACTGGTGAGCGGCCGGTAATGACGGGCCCCGCCACGAGAACGCCGGCACCCCACCACAATCACACATTTATCAAGCCAATCCTGCTTAGCGACTGAGATAGCGCCATATAGCCACTCATTCATCATTATTCCAGCCTCATCCCACAGCGCCAGCATCCGACCTTGAGCGCTCTCCAATGCATTTAATGGAACAATCTTTAAATATTAATAATTAATTGTTATGAATTTTTTTATTTTTTTTTTTAAATGTGAAAAATTCTGTGACCACTTCTGCCATTTTAGATTTAGATTTTAAGGTAAAAAAAATTTTAAAAAAATAGTACAGAATTGATATTACAGGTCTGATATTAATGTATTCATATTACAAAATTATTTAAAAAACGTGTTTTTTTTGGTTTCCAAAAATATGGTTGTTTGGGGGTTAAAAAACTACTTTTAACCCATCGCCGCCAGCGCTCTGGGGTTTAAACATGCATTTTACAGCGCGAGAATTTTTTGAGCGTGATTTTTTAATGAATATGGTGGGAGCCGGTCGCTAGGGCCAGTCGCTATCATGCGCTCCCATACAGCGCGGAACCTGTCAAATAGCGACTCCTCACCCAATATTCAACATTACGGCAAACCGACTGAGTCGCTATCAACAACCGAACAACGGCCAAGCACAGCGACTACTAGCGGGTGCTCTGAAAATGCCGCTACCGTCGCTCAACTGTCGCTACCTGCCGCTATTAATGAATCGGCCTCCCAGTATGTATGCCCCGACCCTTGGCCCCCACCAGCAATGTCATTCGAGTCTAATAGACCCCCATTTTCTTTTCTTTGAATCACCCCTGTTTTTATCTCATGATTTTTTTCTGAAATTTTTTTTTATGAGATATTTTTTAAAAAGTTTAGTGAATCGAGGCCCAGGAGTCATTATTTTGAATTAAGTTTAAAGGCCGGATTAAGTTTTGTGGAGGCCCCTGGGCACAAAATCTGTTGGAGGCCCCAGATACAGTATTTTTTTTTCATTTAAAATAATAGTCCAGCCAAGTAACTATATAAAAAATGTAAAATATTTACAAGAATGCAAACATTAATACATAACACCGCGCATTTAATTATGCAAATTATAATGACTCGATAGTGCTCAACGTGTAAATGTCCTTATTCCAGAAGGATAGTGTAAAGCATAAGTATATATATATATATATATATATATATATATATATATCACAGACCACTAAAACTGGATGGTAAATCCAGAATCCCACAGCACGTGCACTTCACACTGTATTGTGATTGAATCCAATCCTGCACCGACAATGCAAACTGTTACCAGCTATAAGAAGAAATAGAGCTTCAACATATACAAAAAAATAGCTGCAATCAATTCCAGGCAGGTTCCCTTTAACGCGCAGACTCGCCAAAGAAAGTGAAGGTCCAAGTTTCAACAAAGCATATACGGGAAACAAAAAAGGGCCAAATCCTAGTGTCATTCTGTATTACTCATATAATTAATCAATTAAAAAGAAATACACTCACAAACAGGGGAGATAAAATAGCGTTGAATAAAACCCAAAGTTGTGCCGGCCCTGGAATCCGACGGCCGCAGGGGGGCGAAAAGATCTCAAAGAAATTGGGTACCGCTTTGAAAAGAACTCCGACACTCACCACCGCCGACGCGTTTCGTCGCTACTGAGTGACTTTAACAAGGCCCATGTAACTGATTGGTGTTTGTCTGGCACCCGCCCACTTACTGGAACATCAGATCAAGTCCCTTGTGCCCCCCTTGTGCGGGTGCGTGCTGCTCGGGAACTCCTGCTTTGCCATTCTGGGCGGGGGGGGGGGGTGTAGTTACCCAGCTGGTCCAGCAGAAAACAGTTCCCTGCATTGAGTTGCCAGCGGCTGTGCTTGGTGGCTTATGTGCAGTGACAGCTCTACACCCATCACTGTAGCGTTGCTGACGGCGGCTTTGCTACTCTAGACTCTCCATCCTGCTCTGTGGTGGCTTTGGCTGCAGGTTTGCAAAAACAAAGAAAGGCTTACCCAGGAGCGGGGTCCCCCACTGCCGCTGATAGTTTTGTTGCTGGCCCCACGGCGCGTCAGACCAAAGACTGAAAAGCCTCCTGGATCAGACCATAACCCAAAAGTTGGTGGAGGCCCCCTTTGCAGGGCAGGTGGTGGAGGCCCCAGGGTGCACGCCCCTTGCACCCCTTTCATAATCTGGCCCTGCCTACTTTACTTTTTCTGTATTTACAAGAAGTCCCACTCTAACTGACCTCACGTGGAAGTTGTGGTAGCAGAATATGTTATGAATATGGGAGTACGATTTTCTTGCAACATCCCTGAAGCTGGACTAATTTGCAATGTTTGTGCACAGTATTATTATAAAATATCTGCGAGGCAACATTTAGCCATTGAGCTCATTGGCGCAGGCTATGCTCCTCTGTGGCCTTTATCATCCTGGCAGCTCATTGCCTGTGATTCTTTGGCCACAATGGGGCACAGATGGTTGGTGACACAGTTGTCTCTGCTGGGATGACAGGCCCTGCACAGCCATGTCACCCACATCTGTCACCAGCAAGGCTGATGTTATTACTCCTCAACCCCACAGGAGTTTGTCATTTTCAGTTGAGTATGTCCTTAATTAAATTATACGTGGCTTCTCCTACCAGCTTAAAATTGTTTAGTACAATTTCTCCTTTGGATTTTCTCCAACGCCAACAACAGCCAACTAGTAGACCACAAAACTGTATAGGGAGGCACTCGCAAAAAACGTATTTGTCAAAAAAGATTTTATTCCACCACCACATGAATCATTACATATAATCTACATAACTGAAAACCCTTTAAGGAGCAGTATCGCGAAATTTGCATTAAAAAAGATAAATAATTAAATAGCCACACAATAGCTTCTAACATGGGTATAAATAATGTGGCGATAGAAAAAGGAAAAAATATCTGCCTTTCTTTTAAATTTTATAATGCCAATGGCTCAGTCCATTTGCTGAATAGGGGGATCTGCTGGGTTGTATTTAGTGAGCTGCTTCATTTAGCCCACTAGTCTCCTAGCAACACTTTACCTCAGAGGCTGACACTGTAATCAGTGGTAACGGCTGTGTGTGTGTGAGGTGCTGCTTTTGTTATGAGACCAGGTGACTCAAATGTGTAAAATCTATACAAAATAAACTAAACTGACTGAAAATGACTGAAATTCTTCTTTGAATAACTGTGCAGGAAAATCTAAAGGTATTAAAGTGGAACAAAACCCTGAGTGGCCGACCCTGAAGTCTATAAGACCCGGCCATTGACCTTCCCCCTTGGGCATTCTAAATCAGGATGCCCA
This sequence comes from Gastrophryne carolinensis, assembly GCA_027917425.1. NCBI lineage: Eukaryota > Metazoa > Chordata > Amphibia > Anura > Microhylidae > Gastrophryne > Gastrophryne carolinensis. The sequence continues at coordinate 496,244,093 of CM051236.1, forward strand.
CTGTGTGAAACGACCCCTGGATAACCACAGATCCCCCCATTTTTCTGGCACGCTCACGCAGATAGTCATTTAGACAGGCCGGGCGGCCAGGAAGGTTACTGCTCAGGCTCCCCATCTGCGTGCAAACAGCGCTGATTGGATGAGAGCCCGCGCATGCGCTGTGGGACAGGGAAAGGTACGTTACAGGCGAACTTGGGGATGTCACATATCAGGGCATCCCAAGTCGGGATGCCCCTAGGGGCGCAAAACAAAACTCCAGATAGTGAAAATCCTGGGTTGGGCTTTGCTCAAAACACAGAAAGCTGAAATAAAGATCATATGGAAAAATGTGTTGAGAAAAGAGAGAGAAAATGGTAAACTGAAAGTTTCTGCAGCAGAGTCAACATGAAGGGAAAACCATCTAAATCAGCTAAATGACTTCTAGAGCTTTTCTCTCTGTTTTAGATATATGAGTTCTGGCCGGGCAATGTTGCAATGTTGTTATCTTATGCTGGACAGCTGCCAGCACTGAACAGCTGATTACTTTGTTACATTGTTTCCCCCTCTCCTCAGTGTGGAACAGGCCGGCCGACACTCAGCAGACATAAACATGAGCTATTAGTATCCAGCTGCACAACACACACATCATTTTTTCCTAAATTTGTAATTCTTACTCCAACACTTACCTACATTCAAAGTACCATTTAAATATAAGTCACCAAGAAAAATTTGCGATACTGCTCCTTTAAAAACACATATAAGACAAACCAACATAAAGGTGCGTAGGCGATCGGGAGAGTGCTGGCACACATAAATATCAATCAACATCTAAAGATAAAATTGAGATTAAGAAAATATATAAAAGTGATCTAACAATACAATTAACAATGTTCAAATCCTGCCTATGATCCAGATCCTATATCAAATAACTCTAAAGTGCAAAGTGCAACCAATCAGTAAATTCATATACAATGAGTAATCAAAAAACAAGACCTACATAATTGGCAAGTGAATAAATATCCCATAAAACATCTAATAAATAACCACACAATAGTTCACCAGTATAGATACTCTAATCAATCAGACCAATAAGTGCCAATAAATATACGCAGAAAATCAGACCAAAGTATAATCAAAATATCACAAGCATGCCAGTAATGAGTCTCCCCACCGCCTACTACACCAGGAGCCACGCCTTCCGTGCGTGCATCCCCCACTTCATCAGGCTGTTCATCAACTAGTAGACCCACCACTCAATCCGAAACCATAATCTGTGGAACCACCCTTGTCTTCAATGGAGATCTGCTGGGCTCCAATTTTTATTTTTTTAGGGTCCTGTTTTCTTTTTTTAAATAAAATGGGATTTGCATTAGGGACACTATAAAAACATGACATAGGTTTCTCACAGTCCAAATCACAAGTTTGCAGCGCAACAAAAAAGTTCTAAAAATTCATCCCAAAATAATCCCAGCCAGCCCAGGTATCCCGTGGCACATGCACCAGCCCCCCAAAAATGCTTCAAGTGGCTCAAAACCCAGCTCGATCGCCCCAGGAATCTATAAGATTCCCGGGTCGATCGATTCCCTCCCTCTGGGGCATCCCAATTAAGGATGTCCCGCTGTGTGAAACCCCCCAGGTCGCCCCATTCACTCACCTTTGCTCCCACTCCAACGGTGCATGCACAGGCCACGGCCTCATCCCGCTAGCAGGGAGCGTGCCCACACCTGCCATTCACAAATAGCTGGCACGCTCCCTGTTAGAGGGAAACGGGGGATGTGACTGTTAGACGCTGTCTTAGATGGCGTGACGTCAGCGGCTCTGAGCATGCTGATTGGACGAGCGGCCGCACATGCGCCATAGGACCGGGAAGAAGTGAGTTTCTTCGGGTGATCTGGGGGTTTCACAGCGGGGCAACCCCGATCCGGGTTCCCCCAGGGAAAGGACCAAAACCCAAGGTAGTCAAAATCCTGGGGTTTGGTCCACTTTAAATAATTATAAACATGCCAGCCCATTGAAATGTATGGGATAAGGCCACACAGTGCAGGGTGAGTGCCTGCTCCTATCTGGCACTGTAGGGAACTCAGCACCGGCACTCATCCTATTGCTGGTGCTGTTGATAGATGGGGCACTCCCTGGCACTATCACAGGCGCTCTGGATTTTTGACTTGATACTTACACCTCTTGCACTGGGACCTGACACTCATCTGACACTACGTGGCCTTAGCATTTCTTAAATAACGCCCTTAGTAGGTAACATTTACCCATGTGTAATAGGGTGGATATTCCTGGAGGTGTCTGCAACATGGAAAATTATTTTTTCAATCTTCCAATTTTTGTAACTGCCATTTTAACAGAGGCAAGTAGATGTACAACGTACGCCTAAAACCAGGGCCGACCTCAGCACCCAGCAAGGCGGGGCAGCTTCCAGGGGGGCACTGACAGGGCCAGCCTTTGGGGTGTGTGATGTGCTTGACCAGCGGCGGACTGGGAGGGCACCGCCACAGCTGGTGCCCACATCTCCTCGAATGGCGGGGTTCCACACAACGGGGCATCTCGATTTAGATTCCAGGGGAGGAAGTGCTGGGTTTTGTTCTGCTTTTTAAGTTGCCATCCCCAGCTGATTTCCTATACCTGGAGCATCCCAATCTGTGATACCCCACTGTGTGAAATCCCCCGGGATCGCTGCATACCCACTATGCAAGCAATTCCACCCCTGAGTTTTGGTCCGTTTTACAGGGGCGCCTCAATTTGGGATGCCCATGTTTGTGAAAGAACCCCCCCCTGGTTTGGCCGTTAACTTAAACTGGGGATCCCACAGTGCATTCACCAGTTCCAGGAAAGTAATGAACAAGATGGGGGGTCACACACAGGGGCATCCAAAATCAGGAGAATCTAGATTTGTTTAGACTCCAAGGTCAGGTTTAAAGGCGTTTGGTGCACTTCAAAGTAGACCAAAACTAGAGTTTTGGTCCAAATAGCATGATCCTTAGGGGGCATCCAGATTTGGGACGTCCTTCGGTTGATGTGACGCAACTCCTCACGACAAAGGGGCCACTGAGACCATGCCGTCCAAGGGGCCACATAAACCTGGAGCTGGCCCTGCCTAAAACTTTAGCAGCACACAAGTTGAAATTTGAACCAAACAGGGACATTCTGAAGCCACTAAAAAGATGCCCTAAAATTCCTCCAGAAATATCAATCAGACGCTTTAGTAAAACCATCAGACCTTACAGTGGACCAAAACACACCCTGGAGTCTATGAGACTGCAGGGCAGGCTTACTCCTTCCCCCAGGGCAACCCGAACTGGGATACCCCGCTGTGTGAAAACCCCCAGGGCGCCCAGTAAACTTACCTTTCCTCGAGCCCACGGCACATGCGCAGCCGGTGACGGCATCAGTCACCTCCCTTTCTCGGGCGTGCGCATGCCTGCCCGCCGCAACTGTGTGGCCACGCACAGCCGAAGGGAGGAATTGATGCCACTCACCGCTCATAAGTTAATCAGTGGGAGAAGCTGATTGGACGAGTGGCCGCACCTGCACTGTGGGCTCCAGGAGAGGCGAGTTAGCTCAGCGTTCTGGGGGTTTTCACACAGTGGTCCACCCCAAATCGGGGTGCTCCAGGGGGAAGGACTAAAACCCAGGATGGTGAAAATCCCAGGTTTTGCTCCATTTTAGAGAATAGAACAATATAATTGATGATAACTACCTCCTTATACACAAACTGCCGGTAACCCTTTCCCAGACATCAAAAGTTTGACCTCTGATCAGCTTGGCCACGCCTATTGTTGATGGCTTGTGTATACCATGCCACTATACTATGCCACTATATGATATATGATATAGTCATATAGTGGCATAGTATACACCAGCCATCAACAAGACGGGTGGCCAAGCTGATCAGGAAGATACCAGAACCAGTAGAGTCAGGCAACAGACGGGGAGGCCGATTCATTAACAGCGGCAGGTAGCGGCAGATGAGCGTCTGTAGCGTCATTTTCAGAGCGCCCGCTACTAGTCGCTGTGCTTGGCCGTTGTTCGGTAGTTGATAGCGACTCAGTCGGTTTGCCGTAATGTTGAATATTGAGTGAGGAGTCGCTATTTGACAGGTTCCGCGATGTATGGGAGCGCATGATAGCGACTGGTCAGAGCGACCGGCTCCCACCATATTCATTAAAAAATCACGCTCAAAAAATTCTCGCGCTGTGAAATGCTTGTTTAAACCCCAGAGCGCTGGCGGCGATGGGTTAAAAGTAGTTTTTTAACCCCCAAACAACCATATTTTTTGAAACCAAAAAAAACAAGTTTTTTAAATAATTTAGTAATATGAATACATTAATATCAGACCTGTAATATCAATTCTGTACAATTTTTTTTTTATTTTTTTTACCTTAAAAAAATTATCTAAAATGGGAGAAGTGGTCACAGAATTTTTCACATTTAAAAAAAAAAACAATAACAATTAATTATGAATATTTAAAGATTGTTCCATTGAAATGCATTGGAGAGCGCCAGGGAGCGAGAGGTCATACCTGTCGCTGTTCAAGGTTGGACGCTGGCGCTGTGGGCTGAGGCTGGAATAATGATGAATGAGTCGCTATATGGCGCTATCTCAGTCGCTAAGCAGGATCGGCTTGATAAATGTGTGATTGTGGTGGGGAGCCGGCGTTCTCGTGGCGGGGCCGTCATTACCGGTCACTCACCAGTCGCTACCTGTCGCTATTCCTTCATAAATAAGGGCCTAAGAGGCTGATTCATTACTAGGGCCAGGTACCGGCAGATGAGCGTCTGTAGCGAGGCGCTCAGAGCGACCGCTATTAGTCGCTGTGATCGGCTATGGTTCGCTGTTACCGAGTGCCTCAGTTTCTGGCCGGCATTGATGAATTTGATGTGTGAGTCGCTATAACACCAGTACAGCGCTATATGGGAGTGAACGGTAGCAACTGGTCAGTGTGATCGACTCAAACCATATTCATAAAAAAAACAGCCTCACACAGCGCCGGCGCTCAAAATTGTGTCGCTGTAGGCCAGAGCGCCAGATGCTGTGTGATTAAAGTCTGTTTTCGAACACATATCCACTAGCAACAAAGTGAAAACACATGGAATGACATTGTTATAACATTGTGACATTACTTTAATGCCAGACCTGTAATGACAATTCTGCATAAAAATATAAAAAATCCAAAAAGTTTTCAAAAATGACTTTTAATAGGCCAGGAGAGGTCACACAATGATTTGATAAAAAAAACCCCAAAACATTTTAAAGAAAACCCTGTTTAAAGAGAAGAAAGGTAACGGTCCATTGAAATGTATGGGAGAGCGACAGGTAATACTAGGCGCATATGGTCGCTACGTGTCGCTATAAGAGTCGCTCACCAGAATCACCTTCATAAATGTGGTATTGCGGGCCACGGCCGGCGTTCACCTGACGCTACCTGCCACTACCTGTCGCTATCCCTTGATGAATAAAGCCCTAAGTAAAACCCTAATGTCGTGGACCTAGAGTCTGAATAACTATAGGGCCAGCTGCTAGGTTTCCCTTGGGGCATCTGAAATTGCCCATAAAATTCACCTTTACTGGGACTCTAACAGCACCTGCCACTATGTCCATAGATTCAGATAGGCTGGGGGTGTGGGGCGCTACCCAGACTAGAGGGAAGCCAAGGATGCCGCCGCCAGGCGACCAATCAGCCAGCTAATAAATGCTGGGTGGACATGGCCACTGCAGTTAAAAAGAAAAACCCTGTTTAAAGATAAGAAATGTAACGTCCATTGAAATGTATAGGAGAGCGACTGGTAGCGACAGGTAATACCAGGCACTCTGGAAGCCAGAGCGCTACTGGTATACGCTGAGCCGTCTGTGATGATGAATCGGATGCTACATGGTGCTGTTAGAGTCGCTCACGGGAATCGCTTTGATAAATGTGGTATTGCGTACAGCGCCCGACGTTCACCATTCGCTACCTGTCGCTACGAGGCGCTACCTGCCGCTATCCCTTGATGAATAAACCCCTCAGCTGACCAAAAGATCAAGGGAACCCAATTATGGTCCAGTAGCTGACTCTGTCCCCAATTCTACTGCTTTGCACCATTGGGATGAGGGTAGACAACAGATTAAGAGGCTGATTTATTAATAGCGCCAGGTAGCGACAGTTGAGCAACTGTAGCGGTATTTTCACAGCGCCCGCTAGTAGTCGCTGTGCTTGGCCGTTGTTCGGTAGTTGATAGCGACTCAGTCGGTGTGCGGTAATGTTGAATACGGGGTTAGGAGTCGCTATTTGACAGGTTCCGCGCTGTATGGGAGCGCATGACAGCGAATGGCCATAGCGAACGGCTCCCAGCATATTCATTAACAAATCACGCTCAAAAAATTCTAGCGCTGTGAAATGCTTGTTTAAACCCCAGAGCGCTGGCGGCGATGGGTTAAAAGTAGTTTTTTAACCCCCAAACAACTATATTTTAGGGAAAAAAAAAAAAAGTTTTTCAAAACATTTAGTAATATGAATACATTAATATCAGACCTGTAATATCAATTCTGCACAAATTTTTTTTTTTTTTTTTTTACCTTAAAAAAAAATATCTAACATTGCAGAAGTGGTCACAGAATTTTTGACATTTAAAAAAAAAAAAAAAAAAAAAACAGCAATTATTTAAGAATATTTAAAGATTGTTCCATTGAAATGCATTGGAGAGCGCCAGGTAGCGAGAGGTCATACCTGTCGCTGTTCAAGGTCGCTCGCTGGCGCTATGGGGTGAGGCTGGAATAATGATGAATGATTCGCTTTCTGGCGCTCTGTCAGTCGCTAAGCAGGATCGGCTTCATAAATGTGTGATTGCGGAGGGGAGCCGGCGTACTCGTGGCGGTGACCGTCATCACCGTTCGCTCACCATTCGCTACCTGGCGCTATCCCTTGTTAAATAAGGGCCAAAGTGTCTCAAACCCCACAAATTCCTCCTTACTACTCTCATAATGCTTTCCAAATGTTGCGTATGCATCGTATTCCTTGATAAAGCGCTCCAAATTTGGGAATATTCTACTGCTTATGGTGCCGTGAAAATGAACTGCCATTACTGTCTGCGGATGAGCATGCTGAGATGAAATTCTGCTGGATCCAGAAGCCGGCAGCATACAGCAGCGGTTACCCAATGCAGCGTGCACGCTCCCTGCTTATCACCTATGTCCTTATTGAGTCATTCATCATCCCTGGCACAAGATGTTCCATTAGCTAGTAACAGCTATTGAATTATACGCAGGCTGTCGGAGTTTCCCCAATCTTGGCACATTGCATTGTCAGTATTTTGCATCCAGGAGGAAAAATCTTTAAACACTTATAAAGCTTCTGCTTGTTTTTACTTATAAGCAGTAATGGGTGGATCGGAACCGCTAAGTTTGGGTTACCAAACCCAAACAGGGACTTCAGCCAAAATTCCGTTCCGGTCCGAAAACAGACAAGCTGGTTAATGGGCTGCTGAGCACCCAAAAGTTGCAGGCCGAAGCTGCTGTAAAACTCACTTGAGCCCCCCGTTCCCCATTAGTGAGGACACCCCTATTGCCAGCACTGCCAGCTGGTACTAGGTGTGTCTTCACTCATGGGGGGGCAGTGGCCATTTTTCTGTGGCTCTGGCCATGAACCATTTCAAACGCCGCTGACAGGGAGCAGGGGTATTCTTGGGCCCTGAGGTGTCCTGTGGGGGCTAGTTTGGGTTTGAGGCCTCCGACTGTCACTCTTGCAGGAGCACAGATAATATGCAACGCAGTCTTTGAAACTGATTGTCTAAGCAAAAAAATAAAAACTAGACCTACCTTTTGGCCCCTGTGTTTCCTCCGGCCTCAGTGTTTTAAAATTTAGTGAATACCAAAAATGAGTACCACAGCTCCCATCATGACAGAATACTGCCCCCCTGCATGCCCACTACATGTATGGCAATGAAGGAGGTGGCCCTGCCTTGGCACGCTCCCTCTATTGGAAAAAATGGAGTGGGCATGCAGAGGGTTGGAACTCCATGTTAAAGGAGATTAAGGCCCTTATTTAAGAAGGGATAGTGTCAGGTAGCGCCTGGTTAATGACAGGTAGCGACAGGTAGCGACTGGTGAACGCCGGACACGGCACGCAATTGCACATTTATCAAGCAGAATCTGTTTAGCGACTGGGATAGCGCCATGTAGCGTCTGATTCATCATTTTCACAGCCTCAGCGAACAGCGCCAGCGTTCAGCCTTGCGCAGCGCCAAGTATGACCTCTCGCTACCTGACGCTCTCCCATACATTTCAATGGACGATCCTTTTCTTCTTTTTAAATGGGTTTTTTTTTTTCAAAAAAATCACAAATAATTATGTGACCTCTCCTGGCATTGAATAAGCAGTTTTTTCATAATTTTTTCATTTTTTATATATTTCCTCAGAAATGACATTACAGGTCTGCCATTAAAGTGTTCATGTTGCAATGTAATTCCATATGTTTTCGCTTTGTTACTAGTGGATAGATGCTTGAAAACACACTTTAAACACACCGCCTCCTGCGCTCTGGGCTTCAAACAAATATTGTTCAGCGCCAGAGATTTGTGAGGCTGTTTTTTGCTGAATATGGTGTGAGTCGGTCGCTATGAGCAGTCGCTAACATGCGCTCCCATACAGCGCTGTACTGGTCAAATAGCGACTCCTCACAAGGTATTCAACATTACTGAACAGCGACTGAGTCGCTATAAAGTAGCGACTCACGGCCGAGCACTGCGACTACTAGCGGGCGCTCTGAAAAGGCCTGCTACAGACGCTCATCTGTCGCTACCTGCCGCTAATGATGAATCAGCCTCCCCGACTGAAGACTGGAGCAGGACATCACGATGCTCCTTCTCTGGTTTATGTAAGGAGGGGAAAAAGCTGGGCAAAAGGTTAGTGTAGATTTATTAATTTTTTTCACAATCTCTTTAATAAATGACATTTCAGTGAAATGAAGTTTTAATGCTAAACACTTAGCAGATGGCAGCTAAGGTTTGGTCCTGTTAGCACTGACAAAAAAAGTAAAAGTAAAAGCAGAGAGATCACTCATCTATAGTGTCCTCGCGCACTGCTATAAACACTCACAGTGTCCCACTAACCTAATAGACATCACAAATAAACGCACAAATGGTTACTTGTGGGACCGACGCTAAGGACCATTGCTAACACAAATCTGCCATCGTGGAGAAAACTTTATTACACATATTGCACACAACCCGTGATATGGACAAAGATAAGTGATAATCAAAAATGTAAAAAAGGGCCCCCCTTTTTTTGCAACACAACATTGTATGTTTTTACATTTTTGATTATCACTTATCTTTGTCCATATCATGGCTTGTGTGCAATATGTTTAATGATGTTTTCTCCTGTTAGCACTGTCCTATGCAAACTCTAGGATGCATGAGAACGTTCTCGTCCCTCATACATGGCAGCTACGTTTGTAGCAGGTGGAAGGGTCACTGGCAAATGTAGCTGGTTTGATCATTTTTTCCCTTATCACTATAAGATCCCCGGGAACGACTGATGCCTGGCTGGTGGCTGGCGTCATTTATCACCCCTCCTGCAGTTCCGTCAGCCACCAGCGAATGTCAGCAGAGGCCTGACTGCTCTCTTTCCCCCTCTACTGTGAGGCCTATTTAAACTGGACTTTCAGTATGATTTAAAGTGGACCAACACCCAGGGGTGACCGGCCGGGGAATGTATAAGATTCCCAGGCCGATCACCTCCCTCACCGCGGGGCATCCGAGATTGAAACCCCCAAAAAACCTTACCTTATTGGCGACTGATCAGCTGCCGCCGCCGCCTCCCGCGCGCCCCTCTAGCAGTGCGCGCGCCCGCGCCGGCCGTTTGTGAATGCCGGCGGTGGCTTATCCGTCGCCGAAAAGGTACGTTTCTTGGGGCTTTTGGGGGAGTTTCACACAGCGGGGCATCCTAATCTCGGATGCCCCGCTGAAGTGGACCAACACCCAGGATAGTGAAAATCCTGGGTGTTGGTCCACTTTATTGAAAAGCTCAAATCCTTAAAAAAAATATTCTCCAGCATCTAAAATTAATATATTTTAAGTTTTTAGTCACTTACTTATTATTCTTTCCCCCACTGGGCTGCAACTCTGTTTAGGACTTTAGGATACGGGCACCGCCATCTTAACTCAGAAGCATCACACATACTTGCAGCAGAGCTGGGGTCAGGGAAAGCACAGCAATCCCAGAATGCAGAGCAGCACAGTCAGAAGACACTTCCTGTTTGCAGGCTCCATGAGCCGCCATCTTGGATCTTTAAAAGCTCATAACATGCAGTAGATGCAGGTAGGATGATTTTTAATGTGAGCAATCTGTATGTACAGGGTGTGGGAAACATATAACATAGACTCTTATTCAGGGTGAAGGTCCGGATTAATGTGGGCAATCTGTATGTACAGGGTGTGGGAAACATATAAGATAGACTCTTATTCAGGGTGAAGGTCCGCTTTAAGTGGTTCCGCCCTTCACCTGGTGCCGCAGGATTTTGTTTGCTTTGTTTCCTTTGTTTGCAATCTGTTTGTGGCTGTGCATTTTGGTTCTCTGAATTTCTGTTGGAGTCTAGTAGCAAGCAGGCCTATCCCTGGCTTCCCAGAGGCTGCTTTTCCATTTGCTATCAGTGCCCTCCTTGCCGCAGGCCTCCTATCGGCTTCTGGAAGCTGCTGGTCCCTGTCCTGGGCCCTTGGGTGAGTGCACCAGCACCTTAGGGTTTCCTTGTTTCCTTATTCGTTGTTTCCTTTGTTAGTTAGCCTAGCTTAGCACAGTGTATCTGAATCTAAGATCCTCCGGCCTCAGTGTTTTAAAATTTAGTGAATACCAAAAAAGAGTACCACAGCTACCATCAAGACAGAATACTGCCCCCCTGCATGCCCACTTCATGTATGGCAATGAAGGAGGTGTGCCAATCCTTGGATGGCCCTGCCTTGGCACGCTCCCTCTATTGGAAAAAATGGAGTGGGCATGCAGAGGGTTGGAACTCCATGTTAAAGGAGATTAAGGCCCTTATTTAAGAAGGGATAGTGTCAGGTAGTGGCTGGTTAATGACAGGTAGCGACAGGTGAACGCCGGACACGGCACGCAATTACACATTTATCAAGCAGAATCTGTTTAGCGACTGGGATAGCGTCATGTAGCGTCTGATTCATCATTTTCACAGCCTCAGCGAACAGCGCCAGCGTTTAGCCTTGCACAGTGCCAGGTATGACCTCTCGCTACCTGACGCTCTGACGCTAGTTGTTTCCTTTGTTAGTTAGCCTAGCTTAGCACAGTGTATCTGAATCTAAGCTATTTTGTTTATTTTTGCCATTATTAATAAAACCATCTTTAGTGCATTTCCTTTGTCCTGTGTCTTTGGTCAAACAATCTGCTCCCCTGGCGGAGAGAGAGAGACAACCACTTTCCATTTCCAAATGATCTCAAGTCACACCTGGGAGTAACACATGGGCTTTCAGTCTCCTAAAAACACGTTAAAAACATCCCAAATAACTATTTGGCAGTACCGTTGGGGTTGAATCTAGCTTCGGTCTGGATCTGAAGCCCATTACTGCTAATAAGATGCACTACTTCCCACATTGGTACTTGTATCAATGATTGGGAACCCCTTTTTTTTAAAGAAATTAGTTTTCTCCCGCCCTTTATAAAAAAAAAAAAAGGTATGCAGGCAATATAAAGAGCACTCGAAATATATCAATCTTGTTATTCAACTATCTAGATTTCTGTTTGATGTCTATTAAAAACACCAATGATATTGCTTGTGAGTATTTGTACTCTAACTTTATCTGTTACTTTTCTTTGGAAGGTCTTATTGTCAACCTGTAACAACGTTCTTTGGTTCTTTTTAGGTACAATCCCCCCACTTATAAAATCCATTGTGACGAGTGAAGAAGGCCTGTCCAACAACAAGGGCATCAAAATGCTGGTGACAATCTCCTGCATCCTCATTGCAGTGATGCTTGTGTTTGCCTTGCTGCTGATTGTCAGGAGGAGGAGGAGAGAGCAGAGACTGAAGAGACTGAGAGGTAAGACGCTCTCTTGTCATCCTGTCCCGTGTGCACTAACTAGATAAGGAGCCATTATTCACGGCAAGAGCAGCCATGCGTTAAAAATGTCAGTTTTGCATTTCTGTTAATGTCAACTGTACGGTTCTGTATATTTAAAAGCAAAACTTGAGGTTTCGTCTCTCCAGTTAGTTAAATACCTGGCATTGTGAAAGAGGTCATATTAAAAAGCAATAATAGCTTGTGCCTTTGATGTCTTGCCAAACCTCAGTATGTTTAGTAAAAGTCGCCAGAGTCTCAAGAAGCCGTTTCTCCTACTGTATCTTCCCTACTAAAAACTGCTCCATACTATTCTGATATTAAAGCAGAGTAGCTAAGGCAGGGGTGCACAACAATTTTTTATCTAGGGGCCACATTGCCGTATTGTTCCCCTTCAAGGGGAAGAAAAAAAAAGTAAACTGCGAATAAATGCCTTTATGTATATGCAAAGGTGAGCAGAGGTGGCAGGAAGAGGTGGGGTGAAATGAAGTGGAAGAGGTAAGTTTACCAGAGGTGGGTAGAGGTTAGGTGAGAAGGAGTGGGCAAAGGTAAGGCAAGGAAAAGGTCATTTCAGCAGAGGTTAAGTGAACATTAAGAGTTGAGAAGAGGTAGGATGAGCAGAGGTGAGATAGTAAGCAAAAGTGATGGATAGAGGTGAGGTGGTAAGAGGTGGATAGAGATAGATAGAGGTGAGGGGAGTGGAGATAAGATGGGACAAGGCAGAAAGAGGTAAGTAGAGGTAGGCAGAGGTAAAATGAACACAGGTAAGGAGGAGAGAGGTGGGCAAAGGTGAGCTGGGATGAGTCTACTTGGGCATCTCCAGACACAGCGAGTACAAACAACACTCCAGTGGCAGAGGGGGCAGGAAGAGGTGGGGTGAAATGAAGTGGAAGAGGTAAGGTTACCAGAGGTGGGTAGAGGTTAGATGAGGAGTGGGCAAAGGTAAGGCAGGGAAAAGGTCATTTCAGCAGAGTTTAAGTGGAAAGAGGTTAGGTGGGCAGAAGTGAGACGGTAAGAGAAGCAATGAACAGAGGTCAGGTGGGCAGAGGGGTGATAGGAGTGGCAGAGCTGAGTCAGGAAAAGTTGAGACGAGGTAGGATGAGCAGAGGTGAGATAGTAAGAGAAGTCATGGATACAGGTGACGTGGTAAGGGGTGGATAGAGATAGGTAGAGGTGAGGGGAGCGGAGGTAAGATGGGACAAGGCGGAAAGAGGTAAGTAGGCAGAGGTAAAATGAACACTGTAAGGAGGAAAAAGGTGGGCAAAGGTAGGCTGGGATGAGTCTACTTGGGCATCTCCAGACACAGCCAGCACAAACAACACTCCAGTGGCACATGTGTGTCACCCACCTTTACACAGAAGTCTATCAGTGACCCACTTGCTGCCTCGGAAATTAGAGACACACTGCTCTCTAGTGGTCAGCCACTTGCACTGCAAGGAAAGCTCTGCTCGCTAACTCCTTAGGAGTGCTGGGAGCCGCAAGTGAGGGCAGTGCAGGCCGCAGGTTGTGCATCCATGAGCTAAAGTGTCACTGGAAGAAGATAGGAAAAGAGAAACTTCGGCCACTTTGATCTTAGTTTTTTAGCCTTATTCTTCAATCATAAATTACAGGGAAAGGCCACATTGCCACATCTGGTCCTTGGTCAACATCTTTTTGTAATATACCTGTCACCCATTAAGTCCTGTATCTTTTTTTTTGATCCTGCATTATTTGCTTACTTGCAGCCGAGCAGCCCCTCCAGCTGCATCCCCCGCCCACCTAGCAGCCGTGGTGAACCCACCCATTCAGAAAGGTTGGGCGTGGGCACACGCACATGTAGAGGTGAGCAGGGATGCGGCCGGAGCACACGCGGCGAGGGCTACAGGTGGTGCGTGAAACTGGAGGTGAGGAACTCGGTCACCTCCAAAGTTTCCTTTTAAAAGTATCTTTATTTCCTGGCTTGTGGCCAGATTATTGCCTATGTTAGATTCTTCTAATAATCTCACTGATATTTCTTATATCTCCTCACAAAATTCAGAAGCTCACTATTGCCCCTCATGAGTATGGCGGGCCCTTTTCTTCATCTCTCCTCTGCTACACGCTCCTCCACATCCAAGCAGAGTTTTGAAGGAGTGAGGCCTCAATGTAGATTAGATTAGATTATCGCACAGCAATTCTGATATCTACACCATGGGTGTGGAAAAAGTACAATAATTGTACAAACAAACTAGGGACAGCAATATTGCTGGCCAAATAAGGCAGCACCGCCCCTCTGGATAATAAAATCTAAAATGTTTTTATTGAAAGCCAAACACATGAAGACAGGACAGTTAAAACAGTAGGGAAACCCTATACTGTTACAATAAAAAATAATTCATAAAGTTGAAACTATATCAACCATTCCACACAAGTGAATTTCCAATAAAAAGCCGGGCACCATAAATAGTCCTGTCTATCACTATTCATACAATAACCCTAATATAAAGTGCAAGCGCTACACAATTTTGTAAGAATAGCATCCCAAGCAATAAACCACAAAGAACAAGAGAAATCAAACAATAGAAATCAAGGAACCAAGTACCAAAAGGCAGAAATCAAAACAGTGGCCACGCAATATGGAAGATGTTTACAGCATTAGAACAAGAAATAAGCAAATCTCATATCACCAATATAGGAGCCATCCCCAGTGGCGTGCTTAACCACCATGCCTACCATGCAAATGCATAGGGGCCCCCACCTGTCAGGGGGCCCTCAGAAGCAGGGGCAGATCAGTGGCAATGTTTTGTTTTAAAAAATAAATAACAGGACTCGGCTGTAGGGTGGTCTATGGCGAGTGAGGGGTTGCTGTTTAAAGTGGACCAACACCCAGGATTTTGACTATCCTGGGTTTTGGTCCACTTCGGTGGGGCACCCCGATTGGGGGTGCCCCGCTGTGTGAAACCCCCTAGAAAGCCCCAAAAACTCACCTCTCCCTGCTTCTACGTGACCGCTGCAGCCAATCCCCGCCGGCGGAAAAGCGGGAGGCAGCGACGGACAAGAGAGCGTGCCCGCCGCCGCCTCCCGCGCATCACTCTTACAGTGCGCGCGCCCGTGCCGGCCAGTCACAAATGGCCGGCGCGGGTGCGCGTCCTGCTAGAGGGATGCGCGGGAGGCGGCGGCGGGCGCCTCTGGATCGAGGAGCAGGTAGGGATTTAGGGGTTTCTGGGGGGTTTCACACAGCGGGGCACCCCCGGGCCGATCATGGGAGGGTGTTGGTCCACTTTAATGCAACAGATAGGAAGCCACTGTACACTTACATGAGTCAGCTGCTGCAGAATGAATGCTCAGCTCCATTCAGTTACACAAGATGCGGTGACATCACAGCAGTTAGCGAGCTGAATGGTGCAGAGCGGGCCACTGGTTGCATCCCCGCTCACCTCTAGCTGGGGGCGTGCCCGGGCCGACCAATCACAAATGGCTGCCCTGGCTATGTGTCTAGCTAAAGGTATAGCGAGGGTGTGACCTGCACATGTGTCATTGGAACTACGTTTGGTGAGTGGGTGTGGTTATATAATGGGGGTTTCACACAGTGGGGCATCCTAGTTTGGGATACCACAGGGAGCAGAAACTGGACAGCCAAATGGGAAATTCCCAGACAATTCCCCATGCCATAGATGGATAATTGTAGCCCTCACACACCTGGTGTTTGATAAGGATGGCAGGGAGCAGGTTCTTCTGGGCCCAGGGTGCTCCAAGTGTGTCTGTGTGGGTGGGGTGCTGGGGGCGCTATCACATGGGAGGTTAGTACTCACTGTGCCACTGGGAAAGATGATAGGCAGTCCAATGGATAAAAGCAAAGTTCCTCTTTAATAATTCCAAAGGCAGACATCAAACATGGCTCAGGTTCATACATCCGCTTGGTTACACTTCTCTCGGTCCCTCCCATAGTCACAGGTTCAACCAATAGGTCTTACTCCCCAAGGAGGATTCTCCAGGGCTTCCTTCCCCCTCGCTGGATCTCTCTCCAGCAGACTCTGGATTCACATCTGCTCCTCTACAATTCAAATGGCTTAGACCTGTGGCCTCCCTATATAACCTCTAGCTACCTCCCAGAACGTTCTTTCACATGTTCGACCACATGTAAAACATATGATAGGCTTTTCTCTAACCCCTCCATCCAATTACTATCCTCCTGGTTATTACTATGTTTCTACCCAGCATCTTGCTTTGGCTATTGACCCATTGATACCTTTGCTTCCATTCAAGTCTATGGCCCAATGATTGTCTATGGCCTAATCTCACTGCTGCCATCTTGGGTCTAATCAAGGGTACTACAATGTCTATACACTTTAATGATTAGAAACCGAAAAAGGGTTTAATGTCGTACTAACTTTATGTACATAGGTTTCTTATTAACTAACTGACATGTTCCTATTTACGCCCAGGCCCCTGCACAATGCAAAGGGTGCCCCTCCCACAGCGCTGCTGCTAAATCCCTAATAAAGTGCGTTAGTATTGTATTTCGCTATACAAAATTTGTCTTTGATTAGGGCCCTCAGAAACAACTTGCATGGGGCCCCAGAAATGATTAGCCGGCCCCTGCCCGTCCTGCAGCACCACTGTACTTTAAAGTGGTCCAAAAGCCAGAATTTTGACTATCCTGGGTTTTGGTCCTTTCCCCGCTGTGTGAAACCCCCCGCAACTGCTCGTCCAATCAGCACACTCAGAGCCGCTGACGTCACATCGTCTAAGCCTTCGTCTAAGCCCAGCGGCTGTAAACGCGCTGGCGGCCGCATCCCCCGCTTCCCTTTAACTGGGAGCGTGCTCGCTCCAGCCATTCACAAATGGCTTGCAGGGGCACGCGCCCCGCTAGAGTGATAGCGGGCATGCGGCCATGGCTCGCGCATGCAGAGATGGACCAGGAAACAGGCTAAGTGTATGGGGCAACCTGGGGGGGTTTCCCCAGGGGGGAAGGAATCGATGGGCCCAGGAATCTTATAGATTCCTGAGCCGATCGGCGTGGGTTTTGGTCCACTTCAATGTATCCATCTATTTCATTTAGCATAGAAAAAAAGACCAAGGAGCTTTGAAATGGGTACAGTTGAGATTTTATTTTGTACTAGTTGCTGTACTGAGCTGTGCTGCATTGTGCTCTCCCTCCCCCCAATGGACAAGTGTTAGACGAGTTAGTGAACGTTACATTGTATTGTGTTAGGTGCAAAGCATTTTAATTATGTAGCTGCAGCCGCAGTAGAAGCATCACAAAAGCCTCCGCCACTGCAGATGGAAACCCGTAATGGAGCTTTTCCTGGATCCAGCTTCTGCATGTATTATTTACACTCCGGTAAAGTGAGACTACTGCAAAACTTTCCCCCCGGTCTCCTTTATCTTCCGCCACTGCCGGCTAATGACTGCACTGTCCTCATACAAAGAATGTCTTCCATGTTTAATAACCTTGAAATGATTCAGGAAACAGATCATGCACATTGGACCTCGGCATTATGTAACCTTGGTGGCACAATATAAGCTGATTCCAAAGCAGAATATCCATCTTCAGCATTATTTGGGGCAATCTTGGGCAAGAGGGCCTCAATGTGCTCCTTTGCATTGTGTCTTGTCACTCGCCACGCCACGCCACCTCATGTTACCCTTTAGCTCTGCTGCCATCGCTGATTGTGATTCAGTCCTCCTTGCCTTCTCCACTGCAACTAATTGTGTAGGGAATATCCAAGAATAAGGATGCTTTTAGGAATGCCCCTCATTCAGGAGGGTGTAGAGCTTTTGCTTAGTGTTAGGAGTGGAACACAAGAGGGACTGGCAGGGCCGGATTATGAAAGGGGGGCAAAGGAGGCCTCCGCCAACTTTTAGGTTATGGTCTGGTCCAGGAGGCTTGTCAGTGTTTGGTCTGATGGGCCGCGGGGCCAGCAACAAATCTATTGGCGGCAGACGGGGCGCACCTGGGCAACCTTTTTTGTTTTTGCAAACCTGCAGCCAAAGCCACCACAGGGCAGGACGGAGAGTCTAGAGCAGCAAAGCCGCCGCCAGCAACGCTACAGTGATGGGTGCAGAGCTGTCACTGCACATAAGCCACCAAGCACAGCCGCTGGCAGCTCAATGCAGGGAACTGTTTTCTGCTGGACCAGCCGGGGGACTGCACTACCCCCCACCCAGAATGGCAAAGCAGGAGTTCCCAAGCAGCACGCACCCGCACAAGGGGGGCACAAGGGACTCAACCTGACGTTCCAGTAAGTGGGCTGGTGCCAGACAACCACCAATCAGATAATTGGCTGGGCTATTATTTTAAAGGGAAAAAATACTGTATCTGGGGCCTCCACCAGATTGTGTGCCCAGGGGCCTCCACCACACTTAATCCGGCCCTGGCGACTGGGTACTCACTCATGTCCTTTGTAGACATCAAAGCTGGAAAAGGCAGCAGCTTCAGATACTCTTTTTAAGGTAGCAGAAATACACGCAGTCACTTTGCAGGTTAACCATATGCCCCACTTTATTAGTCAATTTTTAACATGGTACACTCCATCTTGCCTGGCACATCACAGGGGGCCACCTTATAACTTGGCCTCCACCTGGTTTGCCCTCCAGAAGTCTTCAACCACTTGTGTGATCCCTGCCTCATGTGTCTCAGTTCAACCACTTGTGTGACCCCTGCCTCATGTGTCTCAGTTCAACCACTTGTGTGACCCCTGCCTCAGGTGTCTCAGTCCAGATTGGTGTGGGACCCTCCACACGGTGTCATCCAAGGGTACACTGGTCAGCGACTTCCTCCGGCCACTCACAGGCCCAATACTCAAGCAATGCCAACTCCGAGGCCCTGGCTAATTTCATGTTAGGTGGACAGTGGGCAGTAGCCTCCACCAGCACCGGAGGGTGCTCTGCCCAAACATCTTCAGATTCCTCACTTGAATCTATTCCCATCTCAACAAGCACTTCCTGGGTCTTCCTCTTTATACCCTTAGGCTCCAATTACAAGAGGAGGTGGGTTGTACCTAACCTTGACTCACAGCTAACCCCTAGTGGCAGGGAGGTAACCTTTCTGTACTTCTCTGCTGCTGCCCATCGTCCTCTTTTCTGTGTCGCCTCCTCCATTTCCACCAATTGCCCTCTATTCAAAGAAAGAGCCCATCCTCACTGACTGAAATTCTGCTTTAAAGTGGACCAAAACCCAGGATTTTAACTATCCTAGGCTTTGGTCTTTTCCCCGGGAACCCCGATCGGGGGTGCCCCGCTGCGTGAAACCCCCCAGATCGCCGAAGTTAACTCACCTCTTCCCGGTCCTACGGCGCATGCACAGCCGTTAGTCCAATCAGTGCGCTCGGAACCGCTGACGTCACAACGTCTAAGCCTTCTTCTAAGTCCAGCGGCTCCGAGAGTGCTGGTGGCCGCATCCTCTGCTTCCCTCTAACAGGGAGCGCGCCTGCACCGGGCATTCACAAGTGCCTGGCGCCCTGCTAGAGGGATAGCGGGGATGCGGGTCGCGTATGTGCCGTTGGACTGAGTAGCAAGGTAAGTGTATGGGGCGACCTGGGGGGTTTCACACAGCAGGGCATCCTGATTTTGGATGCCCCAGGGGGAGAGATCGGCCCAGGAATCTTATAGATGGTGGTGGGTTTTGGTCCACTTTAATGGAAAAAGTTCAAGAACGTCTGCTCTATGTGAACCTCTAGCAGTACCAGTGTGATGGACACTCTAAGATAAACCTGCCACAAATATTCACATTTAACTGTAGGCTGGGCCCCCAAAGTCAGTTCTACTGGTGGGCCCAAGAAACCCTGTCCGACCCTGCTGACATCTAGTGCAGGTGATATGAGTCGATGCAATTGGCTTACCTAGCTCAATGCTTGAACAATCAGCGTAGGTTGTGGATAATTTGGCTGTCTTAGCAAGGTGCCTGTTACAAATAGTGCCACGGGCCCCCAGGGTAAATCCAGGCCAGGTGTGAGCTGTATTTTTCTTTGTACATCACATAAGGCCCCTTCCAGGGACACACTTATCCCAACCCTGGATTGTAAATGGAGGAGGGAGCAATATGCATTATAGGCTGAAACTATAAAAGAAAATCCATGGAATCTTTCCCAAAATACAATTGGCTGTAACAATAGAGGGCATTGTCTGTGTACACAATAATTCATTGTCTGACAGCAGGAATGGAATATTCCTCGGTGACCTAACCTGGCTCGTGCTTGTTCCTGCCAAGTCTACATTTGGCACCAGGGCCAGTCTTGCAGGTGTGTGTCGGCCTTGTCTCCTTGTAAGGGCTTTGTGCCGGCTGATCCCTCGCCAGGAACGAGTACGAGGCTCCCGATTCTAGAAACCTGAATTTATTTATTGCTACATTTTGTGTAGGTTTAGCAGTGTGGGCCCAGGTCCAGACACTTCCTAGACAGTACAAACACAAATACTCACCTTTTGTTTACCTACCGCTGTACTCTAGTTCAATAAAACTCCCCAAGATTGAGGATTGTGGCCTCCCTGCTGACCAACTGCCTCTGTGCCGTAAGCCCACCTCTGTAGTCATTGTGACTGACATGGGGGGGGGGCAACCAGTCAACATTTGTGGGGCTGCTCGCTAGGAGAGTTGATTTTGTGATCCATTAAACTGGACCTTCAGCATTTAAAGTGGACCAAAACGCACAGCGATCGCCCGGGAATCTTATAGATCGATTTCCTCCCCCCGGCGATGCTGTGTGAAACCTTCCCAGGTCGCCCATACACTTACCTTCGTTCCCAGTCCAGGAGCGAGCCGCAGCCGCATCCCCACTATCCTTCTAGCAGGTAGCGTGCCCGCGCCAGGCATTTGTGAATGGCCGGCACGGCACGCTCCCTGTTAGAGGGTAGCAGGGGGTGCGGCCATCAGCACGCTTGGAGCCGCTTGCCTTAGACAAATGCTTAGACGATGTGATGTCAGCAGATCCGAGCACACTGTTTGGACGAGTAACCGTAGGACCGGGAAGATGTGAGTTGGTTTTGGTGACCTGGGGGGTTTCACTTAGCGAGGCACCCCCGATTGGGATGCTCCGGGGGCAAGGACTAAGACCCAGGATAGTCAAAATCCTGGGTTTTGATCCACTTTAATAAAAAGCCCAAAGTCTTAAAAAACTATTCCCCAGCATCTAAAATTAATATAACCTACGGTAAGTTTTTACTCACTTCATTTTTTCTCTTTCCTTCACTGGGCTGAAACTCTGTTCAGGACTCTAGGATACGGGCACTGCCATCGAGCCTAGGCAGTATCACATGGAGAGGAGAGGGGGGAAAGTGCAGGGAGGCGGGTTATAGCTGTGCTTTGCACAGACAGAGCAGAGCTGGGGTCAGGAAAAGGTCAGCAATCCCAGAATGCAGAGCAGCACAGTCAGAAGATACATTCTAGCTGCAGGCAGCCTGAGACTCCATGAGCCACCAGCTTGGATGTTTAAAGACTCAGAAAATGCACTAGGTACAGGTAGGATGATTTTTAATGTTGGCAATCTGTATGTACAGGGTGGGGGAAATATATAAGATAGACTCTTATTCAGGGTGAGGGTCCGGATTAATGTGGGCAATCTGTATGTACGGGGTGGGGGAAGCATATAAGATATTTGTCACGGGCGGGGTGTGGCGGCACAGGTGTGAATCCGCTGTGACGGGGAGGCCGATTCATTAATAACGGCAGGTAGCGACAGTTGAGCGACTGTAGCGTCATTTTCACAGCGCCCGCTAGTAGTTGCTGTGCTTGGCCGTTGTTCGGTAGTTGATAGCGACGTAATGTTGAATATTGGGTGAGGAGTCGCTATTTGACAGGTTCCGCGCTGTATGGGAGCGCATGATAGCGACTGGCCCTAGCGACTGGCTCCCACCATATTCATCAAAAAATCAGGCTCTAAAAATTCAAGCGCTGTAAAATGCATGTTTAAACCCCAGAGCGCTGGAGGCGATGGGTTAAAAGTAGTTTTTTAACCACCATATTTTTGGAAACCAAAAAAAACAAGTTTTTAAAATAATTTAGTAATATGAATAATATCAGACCTGTAATATCAATTCTGTACAATTTTTTTTTTTTTCCCTTAAAAAAATCTAAAATCTAACATTGCAGAAGTGGTCACAGAATTTTTCACATTTAAAAAAAAATAAATAAATAAAAAACATTAATAACAATTAATTATTAATATTTAAGATTGTTCCATTGAAATGCATTGGAGAGCGCCAGGTAGCGAGAGGTCATACCTGTCGCTGTTCAAGGTCGGACGCTGGCGCTGTGGGCTGAGGCTGGAATAATGATGAATGAGTCGCTATATGGCGCTATCTCAGTCGCTAAGCAGGATTGGCTTGATAAATGTGTGATTGTGGAGGGGAGCCGGCGTTCTCGTGGCGGGGCCCGTCATTACCGGCCGCTCACCAGTCGCTACCTGTCGCTATTCCTTCATAAATAAGGGCCTATGTTACTGATAGCGAGTGCCGTGTCAGGGGAGCGGAGTCTAAGAGGCCACCGGTATTCACCAGAGCCCGCCGCAAGGCAGGTTGGTCTGGCAGCGGCAAGTGACCCCCTGGTCGAACAGCGGTTCAGCCACACAGTCAGCCGAGGTGATGCATGAAACAAAGGAGGCAGGCAAAAGCGATGTCAAAGTTCAAGAGGTCAGGGCTGGCAGCACAATCTCGAGGTCGAAGGTAAGTAGCCAAGGTCGGGACGGGCAGCGAAGGTTCAGCGTCGGGGACAGGCAGAGGTCGGTACACGGGTGAGCAATCCTGAAAACAACAGACTTTCTGCATGCAAAGGAAGACCAAGGCCCTTATTTATCAAGGGCTAGCGCCAGGTAGTGTCTGACGAGCGCCAGGTACCGCCAGCTATCGGCGGCTACCGAATCAAGTACGCCCGGCAGCGGTCACAATGACACATTTATCACGCTAAATGAGGCTAGCGCCGGCGAGAGCGTCAGCTAGCACGGGATTCATCATGTAGCCGACTGCAACGAACAGCGCCGCTGCTAATCCCATCACAGCGACAGGTATGACCTGGCGCTCCCTGGCGTGGTCCAATGCATTTCAATGGAGCAATCTTTAAATAATCATAATTAATTGCTATTAATGTTTTTTTTTTTTTTTTCTAATGTCAAAAATTCTGTGACCACTTCTGCAATGTTAGGTTTTTTTTTAAAGTAAAAAAAAAAAAAAAAAAAAATGTGCAGAATTGATATTACAGGTCTGAAATTCATGTATTCATATTACAAAATGTTTAGAAAAACTTGTATCATTTTTACATATAAAAAAAAAGGTTGTTTGGGGGTTAAAAACTACTTTTAACACATCGCCGCCAGCGCTCTGGGGTTTAAACAAGGAATTCACAGCGCAAGAAATTTTTGAGCGTGATTTTTTAATGAATCTGCAGCAAGCCGTTCGCTCTGGCCATTCGCTGTCAGGCGCACCCATACAAGCGGAACCTGTGAAACAGCGACCCCTAACCCCGTATTCAACATTACCGCACACCGACTGAGTCGCTGTCAACAAGCAAACCCCGGCCAAGCACAGCGAATACTAGCTGGCGCTGTGAAAATCACGCTACTGGCGCTCATCTGTCGCTACCTGGCGCTATTAATGAATCGGCCTCCAAGATCCGGCACTGATGCAAAAGGAAGTGCCCCTTAAATAGGGGAAGTGGATGCAGGATTGGATGACCAGGCACCAATCAGTGCTGTACAGGCCCTTTAAATTTCAGGAATCCGGCGCGCACCCTCTAGTGGACGGGAACGTGCGCGCACCTGACCATGCGAGGAAGCAGCACGAGGAGGAGGAAGCCGGCTGGGAGCAGCCATGAAGATGAGGGAAGTGCTGCGAGATGGGCGCACAGCGCTTGCCCTAACGATATGCTTCTATTATGGGTGAAGGTCTGGTTTAAGTTTTAAAGGGATTGACCACCCAAATTAAAAAGTAAAAGAGTACTCACCTTTTGTCCACCTTTTGGTCAAACTCCAGCAATTGGTAACTTACCCGATCTCATCTCGATCCGGCCTGGTCAGGACTCAATAAATGAAACGGGTCGCGCCCTACCAAGATCAGTCACAGGCTGACTACAGTGGAGTAAGTGTGTCAGGCCTCAGCACACCCCCTCCATTTCAGTGACTGGAGAGTGCGTGGCAGCGGCTTTATGACTGATGGCGGTAGGACACAATTCGGATATAGAAGATCCCCTTACTAGAGATCCAACCAGGCCAGAACAGGATGTGATCCAGCGATCGGGTGAGTTGCGATCGCCAGAGTCAGGCTAATCAGCTGCAGGGAACAAAAAGTGAGTAGTCTTTTGTTTTATTATTTGGGTGGTCAATCCCTTTAATCAAAAAAAAAATCAGCTGTGGGGGACAAAAAGTAAGTTGTATATAATGGCCTCGATTCAATAAAGGTAGAAAAAAATTCTCATGGTAGTAAGAAATTCAATTCATGAGAAAAAAGCCTGAGAATGTCACTGTTACTGAATCACTAGATAAAAAGACAATGAAAGTCAATGGCAGCTTTTACTACAGTGTAGAAAGGAGGAAACAGTTCTCTACTTTTCTTAGGAGTAAAAAAGTGCCATTGACTTTCATTGTCCTTTTATCTAGTGATTCAGTAACAGTGACATTCTCAGGCTTTTTTCTCATGAGTTGAATCTTTTACTACCATGAGAATTCTTTTCTACCTTTATTGAATCGAGGCCATTGTATGTATTTTTTTTATGAATGATCCTTAACTCATCATCTAAATTATTTATAACCATGTAGCAAGTGTGACAAATATATATACTGTATATATTTATGCACTGGAAGTGCCCCGGGGCCAAGTTGGAGGAAACGCTAAATATGGATCTCGCATCCATGTACTGAGAATAATCGGTGTTATCACATTTCCACTCCACTGTTATAATGGCTTTTTTTTAACTAGTGTCTCCTGAATTGCTCCCCCCATTAAGAGTACATTTTGGCAATTTTTACTGCTCCTGCTTCACTCTAATCCCAGATAATGGCGCCTGTTTTAGCTGTAAAGCTCCGCCTCCCCCATTGGCATTGTTGTGTGTGGCAATTATGTCATTGCCACATCTATACAATGACTGATCACCTGCTATCTTACAGAGAGGAACAGCAATAAATCAGTGTTTCAAAAGTGAAAACTACACCCGAATAAGGGAGTATTCGCAGGGGCTTTGGCAAAATTTATTTCACAAGTTCAGTGGGTTTTAGTCCGCTTTAAGTTAAAGCAGAACAAACCTAGGGAATTTGACTTTCCCAGGTTTTGTGCCTCTGGGGTATCCCGAATCATAATGACTTGCTATGTGTTCGCTCATAAAAACTCACCTGTCCAGGCTCTAATGGCGCATACGTGGGCTCTCATCCAATGAGAAAAATGTAACAGTTGGTCAGCACTCCTTAAAATGCAATACTTTAATCCAAAATGAGTAAAAGCATCCATATGATCCAAAAGACAGAGACAGCTTAAAAACATGTAACAAGACCCAGATGGAAGTGTATAATCTCACGTGCTTGCTAACGCGTTTCGGACACGGGAGGGTCCTTAGTCATAGATAAATGAGATACTACACACAAAAATATATATAGCAAACATAATCAAGGCTTACCTCAACCCGGTGTGTGCATCAAGCGAGAGGGCCGCATCCTCCAGCCGCGCGCGCGGCGCTCCCGCCGCCCGGAAATCACTCAGGCCGCAACATCCGGGGTCCCGGTACGCGCAGCCAATCCAGCAAGAGCCCGCCCACCTAACAGGCACACAGGCCAATGAAAGGGGGCATGGGCTCAAGCATTGGAAGGAAGCGCCACACAGCATCCAATGAGAGCCGTCTGCTGTGACCATGTCATTCGGTGGATGTCTCTCATTAACTGCAATGGGGAGTGCGCGAGTTTCAACCTATGTGAATGGCATTGTAAATAGCTAATGATAGAACAAGGGAGCCCAACCTGAAACTAGCCGGAGGAAGAATCAGGAGTAACAGTTGAAAATATTATTTTACAGAAAGAGTAGTAGATACTCGGAACAAACTTCCAGCAGAGGTAGCTGAAAAGTCAACAGCAAATGAATGTAAACATGCCTGGGATAAACACATATCTATCCTGAGATAAAGAGAACATACACACATAAGGGCAGACTAGATGGACCACATGCTTTCCCTCTGCCGTCACCCTTCCTTGTTTCTATGTGCCCCTCCCCTATTCCAGACCTCCCTTCGCCCCATGGTAATGCCTCCTTTAATAGCTCTCTCAGATAACTTGAAGAATGGACTTTATGAACTTTATACTACAAGGTTAAGGAATAATGCAATACCCTCCCTACCTTCTACACTTTCTATTGCTTTGAATGGTACAATACAATACTGCTTGCAATTTGGACTTCATCCTGGAATTCCCCCTTCCCCCCAGCAGTGTCTTCCCTTCATTCTGGCGTTCTCTCATGCTACTTTCCAACGCTTGTGCTAGGACCCCAACCAAGTGGCGACTGAAATGGAACGGCTGCCTGGGTGGGTATCGCCTAGTACAAGAGTGCCTTCATTCTCTGGTTACTTCTCTCCTTTACTACTTCACGTTATTCTCCTTTAACCTTGAACATGGACTCCCACCAAGTGGCTTCTGGAATAGAATAGCTGCCTGGATGGGTATCACCTAGTACAAGAGTTCCTTTCTTCTCTAGTTACTTCTCTCCTTTACTACCTCACGTTATTCTCCTTTAACCTTAAACATGGACTCCCACCAAGTGGCGTCTGGAATGGAATGGCTGCCTGGATGGGTATCACCTAGTACAAGAGTTCCTTTCTTCTCTAGTTACTTCTCTCCTTTACTGCCTCACGTTATTCTCCTTTAACCTTAAACATGGACTCCCACCAAGTGGCGTCTGCAATAGAATGGCTGCCTGGGTGAAAGGCACCTGATACAAGGTGTTCCTCTTATTCTCAGTCAGTCTCTATACTCCCATTGCCTTGACATAGGGACCTTACCAAGTGGCACCTGGAATGGAATGGCTGCCTGGGAGAGAGGCACCTGGCACAAGGGGTTCCTCTTATTCTTTTTATCTCTATATTTCGACTCGTGCTTTCTCTACCTTTGGGGTACCTAGTGCCTCCTAACCTACTAACTGACCCGGCTGCTGCAGTATTTTCTGTGCCTTAATCTCCATCTACCATTTGTATCTGTCTAACCTCTCTGCCACAACAAATTCCTAGTACATATGTAATGTAACATGATTCTGATAATAACAGGCACCAAATGGAAACTTATGATAGGACAGGGCAAGGGGGGGGGGGTTGTGTGTCTGAAGAAGACATATGATTATACTTGAAAGCTTTGTGAGTAGACACATGCTGGTTGTAACTGTTACATCACCTATCCAGCAATCAATGAGGGGGTGTGGCTTAATTTAACAAATGTCCCTCTTTCCCACTGAAAAGTTGGTAGGTATGCTTCAAAGTGGAGCAGTCTAGATTCCAGTGTGAAACTCCCAGGGTTGCTGGTAAACTCACCTATCCTGACGGCTCCCGCAACCCTGCGTATGCTGGCTGCTGTATCCCCTGCTTCTCTGTGGCTGTGCGAGCTCCTACGTCCATCCTATCTGAATGGCTGGGCGTGAGAGTGGACGCACCCAGTGTGAAAACCGGGGATGCGGCCAGCCGGCTGGCGCACGTCACCTGGTCCCTTTGTGATTAGCCAATTGGTGATCTCATAATGGCTGGATGGGAGTGGCCTCAGCAGTGGAAAACCCTGTGGGGCAGAGCAGAGGACCCAAAAATGGATTTTGCTCTGTTTTAAAGTGGACCAAAACCCAGGGCCGCTTGATTCCCTCCCCCCGGGGCATACAGATTCTGTGTGAAATCCCCCAGGTCGCCTGGTAAACTCACCTTCTCCCCCACTCCAACGTTGCATGCGCAAGCAATGCAATGCAATACCTTTAGCGGGTGCACATCTGCACCAGGCATTTGTGAATGGCCAGCGTGGGCACCCTTCCTGTTAGATAGCAGCAGGGATGCAGCCGCCAGCACGCTTTGGCCCGGTCGGCTAGAGGAGCCAAGTCTTAGACGAGCCTAAACGAGTTGACATGAGCGGATCCAAAGGCGCTGATTGTATGAGAGGCCACGCATGTGCCTTGGCACTGGGGAAAGGTGAGATAGACTGGCTGACCTGGGGGGGTTTCATCCCAGATTGGGGTGCCCGTGGCCAATACCAAAACCCAGGATAGTCAAAATCCTGGGTTTTGGTCCACTTTAAGTCTTACAAATCCTGGTTAATGCACTTCAGCTAAATGGCCTGCGTGATTATAGCACCACAGCCCGCAGGACTACGAAGGATCTAACCAACGTCAGCTAATAATATATAATAAAAAAAAAAAAAGTAAGAATAGGTATTAAAAATCTAATAAAGTCGATTCTGATGCTAAGACGTGAAATTGATATAAATATCTGTCATCTTACGTTTGATACTTTTTAACTTTTTGTATGACTTTGAATCTGTAAAATGTAAAATGTTCTCTAAATAAAGAATATATATAAAAAAAATCTAATAAAGTAAGAATGGTCAGGCAATAAACACGGTCATTTTAATATTTTCCTATCATTGTCCTAATGGTACCACGGGAGGCGGCGAGAGCGACCAATCACCTCCCGGCTGGTGCAGAAACAGAAGAAGGGAGAGCAGGTGGGTGGGGGATTACTGCAGAAACACTTCCCCGGAGAGCAGCTTTAAATATAAATGAAAAAACAATGTTGGAGCAGGAAAGAGATGCTGAACAGAGAAGGTTTATTGAGCGTCTTATTTTATTGCCGTGTTTATAGCTTTGTTGTTTTGTTCTGTTTCAGATGCGAAAAGTTTGGCGGAGATGCTCATGAGGTAAGATTACATTTTTAATGCTTCTTACTTTGGGGGATTCAGTTATCAGTTATCTTTCTGTCTCTTGTACCAATCTGTCAGTGTGGCTGCATCTGCTTCTAAATCCTTGAAAAGTTAAAGTGGACCAAAACCTAGGATTTTGACTATCCTGGGTTTTGGTCCACTCCCCCAGGGAACCCTGATCGGGGGTGCCCCGCTGTGTGAAACCCCCCAGAGATCGCGCATTAACTCACCTCATCCCGGTCCTATTATCCACGGCCGCATTCAGAGCCGCTGAGCTATGCACGTCTGAGCGACGTCTTAGCTCAGTGGCTCCGAGCGCGCTGGCGGCCGCATCTCGCACTTCCCTCTAACAGGGAGCGCGCCAGCCATTCACAAATAGCCGGCTCGGGCACGCGCCCTGCTAGAGGGATAGCGGGGATGCGGCCGCGGCATGCGCATGCGCCGTTGGATCAGGATTAAGGTGAGTTTTGTGGGTGACCTGGGGGGTTGCACACAGTGGGGCATGGCGATTTTGAATACCCTGCGGGGAGGGAATGGATCGGCCCGGGAATCTTATAGTCTGCGCTCCTGCACTGCTCTCTTCAAGACCACTGGCAGCCAAAGACCTGCAGTATAGGACTTGTTGGTCACTGGTGGAGAAGGGGATGTGTGGGCTATACTGCCGCAGCATAGGATCATGGTAATGTGGGTATTGAAGCTTAATTTTGGAGGATGGCAGGGGAGAACCTAGTAAAATTTGATCCACTATTGCTTAATACTTGGGCCCTTACTTAAGAAGGGATAGCGTCAGGTAGCGCCTGGTTAATGAGAGGTAGCGACAGATAGCGACTGGTCAACGCCGGACACGGCACGCAATTACACATTTATCAAGCAGAATCTGTTTAGCGACTGGGATAGCGCCATGTAGCGTCTGATTCATCATTTTCACAGCCTCAGCGAACAGCACCAGCATTCAGCCTTGCAAAGCGCCAGGTATGACCTCTCGCTACCTGGCGCTCTCCCATACATTTCAATGGACGATCCTTTTCTTCTCTTTAAACGTTTTTTTTTTTTTTTTTCAAAAAAATCACAAATAATTCTGTGACCTCTTCTGGCATTGAAATAGCAGTTTTTTCATAATTTTTTAATGTTTTAAATATTTCTTCAGAAATGACATTACAGGTCTGCCATTAAAGTGTTCATGTTACAATGTTGCTACAATGTAATTCCATATGTTTTCGCTTTGTTACTAGTTGATAGATGCTTGAAAACAGACTTTAAACACACCGCCTCCTGCGCTCTGGGCTTCAAACAACTATTTTTCAGCGCCAGAGATTTTTGCAGCTGTTTTTTTTGCTGAATATGGTGTGAGTCGGTCGCTATGAGCAGTCGCTAACATGAGCTCCCATACAGCGCTGTACTGGTCAAATAGCGACTCCTCACAATGTATTCACCATTACTGAACAGCGACTGAGTCGCTATAAAGTAGCGACTCACGGCCGAGCACTGCGACTACTAGCGGGCGCTCTGAAAATGCCTGCTACATACGCGCATCTGTCGCTACCTGCCGCTAATGGTGAATCAGCCTGCCCTTCAGTTTAGTCAATAACCCCATTGTCAGGAGCCAAGTCCATTGTGATGATTGTAGGAGTTGATCAGAATCTTCGGTTGCTTATCTGGTTAAATCAGCCAATCTCACCACACACATGCTACTGCAGCGTTAGACGATGTCTGAACAGCAGCACATGTGAACAGCTGCCAGAGATACGTATTATTCCTCAGTGAACCCCCAGGATAGAATCAATATGGAAAACTGGTGAGGGCTCCATAATTTAGAGCACTTTATTTTTTTAAAAACTGAAAAGCAACGCCACTAAAAATGACAGAACACAGTGGATAAATAGTGAAAATAACTCAAATAGCTATAGCAAAATAAATGATAAAATTATAGAAATGGATACTTATGAGTTTGTTTTAGGAGCTGGTGAGTCCAAAGTTCGATCAAATCTAAAAGTTTGTCAGCTGTTACACTCCTCTAATAGAAAGTTTTTCCTTTGATGTTAAATCGAGTGTCATCACTGACTATCCCTATACAACAAAGAAGGGGGTTTTATTACCCCTTCTGACGAGGGAGAGCTGGTTTGGTATCACACATTTTTTTTAAGGCTATTCAAATATTATTCCTATATCTGCTTAGCAAATTCCGGTGGGGGGGGGGGGGGTAGAGTTGTGGCTCTTTTCTCTGGAGTCCCAGTGGTCTACCCAATCATCCTGGCAGGTTTTAGTGGTAACCTTACCGTTTTATGGACCTCCGCGGTCATTTGTGTTCCTAGGTCACTCAGGGGTTTGTCACCAGGTGGAAGGGGGAGCAAGGGAAATACAAAGATAGGGGTCAGGGTAATTGGAGCATATAAGGGTTGATTCAGAGCCCCTTTCTAATCATTTATATGGAGGTCTTGCTACCAAACGAAAAATCATGCAAACATGAAAACATTTCACACGGGGAGGCCGATTCATAAATAGCGGCAGGTAGCGACAGTAGAGCGACTGTAGCAGTATTTTCACAGCGCCCGCTAGTAGTCGCTGTGCTTGGCCGTTGTTCGGTTGTTGATAGCGACTCAGTCGGTGTGCAGTAATGTTGAATACAAGGTGACGAGTCGCTATTTGACAAGTTCCGCGATGTATGGGTGCGCATGATAGCGACTGGTCAGAGCGACCGGCTCCAACCATATTCATCAAAAAATCACGCTCAAAATATCCAAGCGCTGTCAAATGCCCCAGAGCGCTGGCGGCGATGTGTTAAAAGTAGTTTTTTAACCCCCAAACCACCATATTTTTGGAAACCAAAAAAAATAAATTTGTAAAGAATTTAGTAATATATGAATACAATAATATCAGACATGTAATATCATTTCTGCACAATTTTTTAATTTTTTTTTTTTTTACCTTAAAAAAATGATCTAACATGACAGAAGTGGTCACAGAATTTTTCACATTTAAAAAAAAAAAAAAACATTAAAAACAATTAATTATTAATATTTAAAGATTGTTCCATTGAAATGCATTGGAGAGCGCCAGGTAGCGAGAGGTCATACCTGTCGCTGTTCAAGGTCGGACGCTGGCGCTGTGGGCTGAGGCAGGAATAATGATGAATGAGTCGCTATATGGCGCTATCTCAGTCGCTAAGCAGGATTGGCTTGATAAATGTGTGATTGTGGTGGGGAGCCGGCGTTCTCGTGGCGGTGCCCGTCATTACCGGCCGCTCACCAGTCGCTACCTGTCGCTATTCCTTCATAAATAAGGGCCTAAAGTTCTTGCATAAAAAAGGCTCTGCTGAATCAGACGAGGGGAAAAAATGGACGAGAATGGAAATTTTCACGTGAAAAAAAGGTGAGAAAGGGGCTCTGAATCAACCCTATAGAGGGGAGAGAGGAGAGATTAACACACAGAGATATTGATAAAGGGAAAACAGCAATTATCCCATTCTAACCTACAACTGTTAACTTACCTATATACATAGATGTATATATTTACATTTATGTCCAAAGATGTCACATCCATATCTAAAAGGTTAGTCCACATCAGCTGCAAAACCTCCTTCCCGGCTGTGGCTAGGAGCGTTCCGCTCCTCATCACAAAAAAACAAAAGGTGTAGCCGCGGTGAACATTAAAATTCCAGCATTTTTATTTCAAGCTTTGTTAGCAGAACAAAGATCCATTCATGTCTACCTTCATGTGAGCAACAGAACACCAGAGGAAGCTACTTTCTACTCTCTAAGGTAGCTGGATGACTAGGGGGTTATGTAAGAAGGTCTAGCGTCAGGTAGCGCCTCGAAGCGGCAGGCAGCGTCTGGTGAATGCTGGGCGCTGTACGCAAAACCACATTTAAAGTGGACCAACACCCAGGGGGGATCGGCCTGGGAATCTATAAGATTCCCGGACCGATCAGATCCCTCCCCGCGGGGCATCCGAAATCGGGATGTCCCGCGGGGAGGAACCCCCCAGGAGGCCCACAATCCTTATCTTACCGGCGATCCAACGGCGCATGCGCGAGACGCGGCTGCGTCTCTCGCTTCCCTCTAGCAGGGCGCGCTCCCACGCCGGCCGTTTTGTGAATGGCCGGCGCAGGCGCGCTCCCTGTTAGAGGGAAGCGAGAGACGCAACCAATGACAGCGCTCTGGTATGCGCGTCCAAGCGGCTTTGGACGCGCATACCAGAGCGGCTCTGAGCGCTGTCATTGGCCGGACGAGGTCACGTGGGAGCGGGGAGAAGTTAGTTTTTGCGGCGATCGGGGGGGTTTCACACAGCGGGGCACCCCCGATCGGGGTGCCCCACCTAAGTGGACCAACACCCAGGATAGTCAAAATCCTGGGTGTTGGTCCACTTTAAGAAAGCGATTCTGGTGAGCGCCTCTAACAGCGCCATGTAGCATCACATGTATTAGTACAGGTGGCTCAGCGTATAGCGCCGGCGCTCTAGGTTCAGCAGCGTCATGTAGTACCTGTCGCTCAGTGTCGCTCTCCCATACATTTCAATGGGCTTTCATAAGTTGTGTATAAATAGCGTGTTTGCCTATTCAAATTTTTTTTATTGCTCCAATCATTGTGTGACCTCTCCTGGCTGCAAACAAACACTTTTAGAAACTTTTTTGACTTTTAATATTTTTATGCAGAATTGTCATTACATGTCTGGCACTAAAGTGTTATTGTCACAATGTTACAACAATGTCATTCCATGTGTTTTCGCTTTGTTACTGGTGGATATGTGTTCAAAAATAGACTTTAATCACACAGTATCTGGCGCTCTATGCTACAGCGACCAGATTTAGAGCGCCGACGCTGTGTGTGTGTGTAGTGTTTTGTTAAATATGGTGTGGCGCACCGAGTGCCAGACGCACTGTGCTGGCGCTACCTCTCGCTTGCTGCAGCGTTATACTGTTATTACAGTGCCCAATATACATCACAATCATCAATGCCGGCACCCGATACCCGCTTACAGCGCCTACTAGCAGTCGCTCTAAGCGCCGCTATACAGACGCTCATCTGGCAACACCTGGCGCTAGTAGTGAATCAGCCTCTTAGAGGCTGATTTATTAATAGCGACATGTAGCGACAGTTGAGCGACTGTAGCGGTATTTTCACAGCGCCCGCTAGTAGTCGCTGTGCTTGGCCGTTGTTCAGTTGTTGACAGCGACTCAGACGGTTTGGCGTAATGTTGAATACAAGGTTACGAGTCGCTATTTGACAGGTTCCGCGATGTATGGGTGCGCATGATAGCGACTGGTCAGAGCGACCGGCTTCCACCATATTCATCAAAAAATCACGCTCAAAAAATTCAAGCGCTGTGAAATGCATGTTTAAACCCCAGAGCGCTGGCGGCGATGTATTAAAAGTAGTTTTTTAACCCCCAAACCACCATATTTTTGGAAACTAAAAAAAAAAAGTATTTTAAATAATTTAGTAATATGAATACATTAATATCAGACCTGTAATATCAATTCTGTACAAATTTTTTTTTTAATTTTTTTTACCTTAAAAAAAATATCTAAAATGGCAGAAGTGGTCACAGAAATGTTCACATTAAAAAAAAAAAAAAAAAAAAAATTAATAACAATTAATTATTAATATTTAAAGATTGTTCCATTGAAATGCATTGGAGCGCGCCAGGTAGCGAGAGGTCATACCTGTCGCTGTTCAAGGTCGGACGCTGGCGCTGTGGGCTGAGGCTGGAATAATGATGAATGAGTCGCTATATGGCGCTATCTCAGTCGCTAAGTAGGTTTGGCTTGATAAATGTGTGATTGTGGTGGGGAGCCGGCGTTCTCGTGGCAGGGCCCGTCATTACCGGCCCGTTCACCAGTCGCTACCTGACGCTATTCCTTCATAAATAAGGGCCTTAGAGTCTATTAGACAACCACCTGTAATCGGGATGCCTCGCTATGTGAAACGCCAGCAGTCATCCGCTTTTCTTACCTATCCAATTAACCCTTGGAGCATGCACGGCCCACCCATAACTGAATGGCCAAGAGATACAGCGGGTGATGTGCGCTGAACGCAAATGCGGCCAGGATTTCATTCAGCTTCTCCAGCCGCACATTAACATGCGCAGCCGAAAGAAGCTGATTGGAGGAGAGCCGTCTCTGCTGTGTAGATCGGGCGATCTTAGAGGGGTTACATGCAGCGGGGCATCCCAAAACCCGGATAGTGAAAATTTTAAAATAACAGCACTCTCCCTCCAGCATATACAGTTAAAAGTGCCTGACCTTGCCCAATGTATTTTAAAGTAGATTTTTATACAGAAAACAAATACTTACTAATTACTAATGCCCCAGTGTACAGACCCGGTCTCCATTCAGTGGCGAGCCCCAGTAATTTAAGCCTGATCATTCTGTTCACTGCAATGGCTACAATGGAGGGGACATGCCAGGCCTAGACCCACCCCCTCCATTGCAATGAATAGACTAGTAGTGGCCAGTCACAGTGACTGACTGAAAGAGCAGCCATTTATCCAACAGAGAGCTGTGTGTCTGAAGCTTGCCAGTAAATAGAGGATGGGCCTTCAAGCCCTGGGACTCTATCTCCGCACCTGGTAAGTTGTATGTAACCGTAGAAGGACAGAAGGTGAGTATAGATTATGCTGCTTATAGGTCTCTGACCTGTCCCGTGCTTAGCTCGCCCAATCAGCTGCCTGAAAGTGTGCAGTATGTACACGTCATGAGTTGCCAGGCAGATTAGGCTGCCATTTAGTGGCCCCACTGCCCTATCTGTTGACAGAAACAAAATTAATAGGGGGCCGGACCGGGTCCAGAATATCTGAGGAACTGATTTGTTGGCAACCATGGCATTTCCATGAATCAAATGTGTGCCTGGCAGATGCCTTGGCTGTATCCATTGGCGAACTGGCCATAAGGAGACCCGAGACAATGCCCGGTGGGCCGCACTGCTTTGTGGCCAGTTGGGCTGCTGCTTTTAACACCCACATTCAATCCCTGCCCCCATAGTTTCCCTTTCAGCCCCCTGTACCCAGCCCCACTACCAACAAGCCAAGGCTATAGCCCTGGCATCATGGTTGGGGGGGGGCTCAGCAGGGATGTCTCAGGCCGGCCAGGGGTTGGTCTGATTTTTGACTGGATTTTTGCTGGATTTAATGCCGATTTTATGCTACTGACCTTGATATAGTTCTAAATCTGCTCCCACAACAAACTCCCCTTGAGGTCACGCCGCTATTGCTGCTCAGTAATGATAATTGATTATATATAACAAGCAGACTCATAGAGGACAGGGCTTCTAGTAATAGTTAGGAAACTCTCTTATGTATCATTAATCAAGCTGGCAGTTAAATATCTGCCTTGACAAGCAGCGAGCCAATTACACACCATGAAAACCAGAGAAAGGCCCGAGCCTAGCATGTGGGTGTGTTGCTAAGGGTGCCGGAGAATAATCGCCAGTAATAGTATTTATCACTGACCTTCACCGGCAGCGCCTCAGGGTTTTTATTTCGCAAAATAATTGGAGAGCTTGAGTCAGAGAGATTAGTTTTCAGACATATTAAAGCTTTTATTTCTATAAAAGGCTTGTCAGTGAATGATAACAAAAAGTGATGATCTCCTCTATTCACAGTGAAGTGAAATGGCCGCCAGCTTCTCCGCCCCGCTTAAAGTCAAACTTTACACCATTATTAACGCAAACTAAAAACAAGTGCACTGCATATAAATGCCACGATCAAAGTGATTGCCACAACCGGCATTGGGTGTTCTTGGGGACAAAGGCCCCCCTGCTTCTACCCAGGGCTGGATTATGTGGGGACGCAAGGGGCACGAGCCCTGCAAAGGGGGCCTCCACCAACCTTGGGTTATGGACTGGTCCAGGGGGCTTGTTAGTCATTGGCCTGATGGTCCGCGGGGCCGGCAACAAAGCTATCAGTGGCAGTTGGGGGCATAGATTGACAGATCTGCACGCACCCATCACTGTAGCGTTGTGGTGACTTTGGTTGCAGTTTTGCAAAACAAAAAAAAAAGCTTGCCCAGGTGCGGGGGGCCCTTACTGTCGCCGATAGCTTTTTTGCTGGCCCCACGGCCCATCAGATCAAAGACTGAAAAGCTTCCTGGACCAGCCCATAACTCAAAGGTTGGTGGAGGTCCCCTTTGCAGGGCAAGTAGTGGAGGGTGCGCACCTCTTGTGCCCCCCTCATAATCCTGCCCTGCCCTTTAGGATCACCGATATGATTACATCGTCGGCAAACCCACATCGCATTTGCAGGCTGTATCCCCAGATTGGCTGGGGGGAGCAGCATGCTTCAGACCGCAGGGAACTAGGGATGCCACCACTCCCCTCTCCATATGCCGTGCTCTGTTTCCAAACAGAGCTTTATGCCTTGCATCAATTTTCACAGCATAGAGAGCTGGCTGGACGAGAGCCTGCGCGTGCACCATGAAATTACCAGCGAGGTGAATATATTGGCGATCCCTGGGGTTTCATACACAGAGGCCACCCTAATTGAGATACCCCTGCAAATTGGACCCCATAGGGGCTATTTTATTCTAATGGCACTGGTACAGTTTACACCTCTGACATCTGTCCAGCCGCAGGCTTGGCCAGCAGAAAATTCTCTGCTAGGAAGCTGAGCTGACTGTGGAATTCCAAAGAAATCCCACAGACATACTGGCACCAGTACTGTACATGAAATTATGAAAATCCTATGCATATTACACATAAACTGACCCCAGTTTTGGAACCTGAAAATCATAACGCACCCACATGTGGCCCCCTTTCATCCCCCGCCCCCGTCCTAGAGAATTTAGCTTAGGAACCACATAGGGCAGCAGTGTTTGGTCTCAAAGCTTGTCCAGAACCCTGTTAGACCCAGCACCGAGTCCCTACGATTTAGGGACAGTTAGGAGACAGTTAGGAGACATTTAAGATTAAATGCAGAAGATTAGATTAGATACAGCAGGCAAAGGCAATTGTTATCCCATTGTGTCGGGCTACATTTGGCACTGTCCTAAACTGTCCTAAAATGGCACAGATATAAAGGTTTACACTTTCAACTTATGATTATTTCCTGAAGCAAGTGGCCCTTGGAGCTGTGATGCTGTATATTAATTAACATAATAGGTGGGGTCTGTAAGAGCCCGATATTATGCTTCAAACACCCTGGATGTGCTCTTCTCTCTCTCCCTGTCTCTAGTGTTCTTACACATTGAATAGAACCAGTTGTAACACACCAACATAGTCATTTCTAATCCACACTGTCCACAGTTGGATGATAAATAGTTAAGGGAGGGTTGCAGGCTCTGTTGTCTTGTTCCAAAGCCATAATTATTTCACCTAATCACAACCACAAGCACACAAGTAGCAACGGAGATTTCAAATGCTTATTAGGTGTCGTGCTGATTGAAACGCTAAGTAAGAGTGGTTATGTATATACTAATTAGGGTCATGACCAATGGTGGAAGGCACAAGGAGAGATGAGGGGAGAAATCTGTGATGGCTGCATAATATTAGTGTGCTCATTCTTGCTGAGCTGACCAACGGCGGCGGAGATATAGGCCCCCAGTCGAAGCCTATGATTGGTGGTCTATGGCAAAGGAATTAAGGGGGTGGCCTACTATGCTTTGCCTTGTACTTCCAGAAGCAGCTATGTTGAAAGTAAGGAAGAGGGCATCCATGCCTACAGAGTCCCTTTAAGCTAGCCACTGCAAAGAGGCACCCGCACCAGCCATTCAGCTAAGCCTGGGCGGTTGTGCAGAGCAGCCAAAGAAATTTCATGGATGCTGCTGAGTGCCCACACATGGGCTGTGGCATTGCTGACAAGGTAAGCAGAGGCGGGGTGGACTGGTCATAGGGAGACCCGGGCAGTCTGGGCTGCTACCTTTACTAACTAACTCCCATCCAATCCCAGCCCCCATCCCCTTAACTACTCTATCCCCTCACCCAAGCAACCCCAGCCCATGCCCTCACCCTAATGATATAGCCTCAGTCTTGGAGTACACTGGGAGACTGGCCAGAAAGCAGCAGAGATGCCTTTGACTGGTCATGGGCAAGTGCTGGTAAAATCCTGGGTTGATTTTGGGCCCCAGTCCGCCACTGAGCAGAGGTAGTAGACTTTAAGGCTGGTTTTGGTCTACTCTAAATATCTAAATAGATCCTAAGTCATTGCATACCTCCCAAGTGTCCTTGATTTGGAGGGACTGTCCCTCTTGAGTCCATGTCCCCCTGTCCCTCGTTCTTATTTGTCCCTCTTTGAGGTTTAACATGGAGATATCTGCACCAATAAATGATTAATTTGCCTATTTAAAGTATTTATATTTATTTAACTGTTACATCTCCTATCCATCCCTCAATGAGAGGGCGTGGCCTAAATTAACAAAATTGGGAAGTATCGTTATTGGGAAGTATTTTTTTGATCCACACCATCCATTGCAGTGAAGTGCAATATAACTTATATATAACTGTCCATTATAGAGACATATACCTTCCAACTTTTCAGTCTGGGGAAGAGGAACATTTGTTAAATTAAGCCACGCCCCCTCATTGAGGGATGGATAGGAGATAGGATGTAACAGTTACAACAATAGAAACACTTTGAATAAGCAAATGAATCATTTATTGCTGCAGATCTGCATGTTACACCTAAAAGACGGACCAATGAAAACAACGAGGGGCAGGGGGACATGGACTCAAAAGAGGGACAGTCCCTCCAAATCAGGGACACTTGGGAGGTATGGAGACAGTGAGCACTTTTCTGATGACATAACCAGTGCAATGCTATTGCCCCCCCTCCGCCCCCCAACACACACATGCACGTATATGATTTGCTATATGACTTCCCATAAATCCAGCATGCGGTACACTCAGCCCGTATGAGTAGCGGGTAAGTGACGCAATTAATGGAAAGCCCTCCACAAAATAATCAATCTGGGGCAGGTAATTGGATTATTTGCACTCAGGGTAATATATGGCGTATGCTGAGGCTGGGGAGGGGCAGTGCATGCGCTGCACGCTCTCGCAGAGCAGTCTCTGTAATTTATACATAGCAGTCACATAGTTCCTGAATAAGGGGAATCTCACATGCTGTACCTTGTTAGCAACGCATTCCTGTTAGATATATGGAGCTGCGCAATGACATTCAGTCTGCTATGCATTACTGTTGCTTCAAATAGTTTATTAGGAAAAATTCTTAAAGCAGACCTAAAATAGATCCTTGTGCCTCTCTCCCCCTGATTTGGGATGCCCGCATCCTGATTTGGGATGCCTGCTCTTTTAAAGAATATGTAAGGACAAATAAGACAATGATTAACACTTTTTCATTCTATTTATGGTTGCCTATAACATGACTGCTGGTCAGGGCCG
Organism: Gastrophryne carolinensis; assembly: GCA_027917425.1. Classification (NCBI taxonomy): domain Eukaryota; kingdom Metazoa; phylum Chordata; class Amphibia; order Anura; family Microhylidae; genus Gastrophryne; species Gastrophryne carolinensis. The sequence continues at coordinate 496,284,258 of CM051236.1, forward strand.
GTGTCAGCACCCAGCAAGGCGGGGCAGCTGCCAGGGGCCACTGACAGAGCCGGACTTTGGGGTGTGTGATGACGATTGACCAGCGGCGGACTGGGAGGGTGCTGCCACAGCTGATGCCCACATCTCCTCGAATGGCGGGGTTCCACACAACGGGGCATCTCGGTTTTGATTCCAGGGGAGGAAGTGCTGGCTTTTGTTTTGCTTTTTAAGTTGCCAACCCCAGCTGATTTCCTATCCCTGGAGCATTCCAATCTGTGATACCCCACTGTGTGACACCCCCTTGGGATCGCTGGCCTACTCACTATACAAGCAATTCCACCCCTGAGTATTGGTCCGCTTACAGGGGCATCTCAATCTGGGATTCCCCTGTTTGTGAAAGAACCCCCCAGGTTTGGCCGTTAACTCAAACTGGTGATCCCGCAGTGCATTCACCAGTTCAAGGAAAGTAATGAACAAAGGGAGCAGGGCCACACACAGGGGCATCTAAAATCAGGAGAATCTAGATTCATTTAGACTCCGGGGTCTAGTGGCAGCTATTTGCTTCCTATTTAAAGATAAGTAGAAAGTACAGAAATGGTCGATTTTTCACTGGATCCACATCCCCATTCCGCTCCTCTTTCGACCTCTGGCAGACATTTGGGTTCAATGGGTGCGCACAGTGCATGTACACCTTTCAGGTGAACCCAACCAGTCTCCACAGGAGAAGGGGACGTGCAGGCAGGAATTTGTTACAGTTTGATCCTGCACAAAAACTGAGCATTGTTAAAGGGGCTTTGTAGGCAAAGTGAATAAACTGTCATTCAGTAGCTCACCTCACCATGGCTGTGCCCTCCCTTCCTGTCAAATGCAGCTGCTTCTGAAAGTAGAAACAAGAGTAGCGGCACGCCCCCTAAATTCCTTTGCCATAGACCACCAATCATAGGGCTTAGCTGGTGGTCTAAAGCTCTGCATCATCAGACTGTGGACACTATGAGAGAGGGAGAAAAGCCAGGGTGATGAGAATGCCTGTCTTACAGATCCCGCCCATTATGCTGATTGTTATGCGGCATCACAAAGCCACGGATCACACCCACATAATTCGGAAGATAAATCATACTGTGAAACTGTAAACCATTTCTTCTTCAATTTAAAAACTGTTTAGGACAGAGCCAGACGTAGCCCGACACAATGGTGTAGCAATTGCCTTTGCCTGCTGTATTCCTTTAAGCACTGAAGCCCATTATCAGGTCTCTTACTAATCTGTGGGGCATTCTGTTAACCAAATCTATGGAGCTGAGACACCAGCATGACGGAGATGATTGGCGTAAGGCTGATTTATTTAGAGCTCTTTCTATAGTTCACTTCAGGCAGCAAAGAGGCTAGGTGCACCCCTAGTTTTATGGATCAAAGTTCTGAATTGGATCCACTTATAAATGGATCATTATCATAGAAAGTCTGTCCCACAAGTGACCTACTTACCTGTCTGGCCTGCCCCCCCCCCCCCCTCCCCCAGCATTGCTATAAGACTAGTCTTCTCCACCTCCGGCTCTTTGTGTGTTGGAGGACTGGAAGTCACAGTACATTGTTGGCGCCTGGTATCTTCCCCTAAAAGAAGTTCCAACAGCTGCAGCTTCCAGTTTTATATCTGTTGACTTTTGTGGTGGATGCAGTCCACCCAGTACTGTAGCACCTTCTAAGAGTTTATAGGTCTGTTGGTGGCTTCCATCGCTTATCTCCCCACTTGCACGGTCACTCTCGGCAGTGTACAAAGTTTTCACAGGTCTGCATAGCAAAATTCATAGTGCCCTCCCCCCCCCCACGCTAGACGATAGAGTTGCACCTCTATTCTGTAGCGACTTTATCTGGGATCTAATGCTTGGTGGCCCGTGGAGGTGACTTCATCAGGGATTGTGATGCTTGGTGGTATGTGGAGGTGACTTCATCAGGGATTCTGATGCTTGGTGGTATGTGGAGGTGACTTCATCAGGGATTCTGATGCTTGGTGGCATGTGGAGGTGATTTCATCAGGGATTCTGATGCTTGGTGGCATGTGGAGGTGATTTCATCAGGGATTCTGATGCTTGGTGGCATGTGGAGGTGACTTCATCAGGGATTCTGATGCTTGGTGGCATGTGAAGGTGACTTCATCAGGTATTCTGATGCTTGGTGGCATGTGGAAGTGACTTCATCAGTGATTCTGATGCTTGGTGGCATGTGGACGTGACTTCATCAGGGATTCTGATGCTTGGTGGCATGTGGAGGTGACTTCATCAGGGATTCTGATGCTTGGTGGCATGTGGAGGTGACTTCATCAGGGATTCTGATGATTGGTGGCATGTGGAGGTGACTTCATCAGGGATTCTGATGCTTGGTGGCATGTGAAGGTGACTTCATCAGGTATTCTGATGCTTGGTGGCATGTGGAGGTGACTTCATCAGGGATTCTGATGCTTGGTGGCATGTGGAGGTGACTTCATCAGGGATTCTGATGCTTGGTGGCATGTGGAGGTGACTACATCAGGGATTCTGACGCTTGGTGGCACGTGGAGGTGACTTCATCAGGGATTCTGATGCTTAGTGGCACGTGGAGGTGACTTCATCAGGGATTCTGATGCTTGGTGGCATGTGGAGGTGACTTCATCAGGGATTCTGATGCTTGGTGGCATGTGGAGGTGACTTCATCATGGATTCTGATGCTTGGTGGCATGTGGAGATGACTTCATCAGGGATTCTGATGCTTGGTGGCATGTGGAGGTGACTACATCAGGGATTCTGACGCTTGGTGGCACGTGGAGGTGACTTCATCAGGGATTCTGATGCTTGGTGGCACGTGGAGGTGACTTCATCAGGGATTCTGATGCTTGGTGGCACGTGGAGGTGACTTCATCAGGGATTCTGATGCTTGGTGGCACGTGGAGGTGACTTCATCAGGGATTCTGATGCTTGGTGGCATGTGGAGGTGACTTCATCAGGGATTCTGATGCTTGGTGGCATGTGGAGGTGACTTCATCAGGAATTCTGATGCTTGGTGGCATGTGGAGGTGACTTCATCAGGGATTCTGATGCTTGGTGGCATGCGGAGGTGACTTCATCAGGGATTCTGATGCTTGGTGGCATGTGGAGGTGACTTCATCAGGGATTCTGATGCTTGGTGGCATGTGGAGGTGATTTCATCAGGGATTCTGATGCTTGGTGGCATGTGGAGGTGACTTCATCAGGTATTCTGATGCTTGGTGGCATGTGGAGGTGACTTCATCAGGGATTGTGATGCTTGGTGGCATGTGGAGGTGACTTCATCAGGGATTGTGATGCTTGGTGGCATGTGGAGGTGACGTCATCAGGTATTTTGATGCTTGGTGGCATGTGGAGGTGACTTCATCAGGGATTCTGATGCTTGGTGGCATGTGGAGGTGACTTCATCAGGGATTGTGATGCTTGGTGGCATGTGAAGGTGACTTCATCAGGGATTCTGATGCTTGGTGGCATGTGGAGGTGATTTCATCAGGGATTCTGATGCTTAGAAAGTACAAAAAAAGAATATAAGGCATTATATTCTTATACTGGGAGTCCTTGGGGACAATGACACTATTTGAGGGGTCTGCTATGCTCTGTTTGGTTTGGGCAGATATGCAAGCCCTTCCTAATATTATTTGCCCGTACACTACCCATCAATGTGATGGAGAGATTGTTTCCTGGTTGGAGTACTTACTTTTCTGTATGAAACTTTAATCTGGTAGAATTTATTAATTATAATTGTTTAGCTTTTGGAGGGAGGTGTAGAAAGTCATGGGAAGGTCACATATGCCCAGATTTTGGATGCTGTTCGGGAATTCACTATTACGAGAGTGCTTTCCTAAAACTTAAAGTATTTGTATGAATCATACAAGCCAAGTATAATAGGATTTCTCCCAGCATCCCTTGCAGTAGGCAGACGCTGCGGACCCATGCCAAATATCTCTTTATACCCCTTACAGTAGAACACCCATTTTTCACAAAATAGGTGTTGTTCCTATTGCAGAGGGGCATCCAGATTTCCAATGCCGCTCTGCACATGAACCGAGTTCAATGCAAGACACTTAACTTTTCTCTCTGGTTCCCTGGCGAAATCAAGCGCTGCAATTGGCTGCTACAGTCACATGGTTGCTGGCGTAGCCATATCGCAGCACTCAATTTTTGCTCAGTCATTAGGATGCCCCCCCAACCTAGGAACACCCATTTTGCACGATGGGGGCCGGGGGGGGGGGCACCCAGAGGCAGAATTTGGAGTCCTCATTGATATCAGTGTGGACTAGGTTTGGGTCAAGTTCAGGTACCAGAACCAAACTTTTTTTCAAAGTTCAGCTCAACTTGCCGAACCCGAACCTCTAGGGGTTCGCCCAACACTACATGTGAGATATATGTCACCATCCACTCCCACTTGTGGACATGTGCTTCAGGCTTTTGGCCCTCATCAGCACTAGGCTGGATATATATGATGATATTGGGGTGAGGAGGCTTGGTGTGTCACAACATAATCAGAAGCCAAGTTAGGGTGAGACCCATGTTAGTCAGTATAAGGAGGATTAAATTGACCAAAAATCCCTTTATTTACTAGGTAGAGAGTACTTTCCTAAAGCGAAAAGTATTGGTATGGGGCATAAAAGCTAGGGGCCTTATTTATCAAGGAATAGCGACAGATAGCGACAGATAGCGACTGGGGAGCCGACCAGTAAAGCCAGGTACCGCAACTAGAACGTCGGCTCCCCTCCACAATCATACATTTATCAAGCCGATACTGCTTAGCGACTGAGATAGCGCCACCTAGCAACTCATTCATCATTATCCCAGCCTCATCCCACAGCACCAGCGAACATCCTTGAACAGCGACAGGTATGACCTCTCGCTACCTGGCGCTCTCCAATGCATTTCAATGGCAGAATGTATTTTAATTAACAATTATTTTTTAATATTTTTTTTTTTTTGTAATTTAAAAAAAAAAAAATCTGTGAACACTTCTTCCTTTGAAAATGTATTTTTTGGGATTTTTAAAAAAAATTTTTTTTTTTTGAAGAATTGATATTACAGGTCTGATTTTAAACTATTCAGGTTGGAATATTATTTCAAAATCATTCTATTTTTTTTTTTGGGTGGTTAGGGGGTTAAAAAACTACTTTTAACACATCGCCTACTGCGCTCTGGGATTTAAACATGCATTTCACAGCGCTAGGAATTTTTAAGGCTGATTTTTTAATGAATATGGTGGGTGCCGGTCGCTATGTCCAGTCGCTATCATGTGCTCCCATACAACAGCGAACCTGTCAAATAGCGACTCAGCATCTTGTATTCAACATTACGGCACACCGACTGAGTCGCTATCATCCACCGAACAATGGCCAAGCACAGCGACTACTAGCGGTTGCTGTCAAAATACCGCTACAGTCGCTCAACAGTCGCTATCTGTCGCTATTAATGAATCAGCCTCTAGGTGTAATAGCATTTCTCCCAGAATCCCTTGTAGTAGGTGGACCCAGGCAAATTATCTATAAATTGGTGTATGAGACCCTAGCCTCCCTGCAAAGGGGTCTTTAGCAGAAGCAAAACAATACCCCGGATTTTCACTATCCCGGGTTTTGTGAAGGCCAGCGGTCGGCCCTGGAGTCTAAAAGACTGACAGGGTTTTTTGTTAGGCGCTTGCTACTCAGATAAATAAACTCTAGAGGGTTTGGAAACCTTATGTCCTGGCATTAAAGTAGACTAACAGGCTGATTCATTACTAACGCCAGGTACCGGCAGATGAGCGCCTGTACAGCGGTGCTAGGAGCGACCGCTAGTGGTCGTTCTGATCGGCCGTGAGTCGCTATTACAGAGCGCCTCAGTCGCTGTAGTAACATTGCCGGCATTGATGAATTTGATGTGTGAGTCGCTATAACACCAGTACAGAGCTACTGATCAGTGTGAGCGACTCAAACCATATTCATCAAAAAAACAGCCTCAAAATTGTGTCGCTGTAGCCCAGAACGCCAGAAGCTGTTTGATTAAAGTCTGTTTTTGAACACATATCCACCAGTAACAAAGCAAAAACATTTGGAATAACATTGTTATTACATTGTGACATTAATACTTTAATAAAAGACCTGTAACGACAATTCTGCATAAAAAAAAAGTTTACAAAAATGCATTTAAATTGGTCAGGAAAGGTCACACAATGATTTGATAAAAAAAACAAAAATGTTTTAAAGAAAACCCTGTTTAAAGAGAAGAAAGGTAACATCCATTGAAATGTATGGGAGAGCGACAGGTAATACTAGGCGCATATTCGCTACGTGTCGCTATAAGAGTCGCTCACCAGAATCGCCTTCATAAATGTGGTATTGCGTGCCACGGCCGGCGTTCAACTGACGCTACCTGCCACTACCTGTCGCTATCCCTTGATGAATAAAGCCCTAAGTAAAACCCTAATGTCGTGGACCTAGAGTCTGAATAACTATAGGGCCAGCTGCTAGGTTTCCCTTGGGGCATCTGAAATTGCCCATAAAATTCCCCTTTACTGGGACTCTAACAGCCCCTGCCACTATGTCCAGAGATTCAGATAGGCTGGGGGTGTGGGGCGCTACCCAGACTAGAGGGAAGCCAAGGATGCCGCCGCCAGGCGACCAATCAGCCAGCTAATAAATGCTGGGTGGACATGGCCACTGCAGTTAAAAAGAAAACATTTTGTTTGAAAGAACTCTTCCAAGCTGAGCTGGCATCATTGCCCGAGATACTTGGGTGGGTGGTGGACCCTATATCAGGTTTTGGTCTACTGTAGCCAGTATGGAATGTATTTATCACCTGATGGGAGAGGTGGAGGTTAAGAGATGCGAGTTACACTGGCAGAACATAAAATCATATAAAATATTATATTCATTAGTTACCGCACACATATACAATAGAAATGGCTACGGGGAAAAATTCCCACTTCACCATATGACAGGAGCACCAAAAATATGAAACTAGTAATCTAAAGCATTAAGTACAAATTTTATTAATGGCAAGACAACATAAAATCACACATAACAACATAAAAACACATTAAAACCCTGCATATCCACAAATTCTACCAGAGCCAAACAATAAGGCATACAATCACTGGGAACTCTCCTTACTACCTAAATTGGGGACTAAAATGTTTGTCCCGGCACAAAGAACTCTAAGTGAACCTAAACCCCTCTACTCAAGGACAAAAAAGTAAAGGAAGGGAGGGGAGAGAAAAGGGGGACAGGGAAGGAGAGGGGGGGAGGGAAAAGGGGAAGAGGGTAATATATACAAAACAATTAAAGTGACTGGTGCAAATACAATATTCCAATTTATATCAAACAAAAGACATATGTGCACTGCAAAAAATATGCATGAACAGTGCTCGCAATGTATTACAAGCAGTGTTCATGCATATATAAAATATACTCTATATAAACACAAAACCTCCTATATACAATAATCTAATGCACAAACTCCTAAAAATGTGTCATGTCAACTAATCATGGCCACTTAACAATGTGAGAAATAAACCGCAATGCAATAATCAAGACAATACATGTGCCAGAAAAAAATTGATACTTATGAGCCGGACCGCCAGGTCCAAATAGGTAAATAGGAGAGAGGGACTAGCAGGTGGGACACCTGCGCACGCGGCCGCCCGTGCCGCTTCGCTGGGTGGAAAAGACCACACACCGCAGACCGCACACATATACTTGTCCACTGTAAGGAACAAAATGTGCTTTGTAAATCCAGTAAATGCATTTGTACACTATGGGGTTTATTCATTTATTCATCAAGCCATAGTGTCAGGTAACGACTGGCAGCGACAGGTAGCGCAAGGTAGAGAACGGCGAACGCCTGGCGCTGTACGCAATACCACATTTATCAAAGCGATTCCGGTGAGCGACACTAACAGCGCCATGTAGCGACTGATTCATCCTCACAGACGGCTCAGCGTATAGCGCCGGCACTCCAGAGTATTACCTGTCTCTACCTGACGCTTTCTCTCTCTTTAAACAGGGTTTTATTTTATTTATTTATTTTTTATTATCATCAAATAATTGTGTGACCTCTCCTGGCCTAGAAAAAGTCATTTTTGAAAACTTTTTAGATTTTTTAATATTTTTATGTAGAATTGTCATTACAGGTCTGGCACTAAAGTATTAATGTCACAATGTAATAACAATGTAATTACTGGTGGATATGTGTTCAAAAACAGACTATAATCACACAGCGACCCGTTTTTGAGCGCCGGCGCTGTGTGAGGCTTTCTTCATGAATATGGTCGGTTGCACTGAGCTGGCGCTACTGTTCGCTCCCATACAGTGCTGTACTGGTGTTAGAGCGACTCACATACAACATATTCATCAATGCCGGTCAGCGACTGAGGCACTCAGCGACCCATAGCCAATCACAGCGACTATTAGCGGTCGCTCGAGGCGTCTCGCTACAGACGCTCATCTGCCGGTACCTGGCGCTAGTAATGAATCAGAGAAGAGCAGGGTGCACATGGGGTCAGGTGCGGTAAGTTTTAATGTCTTTGTTAGATTTTTAAAAGATGAATTAAATATATAGCTATTGGATTTGGCCTATTTCGAGTTCACTCTTATTTTCTTTTTCAGCAAAAACACTCGGACGTCTGACACCCTGAACAAGCAACAGACCCTAAGGATGCACATAGACATTCCCCGAGCGCAGCTCCTTATAGAAGAGCGAGACACAATGGAGACCATTGGTAAGTCTGTCCCCTTCCGCTTGCGGGCACTTTGATTTATTCCCCATTTTAGCTGTTTGATTTTGAGGCTGCAATGTCCATGTGCAAACACGTCCAGTCACAGAGCAGGGCCACCATCAGGAAGGTTTGGGCCCCATATAGTCAAATTGTTAGGGTCCACATTAACCTGCCCGAGTTTCCCTCTCATACTACCCATAATAGGGGCTGGATGAAGTGCGGTGGAGGCCCCTGGGCTCAAAATCTGCTGGAGGCCCCAGATACAGTATTTTTATCCTTTAAAATAATAGTCCAGCCAAGTAACCGATTGGTGGTTGTCTGGCACCCGCCTACTTACTGGAACGCCAGATCGCGTCCCTTGTGCCCCCCTTGTGCGGGTGCGTGCTGCTCGGGAACTCCTGCTTTGCCATTCTGGGTGGGGGGTAGTGTAGTCGCCCGGCTGGTTCCCTGCATTGAGCTGCCAGCGGCTGTGCTTGGTGGCTTATGTGCAGTGACAGCTCTGCCCCCATCACTGTAGTGTTGCTGGCGGCGGTTTTGCTGCTCTAGACTCTCCGTCCTGCCCTGCGGTGGCTTTGGCTGCGGGTTTGCAACAGCCGCCGATAGCTTTGTTGCCAACTCCGCGGCCAGTCAGACCAAAGACTGAAAAACCTCCTGGACCAGACCATAACCCAAAGGTTGGTGGAGGCCCCCTTTGCATGGCAAGTGGTGGAAGCCCCTGGGCACGCGCCCGCCTCTTAATCCGGCCCTGCCCATAATTGAAGGCTACATATTACCAAAGGCCTCCCGTTTCTACTGTGAGCCTTAGCCATACAGTCCAGTTACCCCCTGCACCATTGCTGTGCCACCCTAACTCGCCATTTCATTCTGTCACATATCATTCAATGGCCCCCCTTTCCTGCCCCGGGGGCCACCCACACTGCCCATGTTTATCTATACGTTGCTTCCTTTATACATTCTAAGGGTTCTGCATTTAAAGGAACTATAAACCCACCTGCAATAAAAAGGCAGCAAACAACTAACCTGACGCCTGTCCTATGTGCTTCACCTACATTTTCTGTAGAGCAGAAAAGTTTGCCCTCCTTTCAATTTCATTTCTCCAAGGCCAAACGAAAAGGTGGTCTAGCAGCCACTCTGTCCCTTGGAACCCTCAGCATGAGTGAGCCTGGCAGGCCACAGTGGTCCCGCAGCTGTCTCTGACCCCAGCAGAGCATGCTCAAGTCTCCTGAAGCTGCGCCATGACACTTCCTTCCTAGCTCACCCCCAACCCCCGAAACTGAAGCAAAGAAAGTTGCTTTGAAAAGAAAACATAAGATATTTACATATTGGCCTCGATTCAATGAAGGTAGAAAAAAATTCTCATGGTAGTAAAAATTTCAATTCATGAGAAAAAATCCTGAGAATGTCACTGTTACTGAATCACTAGATAAAAAGACAATGAAAGTCAATGGCAGCTTTTACTACAGTGTAGAAAGGAGGAAACAGTTCTCTACTTTTCTTAGGAGTAAAAAAGTGCCATTGACTTACATTGGGCCTTATTTATCAAGGGATAGCGCCAGGTAGTGTCTCACTAGCGCCAGGTAGCGCCAGCTATCGGCGGCTACCGACTCCAGAACGCCGGGCGGCGGACACAATCACGCATTTATCACGCTAAATGAGGCTAGCGCCGGCGAGAGCGTCAGCTAGCGCGGGATTCATCATGTAGCCGACTGCAACGAACAGCGCCGCTGCTAATCCCATCACAGCGACAGGTATGACCTCTCGCTACCTGGCGCTCTCCAATGCATTTCAATGGAGCAATCTTTAAATATTCATAATTAATTGATTTTAAGGTATTTTTTTTTTTTTTTTTTTTAAATGGCAAAAATTCTGTGACCACTTCGGCAATGTTAGATATTTTTTTTAAGGTAAAAAAAAAAAAAAAAAATTTGTGCAGAATTGATCTTACAGGTCTGATATTAATGTATTCATATTACAAAATGTTTAGAAAAACTTGTTTAATTTTTAAATCAAAAAATATGGTTGTTTGGTGGTTAAAAACTACTTTTAACCCATCGCCGCCAGCGCTCTGGGGTTTAAACATACATTTCACAGCGTGAGAATTTTTTGAGCGTGATTTGTTAATGAATATGCTGGGAGCCGTTCGCTCTGGCCATTCGCTGTCAGGCGCACCCATACAGCGCGGAACCTGTCAAACAGCGACTCCTAACCCCGTATTCAACATTAACGCACACCGACTGAGTCGCTGTCAACAAGCGAACAACGGCCAAGCACAGCGAATATTAGCTGGTGCTGTGAAAATCACGCTACTGGCGCTCATCTGTCGCTACCTGCCGCTATTAATGAATCGGCCTCTTAGTCTTTTTTTCTGGTGATTCAGTAACAGTGAAATTCTCAGGCTTTTTTCTCATGAATTGAATCTTTTACTACCATGAGAATTTTTTTCTACCTTTACTGAATCGGGGCCATTGTCAGAGAAGTTGAAATGTTCTGGGGGGGGGGGGGTAAGGTGCCAAATCTAAGGGACCCCTTTTTTGTTGGAGAAACTGTACAACAACTTGGTCTAAGCCAAAGTGACTCTTGCAAGGTTTTATTGCAGTTTGCAGGTATTGCAGGTTGTGACACTAGATGGCGCTGTTACCAAAAAATGACCCTTCCTTGGTTAATGTTGGCGGTGGCCATGAGCCCCAGTGGCCGCCAGTGGTCACTTGGGACATCATGCAAGCAGCACAGAAGCATGGACACAGTTTGTTTCTGCCCATTTTTTCCGGATTCCAGAGAAACTCCTAGCTTGGGATGCCTGGGGTGGGGATGCTTTTCAAGGGGAAGTATGTCCCTGGGGGGGGGAAGATGTGGGTCAGCTTTAACAGTTGTTACTCTTTAGCTTACCCGTCGCTTACTGAATTTTTCCTTTGTGTCTGAAAACTTCTAAGAGGATTAGTGACTAATGGCAGAGGCCCGTCTGTCTCTATGGGGACCTGTGTTTTGGAAACAGAATTAGCGGACCTCTTATGGCGTAAAGATATTAGGGATGAAATGGCTGGACCGGGCTTCTGCCTTGATAAGAGAGCGCCCGATAAAAGGGACAATGGCCTAATGCCTCGTGGACACATGGACTACATTACACCTCCCACTTCAGTCCTGGTGTGCAGTGGCGGCCTGGGGACAAAAATCAGCCCTGGATTTTACCAGCCCTGGCCGGCCCGAGACTTCCCCACTGAGGCCCCCAACTATGATGCCGGCTATAGCATTGGGGGCTGGGGCTCCTTGGCTTGTGGCTACAGGGGGACGAGAGGAAGACTAAGGGGGCAGGGATTGAATGTGGGTGTTAAAGCGGACCTTCACCCTGAATAAGAGCCTATCTTATATGTTTCCCACACCCTGTACATACAGATTGCCCACATTAATCCGGACCTTCACCCTGAATAAGAGCCTATCTTATATGTTTCCCACACCCTGTACATATAGATTGCCCACATTAATCCGGACCTTCACCCTGAATAAGAGCCTATCTTATATGTTTCCCACACCCTGTACATACAGATTGCCCACATTAATCCGGACCTTCACCCTGAATAAGAGCCTATCTTATATGTTTCCCACACCCTGTACATACAGATTGCCCACATTAATCCAGACCTTCACCCTGAATAAGAGCCTATCTTATATGTTTCCCACACCTTGTACATACATATTGCCCACATTAATCCAGACCTTCACCCTGAATAAGAGCCTATCTTATATGTTTCCCACACCTTGTACATACAGATTGCCCACATTAATCCGGACCTTCACCCTGAATAAGAGCCTATCTTATATGTTTCCCACATCCTGTACATACAGATTGCCTACATTAATCCAGACCTTCAACCTGAATAAGAGCCTATCTTATATGTTTCCCACACCCTGTACATACAGATTGCCTACATTAATCCAGACCTTCACCCTGAATAAGAGCCTATCTTATATGTTTCCCACACCCTGTACATACAGATTGCCCACATTAATCCGGACCTTCACTCTGAATAAGAGCCTATCTTATATGTTTCCCACACCCTGTACATACAGATTGCCCACATTAAAAATCATCCTACCTGCATCTACTGCATGTTATGAGCCTTTAAACATCCATGGAGGTGCAGGCTGCTTGCAAACAGGAAGTGCCTTCTGACATATCCGCTCTGCATTCTGGAGTTGCTGGACTTTTCCTGACCCCAGCTCTGCTCTCTCTGTTCAAAGCACAGCTACAACCCCGCCCCCTGCACTTTTGACCCCTCTCCTCTCCTCAGTAAGTGTGATACTACTGAGTCAAGATGGCGGCGCCCGTATCCTAGAGTGCTGAACAGAGTTGCAGGCCAGTGAGGGAAAGAATAAAAAGTAAGTGACTAAAAACGTTAAATATATTAATTTTAGATGCTTGGGAATAATTTTTTTAGGGGTTTGGGCTTTTCATTAAATGATGCTGAAGGTCTGGTTTAAAAGCAGCAGCCGAACTTGCCCCAAAGCAGAGCGGCCCACCGGGCATTGTGCTGGGTCTCCCTATGGCCAGTCCTCCCCTGCTGGTGTAATATTCCACTACCGGCAATGTCCATGCATGGGGATCCCACGTGTAACGCGCTAGCTCTGAATATTCCATCAAACCTCATGTTTAAACTGGACCTTCAGCGTCATTTAATGAAAAGCTCAAACCCTTCAAAAACTATTCCCCAGCATCTAAAATTAACATAGTTTACATTTTTAGTCACTTATTATTCTTTCCGCCGCTGGGCTGCAACTCTGTTCAGGACTCTAGGATACGGGCGCCGCCATCTTGCCTCAGATGCATCACATACTGAGGAGAGGAGATGGGGGGAAAAGTGCAGGGGGGCGGGTTATAGCTGTGCTTTGCACAGACAGAGCAGAGCTGGGGTCAGGAAAAGGTCAGCAATCCCAGAATGCAGAGCGGCACAGTCAGAAGGCACTTCCAGCCTGAGACTCCATAGGCTGCCATCTTGGATTTTTAAAGGCTCAGAAAATGCAGTAGATGCAGATAGGATGATTTTTAATGTGGGCAATCTGTATGTACAGGGGGGGGGGGGACATATTCAGGGTGAAGGTCCGCTTTAAGCAGATACACTGTGAATCTCCCCACCTTCTCCCATAGGTCCCTGGTGATTCCATTGTACTTGTGTGGCGGGCAGTGCCACCTCCTGCATCCCTGTATGCAAGCCCCTGCCCATCACAGGTGGTGCTGCCGCCGATCAGGAAAGAGGCTGTGCTCCCATTCATTATTATTAGCCAGTTAATTATATACGTGGGCAAAGAAATCTGATTGGAGGATAGCCACACCTGTGCCGTGGTAGCCGGTTGAGGGTTTCACACAGTGTGGCATGCCAATTTTTCCCAGGGTTTGGACCACTTTAAATGATTGTATCAGATGCTATTATAAGGAGAAAGTAGCGTAGTTTGAATGATTTCAGCACATTAAATCGGACCTTTACCCTGAATAAGAGCCTATCTTATATGTTTCCCACACCCTGTACATACAGATTGCTCACATTAATCCGGACCTTTGCATGAATAAGAGCATATCTTATGTTTCCCACACCCTGTACATACAGATTGCTCACATTAATCCGGACCTTTGCCTGAATAAGAGCCTATCTTATATGTTTCCCACACCCTGTACATACAGATTGCTCACATTTATCCGGACCTTCACCCTGAATAAGAGCCTATGTTATATGTTTCCCCCACCCTGTACATACAGATTGCTCACATTAATCCGGACCTTTGCCTGAATAAGAGCATATCTTATATGTTTCCCACACCCTGTACATACAGATTGCTCACATTAATCCGGACCTTCACCCTGAATAAGAGCCTATGTTATGTGTTTCCCACACCCTGTACATACAGATTGCTCAAATTTATCCGGACCTTCACCCTGAATAAGAGCCTATCTTATATGTTTCCCACACCCTGTACATACAGATTGCTCACATTAATCCGGACCTTTGCATGAATAAGAGCATATCTTATGTTTCCCACACCCTGTACATACAGATTGCTCACATTAATCCGGACCTTTGCCTGAATAAGAGCCTATCTTATATGTTTCCCACACCCTGTACATACAGATTGCTCACATTTATCCGGACCTTCACCCTGAATAAGAGCCTATGTTATATGTTTCCCCCACCCTGTACATACAGATTGCTCACATTAATCCGGACCTTTGCCTGAATAAGAGCATATCTTATATGTTTCCCACACCCTGTACATACAGATTGCTCACATTAATCCGGACCTTCACCCTGAATAAGAGCCTATGTTATGTGTTTCCCACACCCTGTACATACAGATTGCTCAAATTTATCCGGACCTTTGCCTGAATAAGAGCCTATCTTATATGTTTCCCACACCCTGTGCATACAGATTGCTCACATTAATCCGGACCTTTGCCTGAATAAGAGCCTATCTTATATGTTTCCCACACCCTGTGCATACAGATTGCTCACATTAATCCGGACCTTTGCCTGAATAAGAGCCTATCTTATATGTTTCCCACACCCTGTACATACAGATTGCTCACATTTATCCGGACCTTCACCCTGAATAAGAGCCTATCTTGTATGTTTCCCCCACCCTGTACATACAGATTGCCCACATTAATCCGGACCTTCACCCTGAATAAGAGCCTATGTTATATGTTTCCCCCACCCTGTACATACAGATTGCTCACATTAATCCGGACCTTTGCATGAATAAGAGCCTATGTTATATGTTTCCCCCACCCTGTACATACAGATTGCTCACATTAAAAATCATCCTACCTGCATCTTCTGCATGTTATGAGCCTTTAAACATCCAAGATGGTGGTTCATGGAGCATCAGACAGCCTGCAAACAGGAAGTGCTGCTCTGCATTCTGGGACTGCTGTCCTCTCCATGACCCCAGCTCTGCTCTCTTTGTGCAAAGCACAGCTATAACCCCGCCCCCTTCACTTTATCCCGCTCTTCTTTTCTTAGTATGGGATGCTTCGGAGGCAAGATGGCGGCGCCCGTATCCTGGAGTCCTGAACAGAGTTGAAGCCCAGTGGGGGAAAGAATAATAAGAGACTAAAAACATAAAATATATTAATTTTAGATGCTGGGGGATAGTTATTTAAGGGTTTGGGCTTTTCATTAAATCATGCTGAAGGTCCGGTTTAACTATTTAAGTTAGTGTAACAGCGCAGGTCTGATGAAGCGCTCCTCACCTCGTAAATTTATGACACCACTGAATAAAACCAGCCCTGGAAGGGTTAACCCTCCTTGGCGCAGCGCGGTTAGCATTACCTTTTGGCTGGCAATGTGTCTGGCGTTTAACCTGCGAGCATGAAGAAGCCGGATTTGAGGCCCGCGCTCCCCCGCTGCCTTGTTTGGGCAAAGTATGCAAACACGGGACTCCTGCGCGATCTCATGCGCTGCGGCGCGCCCTGCGTGTCGCATAGAAGCCTTAATGGTGAGGTGGAAATCTTCCAGCACGTCTTAAGGACGAGCGCACTTGTGCTGTTTACATATCGCAGGGGACATATGAAGAAGAATCACCATTTCATGGTCCCGCTTCCTCTGCGATCCACAAATCTCGCTCTCCACCTGTCGCTTGACGCAGATTATCTCTTGCTTGTATCACTTTGTACTGCACCTTGGCGGATGGTGGTGCTTTAGCGATAAATATTCCGCTGCTTTACTGAAAGTATAATGTTGCCAAATTAATTTTGCTATGTTTTAGAATGCAAAAAAAAAACTATAGGGGTTATTCATGAAGGTCTAGCGCCAGGTAGTGCTTCGTAGCGGCCGGCAGCGTCTGGTGAACGCTGGGCGCTGTACGCAAAACCACATTTATCCTGTAAACAACCACGTGGGGAGGGCGTCAACCCCCCACAGCCACAAAAACAGGACCACCGCACCACCTGCTAATCTGACTATACATATCCTTTATTTAAAGTTCATAATGGGCAAACAAACACAGTTAAAAGCCATTTAAAAAACACAACAAATACACACATGACACCATGATTCTATAAGACACTGTACCAAAAGTATATACATGGATTCTGATCAAAAACAAGTAATATGGCCTACCCTCAACACAATCAATACATAATCCTAATCCCTCCTGCAAAAGTGCAATACTGGGCTAGGGCTCCATATGCCCTTACCTCCCTTAAATTCCAGCACCAAAATAACGACTCCGAACCACCATATCTTTGGAAAGATTAAAATTTAATCGGCCACAGGCAAACATATAAATAAGTTGCACGCAATTAAAGGGCCCCCCCTTTTTGTTCCGGGTCTGAGAAGCCTAAGATAAGACAACCAAGGGAGGGGGGAGAGAGACAAACGCGCCACAAAGCGGAAGCCAACGTAAGCTCGGCCGCGTACCTCCTAGGCTTAACTGAGCTAACCACCAGAAGACAAAATTCCCCCTGTCCCCCCCCCCCCCCCCTCCCTAATTGATCCACCAAATTCCTTATCTTACCAACCAAAAACCTTCCTGGCCTGTTTCCGCTGGAAACAGCTGCATACCCAACCAAATTAAACCTGCTACTCAGACCCGAAACCCGAGAGGAGACCCGCCAAACAGCTGTGACAATTACATTACAAAAAATTAACCCCGTTATATCAAGAATCCCCCCCATACACAAAGGATCATAAATTAACATATAAATAAAATAAAACATTTCTTCTTTTTATTTTTTTTATATATAACAAACAGCATCTAACAGTAATAAATAACATTAAAACTGAAGCACCCCCAACAGGTGCCCATAACAATAGTGCAAAAACAGAAAGAACATCCCTTATTTTATTTATTTATTTTTTTATCAACATGTACAAAGTTAATCTGTATAACCTACCTCACAAACACCCACACAATAATACCCCATTCCACCAGAACCCTGGACGAACAAACCCAACCATAACCAAAAAACAGGGCGGGTGGGTGGGACTGCTCGTCCATCCAAGCCAGGGGTCAAAAGACGAAGGGGAGGAGGGACGAACGTCCCTTTATACTCCCCTTCCCTTTGATGTCACTTCCCCCGGTGACCATTTCCACAAGGCTGGTCTGCTTCTGGGCAGGAACGCAGGCCAGTCGTGTGGGCTTCCCTCCTCAAAGGGACGGCGCCTTCTATATAGCTGTGCAAAAAACTACTAACCCTGTGCAAATGATTACTGTGCAATTAGCGCTGATCCCCTGCTCACTCACAGGAATATCCCCCTACATAACCCAAAAGTGCCAGGTGCTTGCTTTATATTCTAATCAAATAACCCCATAAAACATCATTAAAGTGGAGCAAAACCCGGAGGGGAAAACCATAACCACAATCTGGATGAATATAAAAAGTTTGATTTTACATATTACCAGGGTAGTACAGTGGAGGCAGGCAAAGGGTTAAGTGAATGAGAAATATAAACTGGCCTCGTCATCTGGTTGTAGTTGTAGAGAAATGCTGAAAAAGTGATAATTAAACAACAACATTTTATTTATATTTCAAGTATAGAGCAAAGGTATGTCCAGAACTGTCATATTATTATCAGTATAATGAGAACTACTTGTTAAAGTGGACCAACACCCAGGATTTTGACTATCCTGGGTTTTGGTCCACTTCGGGGGTGTGAAACCCCCCAGAAAGCCCCAAAAACTCACCTCACCACGCTCCCACGTGACCGCGCCGTCCAATCCCCGCCGATGGACAAGCGGGTGACAGCGACGGACAAGACAGCGCGCCCGCCGCCGCCTCCTGCACGTCACTCTTACAGGACGTGCGCCCGCGCCGGGCATTCACAAACGGCCGGCGCTGGCGCGCGCACGGGTAAGGTAAGGTGTTTTGGGGGTTTTGGGGGGGTTTCACCCCGCGGGACATCCCGATCTCGGATGTCCTGCGGTGAGGGAGGTGATCGGCCCGGGAATCTTATAGATCACCCCTGGGTGTTGGTCCACTTTAAATTGTACAGTGTTAGGCTCTGTTCACACCTCTCCGTTGCATTAAGAGCAGGCGTTTTGTATCTAAACAAATGCTGCGCTTTTGGTGCATTAAAAATTAGTTTTGCATTTTTTTTTAAAGAAAAACGTTTTTTGCATAATAAGTAACAAAGAACAACATTTTTGCCTAATAAGTAAATAGTAAAGTCTATGGCAACGCAAGCACAACACAGATATGCCCTTCGGGCATTGTCCCAAGTCTCCCTATGACAAGTCCGCCCCTGCCTGCTGGGCACCACTGCTTTGGAGCCAGTTGGGCTGCTACTTTTAACACCCTCATTCAATCCCTGCACCCTTAGTCAGCCTTTAAGCCCACTGTACCCAGCTTCAGTGTTCCCACAAGCCAAGGAACCCCAGCCCCTAATTCTATAGCCCCGGCATCATGGTTGGGGGGCCTCAGCAGGGACGTGCCGGGCTGGCCAGGGGCTGGCAAAATCCAGGGCTGATTTTTGGCCTCAGTCCGCCACTGCTTAGGACTATTACTAACCCAGTTATTATTTTTCTTCTGTACAATTATATGAGTGGTTCTCATAATACTGAATGATAATATTTGACAGCTCAAACTAGTTCCGACTCCACAGCCCGAACTAGTTCCGACTCCATGACTCTGACTCCGACGGCACAGCCCAAACTAGCTCCAACTCCAACTCCATGACTCTGACTCCGACGGCACAGCCCAAACTACAGTAGCTCCGACTCCATGACTCTGACTCCGACTCCACAACCCAAACTAGCTCCAACTCCACAGCCCAAACTAGCTCAGACTCCATGACTCTCACTCCACGGCTCAAACTAGCTCCAACTCCAACTCCATGACTCTGACTCCGACTGCACAGCCCAAATTTGCTCCGACTCCATGACTGACTCCGACTCCATGACTCTGACTCCGACTCCACAGCCCAAACTAGCTCCAACTCCAACTCTATGACTCTGACTCCGACTCCACAGACCAAACTAGCTCCGACTCCATGACTCTGACTCCGACTCCACAACCGAAACTAGCTCCAACTCCACAACTCTGACTCCGACTCCACAGACCAAACTAGCTCCGACTCCAACTCCATGACTCTGACTCAGACGGCACAGCCCAAATTAGCTCCGACTCCATGACTGACTCCGACTCCACAACCCAAACTAGCTCCAACTCCACAACTCTGACTCCAACTCCACGGGTCAAACTAGCTCTGACTCCAACTCCATGACTCTGACTCCGACGGCACAGCCCAAACTAGCTCCAACTCCACAACTCTGACTCCAACTCCACAGCCCAAACTAGCTCAGACTTCATGACTCTGACTCCACGGCTCAAACTAGCTCCAACTCCATAACTCGGACTCCGACTCCACTCCTTTCTGTTTTGCTGTCCCTTATTTGTCCCTCTGTGTCTACCTCTAACACCAAGTCCTCTCCTGTTTTCCAGATGACAGATCCACGGTGCTACTGACTGATGCCGACTTTGGAGAGTCGTCAAAACAGAAGTCATTAACAGTGACACACACGGTGCATTACCAATCTGTCTCTCAGGCCACGGGACCGTTGGTGGACGTCTCCGATGCTCGACCCGGAACAAGTGAGTACACGCCTATCATCTGGGCATTTCTTTATTATCGCATAGTGGTTTAGATAATTACTTATATATATATAATTAATAATATATATATGTTTGTGTGTGTGTGTGTGTGTGTGTGTGTGTGTGTGTGTGTGTGTGTTAGGATGAATAGATTTGATTTAAAACATTAGAAAGACAGAAATGAATACCTTAAAACAGACCTAAACCCTCTCTGACAACCATACCTCATGGTCTACAATTGAGGTGGATCCAGAAACAGTTGCACACACTAGGGGAAGCTGCAACTCCTCCAGTTTGCAATTATCCAGCCATTGTGGCTCCACCAAGTCCTCTTGGAGAAGTATTTTAGCACAGCACACATTGACCTTTCTTGGGGGAACCCATGCCGGGGCACATCCCAGACCGCAGGGAGGATGAGGATGTGACCGCCTAGCACTCAGTATGCCAAAGCTCTGTCTGAAGCTGGCCTGTGCATTACTTTGCCTGGCTTACAGCGTTGATTGGACAAGAGCCCACACACAAATTGTGGGAATGTCACTAAGGTAAGTTTTAGGGTTGATTGGGGAGGTTTCACACAGCAGGGCATCCCAAACCTGTCACTCTGGCCATTTCTTTCTTAGAAAGAAGACATCAGGCTGTGTGGGAATTTATTTAAAAAAAGATAAATATATATTTATATATATACCACCCATTTTTTTAGGGTGGGAAAGAGGGACAATTGTTAAATTAAGCCACACGCCCTCATTGAAGGATGGATAGGGCAGTTCTAACAGTTACAACAATATATACAGTTTGAGTAGGCAAGTGAATCATTTATTGATGTAGATCTGCATGCTACACCTCAAAGAGGGACAAATGAGAACAACGAGGGACAAGGGGACATGGACTCAAAAATGGGACAGTCCCTCCAAATGAGGGATAGTTGGGAACTCCTGCATCTAGAAATTTCATATGGATTTTTAATATAATAAATAGAGCTTTCAAATTTTCAGTCTTTTGCCAGGATTTTTTTAATTGGATTAGATAAATGAGAACTGTCGCCTAAAAAAGGGGAGACCTAAAGAATCTGCTCAAAGAAGCGGGTATCTGTATCTCCTATGCAGGCCTGGACTGCCCCACCGGTTTTACCAGGAAATCCCCTAATTGGCCCCTGGGCTCAGGGGCCACTTTAAGTGCCTTCATCACCAAAACTGGAACTAGGCCTATTTTATTTTTACCCCCCCAAGTGCACACGCAGAGACAATACAGTTTGACCTAATATCTTTGTGCAGGGGCCCTGAATATAAGCATCTAAGAATGGGGTGGGCCCCCAGAGCCAGTTATACTGGTGGACCCCAGACACCCCAGTTCGATACCACAATTTGAGGCCAATTTATCACTAGCGCCTCATAGCATCACTTGAGCATCTGCAGAGAGACGCTATTGGCGCCTCAGCCAAATCGCGGGCCACAGGCAGATGGGGCTGTTCAGGTTTGACACTGTAGGCTACCAGTGGCTCTGTGTCTAGCAACAGGAAGCACTGGTAGGGAGGGCCAGAAATCATTTATTTTTAACATGTAGGTGAACAGCGCCAGCGCAGGTGCTGTAAAACCACGATACTCAGGCTTACAGCGCCAGGTGGAATACAAAAAAAGGCTTTAACTGGGGATGGCAGCACAGTGACTGCAAACACATGGAATGACATTGGGAACATACAAATGACATGACACGTGATTGGTAGGCATGAAAACGCAAGTTAGCAGCGGGTAGCTAAGTACAGATATGAACACAAAAAGCATTCAGAACAGGCCGGGGATCCTAATTGAAGTCTATGGAAGAACGTCACGGAGCGCCTTATGTGATGTGATGCTGTAGAGAACACAGCGCTGGCGCTAACAACAATTTGATACATGGAACGTTACATGGCGCTAGGAGAGGTGCTAAACTTGCTGGTGGCGCTCACGAAAAGCTTTTGCTGCTGCATGTCACTACGTGGCGTTAGCATTCATTAAACCTGACCAACACCATTTTATCTTAATGGGTGTTGATCCCGCTGTCTGCTGATAAGAAGAAGCTCGAGGGGGCATCCAGAACGCTGGAGCCACAGCATACAATGCTCGTAATACCTTCATTAAGAGCCAGCGCTGGGAAAGGAGTCCCGCGATTGGCCGTGGGACGGTCATGTGGGCCGTAGTCGCATCCTTTGCGCCGGTCACCGGCAGGATCTGACCACATGACCGCTGCGCAGCCAATCGCGGGACTCCTTTCCCGGCGCTGGCTCGTAATGAAGGTGAGTATTACGAGCATTGTGTGCGGTTAGGTGCAAGGGGGGGGTTCTGGATGCCCCCTCCAGCTTCTTCTTATCAGCAGACAGAGGGACCAACACCCCATAAAAACGGGTGTTGGTCCGGTTTAAATAAACCCCATACTGTCGGTTTAGGGCAACATCATCGCAAGTCTCTTCTCTGTAATCAAATGTCATCAAATACTTGATGCTGGGCCTCCATCCATTCATTTCAAGCATGGTGAATTATTTACATTTTCTTAATCAGTTGGAATTACGTTAAATAATACATTGGGTTATTTTCTGAATCTCCTAGCGCTATAACTAATTAACTGAATGAGTAAAACATAATTTGCAAAATTCAATTAGCAGTTTGTATTTCTCATTTTACAAATTGTAATATTTTTAATAAATGGCAAACATTAACTCCTTTCTGCATTATTTCCATGGCCAAGGGGGCAGATTTATCATTAATGTGTATCATTATCATTAATGTTACTCCTCACCAGTGAATAGATAGGTCTCTAATGTATAGGAGGCTTTCTAAGTGATGTCACTGGCTTTTTTAACTACCTGTTCCCCATATATTAAGGGGTTTATTTAAGAAACGCTAGCGCCACGTTGCGGCAGGTGTTTTTCCTGAGCGCCACCAAGTCATATTCATGATGCAATAAAAAATAGTTTAGCTCCATGTAGCGTTCCATGTATCAAGAGCGCTGGGTACTTTGTTAGGGCTGGCGCTGTGTTCCTTACAGCGTCACATCACATCAGGCGCTCAGTGTCCCATTGACTTCAATTAGCCATTCCAGTTTTTTTTTGGTGACTTCTGTTTAGCGTATTTAATTTATTTTTATTTTTTTTTGTGCGCAATCAAGTGACACCCCGGCCTGTTCTGAATGTTTTTTTCGTTCATTATTACTCAGGTTACCTGCTGCTAACTTGCTTGCCAATCATGTGTCATGTCATTTATGTCCCCAATGTCATTACATGTGTTTCTCCTCCCTCCCCACCCCAGGAAGAGGGACCCTACGCCATTTATTTTTTTTGGTTTAACCATTTATAGTGTGGATAGTTGTATTTTATTTGTAAATGTTAGAAAGTGCTCTTTTCAGTTTGGAGGGTCTCCTGGGCAAGAATGAGGGGCTACCGATACATATGTGGTATCGCTGTAATTGGGAGAAATGGGGTTTTCACATGCAACACGGTTTTCTTTAATAAAATAAATGTTTTATTTAAAATAAAGTAGACAGTTTTCTTTTAAAAAAATTTTTTTGTTTTTTATATTCAAAAATATTTAAAAAAACAGTAGGAAAATTACAAACAAGACATTTCATGTTAAAGCCTAAACTCTGCTTATCCATCCTTGTCCCTTCAGTTTTGTCCCATCCACCCCTCTACCCCTCAGCTCTGCCACATCCCCTCAGCTCTACGCCTCTTCATCCCTGTTCTCCCAGCTTTGCCCATCTCCCCCTCATCCTTCCAGCTCTCCCAGTCTATCCATCTTTCTTCCAGCTCTGCCCATCTACCTCATCCCCCCACCAGCTCTATCCAACCATTCCTGTCCTTTTCATTTTGCCAATCCATCCCTCTTGCTCCCAGCTATCTCTCCATCCATCCATTCCTGCCGTTCCTGTTTAGCCCATCCCTCTTTCTCAATACTCTACCCATTCATGTTGGGCCAAAAAACGGGTTGGAGGGCAAGCAGCTTTTCTTAATTTTGGCCATGGGATTTATAGACCCCTGACCTGCAACTCTCCACCGCAAAGGGGCCCATCGAGACCATGCCGCCCAAGGGCCCACATAAACCTGGAGCTGACCCTGACTCCTGGCTGGAGGTATTGTGCAGTGTGGCCACGGCCCACGCATTCTCCATTTAATGGGGGATAAGGTAAGGTTTTAATGGGAACTCAGAGGGGAATCAGGTGAAGTCTTATAGATTCCAAGGCTGCTCAAGGTGGGTTTTGGCATACCTTCCACCTTTTTGGGGTGGAAAAGAGGGCAATTTTTAAATTAGACCACGCCCCCTCATTGAGAGTTGGATAAAAGATAGGTTGTAACAGTTACAACAATATAAACATAGGCAAATGAATCATTTTTTGATGCAGATCTGCATGTTACACCTCAAAGAGGGACAAATGGGAACAACGAGGGATAGGGGGACATGGGCCTTGATTCACTAAGAGTTGAAAAAAATTCTCATGGTAGTAAAAAATTCAATTCATGAGAAAAAAACCTGAGAACTTCACTGTTAGTGAATCACCAGATAGGAAGACAATTAAAGTCAATGGCACTTTTTTACCCCTTTTTACCTGTAGTAAAAAGTGCCATTGACTTTCATTGTTTTCCTATCTGGTGATTCACTAACAGTGAAATTCTCAGGTTTTTGTTCTCATGAATTGAATTTTTACTACCATGAGAGGTTTTTTCAACTCTTTGTCGAGGCCATTGACTCAAAAGAGGGAAAGTCCCTCCAAATCAGGAACACTTGGGAGGTATGGTTTGGTCCACTTTAATAACCTCACCAAGGACTGTAAGTGGTATTTCTGGGTTTGGTGTTAATACTTTAAATATCTGGTTTCCATTTTTGAACATTTGCAATATCATTATGGCAACTACTGATCCCATGAGTTCCATTATTTCATGACTTTTCCTTCTTGGTGCTGCAATGTCAGTGCTGAAGATTCTAAATGATGGATGAGTGGCAAATGTAATTCCTATAAATCTCTCATATTGGATGGATGCTCCGTACCTGCGCCTCAGCTCTCTCTGGCTTTTCCAGGCAGCATTATTCTCTCTCTGAAGCCTGGAAGTAGCACGGCGGGGTGCTCAGACACTCTATAGGCTAATAGCTCTCCTCCGGGCAGCCTCTCGGGGGTTAAAAGTCATTTTATTCGCCTCTAAGCACGGCTCTGTCTAGCCAGGCTAAAAATACTCACTATCTCTGCGGCAGATCTGACATCTCCTAAGTAGAGGGAATTCTCAGAGAATGCAGGCACCATGCGGGCACAGGCGGGCACACAGAGCACAACGGACACAGACACTGGCATCACGCTCCTGCTGGCTCCGTGTGCCCGTCTGGGCTTCTCAATGGCATTAGTATTATTCTACTTTACACTCTCATACCCTTCATTCTGGTTCCTGGGTGTAAATATGTAAAGTATATAAACATTAAGCATTTTATTATTTGTTATATATCTGCTATATATTTAACTGTATCATTTTATTATCTATTTATTTCATATATATCTGTCTTTCAAATTGTGGATGTATGTTTTGCTTTAACCCTTTGTCCCTATCATCTATCTATCTATCTATCTATCTATCTATCTATCTATCTATCATCTATCATCTATCTATATATCTTTCTGTTTGTCTGTCTGTCTGTCTGTCTGTCTGTCTGTCTCTCTCTCTCTCTATCATCTCTCTCTCTCTCTCTCTATCATCTCTCTCTCTCTCTCTCTCTCTATTATCTATCTATCTATCTATCTATCTATCTATCTATCTATCTATCTATCTATCTATCTATCTATCATCTATCTATATATCTTTCTGTTTGTCTGTCTGTCTGTCTGTCTCTCTCTCTTTCCTATCTATCTATCTATCTATCTATCTATCTATCTATCTATCTATCATCTATCTATCTATCTATCTATCTATCTATCTATCTATCATTTATCTATCTATCTATCTATCTATCTATCTATCTATCTATTATCTATCTATCTATCTATCTATCTATCTATCTATCTATCTATCTATTTCTATCTCTGTCTGTCTGTCTTTCTTTCTCTGTCTCTCTATCTATCTTTACATCTATATTTACATATCTATCTATCTATCTATCTATCTATCTATCTATCATTTATCTATCTATCTATCTATCTATCTATCTGTCTGTCTGTCTGTCTATCTATCTATCTATCTATCTATCTATCTATCTATCTATCTATCTATCTATTTCTATCTCTGTCTGTCTTTCTTTCTCTGTCTCTCTCTCTATCTATCTTTACATCTATATTTATCTATCTATCTATCTATCTATCTATCTATCTATCTATCTGTCTAGCTATCTCTCTCGATCTATCTATCTCTACATCTATCTCTCTATCTATCTATCTATCTATCTATCTATCTATCTATCTATCTATCTATTTCTATCTCTGTCTGTCTGTCTTTCTTTCTCTGTCTCTCTCTCTATCTATCTTTACATCTATATTTACATATCTATCTATCTATCTATCTATCTATCTATCTATCTATCTATCTGTCTGTCTAGCTATCTGTCTCGATCTATCTATCTCTACATCTATCTCTACATCTATCTCTACATCTATCTATCTATCTATCTATCTATCTATCTATCTATCTATCTATCTCTACACCTTTCTATCTATCTATGATGATCTACTGGTCTGTGGTCACTTACCTTCCTCACTCACTTGTAAGAATTAATCTCTAGATACCTATTTTCATTTTCCTCCCATTTTTAATATCTCTATGTATCGGTTTATCTCTATTTACCCTCTGTTCAGCCTATGTCTGTTTGTCTGTCTGTCAGTGTGTCTCAGTGTATATTGTTCTGTCTCTGTATCCTTTCAGATTTGCTGACTTTATTTCTCATTTCTCCATTTCTTAATCAATATGTTTACTTAAAACAGAACAAAACCCGGGTTTCCATGCCCCGGGGGCATCCTGAATTGGGACTCCCCACTGTGTGAAACCCCCCAGAACACCCTGTAAAACTCACCTCTTTCCATTTCAACCATGCTTGCGCTGGCTCTCGTCCAATCAGAGCCATTTGCCGAATAACATAGTTACTCTGATGTTCATTGGGGACCACAGTTGTGCACATCCCTAGCAGCAGGCATGCTCCCGCCTCAGCCTGTTTGAATGGCTGTTGTGGGAGCGCGCGCACTGCATGGGATGCACCCGCGATTACTCCCCATTGTAAACAATCAGAGTTGGTTGCTGAATTACATGGGCACGACAAACAACTCTGATTGGATGAGAGCACATGGACCGTTGGACTGGGGAAAGGTCAGCTGATACCAGTGTTCTGGGAGGTTTCACACAGCGGGGCATCCCAGATTAGGATGCCCATTGTGTGAAACCTCCCACATCGCCGGGGGATGGCCAGCAGCTGGCCCTGGAATCTTTTAGTTTCCGGGGCCTGCCACCCTGGGTTTTGTTCTGCTTTAATGCCATGTCTCTGTTATTTTGTATATATTTTGTTTATTTCTGTTGCCCTGTTCTGTTCTTTCCTGTATTTTTCCAAATGTTCCCATAAATCTTTCCTTCATTCTGGTTCTATATATCTCTGTTTTCATCTCCCTTACATCAGTCACGGGTTTACCATTCTGTTGATTTTTTTGTATTTCATTTGCTTGTTTGTTTTTTTTTTCTTTTTTTCATTATTTTCTTTTTTTTTCCCTCAGCATCATATGATAAGTATCTGCTTTTGCTTAAACCACAGATCCAACCACTAGAAAGAATGCCAAAGCTGGGCCGGCAGCTCGGAACAGATACGCCAGCCAGTGGACACTAAACCGCCCGCACCCCACAATATCTGCCCACACACTGACCACAGACTGGAGGCTGCCCACTCCCAGAGCCACCGGCTCAGTGGACAAGGAGAGCGACAGCTACAGTGTCAGCCCTTCACAGGACACAGGTAAGTGACCACATCTTACATTGTATGATATCTAAGGAAAGCTTCATCTTCTGACACATTAATCAAGGGATAGCGCCTTGTAAGCGACAGGCAGCGTCTGGTGAACGCCGGGCGCTGTACCCAATCCCACATTTATCAAAGCCAATCTGGTGAGCGACTCTAACAGCGCCATGTAGCGTCCGATTCATCATCATAGACGGCTCAGCGTATACTGCCGGCGCGATATTACCTGTCGCTCTCCCATACATTTAAATGACGTTACTTTTCTTCTCTGTAAACAGGGTTTTCTCCTGGCCTCTCCTGGCCTAATAAAGGTAATTTTTGAACATTTTGTGGATTGTTATATTTTTATGCAGAATTGTCATTACAGGTCTGGCATTAAAGTGTTGATGTCACAGTGTAATAACAATGTCATTCCATGTGTTTTCGCTTTGTTACAGGTGTATATGTGTTCAAAAACAGACTTTAATCACACAGCTCCAGGCTACAGTGACACAATTTTGAGGCAGTTTTTTTGATGAATATGGTTTGAGTCAATCACTGACCAGTCGCTACCGTTCGCTCCCATATAGCTCTGTACTGATGTTATAGTGACTCAATTTCATCAATGCCGGCCAGCGACTGAGGCGCTCGGTAGCAGCGAACCATAGCTGATCACAGCGACTACTAGCGGCTGCTCTGAGCGCCTCGCTACAGGCGCTCATCTGCCGGTACCTGGCGCTAGTAATGAATCAGCCTCCCACTCCCATAATTCGTTTCTTCAAAAAGTCAGGACATTTGGGCCAGAAACATCCATTATCCAGTTGGGTTTGAGACATATTTACCTAGTCAGGGCTGGCCTTTGGGATGTGCAAGGTGTGCCATTACACATGGCGCTATGGTCAGGGGGACGCCGTGCAGCTGCACCTGCTCGATTGATGCCCTAACCCGCCTGTCCTCCAACACAACCGCCCCCCTCCCACCCGCTCAGTTTATTGGTGTTCGCTTCCCCACAAGCTCGTTTTACTGTTTTTATTTTGGAGGATGTTACTTGAAGCTACTTTAGATGCAGAGTTGGTTGGGTCAGGAAGAAGAGGTGCCATGCTCACTCTCTGTTCTGCCCTATAAGTGGACTAAACCGGCTGGTTTCCGATCCCCGGAGCATCCCAATGTGAGGTGCCCCACTGTGTGAAACCATCTGGGATTACCGGCATATCCACATTG
Organism: Gastrophryne carolinensis; assembly: GCA_027917425.1. Classification (NCBI taxonomy): domain Eukaryota; kingdom Metazoa; phylum Chordata; class Amphibia; order Anura; family Microhylidae; genus Gastrophryne; species Gastrophryne carolinensis. The sequence continues at coordinate 496,313,679 of CM051236.1, forward strand.
CAAGAAATCCCACGGAACATGCGCAGGCTTTCATCCAATCAGCAATCTATGCTGTATATATTAATGCAGGGCATAGAATTATTTTTGTCTGCAGAGCGCCACATAGAGAGTGGGGAGCAGCTGGCATCCCTGGTTACCCTCCTGCGCATCAGCTAGGAAAGCTGGGGATGTGGCCTGTGAATGCGTCATGGGATTGCTTGTGAGGTAATTATACCAGTGATCCTGGGTGGTTTTACACAGTTTTACACAGTGGGATACCCTAGGGATAGGTAATCAGCCGACTGTGGACTTCAGGGCCAGCAAATATGACTGCTGGCCCCTAGCATCATACCTGACACTGGAGAAACTCTCCCACTTCTGCATTGCCTCCCCACCGGTTGCCAGTTCACCACCCCACATGGGTGGTCACATGGGGCAATTGGAAGCCACTGGCTAGGGACTGCTTCCTGTCATGAAGCTTGATGCTAGAATTTGTGCGGGGGCTTACACCAACCATGTGGGGCAGGAGGCCAGTAGTGTGTTGTGGGGACGCCATCCTGTAGTCTTGTACAGACCGCCTTTCATCCTTAGGCCGGCCCTGTACCCATCTGGGAAACTTGGTGTCACGGTGAACTTAACTGAGGTCAGGTCCCGCGGTGTTTCCGGGCGGTGGGCCTGGACTCTTCTTGTCTGGCGGCCATGCCGAACGCCGCCTTGAGCGGTGCCGGGCCCGACCATCTCCTCCTCTTGCCACTGCATCCCTAGCTTCTCTGCATGTGCGTGCGCGAGCAAGTCTCTCTTATGCCCTCCGGCGGCGCTGCACACAGTGCAGTCGCCGAAGGCTGAATTCAAGGGCCAATGAACCCAAAGAATGTTCTGGCCGAAACGCCCTTCAGAATTCAAACTGGGCAATCAACCCAAGAGTTGTGTAAGCACCAATCAGACACACTCCCCTTGTCCAATCCCGTTCGGTTTAGCCCTATAAAGGTTTTACCCCTCCAGTGTATCAGTGCCCGTGATAGCGTTTAGCTGGGTGTGTTTAATCCTGAGATTTCCTGCTTAATTCCGTTGCCCATCTCGTTCTGTTTGACCATCCCGTGATAGCCGCCTGGACCGACTCTTGCTTGTACTCTGCCTCATCCCTAGTGCCGCATACCTGTGACCTCCCCGATTGACCTTTGGCTTGACCTCGACTCTTCTCTTGTCTCTCCCTTTGGTTCCGTGCTAGTTAAAGACCGACTAACCGTGTATGACCCCGGCTTACCAGACATTGTCCAGTTTTGGCTTTGGTTCACCCGCCTTCACCCCTGTAAGCCCACATCTTTTGTTCTACGAAGTCCTGGGGGCAACCGTGTCCGGGAGGCGTGTAAAACGTCCTGGCCAATGGGGGCTTGACTATAGGTGAAGCTAGCAGCGGACATTAGGGGTTGTGGGCTTACCTAGAAGGCGGGTGTCCCACGGGCCTGACACTTGGCGGTATATGAAGCAATGATATAGGGCATGAAACAAGCACTCTGGGGTCTGAAGGGGGTGCTGAGGACTCAGGACAGAGAGGCATTTGGCTGAGGAAGAACAGACCTGGGCATCCATGCAGCATTCCAGCGTTTGGAGAATTTTTAGTATCCCAATTCCCGGGGATAGATTCATCGAACATGGTGACTTTCCCATCAATACAAGTTATGGGAATTCATATGTTGTTATATAGAAAGATGTTTTACTTGTTTCTATGTTTGATTCATAACTCCGTCCTCACAGTGACCTCATTTAACATCTTCTTTGTAAGCCCGCGTTGAGCACAGCGCAGCGATGAATATAATCTAGAGATGGAGAAATGTGAAATTCTGATTAGAGATAAACACGTCTCCCTCTCTTGTATTCTTTCCGAAAGTAAATCTGCAGTTTATTGCTGTTCCTATGGTAACTTAATTTACCAACAAAATAAGATTAGAAATCGCATTACAAGATTATATTGATGTGTCTGAATTGCTGTGACTGCAGACCATCCGTATACTCACAAAACAATATTTTAGTTCAGTTTTTGCAAGCGGCAGTTATAGAATGCTATTCCTTGGAGTCACTAGGAACCTTGAACAAGACAATTAACATAGAAGGTTGACGGCAGAAGGAGACCATACGGTCCATCTAGTCTGCCCTTATGTCTTTTTGCAGGTAAGGTCTCCAGAACTGCACAAAGTATTCTAGCTGTGGCCTTACCAGGGCTCTATACAGCGGCATCACAACCTCCCTCTTCCTACTGGTGATGCTTCGAGCTATGCAGCCGAGCATCCTGCTTGCTTTTCCCACTGCCTGGCTACACTGTCCACTCATCGTGCAGCTATCAGTAATCAGTACCCCTAAATCTCTCTCCTCCGAGGTCCTGGTTTAATTAGTCAACTCAGTCTTTTAATAGAAGTTCAGCCCTTCCCCTGAAAGTTGAAACCTACTATACAAGAAGGAGGTGCACCACAAGAATAAGGAGATGTGCTCACTAAGACTGAACCACTACAAAAATACAGGGAGGACCGTGTGCAATCCACCGCATCCGTCCCAAATAGGAGCACCAACAGATAAAAGTATACAAAAACTTTATTCACAAAAAATATATATTTACATACAAGCAAGGGACTAACAATAACAACCACAAAGACAGAGTTAAAACAGCTGCATCTTCCCATATATATGTGTCCCCAGAAATAAACACCTTATAATATCAATGGGAAACAGTATCCCCAAAGAATCCCTTCTTCCTACTATTAAAGTATTTCCTTCTTCCTATTAAAGTAGGTCTGGGTATTAAATTAAAATATAAAGTGACTAGTGCTGTGCATATTAATATCTAAAGATATCCTCAAAACATTTAAATCACAATGTATGTGCATATAAAAAAACACTATTTATACAATAATATAACTCTTATATATGACAATCCAACCATCAAAAGAGATAATTATGGACGCCAATCAATCCAAATGTGCAAACAAACAAGTGTAAATAATTAAATCCACAGATAAAGACTATTACCAAACCAATGGATGAGCATAGAAGTGGCAGCACACCTGTTTCCACATAGAACAAACATTTTTGTTCTATGCGAAAACAGGTGTGCTGCCACTTCTATTTGATGGTTGGGTTGTCATATATAAGAGTTACATTATTGTATAAATAGTGTATTTTTATATTAAAACTTAAAGTGGGTCAAAACCCGTGTGGCTGGGTCCTGGAATCTAAAAGATTCCAGGCCTGACCGCTAACCGACCCTCGGGGCATCCTGCACTGAATGCCCTTCTGTGTGAAACCCCTGGGCCACCTGTGATCTTACCTGATCCCAGCAGGTTCCACAATGCGATTCCTCTTTCGGCTGCATCCCAAGCACCCCTGCATTCTCGCAGGCAGCACACATGGCGAACAGCATTCCAGGGATTCGCCCAGCCGGCTGCACCCTCATCATGGTGGCACTTTTGAGAGAGCCAATCGGCTCTCACAAAAGTGCCACAGGGCATGGATGCCGAACCAACAGCAGCGTCTGCCTTCTCAGGTGGGGGTGGCCCCAGCAGATGAGCAGTGGACCCATTTTTGGGTTTCCATCCGCTTTAAAGAAATACTGTAGGCAAACCAATAGATGTTATTGCTATCTCCCTAAGTTCCTAATCACTGCCATTTTTTAAATATTTGAAAGCAGTGCTGTCATTCATGAGAAATCTTACCTTTGATCTATCCTTGTTTTTTTTCCTAGCTGACCTCCCCAGTGGTAGGCGAGTCAAATGTTCTTTTTTTTATTACCATATAGGTGGGCTGCTAGTGTTATGTAAGTTCTGGCTGGCAGATAATGTTTCATTGGAGTGCCTGAGTCTCCTGCTGCTGCTAGGCAACACCTGATGCCTTAGAAGGAACTTCAATGCTTTATGTAGCTGGAAGGTTCTGGAGCATTTCTGCTTTACACACACACACACACGCTGCCAACTGACTAATATGTATTTTCTTATTAAAACCCCTATTTCATTGCTAAAACCCAGCTGTCAGAACCTCCTATAAATTCTCCTGCACACACTTGTAATTTAACTCTTGGGTGGAGAATGTCTTTAACTTTTACTTCAACTCTGTTGAAAATCCCAACACACTCCAAAGTCCACCATCAACGTTTCAGATTCTTTGGTCCTTATGACACCCAGACAAGCAGGCTGCATGCACACCAATCATGCATGCCATTACATTACTATCCCCCTCCCTTTTTGTGTATGGGTGAGTATTTAAACTAGCTTTAGAAAATGAGAGGTGTGGGACTCCATAGGTGTGAAACACATCATCTGAACCTCATTATAACTCAGTGTTGGACTTTGGGAGAGTGTTGTGGTTCCGTACAGTATAGGAGTAAAAGTCTAAAAGAGGAACATCGGCTTCTATGCCAGCCCTGGAGTCTAAAAGACACTAGGGCTGGCCGAATTCTACTCCCTTTGGCTACCCCATTGTGTGAAGCTATTGATCTTCAGGGCTTTTCCAGGGGACGTTGAAGAGTTTTGATTTGTTTTTGCATTCAATTATATACTGAGGTTTGGAATACTTCAAGCTTAATTACCAGAAAATACTAATGGGGAGCTCTTCTTTTTTTCACATCTTAAAAGTAAGACTAACCTTATGATTTTCTGTTTTCCATAGACCGAGCGAGGAGCAGCATGGTCTCCACAGAAAGTGCCTCGTCTACCTACGAAGAGCTAGCGAGAGCATACGAGCATGCAAAAATGGAGGAGCAGCTGAGGCATGCCAAGTTCACCATCACAGAGTGCTTCATATCAGACACATCGTCAGAACAGCTAACTGCAGGGACTAATGAGTATACTGACAGTCTGACTTCTAGCACACCCTCAGAATCTGGGATATGCAGGTTTACTGCGTCGCCCCCCAAACCCCTCGATGGAGGAAAAGTGCAGACCATGGCGGCTCCAAAGGCACACCGGCCAGGTAGGAGTACATGACCTAAAATTGTCTAGCTGAGAACAACTCGTCGTGCTTGTTGGCCATTTTATGTTTTTGGGAGACCTTTGTACTGTATATATTTTTTTGGATAAAGTGAAACATTTAAAACCAATTTAAAGTTTTATGCCAGGGAGGATTCTGGCCCACGGGGACAATAAACACATTCCCTCATACCATCAGTGGGCCCCTACATTAGTGAGTGAAATCTTTTCCGCGCAGAGCTGTAATGAAAGACAGGAAACTGTCAGCTTGTTATAGGTCATGTGGGGCACAGGAAACCAGACTGGGTGATTAGAAATGCCCGATTTTCAGACTCTCTATAAGCATTATTACAGATGGGCATCCAAAATTAAGATGCACTGAGGGTGTAGGATATAACCCAGTGTACTGCAATTGGCCACTTCGGGTAAGGTAGACTGGAGATTCTCTTTAAAGTGGAAGTCTCGTCAAAGGTTAACCCTCCCCCTGGCGCTGAGGCAGGATGGAGGGGTGTGGGGATGGTTACAAAGAAAACCTCATTTTTCCCATCGCTCCAGATCCTTGCCTCTGCCATCTTGGAAGAAATCACAGAGTGGCACCCCCCCGGCTCCGTGTGCGCTCCCACCTGCCCATTCACGTGAATGGGTGGGTGGAAGCGTGTAGGAAGCCGGGGGATGCTACTTTGTCTCTTTCTGTGTGGTGGCCGCACAGACTCACTAGAATGCCACTGGACCGCGAGCGAAGGCTTCTTTTTCATTGTATCCTGCCTCAGCGTCAGGCAAAAGTCGCAGGTTTGACTGTAATTCTGCTGTAAAGGGGATTGGGTTTTTCTGAAAATACATTATTTGGCCAAAGATGACCTTTTTTCATATTGAGCACAATGTTTCACAGATATCTTGGTTGTATTTCCATGCAATTCGGGGGCATTTAGCAGCTTTTCCAAATCAAAACACTCAGTTTCCCTCTATAGGCTTTGGTTTGTGTTTGGATTGAGGTCCACCTAAATCTATTGTTTTTTTCCCAAAAATGTTCAACTACCGTACTTCCATACTGAACTGAACATATCAGAGCGACAATTAATGAGGAATAATCAGAGCCATTACTGCTTACAATATATTAAAGGGGCGCTACTGTAGCCATTGTTAGATTTTCAGGCATCAGGATTGATTTTTATACCAGATGTTTTTTTTATATTGTTGTGGAAACAGAATAATAACTTGTTTCCCTCATCTAAAAACCACTCGACCGTCAAATACAATGACAAGCAGCATATTTAACTCCAAGCCCCGGCAATTCCTCTCCCTCTGGCTTGTTTTCCACGCATGCTACTTAAAACAAAGCGCTAAATTTCAGTTTCATGGGTTTGTAATTTTAATTATGGTTGGGAAACACCTTACATTTCCTACATCTTCGGACAATGGGCGACTGAGCCTGGAATACTCTGCGCCAGATTTTCAGAATCTATTTGTAATGCCCAGTCAAATAAGAATCAACACAGTTTAATAAATGATTGTTTAGACTCCTTCGAACCTCCAAAATGGTTTTTAGCATCAAACTTCTGATGGCTTCTTATCTGTTTGTTGACTGGTGGGGATCGATCCAGAGACCTGCTTTTTCCCCATCACTTTCTCCTGTTGGCGGCTGCCTTTCCAGAGCACCAGATGATCCGGCAGGGCCCTGACCCTGGATCACCATTAGGGCAGTACAAGAGATCCAAGATTAATACGGCATTTCTGAGTTGCCTGGTGTCCTTGGGGTGTATTATTCCAGGTTATATTTGTTATTTGGCCAATAATCATCGGATTTGATAATATTACAGTTGAATTGTGTTTTACCTAAAGCAGTGGTGCTATACCCTCCTCCTTAAAGCGGAACAAAACCCTGTGTGGCCAGCAGGGCTGGCCTTCCTCCGGAGCATCCCGTTTTGTGATGCCCCGCTGTGAGAAACCCATCAGATTGCCCATAATAATTCACCTCTTCTGGTCCAATGACGCATGTGTGTCCTGTGCGTGTGGTGACTCCCCAGTCCCAAACCCAAGTTCCATTAGAATCTCAAGAACTCGTGACAGGTCGCCCCACGTCTTCCGGCCCTGGTAGTGGCGTGTGGGTCACATTTGGTCAACAATGGACAACACCAACAGGCCAGTTTTTTCAGATAGCCACACTGATGCACCAATACAATAACTAGTGCACAGACAGCGTTAGAGACTAATGACCTAACCTGTGCATCAGCGTGGAAATCTAAAAAACATGGCCTGCTAGCAAGGTGCCCTAGTCTTAGCGTGTGCATATCACTCTGATTTTCAGGCCAACATTTATTCCCCTATCAACTTCAAGACTTTATAGTCTTAATTTTTTAAGTATAATACAGCGTATTAATAAATGAATATTATTACTGAGCTCCCTCACCATCAGGATAAGATAAAGGTGGACACATCTGTAAATTGTGACTCTGCATGGTCGAAAGTATTATTTGGGTTTCTATGTGCAGTGGAAACTTAGAGGGCAACCGTGTGTTTTCTTGCTTTCAGGGAGAAAAAATATGGTTTAAAATGAACACTAAAACATGGTATGGGAATCTTAAAATGTCCAAATCAATTTGCAGTAACTGTAAGCAAGAAGGGCCTAACAAACAGAAAAAGAAGAGACAGCGAAAAAAAAGCATCCTCTTTGGAGCGTTTGTTAGCAAAGGGTTTCATAAATCACTTTGGACAGTTCATTACTACAGAGCTTGGATGTCTGTGTTCCCAGGCATCCAAGCTTACTGGAGATGGAGATGACCCTTAAGTGGTGCCCAGGCTGTGATGTAACCATTATAGGATGTGCTATTTACAGCTTTAAATACAGTAATCCAGTTTACCCAGTCACAACCAGCCAAGGTTCCTGCTGGGAATCAGAAATGATCTATTTTAAGCACAGTTACATGAAATTCGTGTTTTGGGAGGCGAGGAGAACTGACTTGGTGCTTGCAAGATGTTTCCTTGTACAGTAACTACCATGTGGGCTGAGGTCATTCAACAAGGTGCAGCCTGGATCGCACCACAGAAATTAAAAACCAGACAGACCAGTAAAAAAATGTTTGTAGCCTTATTGTTTCTAAATTGAGGTTTTATATCGCTTACTGAATTTAACTAACACATTCTATAGATTTACTATAAAGGAATAAACCCTTAAAAACGACCAGCATGGAATGTTACATGGAATTGTACAATGTTGTCCGCATTTTCCCATCCGTGCACTTGTGAACACACTTCCATGAACACACAAGTGCATAAACACTAAATTAGTGACTAAACACACGTGAATTACCCTCTCGCTTGCTTGTTCAAGGCACCATTGGTAACAGCGCCATATACTGAAATAACTTGTTATAACTGTAAACTGCAGTGAATCTGGCAAAAGTCCCAAAATCACATTCAGAGACAAGCAGAAGCTGTTGCAAAGTGTCGTATCTCCAACAGTTTTACCAGGTTTCATTGCTGTTGGTCTGGGTTTTCTCCCAATCAGCAGGGGAAGATTCCACCCTGTGACTGGGGTAAGGACTGGCGTTACTTTTTAGGACAGGACCTTTGTTTTTATGAAGTACAACTCAATACAGATTACTTCTAAGCAGTGGTAAGTAGAGGTGGGATGAGCAGAGGTGGGATGTGCAGAAGGATTTGAGGAGGGTAGGGGTGAGCAGAGGTGAGATGATCAGAAGTCGGAGACGTGAGATATGAAGGAGTTAATGAGGATAGGGGTGAGTAGAGGTGAGGTGAGCAGAATGGTTTGACGAGGGTAGGGGTGATCAGGAGTGGGAGAAGGAAGATGTGCAGATGGAGTTGAGGAGGGTAGGGGTAAGCAGAGGTGGGATTGGAGAGATTAGTAGAGCAAAGCAATGGTAAGCAGAGGTGGGAAGAGGTGATAAATGGGAGGCAGAATTGGGCAGAAGTGAGATGAGCAGAAGTGGGCAGAGCTGGCACAGTGGCAAGTATTGGCGGCACACAAGAACGAATGCAGGAGCACACCACCTAACACTCCCAGTATTGGTCTTTGAGCCATGCCCCCTCTTAACCTGCCCATGGTGCCCCCCCCCCCCCCCCCCCCCGCCCGTAACAGAATTAGATCATGATTGTGTATGATGGTTCGGTCATGTTAAGGGTCTAACCCTCAATAGTGGGAGGACTAGGTAGGGTAATACACCTTAACTACTTTGTTTGGTACTTTCTGTTAGGCTTGACCTTATTTGCTCTCCCTCTCTATATATTACTAGAAAATGTACCGTCAGTCAGTCAGTGTCAGTGTGTTAATTGGATTTGTTCCAAGGGTGCCCAGGAGGCCAATCTAAGACCTTGTTTTTTTTTTTTTGTTTACAGGGCAATCACCAGAAGCCCTATATACACCGACAGTTATGCACTGTTTATGTAAATTGTAACGTAAATGCACATTAGAAATAAGCGAAAAACTTTTAACATCCTAAATACCTAATGGCCAAAGAGTTGTCGTGTCATAAGACTTCATGATAGAGCCTGTTTATTAACAACTTTGGCAGTTTTATTGGCAGGTGACTAGACAAAGATTTTTACCTGATCCAACTCTGGATCAGGCAACATACAACTGTCCATGCAAAAACATGCAGAATACAGATTTATGCTACCTGCAGTGATTGGCCTTGGGGCCTTGTTTACTGGCATTGCAAATGATAGCTTAACAGGAAACTGTAATCATTTAAATGGCATTGTTTCATCTGAGTTAATCAGTGAAATTTGTGGAAAAAAACTTCTTCTCCAGCAGCACATCCAGTAAGGATAGTTGCTTCCGGCACATGGAAATAACATGTTTTAATGCACATCCTGGATCCATTACACAGTTACATTAGAATAACTGGAGCATCAGCCTTTAGATCCAAGTGATGAGAAGGCATTCTAGTTGGCTCTAAAGAGCTTAAAAATTCAACTGGATACTGCACAATCTGTTCTGGATCTATTGTGGTGTCAATGGATTTGTAGGAATAAACAATTCCTGGCTACACCTTAAGAACTTGTAAGTTTATTGCACTTACCACATCATTTCTTGCAGCCAAAACAGATCTTTGACATATCCAGTCAGTTTGTTAAACTGAAAGCCAATGTCGGGGAACACTGCTATTCTGAGGTGCTTAGGTGACTCTACAGCCCTGCATAAATCAGCAATGAGCAATATGAGATCTGCATCTTGTTGGACTACGATAAGCATCAGAAGCAACTGGGAAAACTGCAGAGCAGATTCATTTTCAAAAATATTTGCTCTCATGTTAGTTGTAAGAGCAAGCCTCTGAACTTGATGCAACAGCGATGATGCCTTAAAACCAGGCAAACATTATACTGGAGGACTAAGTGAACCAAAGGGAACCATCAACCATGGTTTCCTTTGGTATTATAGGCAAGGTCTGCCTGAAATCACCAGCAAGCAAGACAAAAGCTCCACCCATTAGTTGGGTCTTATCTCTTAATTCTCTCAGTGTACGATCTGATGCTTCCAGAACATGGCTATGTGTCTTGGTGCACTCATCCTAGACTTGAGATTGAGTTGACATTGACTTAAGATATGGGCATCTCCCGAATCTGCAGGAATATTGCCGACTGGTGCGTGGAATGTGCGGTTCTGCCCCCACCCATACTTTTAGCCTTGGCAAAAAGTAGGTTGATAAGAAATGTTATGCTAATTCTACCTGGAGCATCGAGAAAGAAGAGACCTCCAGAGCCTTTTTTAAAGATTTCAAGTAGCCTGTGATATGCTAGCTTCTGATCTGGAGCTTTGTCCAGCTGAGACTCTTTCAAACCGACTTCAGCCAACAGCTGTGTTTTGTCATAACTTGTTTCCCTAAGGTAGATACTGCTTATGTCAGCAGCACCACGTCTTGTTGGGGAGGTCATACTAAACTCACTTAATTTTTTGCCAGCCATGTGAATGACTTTGTCCTCCAGTATAACTTGCCTGGTTCAATATGGCATCTGTGAAACTGAGTGAGGGGTTATTGACCTCATGGCAAGCCACGTATAAAACATGATCTGCCATATCAGCAGCACCACATCTTGTTGGGGAGGTCATACTAAACTCACTTAATTTTTTGCCAGCCATGTGAATGATTTTGTCCTCCAGTATAACTTGCCTGGTTCAATATGGCATCTGTGAAACTGAGGGGTTATTGACCTCATGGCAAGCCACGTATAAAACATGATCTGCCATATCATGCCAGTGTGTATCCCAAACAGCATTTGTAATTGCTGGGGCACAGCAGGTAAGAATTATTGCAAGCAGTTCCCGTCCCTTGTCAGAGTGGCTTGTTGCTGCCTCATTGAGACAGTCATGCAATCTTCAAGAAGGCCAAGCAGTTGGCAAGCCTCATGGTATGAAGCACAGACAGCGCCATTGACTGTCTTGAGACATTCCAATGAGGTAGGACCTTTGACAACATGCAGAAACATCCGCAAGTAAAAGCAGTCGTGGTTGTTAGGACGCACATTATATACTCGTCCAAGAACATCAGCACAATAGATATCTGGCTGGTCCTGCACAGGAGTGCCTTGTTTTTGCCGTTGAAACTTCTTTTTGGAGATATTCCAAATATTCCTTGCAAAACTATCATGTTGGCACTCAGCAGCTCTTGCAGCAGCATGATGTATCTGATCAGCTTGCTGTCTGGCCTGAGATTCCTGAGGAGTTTCAGAAGCTCGAGCAGCAGCATGGTGCATCTGATCAGCTTGCTGCCTGGCCTGAGATTCCTGAGGAGTTTCAGAAGCTCGAGCAGCAGCATGATGCATCTGATCAGCTTGCTGCCTGGCCTGAGATTCCTGAGGAGTTTCAGAAGCTCGAGCAGCAGTATGATGCATCTGATCAGCTTGCTGCCTGGCCTGAGATTCCTGAGGAGTTTCAGAAGCTCGAGCAGCAGTATGATGCATCTGATCAGCTTGCTGCCTGGCCTGAGATTCCTGAGGTCTTTCAACAGTTTGAGCAGCAGTGTTTCCTGAAACATTTCAGGGGCTTGAGCAGCAGTATGCTGTATTTTATTGATTTTCCACTGTGCCTGAGTTTCCCGAGATGTTTCAGCAGCCCTTGCAGCAGCATGATGTTCTGATAAGCTTGCTGCCTGGCCTGAGTTTCCTGAGGCGTTTCAGCAGCTTGAGCAGTAGCATGCTGTTTTTTATTGATTTTACAACGTGCCTATAATGACCTCACCTGTGCATTGCTGGGGAGAGCTGCAGCTCTGGTGACCTCACCTGTGCATTGCCGGGGAGAGCTGCAGCTCTAATGACCTCACCTGTACAATGCTGGGGAGAGCTGCAGCTCTAATGACCTCACCTGTGTGCTTGTGTGGAGATTCTCCCATTAATTTCTATTCTCCCATTCATTTCTGGCAAGGACGGGACCTTGGCTCTAACCTTCCCGGGCACCCAATGTACCTGCGTGGCAAATTTGGGGTCAAACGGTTCAGGCTTTCGGAAGTCTATAGAGGACAGACAGACAGATGGACAGACAGACATTGATTTTTATTACATATAAATAGACAGTATAATACATTCATGAAACTGCCACAGGCCCCCACTGTGACAATAGATGTAATGTCGGGCCCTTGGCATCTGCCACTAGCACCAAATTAGCAGTATAAGGGATTTCTTGATTCTATTGATTCCGCTGGAGTAACTTTATGTCTTGTAGCGGCGTTAAAAGAAATAATTTTATAAAAAAATGTTGAATCCGTGTGAGACACCATGTGTGCCCATGATGATTTATAAAATGTATTGTCACTCATTAAAATACAAAATCATAATACATTTATTTGGTGGTTATAGCGAGTTATATTTAATTTCGGAAATCTTTTTATATTTTGTTTCTTTACAATCTTATTCTGCTGTAACATGGGTTTCATCACAATGTCTAAACTCCTAATGTGGCCTAATGTACATTATTTTAGCAGACAATGATGGAAACTTTAAAAAATGCCTTTGAAAGTGGAAATGCCCTTTAAGCATTAACTGTTTTGGATATCTACCATGACCAGTATCTGGTTTTATAGCAGACCTCCAGTCAAAAAATTTAAGCTTAGTATATTGCTCCCCTAAAGCACCCTCTGGCAATCAGTGATGTAAGCTATTTGAGAGGGTTTAAAGCAGAACAAAACCCATCAGCAGCAGCTGGCTTTTCCCCGGAGCATCCCGAATTGGCATAATACAGCTGTGTAAAACCCCCCCAGATCGCAAGTAAAAACTCACCTCTCCAGCTCCAATGGCGCATGCTTGGGCTCTCATCCAATGAGAGCCACCTGCTATGACTACATCATTCAATCGGTGGCTCTTATTGTTTACAATGGGGAAAGTGCGCTGCCGCATCCCCTGCATCTCATTCAGATAGGCTGTGACGGGAGCACTCACATCTCCGGGGATGCGAATGTGTATGCTCCCCATTGATTTCAATGAGATGGCGTAGTCACAGCAGGCAGCTCTTGTTGGCATGTGCCATTGGAGGTGAATTTTTACTGGCCAACTGAGGGGTTTCATACAGTGGGGCCGATTTAGGATGCCCCATGGGCATGGAACTGCAGATCAACAGAGGGGCGGCCTAGACGAGCAATTCACTAAAATGTATTTTTTGACTAGAGGTCTGCTTTAAGTAACTGTGATACAAATCATCTGCAAGCATAAATGAACAAAAGACTCCTCCTTGGTGAAATGGGCAACATATCATCCCGATCACTCAGGCGGTAATGTCCTGCAACATAAGAGGATCATTATCTTTTTAGTTAAAAATATAGGAAGATGATCCCAGAAAGAAAGCGGATCCTCGCCCGAGGCCAGTTTTTCATCATTCTTCAATTATTTATTCAGCAAAGTTCCATGTTCACCTCAACAGGTGTCGAGTGATACCCTGGCGAGATCTATTTTCTATCCCACAGCTATGAGTAAGCAGTCCATAAAACCCCTGAAGAAATGTATCCAAACACAGAGCCACCACTACAGTAAATTGAAAAATATATAGATATTCTTATTGAGTAAATCACAAAATCAAACTGCAATTAAAACATACACGGACAATAAACAAGACATTAGGCTCGATTCAGAGACACATTCGTCTGGACTTTCGTAGCTGTCTGTGTATGTTTTTGTGTGTGTTTGTCATTTTTTGGGGGTTTTCTGTTCGATTTTCCATTCGTACGTTCGTTCACGCTAATGCGTATATGCGCTTTCGATGAACGAAACGAAATCGGATCATTTGCGTTAGTTCGGATCCTTTTCCCATCAAAATCTGATATTTTGCATTCGTTCAGATAACTTATGTTATTGGTATGGGCTTGCTTCTCATTCAGAGAGCTGATTGCCGAGGGACCACCGCCCTATAAAACCGTTTCATTTGCGATACACTTACCGGACCATTTTGCCCTCGGCCACCTTGCTTTGACCATGTTTTGCAGCTTTGTGGAGGAATATGAGCGCCTTCAGCTACTGGGCATTGCATGTATCAGCAGGGCCAAGGCCAGATTGCACCGGCGACGCATGCATATCGATCGCATGCATGACGTTGAGTTGTCCGAGCTGACCAGACTTAATCACGCTTCTCTCCATAAGTTGTATAGTGAGCTGCGTCCATGGTTAGCCGCACCACAAGGAAGGGGCAAGCTATTTCAGGTATGACCAAGATGCTTGGCTGCCTGCAATTTTTGGCGAACGGCTCGTTCCAGAGGCTGGGTGCCCTCTCCGTGGGGATCTCCCAGCCTACGCTGAGCCACGCGCTATCCAAGTTTTTGGATGGCATGGCTACCATTAGTCAGAAATATATTTCATTTCCAGACGACATGGTAGCCTGGAATGCGCTTAAGTTGGCTTTTTATAATATCGCCGACATGCCCGACGTCATGGGTGTGATTGATTGACAAATATTTTTTTTTTAAAAAAGCCAAACGCAAAGTGGCATTACTGATTAAAAAAAACAAAAACAAAACCTGTTTCTGTGTCATTTCCTTTTCAAAATACATTCATTAAGGGTTGGTTACCACAAAACGAATGGGGCAATAAATATTTAGAGATGAAGATTCGCAGGACCGCAAAGGGATTTGGGTAAGTTTTAGGGGTGGGAAATGCAAGAAGAATGAGACCGCCAAATGATTTGGGTAAGTTTTAGGGGTAGGAAATGCAAGAAGAATGAGACCCCGAAGTGATTTAGGTTCGCCACAATGGTGATTACTCACTAAACAAACATACAAAACAACTTGCCAAATTGCCAACTTGTATCGGCACGTGTGTGGTGTGTCAGGTGGTGGATACACATTTAATCAAAAGTCTGGAGATTCACGTGGTGAATTTGATTGAAATTATTTGAACTGTCCCGCGGAGAATTGCACATTGCTGTGCGTTTACATATATTCTAGTTGTTGGTGACAGACTCGGGTCTATTTCTCCCTGCGTTGAGGACTATGTTATCTTATCTAATTATATAAAGTCTAAATTATAGGGAATATAACTGAGCGCGGTTCCACAAATTCATTGTTGTTTACAACCTTCATATTTGCCTGATTTTTGAGCAACAGAAAAAGCCAGATGACTAGTCCGTTCCATTTGCCATTAATATAGATACAGGTGAATTGCAAAAAAATAGAATATCATCAAAAATTTGTATATAACACAGAAATGTTGGCCAAATGAAAAGTATGTAGAGTAAAATCACTCAATACTTACACTCTCAAGTTTGTATTGACTCAATATAATATATGAGTTAAAGTTTTTCAACTGAATTACTAAAAATATACAAATTTTTGATGATATTCTATTTTTTTTGCACCTGTACACCAAGATCTGAAAAAATGAAAAACTTCACGGGCAGCTCGTATTGACTCAATGGCAGCCAATCTGTAAACCGAGAATTATTAGTTATTCTGCTCCCGACGCCGGCGAGCCTGCTAGTATTCCTGCGCTCCCTAGTTTATGATCCCTTGTAATAATTCAGTATTTGTTATGGCGCACTTGCTCCCCTGTCTTGGTGACACATTGATCACACACTCTGGCTGATCGTAAAACAGAGACATTTCTTATAGCCGGTGATTTCCCGCTCTGCCTTTTCTTTGGCTGTTTTTTTTTTTTTGCAGGTGACTTTTTCAAAATAACCAAGCAGCGGCAAGGCGAGGCCAGACCACGCTATTAATTATTGCTGATTACTGCTCGAACGGAAGACATATTGAATATATTAAAAATAGATGTAGCAGTGCTTCATTAATATGCTTAATACTGGTTGTTTTTAAAGGCTACGTTTCTTATCACTACAAAATTACATATTAATGAATACGCATTTATCTTATTCGTTTGTTAGCTTGATGCAATCGCTAAAGATATACTGCTGACCAACCTAAAAAGAAATGATTCTTTTAAGCTTACTCCTATTAAATTAAAAAAAAAGGCAGAATAGGAGCACTTTAAAGGTACAACCTAGACAAACAAAATAAACAACACAAACTTACCTCTTCTTCTTTTGAGGTCTTCTGACGTGCGATTACCACCATTCTTAAAATGACGTCCTGCAAGAATATTGATGTGAATATTAAAGTGGACCTACACCCACCGCTGATCCGTCTGGGAATCTATAAGATTCCCGGGCCGATCAGCTCCCTCCCCGCGGGGCATCCAAAATCGGGATGTGAAACCCCCCCGGATGCCCACAAACCTTACCTTCTCCCGTTCCAATGCCGCATGCGCGGGCCGCCGCCACGCGTCCCTCTAGCAGGGCGCGCACCCGCGCCGGCCATTTGTGAATGCCCGGCGTGGGCGCGCTCCCTGTAAGAGGGACGCACGAGAGGCGGTGGTGGCGGCCTCAGCTTGTCCGTCGCTTGTCCGTCGGCGGTGAGGTAAGTTTTTTTGGGCTTTCTGGGGGGGTTTCACACCGATCAGGGTGTCCCGCAGAAGTGGACCAACACCCAGGATAGTGAAAATCCGGGGTGTTGGTCCACTTTAAGTCCTAGTGCCGCCTTTGTTACTGTGACTGGAACATGACACACTTTTACTGATGGGGCATGTCTGGATCTTTCTTGGTGCATTCCCTTGTCTGGTGGACACGGGGGCCCATGTGGACACCGGTTGACCCAATTCTGTTGAGAATTACGCAACCTTAAACTCTTTGAATCAGCTGTGAAGGATATGAGGTGAGTATGAGTTCTTTGTTTTGTTTTCCTGGACTGTATCTTTAAAACAGACCTAAATGTCAAAATAAATAAAAGTGGTCCACTCACCCCCGGCCATGGTCAATCAGTGCACTCGGCTTCGCACACGTCAAATCAGCTTAGACTTGGCTAAGACTCTACTGAGGTCCAAATCTAGTTTAGAAAAGCTGAGCAGGGCCCAGCACGTTGGCGGCCGCTACCCTCTAATAAGGTACATGCCTGCTCCAGCCATACACAAATGCTTGACACTGGCTCACCCTGCTGAAGGTGTAGACAACATCGGTTGCAGTTCACGCATGTGCCTTTGGATTAGGTAGATGGTGAGTTTATTGGGTGACCTGGGGATTTTTATACAGCGGGGCATCCTGAATCTATCTGGGGGGAGAGAATCAGGCAGCCTTGGAGTCTTTTAGACTCCAGGGATGCTCTTGGTCCACTTTATTGGCATTCGGATTGGGGAGTTGCAGAACCAGAATATTACAAACTTCCGCAGATCTGCACCAGAACAGAATAGAGGAAAATTCAGCTCATCACGGCTCTTTATATTTCTCTCCTGCTCCCCTCTATCTTTTTTTTTTTTTTTAATTTTTCCATGTCTTCCATTTTCTTCTCCCTTTCTCTACCATTGTGTGTGAAAGATAGATAGATAGATAGATAGATAGATAGATAGATAGATAGATAGATAGATAGATAGATAGATAGATATGTCTATTTGTATGTGTTTCTGGGGCACGAACCTGAAACCAGGATGGCATTTACCACAAGCTGACCCTGTATGCTGATAGAACACAGCATCCCAGTAGTAGTGTCTACTCCACTGAGGCTAATTTTCTCCTTTATCATCCTATACTTTTTTCAATAGCTCATTTAGTTGTTTCTTTGTTATTGCTCTGCAGTTGAGCAAATGTACTGAACTGTTTCTAACTATTGTAAATAAAACATACACAGAGCTAACTTCTTACAAACTCACACAAAGAGTGTCCAAATACAGTGTCCATATGTGCAAATAACACAACAATAAAGTCTTTCTAAATTCTTCAACCACGTCCCAAAGTGCATGTGCTCCAATTCTTCTGTGCTCTTAACACCCCTATGTGCAGATCCTTACCAGAAAAATATCTTGGACACAGCCAAACAGGATGATGAGTGGATATTCCTCCACATCAGTAGATGGTCAGCTTAATTTCAAATCATCCACATCCAAACTTAATTCCCACATTAAGTTTGGATGTGGATGATTTGAAATTAAGCACATGCACTTTGGGACGTGGTTGAAGAATTTAGAAAGACTTTATTGTTGTGTTATTTGCACATATGGACACTGTATTTGGACACTCTTTGTGTGAGTTTGTAAGAAGTTAGCTCTGTGTATGTTTTATTTACACTATATTTGGAAAATTGGGAGTTTTCTGACACGTTGAGTTTTACCTAAAAACAGTTTTTTCATAGAGATTGTTACGTTGTAATTTAGAAGCGCGGTGTTACACAGTTATTCTTTGTATGTTTCTAACTATTATGTTGTAAAGTGCCATATAAATCACTGAAATAGAAGATAATCATTTAGTGCTACTTTTGGCAGAGGTAGAACCATGTACAACTCAATTCCTTTACTTTCTTTAGAATGTGGTTGATGTTTTAGTTACAGGTGGAACCTTTGTAGATAAGCTTGCTGATGTGCTTCCTATGATCTCAGTTGTAATCTTAAACAAAGAGTGTTTGAAAAGTCACAATATGGCCTCTTGGCACCTGCATCAATGAAGTAATAAGAAATTTTCCCTGGGACAAAAAAAAAACAGACCTCTACCAGATTCACAGACAATGAAATCTCAACTAAAAGCTCCCACTAATCTTTTTTCCAATATCTCCAAAAATCTAATTTTCACTTTCAAGCTCACAGCTCAAATCCATCAGGAAAAATAGGTTTAAACAGGATAAACAATTATTGGCGGCACAGCGGATCTATTTTTAGGGCTCATGATGGCTGACGGGATGCCGTAAGCGCACAATTTCATGCTCTGGTGACGGTGACGAGATACCTACATAATAAAATTAGGCAAACGGCTACCGTCGGAGAACAGAGTTTTTAATATGATTACTAATAACGAACCATGAGCTAATCATGTTACATATTATTTATAGAATCAGTTTTCCTCTCATATTAGTGTGACGTACAAAATAAAAAATGGGAATAAAAATATGCTAGTGGAAGTATATGTGTTACGCACTGGTGCAAGGAGGAGCAGATTCCTAAGGTGTTTTGTGTTGCATTCTGTTCACGCAGAAGCCCAACATGTTCCGGGAAAAGGTTTCACATACTTGAATGATGTTCGGGTTCACAGCGAGCAAAGGTCTAAGACTGAGTTTTCCCTTTTGTGATTTTAGCTGAAACTGTCCCATTTGTGCACTCTAAGAGGTATCTGGGCCTTGAGCTCCCTCCACAGGTCCTAGTGATGGCTGTCTGGCCTAGGACTAGTTCAGCAGTTCCACTGGTTCTGTTTCCATTTGTCTAATGGAATTTGAAGAGTTGACATTCACATATTTTGCTATTTAGTATAGAATCATACAGATGAAACAGTCAAGCTACTCTTGAACAAATGATTAATATAATCATAATAGAGGTGTAGGTTTGTTTGTATAAGCATAAAGCTACCTTCCACTATATAAGTTGGGGGGAATATATGAAATGCACCATCAATACCACCTAGGGAGCTCCCTCCCTCAGTTTCTGGTGATAGCTCCTTAAATCAATACATTTGGTATGGAAGCAAGGGTTAGCCTATATTTCCTGAAGTTTTGGCTGGACTTTTAGATCAGCATAAGGATGGGGGAACTGGTAGTTGTCCGACTATGGCCAACACAAGGGACAGACAAATAGCAACAAAAGAGAGAATTTGAAATAAGAGAAAGAGAGTAAGAAGGAAAAATAAACCCCCCACCCAGTGATCCCACCCAATGGTTCCATGGGTTCTGACTGTCTTACTTCTGAGCCCACTGCTGGTCCTCCCTCCTGTGTAGGCTCACTCCCAGAACATGGTTCTAGCTGGTTTCTAACTTGTATAGCTTCCTTTCCCTCCCATCTATTACCCAACCACAACATTGGCTCCACTTCCAGAACATGGTTTTGGTCCTAGCTGGTTTCTAACTTAAATAACTTCCTTTTCCTCCCAGCTATTACCCATTCGCAACATTGGCTTAGCTATGCACCTACCTCTACCTCTGTGTGTGGACCCCTTCAGACTTCTCAGGGCACATGTTTGACTAATTAAATATTTCATACCTATCTCCAGTACTGCTGTTAATGATCACACTAGTCTATGCTGCCTATGACACCATGGCACTTATAGGAAAATAATACCTGTCAGGTTAGCTCTTATCCCTAATGGCACTGCTGAAAATAATGACCTTCAATAGTTCAATCCATCATGTGTACAGGTACAGGTCATCATAATTTACTTGTCCCCACAGTAGGTGAGCAGACCTCAACCTCCCATGAAGTTTTAAAGAATATTTAATTTTTCCAAATCAGCTTCATATTGCTTAAAATTAGTGTTGGGTGAACCCTTATGTGGGATACCCGAACATAAGACAAAACCATGAAATCAGTGAGGACCCAAACTTGGGGGGGGGTCTGCCTCTGGTGGCCCCACACCTGAGCAGAGGGGCCACTAGAGGCAGAAACGCCCCCCAAATTTCGGGTCCCCATTGATTTCAGTGGGGAACAGTTCGAGTTTGGCTGAAGCTCGACCAACTCGTGACTGGGACTATACAAAAAAAAATTGGTGGTGTTGAGTAGGGGGGGGGCACTTTTAATGAATGCAGAGTGTGTAGCAGGAAGCATCTGTACACTTACCTGAGCCCCACGACTCCGTTGGTATTCAGCGTTCTACCCATTGTCGAATAGGCTATGGCTGGTGCTTCAGAAAGATGGCCACCGATTCCATAAGTGAGGACACTGGCAGAAGCTAGCAGCACTTCTAGTGCCAGCTGCCAGTGTCCTCACTCATGGGAGCAGCGGCCATCTTTTTAAAGCCCTGGCCATAGCCTATTTGACAGGGGAAAGAATGCCAACTGCCTAGGGAATTGCGGGGCTCAGGTAAGTTGTAAGCTTTCTGCTGCTGCACACTTTAGGGTTTGAGAGGAACTGCTCTGTAGCATCCAATTTGGAGCACAGTCTGGGAGCAAGTTTCTGCCTTTTTATCTTAGGTGAGACAGAATGCGGCATCCCCTAGGGATCTACCTTTTGTACCAAGATGGGTCCCAACAGACTCTCGATTGGCTAGCCATTGTTATCTCTTAACACCGTTTTCTCTAATGGCTGTATGCCCTCTCCCCAAAGCAGAAAAAAACCCTTGCCTGATATTTGCATGAATCCAAAGCACCAATGAATCTATGCCCGGCAACATGTCACCTGTTTTGATGCTTTGAATCATTAAACATTGCTTTGGGCTTTAAGTCAATTTACTCTCTTGGGTAATTCAATGTTGTAGGCAAGGAACAATGGCGTAAACGTAATAAAGCTTTGTCTGAAACACAAGATCTCTCAGCCTCATTGTGCACTAACAAATTGCTGCTGGAAACAGACAGATTAATCCTTTATATTCAGGAGTGTAAGTACGGGCTCGTGTTGTGCTGTCCCAGCTACTTTCATCAGCCTCTAATTATCTAATCCAGACGAGTAGTGATTGATATTTATTTTAATGAAAATCCAATTGTTATTACCTGCAAGTCATTAGGTAGATATAGTCTGTCTTTGATAACAAGTTCTAAGCTTGATGTACCTTTAAGTGATAACATTGCTCTTTTAGAATTTAGAAGTTATTATCACTTGATAACCCCATACAGCAGAAAATGTCTGCCCCCCCCCCCTCCATTAACAATGTGTGATGGCTTGGTCCCTAGTTTAATTTAATTAGAAATATTTATACCACAAACCAAACAGACTAAATATAAACTCTATAGCACTGATATGTAACACACAAAGGGAATACAAAATAGGGCCAGGCACAGTAGGGTAAACATCGATTGAGCCATTATGTCTAACCAAACATGACAGGAGATCCAATGTGAAAATAGCATAAATTGTGGAACCTACCCTCGTTTCTGACCCTTAATGTCTTGTAGCCCCCCCCCCCCCCCCCAGTAGTAGAAAAAACAAGGGTGGCAGGTCTGCTTTGTAGAAGAACTGCAGAACTCTTCTTAACTCCCTGTCCCCTGAGCTTGGCCTATTCGGAAACATTAGGATTAACAACTCTGCACACACTAGTCGAGCTTCCAATAGCAATAAATCCTTGATAAGTAGTGCCACCACACTCACAATTTTCTTTCTGAGGTCAGGCTTCCCAAGTGGTGCTTTGGAATGACTGCCTAGGCAGGTTGTTTCTTAACCAGGGAATCCCCCCCCCCCATCTCTTTTCTATAATCTTGTGCTGGTCCTAATAGAGGAAGAAAAAACAAGGGTTTCAGGTCAACTTTTACTCAGGACTGCTGAACTCCTAACTCTCTGTCCCCGAAGCCAGCCAATGGGCAACATTAGGATTAACAACTGTCAACAGACAACAGTAGAATTTTGATACCAAGAAAGCCTTGATCAGCAATGCCACCACCCTTACACTCTTCATTCCCTGCATCAGAACTTCAGAACCAAGTGGTGCCTTGGAATGGCTGCCTTGGCAAGTATTTCCTTAAGAAGGAGACCTGATCATCTCTTAATCCCCTTAATCTCTTGTATATCCTACTAGAGAAAGAAATACGAAGGTTGACAGGTCTGCTTTTAACTGCCTGTCCCCTGAGCTAGCCTATGGGCAACATTATGATTTACTGTTCCAATGTCTAAAAATACCAGTAAAGTTGCAATGCCAGAACAGTCCTAATCACAACCAAAAACACCCAAAAACAAAAAGTTGTACCTAGGAGTGGCTGCCTGGGCATGTCCATAGTTTGATTTCCAGTTTGCCTATTTATGACAAACCTAACCTCTGCTCCTTTCTTATTTTTTCTTCAGGTGACGTGATGAACTTGCCGCCATACCTTAGGATGGACTTTTTATTAAATCGAGGCACTTCAGGAACTAGCAGAGACTTAGGCTTAGGACAGGCTTGCTTGGAACCTCAGAAAAGCCGAACACTGAAGCGACCCACAGTGATGGAACCAATACCCATGGAAAACCCATCAGCGAGGGAGGTACAGTCGTGGCAGCCTACCGCTGGGGCAACAGCAGCTGCACCAGTACCGCCACGAGAAGCCACAGAGCTAGGACAGGCAGCTAAAATAAGCAGTTCACAAGAATCTCTACTGGACTCCCGGGGTCACTTGAAAGGAAATAACCCTTACACAAAATCATATACCCTGGTATAACAACTAGAGAAAAAAGCTTTGTAAATACTAAAAAAACAAAAACAAAATGCAAATCAAAGCTACCTTTTTCTATGGAACTCCAACATTTATAATTTAAGCAAAAGAAAAAAAAAAAAGATTGCCAAAACGTTTAAGGAATTTACAGACAGTGCAAAGACTCCCTATTTTTTTTCTCTCCTTTGGATCTCCTATACAGCATTCATTTTCCTGGATATCAAACTCTTTCAAGGATTTGGGATATTTTACTCTCACATTTGTACCACTTTTATACAGTCTGGTGCATGAGAACATTTTACTTGAAAATTTCCCATACACCCAAACCAAAAAGCAGGAGTAGAAAAATATTCCAGATGATGAATGGTTTTATTATGGAGAATTTTTTTTAACATAATTTTTTTTCTTTTCATTTATTTTATGTTTTTAACTAATATACGTAAAACATTATTTTTTGTTACATAGAAAAATCTATCAGAGAGACATTTCTCATTTAAGTTATACTTATGACTGTTTTTTTTTCGTCTTTTAAGAAATAAAGGGTCTCTTGCCTTCTGCTGTGATGCCTGCTTTAATTTGCTGGCTCAATTACCTTTTGTTTTTGATGTTTTACCGATAGATAGAATATGCACTATAAGAGGCTTTAAATAGGTTTCATTTTTTGAACCCAGCTTGCTGATTTTCTGTAAGTTCACAGTAAAACATTTAAAGAAACACCTCCTTATTTATTTATTTTTTTTTTTCATTTTGTCAGGTGAAATACCTGCGTGTTTCTTGGTAAAGTCAAGCATGTGATGAAGGGCTATCTTCAAAAACAAAGGGCTATGAACAATATACTGCACATTGTCAGTGTGTAGCTTATTACCAAGTAACAATTTGTGATGGGGTTTAATTTGTTTTTCAGTCATTCAGTGGAAGTCCAGAAACTTCAACATTGATTTATACTAAGTATTATTATTTACTTCTTTAATAGACCCCACGAACATATGTCGTCAACGTATCCATGCCATCATTTTATAATCCACACTAAGAATTATTTACTTTAACCAATATATTTACATATAAAAGTATATATTTTTAATAAATCGGTCCAGTAATGTAATAAAAACAGATAAATTAGATACATTCATAAATGAAAGCCAGATAGCAAATTAAAGCTTTATTAGAACAAATAATACATATATATATATATCATCGATAGAGTTGAGTGAATGTCTACAACTTTAGGTTCGGTAAGTTGATACGAACTTTGAACAAAAGCTCGGTTCGGGTACCAAACTTGACCCAAACCAGAACCCGGCCCCTATTTAAATCAATAGGGACCCGAACTTTGGGACCGAAAAATAACCCCATGCATAGACTGCAGCTGTAGAAAGCGGCTGTACAACTTACCTGAGCAGTCGGTCATCATTCTTTCCTCTGTCAAAATGTCCACGGCTGGGGCTTCAGAAAGATGGCCATCCCCATGAGTGAGGACACTTTACATTGTAAGCTGCTGCCAGTGTTCTCACTCATGGGGGCAGCTATCTTTCTGAATCCCTGGTCATGGACACTTTGACAAAGGAAAAAGCGCCAAATGGTTTGCGAAGCGCAGTCAAGTTGTACAGCCACTTCCTGCTTCTGTACACTCGGTATTAGAATAAACTGGGTGATGGGCTGCTCAGCAGTCCATCAACCAGCTTTTCCGGGTTCGGGCTGAAGGCCGCATTCGACACACACTTCTGACTGAAGTCCGTGTTTGGGAACTCGACCTTGCAAACTTTACAGTTCGGGTTCACGCAACAATAATCGTCAACAGTCAACAGGTCTGTCTAGTTCAGCAACTCAACTGAAAGCCTTTCTGTAGAGAGAACAACCTATACTCACCCATGGCTAACAGATCTAGCTTATCCCTTCTCTATTCTCACACTGAGTACAATGTTGTAAATAAACAAGGCACCTACAATTTTATAAAATTTTATTTTATTATCCAATTCACAAAAATAAAATACACAATTATAAAAATAATCAATACTCATAAAGTGACGTGTACAAGTAATACTTTACAAAACCATATTTAAATTTAACAGCATGATAAAAAATCTAAAAGATTGCCATGGGTAGTCAGGACACTGCTTTTATGTTTATCATGGCCATTTCGATTTCCGCATCTATTCTCAGCTGTCTTAGCTCCAGCGTTGGCTCTCAGACAGGAAGGAGCAGGCTCCCTTGCTGGTCAGGTCAGGAGTAACAGCCATGTCAAGTGCACCTACATTTGCACACTTGTAATGAGACCAGGTGTGGCAGCACCATCTAGAGGGGGCGTTCTGCTAATGAACAATAGAAGAGAGGGACATCTTCTGTTAGCTCAGCACAGGATCTGCCCCCCCCCCCACAGACATACGTCCTTTTAAGGTACGTCATAGAAAATAATTAATAATTTATCTGGGTTTTTACAATACTACAATAATACAGTAACACTCCACAGTGTCTAACATTTACCCTGTCCAGGCAAAAGCATTTTTTAAAAATTCACTTTTTTCCCCACAGCCTTTCGATTCTAGTCCAGGTAGTTACGAAATTACTGGGTCCCGAGAACTAGTCCTGCAGTGTCCCCATTCACTTGTGAGCAATGTGAAAAATGGCTTCCTCAGCTCTGTCTGTCACAGTGACAGGCAACACCCAATCCTTTCACAGCAATGGAAGGGGGTGCTTAGATCTGACACACACACACACACTTTAGTGCAGTGAATAGAGTGGCTGTGGCCAGTCACTGTGACTGACGAGATGAGGGGGGGAGGCGGTCACCGCTGAATAGAATTGTGGGCCGGCATACCACAAGGCTCAGTCTTTTTTTCAATGTTTAAAGGTTTTTTTCAACCAAACTAGGACTGAAAGGCTGGGGGGGGGAGGTGAGTATTAATGTTTTTCTTATGGCTTTAAAGAGAATGTCAACTTTCGTGGTCTTCCCCACAGACCTAAAACCATATGTGCGACATCCACTACCTGACCCCCTGATCCCGCATGTCTCTCACCCACTGCGCTGTTATGAGAAGTCGCGTGGCCTCAGTATTGAGCGCTTCCATTGACTTCACTGTACACAGAAGTTTACCCCTATTAGTAGCTTTCAATCCTAGTGAAAAACAACATTTATTATTAATAACAATTAATATTTATGGCATGTACTAATACATTTATTTTGGTACATTTTTGAAATGTTTATATTTTTGTACTTATTTTTATGCCTAATATTCTAATTACATAATGCATTTATTTTTGGAGATGCATACATATATATTGTTTACATTTCCCCTAAAGGCCTATATTTTAGAGTTAATATAGCATATAAAAGTTCAACATACATGTTACCCAAGACTGATTACCTTGCAGCTAAACTGACATGTTTATAATACTGTATAATACTGACAGCAACTAGCCTAAATATAGGTGAATAAAAAGTACATCTTCACTATAGTTATAATAAAAACTTAAGGCAACCATACTTTCTCACTACATTGAGAAAGCAAGTTAGGTGATTAGCAAAGATTGTCTTCAAGATTTATTACTATAGATATACAGTGAAGTGCTCAGGCACCAAGCAAACCATGCAAATGCATGGGGCCCCCACCCACAAGGGGACCTCCAGAGGCAGGGACAGATCAGTGACAACTTTTAGAGGCCATCATGAGTGCAGGGTGGCATTTAACATAATGCATAGTGTGCAGATAGGAAGTGACTGAACACTTAACTGAGCCGGTGATGAGGGCCCTGGGTTTTTTTTTATCTCACAAAATGTCTACGGCAGGGTCTTCAAATAGATGGCAGTGCTACGATTGAGAACACTGGCAGCAGCTGTATGGCATATTTGCAAGGCAGCTATTCCCTATGCCATGGACAAGCAATTCCCTACGCCAGGATACCCATCTCTGTGAAACCCCCTGGGTTTGTCAGTGCCCCCACAGTGAATGCGCAAGCTGCGACCGCATCCCTAACAAGCTGCGTTAATATTGTGTTTTGCTATACAAAATATGTCTTAGATTAGGGCCCCAGACACAACTTTGCATAGAGCCCCAGAAATTATGAGCCTGTCCCTGTAGATATACTAGCAGTCCTCTAGGGAAATTCATTAAAGAGACTTTACTGCAAAGTTGTCTAAGGTAAAAAAATCCATATAAACATAATAGACTGGAATTTAAAGGAGGGATCACTTATACACCCCAACTAAAAAGTTAAACATCCCAACTAACCTGACTTAACATTTTACAAGAATCCAGCCAATAGGGATGAGCCGAGCTCGTTATATTGATGACGTACAATGTCGTAATACATATACTTTCAAAAGTTTTAAAATCATTTAATTTTTTTTTGCTATTTGCGTATGACACAATGCGTTGATCGCTTGCTGAACTTCCACTGAATTGCCACTTGAAATCTCACCGTCAAAACCCCAGTAGTAAGCACATTTTCCAGTAATCTTATGCAGCCCTGTCCACAATACATCAAAATGTTGATGAGTTTTTTGAAGCCCTTCAAGATGCTGTATCCAACTGTGTCAAGAATGAAGAGTGACTTACCATCTCTCATGGAATGAAGCTTAGCGTCATGTATCTGAAAGCCTAAAATGAAAATATCGGCAGCAATGCACATCAATGCCAATCACACTGTCAAAAATTAATCCAGACTGACTATTCAAAATCTAAAACTTAAAGGAGATCTAACACAAAAATGGTGCCATATTAAACGTGTTAGCATTTTATATATTTCTTAAATATAAAGCAGTCATTTGTTAGCCATTGGAAATGGTAGAAAAGTAAAGAAGTAAGGCGATACCTTTTGTAGGCTGAAACTGAATAGTTTTTACAAAAGGTATTGTTTAAGGGTTATCCAAAAAATTAATTCAGTTTTGGAGAGTCGTGAGACCTTTTGATAAAAATAAAATGCCCGCCACACTGAAAAAATTATTTTTATATGCAAAAGTCTCTTAAAATTCCTCAAAATGCAACCTCTCCATAGGCTCTAAAATCATTTGGATAACCCCCCTTTGTTTTTTACGGTCTTGTTCTGCGATGCAGAAATTAGAGTAATTAATTTTGCTGTTCCCCACAGGCTGCCTTAAAGTTGACCAAAACTCAGGATTTTACTATCCTGGGCTTTGCTTCTTGCCCCCCAGGACACCCCAATTTGCGATGGCCTGCTGTGTGAAATCCCCCAAGTTGCCCACTAAAACACACCTTTTCCCGATCCTACGATGCATGCGCAGGCTCTCGACTGTTCAGCGAACTCTGCTCCATTTGGCATACCACAAGGCTCAGTCTTTTTTTCAATGTTTAAAGGTTTTTTTCAACCAAACTAGGACTGAAAGGCTAGGGGGGTGGGGGGAAAAGGTGAGTATTAATGTTTTTCTTATGGCTTTAAAGAGAAGGTCAACTTTCGTGGTCTTCCCCACAGACCTAAAACCATATGTGCGACACCCTCTACCTGACCCCCTGATCCCGCATGTCTCTCACCCGCAGCGCTGTTATGAGAAGTCGGCGTGGCCTCAGTATTGGGCTGCCTTAAAGTTGACCAAAACTCAGGATTTTAACTATCCTGGGCTTTGTTCCTTGCCCCCCGGGACACCCCAATTTGCGATGGCCTGCTGTGTGAAATCCCCCAGGTTGCCCACTAAAACACACCTTTTCCCGGTCCTATGGTGCATGTGCAGGCTCTCGACCATTCAGCGCACTCTGCTCCATTTGTCATTTTCGGCTAAGAATTGGCTAAGGGCCAATTAGAGCCGAAAACTGTCGAATGCAGCCAAGTGCGCTGGCGTCCACATCCCCGACGGCCATTCACCAATGCTTGGCATGCCAACTGCCCTGCTTGCCCTCCCATAGAATCAGCCACAATTCCAGCCATGCTAGATCTATGTTTCTTAAGCTAATACATGTGCTCGGGGGGGGGGGGGGGCAGAGGGGGGATAAGGCCGAGAAGATTATGAAAGAAGTAGAAGATTTTGGAAAACGCTGTGAAACGCAAGATGTCTGAAATATATTTGTATTTAATATTACACCATTTTTGTGATTCTTATTACGTTTCCCTTTGCTTATTAACAAATAGAATAAAGATGGCTGCATGCTCTTTATTTTCCCACCAAGAAAAGGTAGATTTCTACATTTTCATTGCAATTAAAGTGCATTGTTTTCAGAGAAAAGCATTCCTTTCAAAATATGATTATTAAGTAATTATTTTAATACATAATACTATTGTAATATTTCACTTTTTTTATCTCTGATTTATGTCAATCTGTCCTTTTATAATATGCTGCACAAACAATACAGGAGAGGATGTAATATATATATATATATATATATATATATATATATATATATATTATATATTTATTACATTATATATATATATATATATATATATATATATATATATATATATTATATGTAATATGTTTTACACTGTTGCTGTGATAATGCCAAAGTTTGTATCACACATAGAACAGGTGCTCTTATTTTTGGGTTCAGCTCCATTTGACATTGCAATGACATACATGCAAAAGTAAATAACGGGCAGTTTAAATTATCAAACCATTCCAATAAAGTTTATAAAGAGAAAACATAATAAATTAGGTGGAGATTTATCTTAATTCAGAGATTTTATTTTATACATACTTGTTTCATGCAAAACATTGTCGCCTACGTTTGTTATTTACATTTACAAACCTATAATGTGAAAACCATAAAGAGGACCAAGGGTTACACCCTTTAAATGGCCAGGCCGCCCACCGCTGGTACTACAGGGGCAGACTGGGGATAAAAATGAGCCCTTGATTTTACTAGCCCCGGTCACTTATTGAGCTGCTGAGCCACTCCCCCAGGGTGCTACCAAGCCCTTCGAAAGCTGCATTCATCAGCTGAAGCTATAGCACTGCAGGGGCAGATCATGATTAGGGGTGAAAATAGCCACTTTTAAAGGGATGGTACTGAAGCTTTAGTATCATAGGGGCAGATACTGTGAAAGGGGTGGGTAAAGCATTACATAGGCTGGGTGGTACAGTGGGGCCGAGTACGAGAGGGACTTGGGAGGCAGGGAGCTGAGAGGGTGTTAGAAGAGGACTGGGTGAATTGACTAGATGAAGTGCCAGCCCAGTTAGCCCTAAATCAGTGCGGCCCATTGGGAATGTTCCCTGTGCTCCCTATAGCCAATCTGCCCCTAGTTGGCAATGCCATGGCTTCTTCTGCCTGTCGAGTGCCATTGCCAGTAACCAGCCATTGATATGGCTGTGATGATGTCATCTATGACTATGTGATGTCATCACCAGTGGAGGCAGAGGTGCTGCCATTTTCTGCAATGGGTGGTCCGGGCAGTGGCAGCAGCAGAAGTCATGTGATGCAGGTAAGTATTGGCCCTTTTTAAAGTGCAACTGTAGGCAAAAGTGATCTTGATTGATTTTATAAGCTGTAGACCTGCCCCACCTTCTTCTGTAAGGACTGGCTTCACTTTAACTGCAAAAACTCTCTCAGTCTCTCAGAGTCCCATTACTGGAACTCCAGGAGTTTAAAGCCCACTTTCACTTACCTCCACTTACCTTCCCTGTCTGCTTGATTTTGGCCTTTCTCTAATGTCTGCATGGCCAAATTGGGGTGCCCCTGAGATGTAGGAGTGAGAAGACAATTTTGAGTATGGGTTTGCTTCAATAGGGCCATGGGGTGCAGAGGTAGTGACCACTTTAGGGCACATGAGGTCAGGGGGGCCCTAAACTATTGCCCCTCCATGGTGTTTATTAGATTTGCTATTTCCCATGACATCATGCACAAAGAACATTACTATTTGGCTCAGCTGTTTCACTCTTGAGTAGTCTAATTGTGTCTACTTGGGTTAAAGGGACAGTCCAGACAATGACAATAAGCAGACAGCCGGAGGCTCATCTGAAGCCTGTCCCATGTGCCTCTTCTCCATTTTCTTGTAGTGCACTGTAGGTGCTGTAGCAGGGCTCCAAAGTGTGCCCTCCTTTCATTTTCATTTTTCCATGACCTCATGTGGCCACACTCCCAAGAGCTGTAAATAGGCTAATGAGGATTTCCGGGGTCGCACACGCTGGGAGCACTGAGGGGCAGAAGCAGCTGTGCGACCACATTTCTAGGTGGTCATATAAAGGAAGAACTAACTTTGGGGCCCTGCTACAGCATCTACAGCACACTGCATGAAATTGAGGAGATGCATATGGGTCAGGATTTAGGTGAGCTTCACGCTAATATTGCCATTTCCTGGACCGTCTCTTTAACTGAAAGCGGAACAAAACCAGAGATTTTCACTCCCTGGGTTTTGTTTGGTGCACCCCCGGCATCCCGAATTGAGATAACCCTCTGCGTGGAACACCTCCGATTGGTGTGTTCAACTCACCTGTTCCTGGTTCAACGGCGCCTGTGCGGGCTCTCGTCCAATCAGAGCCACACACTGAACTGACGCAATTCAGCGAGCAGTTCTGATTAAAGTGAATGGGGAGCGAGAGCGACCGCATCCCCTGCTGTCCACGCTTACACCCGGCCTATCTAAATGGCTGGGGCAAGAGAGCGCGCACAGCCCCAGGATGCAGGGATGCAGCCGCTCTCGCTTCCCTTTCATAACAGAGCTGCCTCGCAAAATTACGTCAGTTCGGGGGGTGGCTCTGATTGGACGAGAGCCCGCAACTGTGGCATTGGAAAGGTGAGTGATTACCGGCACCCTGATGGGTTTCCCACAATGGAAGGTTGCCCCTTAAATCTTTTAGATTCCAGGGCTGGACCCAGTGGGTTTTGTTCCATTTCAAGTGGATATAATTAAACTACTAAAGCAGGGGCGTAGCTAGGGCGGAGCAGGGGGGCACTTGCCCCAGCTGCAGCAGGTCAGGGGGTGCCAAACGGGGGCCTGAGAACAGGTGGGGGCGCCATTTCGAATCTTTGCCCCGGGAGCCAGAAAGCCTAACTACTCCTCTGTCTAAAGAGTGAAGTAGCGGAGCCAAATAGTAACGACTTTCTGATGATGATGTCATAGAAGAATTGAGATGACCTACGTGCTGCCCTATTACTGCCATTTCCTGGACTGTTTATTTAAAAATGACAGGAACGATATTACTGAGCCATATGGGACCCTAATAAATAATCATACAGAAGGAACGGCCATTATTCAGCTTTTACCTACAGTTGCACTTTCATTACTTTCAGGCTTTTACACAACAACACAACTTAGGTTGTTAGATGTGAAACAAATATACAGAGGAGATATTGACTGACTTACAAAATTGTGACGCATATCGTGGTGCGACCTCAACACGTCGGCCCATCCTCGGCCGAGCCAATGACTGTGAAGTTTTTGATCTTATGGTATCCATGAGTGAATATATATTTTTGTAATGGAGTAGATGTCTTCTTTTTATATTTTGTCTGATGAGGTAAATTGTGTTGAAACGCGTTGGCATTGTGCACTGTCTTCATACAAAAAAAGGGAACAATGTCTGTGTGTCATCATTGTGTTGGACATCCGATCCGAGTGTATTTTGTATCATACTGAGCCGAAACTTTTTATGACATCATACAAGGGAGAGGAACGAGCGGAACATTTTTACACCAATACTTTTTCAGTCTTTATTCCTTTTCCGTATTGTTCAACAAGAAGTCAGTTGGGGTTGAGACAGTTTTACGGATCTGTCTTCATTATTTTGATACATGTAGGATTCAAGATTGGATGCAAGTGAAAGTCCTGCTGCCCCACCCCCGCTCCTGCTCACTGCTAAGGTGGATTTTGGGGTAAAAAATAAGAAAAATGAACCCTACCTTACCGACCCCACCCTCTGATCAGCACCCCCCGGACGTGACTCGTGCACACTGATTGGCTGACTAGTCAATTAGGAGCTCCCAGCGGATCCCCTTGCCAATAAGGTAGCTTCCTTTTTTTAACCCTTAATCCACCTCAGCATTGGAAGGAGGGCAGGTGGCTAGAGGAGTCCTATAGAGGCTGGACTTCCACTTTAAAGCAGAGTTGTCCCCCATGTCATTGCAATTTTCCACTTTCCAGGCATCACCATTAGTTCTTCCACTCAGAGGTTCCCAGAAATGCCTGAAATTGGGCTATTTACTCACCCTCTGTGCTTCCACCTAGTCTTGTATGGTCATGTGATCTGCTGGCGACCAATAGGGTTCAGCACTCTGTACATGCCACACTGGCAGGCCCAATTGATCTCTGGCAGGTCACAGGCTTGCAGTGTGGATGATCAATATATTAAAATGCGCTCTCCTTCCTTCCCCGGGGATTTTGGATCAAGCAAAGGCCTTAAAGTGGATTAAAACCTGGGATTTTAACTACCATGGGTTTCGGTGTGCGCCCCCTGGAGCATCTTTATTCGGGGTTAAGGTTGGCACCTGGTCAGTATTTTTCTTATTACTTTACTGGCCACTGGCCCGGTGGTGCTGTTTTTTGCTTTTTTACTGGTAATTAAGGATTGGGGAAATTAAAATTACCTGTAAAATAACAAATACCGGCACCACCAGACCAGTGGGCAGTAAATTAAAGAAAAAAATACTGGCCAGGTGGCAACCCTATTTGGGATGCCCCTGCTTTGTGTGCTGGGGGATCGCTACGTTTTTGGCTGATCTTACATAGCGCTGCAGTACATCCCAAATTGGGAAAGGGAATCAACAGACCCTGGAGTCTTTTAAATGCTAGGCTCATTAGTGAAAGGTTTTGGGCCACTTTAAGTTGGATGATCCGTGTATCTTCCGGCAGTTAGTGTTGCTGCTGAAATATTCAATATTCAATACAATTCGACAAGTATTTGTATCAGTTCGATCAGAGCAGAATTTTAACAAAATTTGGGTAAAATTCAGACTAGCTCTAATGAAAAAATAAAAAAAAACATCATAATGCCACTAATTTATGTGCATTAAAGAGGAACATCATTCTTTTAGACTCTTAGGTTGGTCCATGTTGCTCTCCTGCTGTGTGAAACCCCCGCGATCGCTGTACTATTTTACATAGCTGGTGATCCCCTGGTGCTTGCGCAGGTCACGCGCACATCCCTGCTGTACCTCTAGCTGAGGACACTTACAAATATAGGGCATTTGTGAATGAGGGGGTGTGGCCAGTGGCACGCCCCATTCACAAATCCTAGCCGGCCTGGCAGCAGATCTGACGTCAGATCGGCTGAGGAAGCTATAAATGAAGCATGAGCACTGATTGGCCAGCGAATTGAGCATGCTCCGTGGGATCGCCAGAAGCTGAATTTTTATTGGTGATCCACGGGAAACAGACATACTCTCCAGCTGAGTATACTGTGGGTTTCACACATAGGGGCTTCCCGATATACGGGCAAGAATCTTTTAGACTTCAGAGCCAAGTTACCAGAGTTTTGCTCCACTTTAAAGCGGGCTTGAAGTTATTTTTTTACTTTAGTTATGCTTTAATTAATAAAAAATCTACAGCAGCATGAAAGACATATCTTTAAAAAGAATACAAGAAATAAACAGGTCAATATCGCCCAAAGTTCTGATGCAATCCAGTGTACAGTGACTCTATGGAGGTTACTAGTAGTAATGGTGGCGTGTAGCCATAGTGGAGTACGGCCTGACTCCGCCCCCTGCCTGTGTCATGTTCTATGTCACTATGCACTATGATGTCTAGATCTTGTAATGACACCGATGTATGATGGCTTCCCAGATAACCATTGTTTTTTTAATTATTAATGTTGGGTCTCCTGTTCATGTTCACTGTGCGGTTGGAATATTGGTATTGGATGGGACCAACACATGTAGGATGTGAAAGTTTCTCTATTAAAGTCTTAATCCAATAATTCACGTTATTCTCTATAATACTCACCCCCTCTCTGCCTCAGTTTTCCAATTCTGATTGCGTTTATGATGTAATTAAAAACGTCTCACTTGCCACTCGTGTGATGACTCTTTCTTGGCTTTAGTTGCTCAATCCTTGCATAGTTGAAAACGAGACTTTAAGAACACCAGTTACTGTAGTTACTGTAGATGCAGCATTACCAGGATAATAATAATAAAAATAAATAAATAATCAAATAATATATAAAAAATAATAATAATAAAAAATAATAGTGCAATAGTAGCCATTGTGTGCCAACGCACACATGGAATTCTTCCTCCGCATTTACCCATCCGTGCACTGTGAACAACACATCTCCACCACCAACATCACCAACACCAACACCATGTGAGAGACTATCCACAAGTGAATTACAAACTAAGGGGTAGTGAAGTGAACATGTGCCCGGAGCGGTGGGCTGCCCTAAACTCAGCACCCGGGGGGCAATTGGGGCATAGGTGCCTTGCTCAAGGGCACTTCAGTCATGTCCCATGGTTGGGAATCGAACCTGCCACCTTCCGGTCACTTGTTTCCCTACCTCTAGGCCATAACTACCCCACATTGGGTATTGTGGGGCAGTTATCGAGGAGCCCCATTGGGTATTGTAGTTCGCATTTCTACTCTTTTCGGACACAATAGGGTCGATTCATGCTCGTGCGCAAAAACCCACAAACCATGTGCAATGGCATCCGCATGCAAAATTTTGCGCTTCGACGCGCGATTCATGGAACCGCGCACAAGGTTCACACACGTGCGCATCGCAATAAAATGCCATGTCTGAAGTGCGATCACAAGTTTCTGATTCAATTGTCCCCCTGAAAACACATGGAATGACATTGTTATTACATTCTGACATTAACACTTTAATACCAGACCTGTAATGACAATTCTGCATAAAAATATAAAAAATCAAAAAAAGTTTTCAAAAATGACCCCCATAATGTTACAGCCTAGAGGAGCTACGCACATACATTTTAAGCGAAGACAGAAGAGGGAATTACAAACACCTGCGAGAGGGCCGGAAGCACGAAACAAAGGAGCCATGGAAAAGTCACATAAAAACAGACAATAACACAAACAGAATAGCAGGTGGCTCAACAGAGGGAGCAGCTGATTTGAAACGATATCAGACCACAAACTTCCGCTTTAAGGCCCCGTTGACCGTTGATGTCAGTTTTTAAAATGAGCAGCAGAGTTCAGAATCTATTGCAGAGGTGCCAGTCTGTTTGTTGGTAAATCACATAGAAGGTTGCAGTAGTCCAGTCAGGCTATGACCAGGGCATAATAGAAAGTGGTAATTGAAGAAAAAAGATTGTGCACCCCTGCATAATGGGATTGTCCCTATAGTTATTGTCCGTATTCCATCTGATCTTTATTTCATGTCGGTGCCCAATTTAGGATTTCCGAGCCATCAGCAAATCGGATTTTACACGTCAGGGAGTTTACTTTGTAAATATCATTAAGGAATCATCCCGATCTAGAAGCTGAATTCATTAGCATCTTCATTTAGAAAAAAATCTTTATATTACCGCTGGGTATTGATGGCTGCTGAAGGATGAGCCATGGATCACGGGGCTGCCACTTGGGAGCCTTGATTGTAGTGATTTTTGGAAGTCACAGACAATTGATGTTTTAATCAATACCCCGCACTTTTTCACTGGAAGACAGCTGACAAATCCCCCTCCACCTTCCCCAATGCTGCGCCAGCATTCATTTACACAGGGAATGGCATTGTATCATTCAGCTAAAGATGGGTTTAAAGCTGTAGAAATTAAAATGTTAACTGCAAGGCCCTGGAAAAGCCAAGAATTCCAGCAAATATTACAAATGATCGCTATAATCAATTGTCAATTTCTAGGCTCTCACCGTTCCTCAGAGCCAAGATTCTGGTCACAGAAATCAGCCATGGCCATGACCAGCCCTAGAGCTTTTCAGCCCCACTCCCCAGGTGCTTCTCAGCTGGCCAATGGGTGTTTTTATCAGCTGAGGCTATAGCATTGTCATGGGTTTCTCAATGGAGAAATCCTCTATTAAAGAGTGACCAGAAATTCGAGAACTGCGAGACAGAGAGACTATGAATATACAGCAAACTGTGTTTAATTGTGACAACCATTGAACAACACACACATCAAACAGGCTGCTGTACATACAGTATACTACATGTGGAGTCAGAGTGCATACATACAAGGTACAGGTTCAGATTCAGGAGTCCAAAGACAGAGTCCGGGTAGAAAGTTTAGAAGACAGATTTAATGTTGATCCACTAGCTGAATGGGTGGATCAGCTTATATAGAGCAGGAAGTCCCACAGGTGCTGGCTGATTAACAACACCTCTGCAGGACAGAGCCATCTGCTGGTGAAGCGGCTTATAGCAGGGGAACTCAAGCTGTGGAGGAACTCTAGACCTGACAAGCATTGCAGGGACGGTTCAGGGACAGGGGTGGATATGGCCAATCTGAAAGTGATAGGACTAAAGCTTTAATATTGTAGGGCAGTAGGGTCCCACTGCTGTGATAATGAAACTGTATCATTGTGGGGTTATTGTCTATATTCCAACTGACCTTTATTCCATGTTGGTGTCCAGTTTGGGATTTCCAAGCCATCAACAAATCGGATTTTACACGGCAGGGAGTTTACTTTGTAAATATGGTTAAGGAATCATTCCAATCCAGAAGCTAAATTCATTATCATCTTCATTTAGAAAACAATATTTATACATAGGGGGAGAATATGTGTTGGAGTGAGGCTCAGTCGTGGTCAGATACAGGAAGAGAGGTTGGCAGGTAGGGGGCTTGGGAGGCAGGAAGTGGAGTGTAAAAAGTGAGCTCCGGCACAGGTTCAGGAAGAGAAGAACTCCATGCTGAGGGCTATGCCCAGCCTAGTCTGATTGAAGCCAGTCCAGCCCACTGGGCATTCTCATTCCCCTCCCTATGTCCAGTCTGCCCCTGGTTGCAGTCTAGACCTCAATGTAGCCTGGCTTACCAGGTACTCTCCCTGTCCCCCGATGGCCGTCAGTCATGCCTACTGGAAATTCTCTCTAGGAGATGCTGATTAGGAGATGGTCTAGAAATTATGCTCTTTAGATCCCTGAACCCATACAGGGCACAAGATCCAGTGACAGATATTGTTTGTACCATATATATTTTTTAGTCTACATCCAAATGCCCAAGATAACTTGCACTCGCTCTTTTTCTTCCAACCAGGAGTAAGATTAAACAGGAGACCTAGAGATGGGCACTTGAAAATGATTGGGTGTACAACTGAAGTGACCATTTATTGGGGTCCTCAAAGTGGAACTGTTTAAACCAGTTTGTGGTTGATGGGCGTCGTAGGGGTGTGGCTAAATTACGGGCAACATGGAATTTAGTCCATAAAGGATTTTGGTGATGGAGCCAATGCTCAGAAGTCCATGCATCCCACTGCCACCATTCAACCAAAGAGTCAGAGCAGTTGTAAACCCCCCAGATATCCAGCATTGTGCATGTGGTGGGACAGTCTTCCCCATGTCAGCAAAGTGGGACATTTAGGTGTCCCCAGGGTTTTCGGAGGGACATTGGGCCTCAAAGTGGAACCAAAATTGGGACATATGGTCAGTTTATGTACAACCCAGTTAGACTGGAATGATTTATTACAAGAATGGGCCACAGCTTGACCCACACTTACATAGCTCAAAATAGATACATTTCCATAATAAACCTTGAAGTCCTGTTTGCATTAATTTTGAGGGTCGAAAAACCATGGCTGAATTCTTAACCCAAAACCAACCAAAAAATAGTGGAAGACACACTTCACCTCCCTCACGACCCAGCTCAGGAGACTGACCTTAACCACCAACCACTCAATCAACTAAAGCCAGGTGGATCACCCACCGAGACTCCAAAAGGTAACCATAAAAACCTGCTCCCAACTGCTATCCTTCTGTTTCATAGCACTAACCACCACCAGCCACCTCTAAATCGCAAACAGGGATGTCCACTGTGACAAAGGCGATCCGAATCAGAGTCCTCTATTATTATTATTATTATTATATTATTATTTATTTATTTAATTGTTGGTATAATATAACTCCACACAACATAACACTAAAATAACAACACCCTTCTAAACCCCTGTTACCCTTTATTATTTATTTTAAACGTAATATTAGACAGGGTGGGAGGGCAGGAATGCCAATGGTGCCACATGAAAAGAGGACCTTTCTCCTTTGCTCTGCCGTTATATACTCCCCTTGTACATACCTGTCAGGACCTATTCCAGCCTCTTCAACAGTCCCTAGCACATTCACCATCAGTAATGTTATTGGCGAACATTCATAACTAGTAGTAAAAGGAATTGACTTTTGACAGGAAGGTTGCAAGTTCCCATGACTGAATTGCCCTAGAGCAAGGCACCTGACCCACCAAATTCTCCCCTTGTGCTGTGGATGGGGCAGCCCACTGCTCACTGCCCCCTAGTGTGTTCACAATGCACCAGTTTGTCTCACTGCACGGATGGGTAGAATGCGGAGGACAAACTCCTTGGCGTGCGCCAGCATACATTGGTCATATATGCATATTCAAATTATGTCACGTCAGGTCTTAAGGAGCCCTCGTTTCCTGTGTAGTAGGATGAAAAAAACCACCGCACCCATACTTTTTTTAATTACTGGGATTTATTTGGGAACAGGAGAGACAGGAAAGGTAAGGTGCAAGGGGTCAACTGGGATCTTCTCTTCTGGGTCTGGGATTTAGTTACTAAAGAAACTGAATCTGGTTCCTACCTAGGGGCATCCCCAAAAATATATTACACATATATTACCAGGTAGGTTCAGGAAGGCCATCCCTGGGCATTCCTGAGGCATCCAGTCAGGACCTCTATAAGGAAGAATGGGAAGGGTTAGTATATGAGGCAACAGAGGGTTCCCTAGGCTTACCTTGGCTGG
This sequence comes from Gastrophryne carolinensis, assembly GCA_027917425.1. Lineage (NCBI taxonomy): Eukaryota > Metazoa > Chordata > Amphibia > Anura > Microhylidae > Gastrophryne > Gastrophryne carolinensis. The sequence goes on from CM051236.1 coordinate 496,353,872, forward strand.
GGACATGCATATTCCTTCCTTATGCCAGCGATGCTGTTCCTGGATGGGTCAGGGAGAGGTGCTTGGCTGCCGCTCGGTGCCACGGGGATGCCTCTGAGACCTCTATTGCAGATAAGCTATCCTGGTGCATCAGGTTGCCCTGCAGGGTTGAGCTGCATCCAGCTGGACGGCTTCGTCCTGGCTTGGGAGGCTGGTATTCCCCGGTTTTGGGATGCCCCTCTGGAGTGTGGTGTTTCTGGTAGGAGATGGGTGACCTTGCATGGTGGTTCTGGTGGGCAGCCCCCTTTCCTCTCTGCTGCTGTTCTCCGTTGAGATGGTGGATGAAAGGGGGTGGGACATTATTAAGATACCAGAAGGGGTGAAGTTAGACTATAAGCCAGAGGGGGGAGTTAGGCCCTTAGCTATATGTAGTGGGTGGAGTCTCCATATATACCAGAGGTATGGTGGGTGGAGTTCATGCTAGGTCCCTGGGTGGGCCATTCTATAAAAGCTCAGTTTCAAGGCAGATCTGGGAGTGGCGGGAACAGCAAGCATGGAGGAGATACTGCTTCAGAGTGCTAAAAGAGTTTTAGGTTGCCTGGAGAGGACCCTGTCGGGAGAGAGAGAACCCATTGGGGGAGCCTTTGGCGTAGAACTCACAGAAAAGGAGCCTCCTGTTTACGTGAGTGTGTGAGGTTGAGAGACGAGCCTGACCTCCGGTAAGGTGCAGCTACCCATGTTGTGAAACCCTTAAACCCAAAAGAAGTGTTGAACTCGGTTGGCAGTGTTGTCCCGTGGACTACTGGAAGCTTTGAACCCAAGTTGTGACCAATATCCCTAAGGCGAAGAAGCTCTTCCTTAGTAACCATTAGCTGTGCGATTCGAGTGTTCACATCAAAGTGGGATGGACTAGGCCCTATGTTACTATGAACTGAGTATTGTGCTGAGATACATTGATATTGGGCAGTGCCTTGGAAGTTACAGCTTCGATCTGTGGATGCGCCATGAGCGGCACTGTGCTGTGAAGTGAATAAAGCTGAGCTACACTGTTTAAGCCAGAGCTGAGTTGTGTGTGAGTTTATCATCCAACCATGACACACACTTGTTGGATTACAGTTTTGTGATCGTGACATGTATAAGTGTAGATTATAACTGCCACGACTGTCACCGGTCCCCTGGATTACAAATAAGGGTTAACCCTGATTACCCCTGCAGTACTCTACCACTGCCACCTAGGTAGTCCCCTCACCTGGAGTGCTGAATGGCGACACAGAAAAATAAATATCGAATGGAAACTCTCAGCTTTCACAATATTTAATGGTGCGACCGATCCCAACCCTACTCCATGTATCTGTGGCGCGACCTTTAACCTTTTGTGGTGTTACCCTGGCTCTAGGACTCCTCCAAGTAACAAGCACCACCAATGGTTGAGGGTAGAAAAGATGGGAAGGATCTTCTCGATTGTGGAACCGTCTGCTCAGGCAGCCATTCCAGGCCTTCTCATGGAGAAGTCCTGGTTCCCAGGTAGTGGATAAAGTAGGCTGTATTAGTATATCAAGTCAAAGAATTTACAGGTTTGCCATTATTCCAAAACACAATAAAGTTATGGTTGCAGTTGTATATTTGCTGATCATATATGAATAGAGATCTGATTTTAGGGAAAAAAGACAATCTGTACATCATTCTATACAGCACTGTGATTGTGTATGAAATATATCTGTAATGTGGAAAGGCACGATACAGGATAGAGATCTGTATTATTCTATATGCCTAATTGGTGATATGAATTTCTACTGAAGAATGATGTACAGATTGTCTATTTTCCCTTAAATCAGATCTCTATCCGTATATGATACCAATCAGCAAATATACACCTGCAACCATAACTTTATTGTATTTTGGAATAATGGAAAACCTGTCAATTCTTTGACTTGATATACTAACACAAACTACTCTTTTTGCATCAGAATCTGATTTTGTGTGGGGTGCATTACTGATAGTATAGGAATTGAAACTTCTAGGTCTGTTTGGGTAATCAAACATAGGCCCTTATTTAACAAGGGATAGCGCCAGGTAGCGACTGGTGAGCGAACGGTAATGACGGTCACCGCCACGAGAACGCCGGCTCCCCTCCGCAATCACACATTTATCAAGCCGATCCTGCTTAGCGACTGAGAGAGCGCCAGATAGCGAATCATTTATCATTATTCCAGCCTCACCCCACAGCGCCAGCGAGCGACCTTGAACAGCGACAGGTATGACCTCTCACTACCTGGCGCTCTCCAATGCATTTCAATGGAACAATCTTTAAATATTCATAATTAATTGTTATTAATTTTTTTTTTTTTTTTTTAAATGTCAAAAATTCTGTGACCACTTCTGCAATGTTAGATATTTTTTTTAAGGGAAAAAAAAAAAAAAATTTGTGCAGAATTGATATTACAGGTCTGATATTAATGTATTCATATTACAAAATGATTTTAAAAACTTGTTTTTTTTTTCCCCAAAAATATGGTTGTTTGGGGGTTAAAAAACTACTTTTAAGCCATCGCCGCCAGCGCTCTGGGGTTTAAACAAGCATTTCACAGCGCGAGAATTTTTGGAGCGTGATTTGTTAATGAATATGCTGGGAGCCGTTCGCTATGGCCATTCGCTATCATGCGCTCCCATACAGCGCGGAACCTGTCAAATAGCGACTCCTAACCCCGTATTCAACATTACTGCACACCGACTGAGTCGCTGTCAACAACCAAACAATGGCCAAGCACAGCGACTACTAGCGGGCGCTGTGAAAACACCGCTACAGTCGCTCATCTGTCGCTACCTGGCGCTATTAATGAATCGGCCTCATAGAATTTGCACCCAAGCATAATGGATACCTTAATGTTGGACAATTGACTCTGGGTGTGCTATATCCTATTAAATTAGTGGATAAAGTAGGGCCAGCTAGGGGTTAATATATATCAAATCAAGCACAGAACAACGTATGAAAGTCCAGCAGAATTAATTAAATAAAAATATTAAATCAATCCAAAAAGAGGGAATTTAGAACAAGTCCCAGTGCACATGCACCACTCCAGAGAATGAACTGTGATGACTTCAATCACCTGTACTGTAACCCTCCACCATTTCAAAATACCCTTACAAGAATTTTAATAGTGGGGATGCCTTATTTAAACTGTATCCAATCGACAGATTAATGCCCAACATAGACTGCAATCCAATCCCGTCATTGAGAAATAAAATAGGGGGTAATATAATAGAAGGTTAGTAATGATGGTACATATGAATAGATGCAATTCAATTGTGTTATTCCCAATAGGGGCAACACATTCTGTTCTAGTGACCCAACCACTCAAGACAAGGAGGCTGGTACAGGCTCAAGGCTTACTGCAACATATATAGAAAGGTACATAAATGTGGTCTATACTCAAGGCCGTATTCCCGTGTTCATGCTGCCCTAGGCACTTCAAGTGCTGGCGCCCCCTTTTGTAAGTAATGTTGAGCAGGGACAGATAGAGAAAAATAAAAGAGCTGGAAGGAGAAAAAGAATAGAAGGAATGACAGAAAAAAGAAAGACAATGGAAAACAAAAAGAATAGAAGGAATGACAGAAAAAAGAAAGACAGCGGATGACAAAAAGAATAGAAGGAATGACAGAAAAAAGAAAGACAGCGGAAGACAAAAAGAATAGAAGGAATGACAGAAAAAAGAAAGACAGCGGATGACAAAAAGAATAGAAGGAATGACAGAAAAAAGAAAGACAGCGGATGACAAAAAGAATAGAAGGAATGACAGAAAAAAGAAAGACAGCGGATGACAAAAAGAATAGAAGGAATGACAGAAAAAAGAAAGACAGCGGATGACAAATGGAATAGAAGGAATGACAGAAAAAAGAAAGACAATGGAAAACAAAAAGAATAGAAGGAATGACAGAAAAAAGAAAGACAGCGGAAGACAAAAAGAATAGAAGGAATGACAGAAAATATTATAGAAGGAAAGAAGAAAAAAAGCAATGGCATACAAAAATAGATGGAAAGAAAGAAAAAGACTAGGAGAAAAGAATATAATAGAATGAGAGAAAGAAAGAATAAAAGGACTGACAGAAATAATAGAAGTAAAGAAGAAAGATAAAAAGGGAATGGCAGAAAGAACAAATGAAAGAAAGAAACAAAGGTGGGTCCCACGAATGTGCAGAGGCCCCCTGCACCCGCCTGGGTACGCCCAGTGCTGACGACTGCCCTGACGTCACAGTCCATTAATATAAAAAATACATGTGTGTAGGGAGGAGAGGTTTCAAGGGGAGAAATGCAGATGAGCATGTATTCTATTATATATTATCAACTTCCCAGCTCCCAACACACAGGAGTCACATGGTCACAGCAGAGGACGATCCTGCAGACATCCTTTAACCCATTGTGCCCTTCTTTGCACATTTGCCAACAACATTTTTCTTCTTTTTCTTTGTTTTCATATAGCAGTAATGTCACCCCCCCCCCTTGCAGGTGGCCGCCCTAGGCACAGGCCTAGGTTTGCCTAATGGTAAATACAGCCCTGTATATACTTATGGATATAGTAGGGTCAGGTAAGTTAGTCCATTAAATGATGAAAGTGTGAAATGTTAGAAGAATATTCTTGTCCCATTTTCTTAATGAACAGGCTAAAAATTCAGTGAGTGCTGAATGGCAACAGAGAAAAGAAATATTGAATGGAAACACTCCGAGCTTTCACATGGAAACCTTCAGATATTTTTTGGCTGAAGCGGCAGAAATGAAGCCTGCTCTGCGTTATATATTTAGGTTGTAGGAACGTGCAGCGTGTGAATGTAGAGCAGAGGCAGCAAGGGAAGCTAATCCTCCTAAACTCCTTCCCACAATGTCTTCCCTACAATATCAAGCTGCCGGCATCCCTGGATTGAGCCGATGCGGCCGACCTTATCTCGCTCTGCATTGTTTGTGCAAAATTCTTTGAAGGTATCTCTCAGGCTGCACAATTCAGAAAGCCTAAGGCGACTGAGATGTGAACTCATCAGAAACCCGAGGATTATATATAAACCTTCATTATGGAAATATACAGTAAGGAACCACCGAGTTTTCCCAGAGTATCGCTATTAATATTTCCCATATATATTCTCTATTGCTGCTAAATCGTATACAGTGTTTGTTAAATTTTTTTAATATTCTTTATTTATAGTTTTTCCACCACTATACATTTTCTTCCATTTATACAATACTCTTAAATATCAAACATATATATAAGATACACAATATACATATTGGCTCTTAATATTCCCTTACTGCAATAGACAAAAAGAATGGGAAAATTGTCTCAAATAGTCTTAATATCTATTGTTCTTGACTACCTCTGCCCCTTTCTTCCAAAACATCTTTGGGAGATGGGGAGGCCGAGTCATTAATAGCGCCAGGTAGCGACAGATGAGCGACAGTAGCGTTATTTTCACAGCGCCCGCTAGTATTCGCTGTGCTTGGCCGTTGTTCGGCTGTTGACAGTGACTCAGTCGGTGTGCGGTAATGTTGAATACGGGGTTAGGAGTCGCTGTTTGACAGGTTCCGCGCTGTATGGGAGTGTATGACAGCGAACGGCCATAGCGAATGGCTCCCAGCATATTCATTAACAAATCACGCTCCAAAAATTGTCGCGCTGTGAAATGCTTGTTTAAACCCCAGAGCGCTGGCGGCGATGGGTTATAAGTAGTTTTTTAACCCCCAAACAACCATATTTTTAGAAAAAAAAAAAAAACATGTTTTTCAAAAGATTTTGTAATATGAATACATTAAGATCAGACCTGTAATATCAAGTCTGCACAAATTTTTTTTTTTTTTTTTTTTTACCTTAAAAAAACAAAATCTAACATTGCAGAAGTGGTCACAGAATTTTTGACATTTAAAAAAAAAATACAAATAAAATAATAGCAATTAATTATGAATATTTAAAGATTGCCCCATTGAAATGCATTGGAGAGCGCCAGGTAGCGAGAGGTCATACCTGTCGCTGTTCAAGGTCGCTAGCTGGCGCTGTGGGGTGAGGCCGGAATAATGATGAATGATTCGCTATCTGGCGCTATGTCAGTCTCTAAGCAGGATCAGCTTCATAAATGTGTGATTGCGGAGGGGAGCCGGCGTTCTCGTGGCGGTGAGCGTCATTACCGTTCGCTCACCATTCGCTACCTGGCGCTATCCCTTGTTAAATAAGGGCCCCTGTTCTATATATCTATTTTCTAACTCCCACTCTCGAGCTATACACCTCGTCCAAAAACAAAACAGAACAACGAAGAAAAAAAAAAAAGGGGGAATAATAAAAAGGAAAATAACCTACCATTATTCTCTATTTCTCTGCTGCCCTCCAATCCCAGCCCCTCATCCCCACACCTTCAACATCCATTATTATTTTACTTTTAACCAATGGATTTTTTAAGGGAACAGCTGCCTTCTTTTCTCCTAAAGCTTACCTGAAAGAATAATAGGGCTGTTATCTTCCCATTTCCCATCCATTAAACATTTACTGTAATGCCCAGTTTGTTCTTCTGTACCGTGGCCCCTTGCTGAGACAGATGGAACCTGCAATAGCCCATATCCCATAACCTTAAACCCCAACTCTTTCCACTTCTTGGAACCATGACTACTCCATGTGGTGGATGGCTTCTTATGTGTGTGGCCTGGGGTAGGAGAAGATCCCACCTTTCCAACCCTTAACATTTGATGGTGCAAACTTCCTTCCTGAGCTTACCCCATCTACTGTATCTGTGGTACCCTAGTTGGCTTTACTCTCTTCACTTTTCTGGACACATTCACGGGGGGGGGGGGGGGGGGGCTTGAAGGCAAACCCTTCTTATTTTATCACATTCAAATCTCCTATATCTACTCCATCTGTGGCAACATCCTTAACCTTCTGTGGGGTTACCCCTAGCTGGCTCTACTCTATCCACATGCTTGGAACCAGGACTCCTACATGTGGAAGCCTGGTATGGCTTTTTGCTTTGGTTTCCCTGTGTACAAGAAGATCCTTCCAGCCTTTCCCATCCTCGATCTTTGATAGCGCTAACCTTCCCGACCTCCCGACCTTGCTCTCTCAATGTGGCACCATCCTAACCTTCTGCTGTGTTACTCATACCTGGCCTCACCCTATCCACTTCCTTGGGACTAGAACTTCTTCATGTGGAAGCTTGGAATGGCTGTCTGAGCAGGTTCCAGATACAAGTAGATACTTTCCCCCTTCCCCCCCCAGTGGGGTCAGGGAGGTTAGTATCAAATGTTGAAGGTGGGGAAAGGCAGCTTTACCAGGATTCCATATGGAGAAGCACATACTGCATTGTAGCCCCTTGTGACTGCCACCAGCCAGTGAGCATTGACTGACACTGGCTTGCACTCATAGCCCTGTGCGCTGGCACCTTCCGGATTGATCCGATCCTGTGCCACCATTTCCATAGTATTGGTGATGGACTTCCCCCTGCCATCCATCACAGGGACTATGGCATGCCCCTTCTATTCACTGCAATATAGAGGGGAGTGCCAGGTCTTAACACACCCGCTGTATTGCTGTGATAAAGGGCTGTGTCATAGTCTCTGTGATGGGTGGCATAGTGTTTTTTGTTTTGAACAATGACTAGGTGCCCAATGCTCAAAACCTCCAAAAAAAGCTAAAGAACAGGCCAACATACTCACCTCCCTTGTGCAGTGACCTTGAACCTGGTGATCTGACCGGCCCGGGTGAGCTGCAAAAGGTGTCAAGGTGGTAAGGTAATTTAATATATTATCATAGATGTCTTTTAAGAAAAATTCAGCTTGATAAATAAAATAAACGTCATATGCCCTTGCAGGTTATTATCTAGGCAAAAGCAGATTCAAAGGGTATCAAAACCCTTGTTACTGGGCTTTAGCATCTAATCCACACCAGAGCCAGGTTATAGCTTGCCGCTGAAGCAATGGATGATCATTGGAGGAGGCCTGTGCATGTGCTGTGGGAGCTAGGAGGAAGGTAGGGATGGTTTCCCACACACAGGGGAATCCTGGGGTTAGGTGACCCAAGTGGGTGGGTCAAATTCTTGGGCTTTGGCCAGCTTAAAGAATATATATTTTCACTCCATAAGACACACCTAGGATTTGGAGGAGGAAAATTAGAAAAAAATATTCTAACCAAATGTGCTAAAACACCCCAGACACAGACAGTGTGGCATCCCCCTCCCATTCCCTATAGGCAGTGTGGCATTCCCCCATCCTCTTCCCCATATAGACAGTGTGGCATCCCCCTCATCCCCTTATTCACTCTGGCATTCCCCCCTCCCATTCCCCATTGGCAGTGTGGCATCCCCCCATCCCATTCCCCATAAGCAGTGTGGCATCCCCCATCCCATTCCCCATAAGCAGTGTGGCAACCCCCCCATCCTCTTCCCCATATAGACAGTGTGGCATCCCCCTCATCCCCTTATTCGCTCTGGCATTCCCCCCTCCCATTCCCCATTGGCAGTGTGGCATCCCCCCATCCCATTCCCTATTGGCAGTGTGGCATCCCCCCTCCCATTCCCTATAGGCAGTATGGCATCCCCCCATCCCATTCCCCATTGGCAGTGTGGCATCCCCCCCATCCTCTTCCCCATATAGACAGTGTGGCATCCCCCCATCCCCTTATTTGGTGCGGCATCCCCCCTTCCCATTCCCATAAGCAATATGAGTCTACTTGGTAAAACGATCAAAAAGGTTGTGCACGACCGTGCTACAGAATTAAAAACAATAAGATGTAAAATCTGTTATTCTATACAACATGCGCAAGAGCATGCAGAAGAGAAAGCCGCACACTGATCTAATTGTTGTTCTTCCCGGAAGGCCGCTCCCATCCAGGACTTGTCCTCTAATCGTATGTCCGCTATACAGAATCTCCACTCTTTGGTGAATTTTAATGAGTAAGAGGATTTGCTAACCCTGCGATTTCAAGAGCAAAGAGCGGTTTTATACAAGTGGACCTACAAAGGAATACTAATATAAGAAAAGTCCAACATCATTCATTATCTGGTACGTTGCGGAGTGGTAATGGGCCCTGGTGCACGAATTGATTGAAGTGCTGTGCAATACACACCTGGATGATTTGAAAAGTTTCATTCATGGACTGTTTTACAAGCGTTTAAAGGAGCACTATCGCGAAAACATGACCCAATGATAAAAATCCATGTAAATATGAAGGATAGCGGGAGAACAGGTCACTTATACACCCGACATTAAGAAATATCCAGCCCGGCTTGTTTCTTTTATTTTAATGGAAGGAAAAGAACATCCGGGGTGACAGGCTCTGTCACCCCAGATAGACTAAACCTGTCACCCCTGGATTTTGCTCCTACCACGTGAGAATAAACCACAAGCATGACAGGAGTTTTATTCAGTTTGGGTGTATAAGTGACCTCCTCTCTCATTAACCGATGTGTGTATATGGATGTTTATTATTACACAATTTCGCGATAGAGTATTTTTTTACACAATTTCGCGATAGAACAGTATTTTGCCTGCGCTGAACTTAATCACAGAATGTCTATGGCTTTTCTTTTTTATACTGTTTGTGTCAGTGTGTGCCGGCCCGAAAGGTTGTGGCAGCGCTGGAAGCCAGAGCGGGGACAGTGTTCATGTAAATGGCTTCAGGCCGGCGCACTGACACAAACACTCAGGTGTCAGCGCACGCCGGCCCGAGAGGCTTTGGTGGTGTAGGAAGCCAGAGCGGGGACAGCGGACAACATTCATTTACTCTGCCCATCCTCCCACTGCTCGGCTGCCCCCCCCCCCCCCCCACACACACATCTTTTGGGGGAAAATAGTGTGTCTTATAGGACCAAAAATACGGTAATCCTTATTTATAATAGATACGGTAATCATTATTATTTATAATAATAATACTTCAATTATATTGTATTAATATATGTATGCCATCAGGCTTATTAGGACAACTTATCTTCTTGTAAATGTGCCTAATCATACCAACTGTTATGTTGAAAACTGCAAAAAACAAAGGAAACATGATTAAAACAATGGCCTTGATTCACAGCCTCCTTTTCCTTCACTTTCTCATGTGTTTGTGTATTTTTGGTGAGTTTTTGCAGCCATTTACGGGATTTTCGTGTCTTTTCTCATGCGTATGTGCGTTCACGTTAACATGAATAAGCAGATTCAATGATCGTATTTTTTGCGTAAAATAGTTCGCTTTCTCAAATATGAAATTATAACTACCAATATTTTTGCAAGAGGAGTGGCAGGCCCCAGTGAGGAGGGTGGTCCCCCAGCAACAGGTCGCCCACCATCCTAGTAAGTTTGTAGACAACTTTGAGGCCGATTCATTAATAGCGGCAGGTAGCGACAGTTGAGCGACTGTAGCGGCATTTTCAGAGCGCCCGCTAGTAGTCGCTGTGCTTGGCCGTTGTTCGGTTGTTGATAGCGACTCAGTCGGTTTGCCGTAATGTTGAATATTGGGTGAGGAGTCGCTATTTGACAGGTTCCGCGCTGATTAAAAAATCACGCTCAAAAAATTCCCGCGCTGTAAAATGCTTGTTTAAACCCCAGAGCGCTGGAGGCGATGGGTTAAAAGTAGTTTTTTAACCCCCAAACAACCATATTTTTGGAAACTAAAAAAAACATATTTTTTAAATAATTTAGTAATATGAATACATTAATATCAGACCTGTAATATCAATTCTGTAACATTTTTTTTTTTTTTACCTTAAAAAAATTATCTAAAATGGCAGAAGTGGTCACAGAATTTTTCACATTTAAAAAAAAAAAAAAAAAAATCATAACAATTAATTATGAATATTTAAAGATTGTTCCATTGAAATGCATTGGAGAGCGCCAGGTAGCGAGAGGTCATACCTGTCGCTGTTCAATATGTGTTGAATATGTGGCTATATGGCGCTATCTCAGTCGCTAAGCAGGATTGGCTTGATAAATGTGTGATTGTGGTGGGGAGCCAGCGTTCTCGTGGCGGGGCCCGTCATTACCAGTCGCTACCTGTCGCTATTCCTTCATAAATAAGGGCCTTTGTTAATTTAAGTTAACATGCCTTCCTCAACAGGTATTCACAATGCATAGGCTAGAAATTAATATTATTTTTCTTTTAAAAGGCCTCACACAGGATGCACAGCAGCAGCTACAACACCTCACAGCTGCTGCTCATAGGCTGGTGGGCGAAATTGAGGAGCTGGCAGCTTCAATGGGGATCACCGATGATTAGAAATCTGGGAGCCTGCCGCTTATTTTGTAAATAGTTTTTTTAATGTTTTAACAATTTTATGAACAAACAAAAAATAAAAAAAAATAAAAAAAAATATTGAAAATATGTTATAATCAATAAAACCAAAATAAGGTTTAAAAAAAATGTAATACATTTTTTATATATTTACAATGTTTTCGATGTCTATCATTTATTGTTATTAACAATGTAATTAATGAGTTTATAAATCCACTTATGCACAAAAATCCAAAAGAAGCCACAAGTAATTCCAAAATATCTAAAGACTAAAGGAAATTAAGGTAAGCATGAAAATATTGGGACAGAGGAATACATACAGTGACAAGGGAGTTAAGGTAAGCATTAATAGAGTGGGACAGAGGAAAATAAACACTCACAAGGGAGGTAAGGTAAGCATGGGAGCAGAAGTGAGTGATGGAATAACTGAAACCGGGGACATGAATCAGTCTATAAGCTGCACGCATGCGTACATGCGTGCAGACATAGCAGCTTCTACATCAAAATTACGTTAATACGTATATTTTGAGAAACATTCAAGCTGAATATCGCGGGACACTGAAATTCTACGTTGGAAGCTATCTTGAAAAACGCTCAAAAGCGGTAATAGACGAGGATTACAAAGCAACGTAAACGAAAGCCTCGTCCTCTCGCGTACGCTGCGAAAGCCGTACACAGCCATTCACGATGGCGTACGCAGCTACGAAAAGTCAACGGAACGCTCCCGATAGCGGCTCTGCATCATGCGTATGCACGTAGACATGGACGTAGACGGGAAAATAGTGAAAATTACACATTTCGAGACAAAAACAAGGTGGTTTTGAGAAGGCTCTGAATCAGCCCTATTATGTTCAAAATACAGAAAGTGTGCAAAAATGATTCAGAACAAACAGTTACGCGGTGATTGTAATCAGTAGTGAACGAAAAACAAAACCTTTTTCTTACCAGATCAGGAAGGGTCATGAAGGGGTTACCCATCAGTGCTTTTATAATGACCCCCGTGGCCAGGCTGTTGGAGGACCTGGTATGGAGTATGATAAGGACCAATGTGAGATGAGCCCATCAGTAAAGTGTCGGGATTGTGATTAGAGCAGGCAATTAGAATGGTGTTAATGAAATAAGAAGATGTTTCTCCTTCCTGGAGAGCCGCTAATTATCTTTTAAAGCTTTTCCTTGATGCCACTTGTGATCACTGATCCCATCTCCCAAACTGTCTGCGGAGCCGGGTTGATGGACAATATACGCTGCGAGCAACCATGGGGACATTTTAAACAGCCACAAACTTAAACCAGACCTTCACCCTGAATAAGAGCCTATCTTATATGTTTCCCACACCCTGTACATACAGATTGCCCACATTAATCCGGACCATCACCCTGAATAAGAGTCTATCTTATTTGTTTCCCACACCCTGTACATACAGATTGCCCACATTAATCCGAACCCTCACCCTGAATAAGAGCCTATCTTATATGTTTCCCCCACCCTGTACATACAGATTGCCCACATTAATCCGGACCATCACCCTAAATAAGAGTCTATCTTATTTGTTTCCCACACCCTGTACATACAGATTGCCCACATTAATCCGAACCCTCACCCTGAATAAGAGCCTATCTTATATGTTTCCCCCACCCTGTACATACAGATTGCCCACATTAATCCGGACCATCACCCTAAATAAGAGTCTATCTTATTTGTTTCCCACACCCTGTACATACAGATTGCCCACATTAATCCAAACCCTCACCCTGAATAAGAGCCTATCTTATATGTTTCCCCCACCCTGTACATACAGATTGCCCACATTAATCCGGACCATCACCCTAAATAAGAGTCTATCTTATTTGTTTCCCACACCCTGTACATACAGATTGCCCACATTAATCCGAACCCTCACCCTGAATAAGAGCCTATCTTATATGTTTCCCCCACCCTGTACATACAGATTGCCCACATTAATCCGGACCATCACCCTGAATAAGAGTCTATCTTATTTGTTTCCCACACCCTGTACATACAGATTGCCCACATTAATCCGGACCTTCACCCTGAATAAGAGCCTATCTTATATGTTTCCCACACCCTGTACATACAGATTGCCCACATTAATCCGAACCCTCACCGTGAATAAGAGCCTATCTTATATGTTTCCCCCACCCTGTACATACAGATTACCCACATTAAAAAGCATCCTACCTGCATGTACTGCATTTTTTGAGCCTTTAAACAACCAAGATGGCGGCCTGTGGAGTCTCAGGCTGCCTGCAGACAAAAAGTGTCTTCTGACTATGCCGCTCTGCATTCTGGGATTGCTGTCCTTTTCCTGACCCCAGCTCTGCTCTGATTTTGCAAAGCACAGCTATAACCCCATCCGCTGCACTCCCCCCCCCTCCTCTCCTCAGTATGTGATGCTTCTGCAGCAAGATGGCGTCGTCCGTATCCTATAGTCTTGAACAGTTGCAGCCCAATGGGAGAAAGAATAAAAGAATGGAAAGAATAAAAAGTGACTAAAATAAAAAATAAAAAGTGACAAAAAACTTAAAAGATATTGAATGCGCAGGTGAATGGGCACATGCCTGGGATAAGCACACATCTATCCTAAGATAAAGACAACATACAGTATACACATAAGATAAAGAGAACATACAGTATACACATAAGATACAGAGAACATACAGGATACACATAAGATAAAGAGAACATACAGTATACACATAAGATACAGAGAACATACAGTATACACATAAGATACAGAGAACATACAGGATACACATAAGATAAAGAGAACATACAGTATACACATAAGATACAGAGAACATACAGTATACACATAAGATACAGAGAACATACAGGATACACATAAGATACAGAGAACATACAGTATACACATAAGATACAGAGAACATACAGGATACACATAAGATAAAGAGAACATACAGGATACACATAAGATAAAGAGAACATACAGTATACACATAAGATACAGAGAACATACAGGATACACATAAGATAAAGAGAACATACAGTATACACATAAGATACAGAGAACATACAGTATAAACATAAGATACAGAGAACATACAGTATACACATAAGATAAAGAGAACATACAGTATACACATAAGAAACAGAGCACATACAGTATACACATAAGATACAGAGAACATACAGTATATACATAAGATAAAGAGAACATACAGTATACACATAAGATACAGAGAACATACAGTATATACATAAGATAAAGAGAACATACAGTATACACACAAGATACAGAGAACATACAGTATACACATAAGATAAAGAGAACATACAGTATACACATAAGATACAGAGAACATACAGTATATACATAAGATACAGAGAACATACAGTATACACATAAGATAAAGAGAACATACAGTATACACATAAGATACAGAGAACATACAGTATATACATAAGATACAGAGAACATACAGTATACACATAAGATAAAGAGAACATACAGTATACACATAAGATAAAGAGAACATACAGTATACACATAAGATACAGAGAACATACAGTATACACATAAGATAAAGAGAACATACAGTATACACATAAGATACAGAGAATATACAGTATACACATAAGATACAGAGAACATACAGTATACACATAAGATACAGAGAATATACAGTATACACATAAGATACAGAGAACATACAGTATACACATAAGATACAGAGAACATACAGTATATACATAAGATACAGAGAATATACAGTATACACATAAGATACAGAGAACATACAGTATACACATAAGATACAGAGAACATACAGTATATACATAAGATACAGAGAATATACAGTATACACATAAGATACAGAGAACATACAGTATATACATAAGATACAGAGAACATACAGTATACACATAAGATACAGAGAACATACAGTATATACATAAGATATAGAGAACATACAGTATACACATAAGATACAGAGAACATACAGTATATACATAAGGGCAGGCTAGATGGAGCGTATGGTCTCCTTCTGCCGTCACCCTTCTATGTTTCTATCCCCGCTGGCCTCTAACAGGGTGCGTGCATGCACAAATGTCTGGCATGGGGGCACGTCCAACTACAGGTATAACTTATGTCAGCCATGTCCCGTGAATGCACCGTTGGGCCAGGCAGAAGGTAGGTTTTACAATAGACTTGTGGCAGTTCACATAGCAAGAAATCCCAAATCGGGGTGCCCCGGGGGCAAGGAATCATCCAGGCGGGTTTTCGTGTCTTTTGGTCCATTTTGATTACGTAATAGGAATGACACAAGAACAAACTAAAACTATTAAAGTGGACCAAAACACATGGCGATCTATAAGATTACCGGGCCAATCTATTCCCTCCTCCAAGGCATCCAAAATCAGGATGCCGCGCTGTGTGAAACCCTCCAGGTTGCCCCATACACTTACCCTGTCTCCCGGTCCAATGGCACATGTGCCAGCCATGGCTGCATCCCCGCTATCCCTCTATCAGAGCGTGCGCCCGTGCCAAGCATTTGTAAATGGCAGGCATGGGCACGCTCCCTGTTAGAAGTTAGCGGGGCATGCGGCCACCAGCGCGCTCAGAGCCGCTGGCCTAAGACGACATGATGTCAGCGGATCCGAGCGCACTGATTGAACGAGTGGCCGCGCATGCGCCGTAGGACAGGGAAGAGGTAAGTTGGCTTTGGCAATCTGAGGGGTTTCACACAGCAATTGGAGTGCCCTGGGGGAAAGGACCAACATCCAGGATTTTTACTATCTGGGTTTTGGTCTACTTTAAACACTCAACACATATCTGTTAATCTCTCCAATAGGGTGAGTACAAAAAAAAACGGGCTTCTAACCCTTTCCTGTCGTATCTAGGACTGAAAGAAAAGGAGAATTGGCCGGCCAAAACTGAACATCTGAGTCATGAGAATTCTGATGAAGTCTGTTATTTGGCCGGAACGAGCGGCGCATTGAGGGAAGTGTGCTGCGGCAGTTGGTGAGCGGCGTCGGCCGGCCTGACGGATGTAATTATAGCGGATCTGGCACCGGGATGGAGTGTATGGAGAGCGCGCGCAGAGCTCCGTGTAACGCTCCCTTCGCTGCGCGCTGTTCCCGGCACCGGGTCACTTCCCTTCCTAATGGCACTGAATAATCCCTCTAATTATCTCCAGCCTCTGATTAGTTAGCCAAAAAAAAGGCTCATTATTCTGCGGCAAAATTGTTATTTTGCAGATTTAGTGATAATGAGGCAACTGGAGTCAAGCTGAGCCTCAGTCGTATATGAAAATACACCCAGACATTGCCACCGTGGGATCAGGGATGTACTTCTCATAATGTGACCATAGGCCTGTGCCTAGGGGGGGGGGGGGCACCTGCAGGGGCGCTGGGAATACTGCTATAGTAAAAAAAAAAGTTCTTGTGCTTTAAAGTGGACCAAAACCCAAGATTTTTGACTATTCTGGGTTTTGGTCCTTGCCCCCAGGGCATGCCTTTTGGCATACCTACCCACTTTTTAGGGTAGAAAAGAGGGACATTTGTTAAAGTATGCCACACCCCTTCATTGATTGATAAATAGGAGATAGATTGAAAAAGTTTAAACAATATAAACACTTTAAATAGGCAAATGGATAATTTATTGCTGCAGCTCTGAATATTAAACCCCAACGAAGGACAAAGAAGAACAACAAGGGACCGGGGGACATGGACTCAAAAGAGGGACAGTCCCTCCAAATCAGGGACACTTGGGAGGTATGTCTATCGGGGGTGCCCCTCTGTGTGAAACCCCCAAGGTCGCCCAAACAAACTCACCTCCTCCTGGTTCTACGACGCATGCACGGCCGCTTGTCCAATCAGCTAGCTCATCTAATGCAAGTGGATCCGAGTGCACTGGCGGCCGCATCCCCCGCTACCCTCTAACAGGGAGCGTTCCCGTGTCGGCCATTCGCAAATGCCTGGCGGGGGCATGGGCTCTGCTACATACCTACCAACTTCTCAGGCTGGAAAAGAGGGACATTTGTTAAATTAGGCCACACCTCCTCATTGAGGGATGGATAGGAGATTGGTTGTAACAGTTAAAACTAAAGAAACACTTTGAATAGGCAAATGAATCATTTATTGCTGCAGATCTGCATGTTACACCTCAAAGAGGGACAAATGAGAACAACGAGGGACAGGTGGACATGGACTCAAAAGAGGGACAGTCCCTCCAAATCAGGGACACTTGGGAGGTATGCATTTAGCTACACCACTGAGTATACCTGTAATGTAATATAATTTAATGTATACACCAGAATATAAAGAGGGACAGTCCCTCCAAATCAATAAAGACACTTGGGAGGTATGCTTCTAAAGGGATAGAGGGGATGCAGCCGCTGCTTGCGCATGCAGCATTGGACCGGGAACGAAGGTGAGTTTCCGGGCCACCTGGGGGGTTTCACACAGCGGGGCATTCCCGATCGGGTCTCATAGACTCCAGGGTGGGTTTTGGTCCGCTTTAATTCCTTGTAACCAGCCCCCCATGTCTGGAGGAAGCAGGCAGTGTGTGTGTGTGTGTGTGTGTGTGTATGGAAGGGTGCAATGGGTTAAAGTGGACCAACATTTTCACTATCCCGGATTTTGGTCCAACCCTGTGGACCATCCTGATTTGGGATGCCCCGATGTGTGATACGCCGCCATCGCCCATCATCTTTACCTTTACACAAGACCACGCCGCAGTCATGGCTCTGCTCCAATCAGCTTCTCTGGCCGCGCATTATAATGTGTTGTTGGAGAAGCTGAATGGATTCCCAGCTGCACAGAGGAACCACTCTCATCCTTTAGCTGTGCCATTCGGTTGTGGGGAGAAGGGGGCGCGCACAGCCCGAGTAGGATGCGAGTGATGCCGTCGGCAGCCATGCAAGTGTTGGTGAGATAAGCATACTAGATGAATTGGGGGTTTCACACAGCTAAGCATCCCAGTTTGGGATGACCCAGAGAGAGGGAATCAGGCGGCCCTGGAGTCTGATAGACTCTAGGGCCACTTTTGGTCCACTTTAAAGAGAAGCAACCTAGCCTAGAGTCTATAAGACTCTGGGGGGCTTCATTCTCCCTTTTCGAGGAGCAACCCCAGATCTCCCATAAACTCACCTCAAACACCCCCCGACACAAACACATTCACTCGCAGCATTTAATGACTTATCCCACACACACGGACAGCCAGCCCTGACGTCTGAAATACTCCAGGGCCGAACTCTAGTCTGCCCCGGGGCATCTGTACTCGGGATGCCCCGCTGTGTGAAACCCCTGGGGTTGCCGGCAAACTCACTGTCATGAATCAAGGAGGTTTGATGTTCTTGATCCAGACCAGATTTCGATCGTACTGAAAACAATCGTTTACCCACACACACGGGTCTTTGGAAAAGCCGCCACCACTGTCCCTAAATGGCCAGACAATACATACACACACAGATCTCAAGTTAGTATTTCTCCTTATGCAGTTAATATACCCAATCACACCGCTAGGGCCTCGGCCCAACTATACACACCCCAATTTACCGATTGTAAAGTGATCTCACACCCCTAGACCAGCACTTGTAGCGATAGGCAAGCACACAGAGCACAAGATTTAGCACACATACAATGTCTCTCCTGAAGTTAAGCGGGTTAACACACAGAGGATCACTTTATAAATCTTTAGGATTTAATTCACCCATAAGGGGCAGTGCATGTAAAACAAAGATGTACAATAAAAATAACAGACAGACAATATACGGCAATATATTATAAAATCAAAAGGAGAAATAAACAAAAATCCTATACCTCTTGTGAAGATAATGTCCTGCTGTGAGGGGTACACGGGAAGTGATGATAACAGCCTACTTAATGGAAGCAATCCCCTGGCATGTCATCTGTGCCCATCTCTCTCGTTTTAAAACTGGTTATTGGGGCGGGCAGCATGCTGGATGTAGCCAATGAGGTCTCAGGGGCGTTCCATTGTTAAAAGTTATGCTTTAATGTCTATTTTCTTTTGAAGAGAGGTGTGCAGCAAATGTCTCATTCACTGCTTTGTAGTAGGTAGATGTCAATTACCACATAGGCAGGTGTCACCTGACAGAAGGCCTATTTAGTGCAGGGCTGTAAAATGGCTTGTTTTATCCTGTCAAATGTAAATGGCTCCCTGTTGGTAACTCCAGACAAATGTACTAGCATGCCTTTAATTGACAAGGTATGTTTGACAACCATAGTTTTGGTCATATTTTTATCTTGCCATATATTTTATATATCCTCACATTCACCTTTACCAGCGGCTCCGACAGTACAGTTTTTGCCAGCGGTCGCTTCCCTGGCACTGCACCCGGCCATGGGGCTGGAGCACTCCCCAGTCTAGAGGGAAGCCAGGGCTGTGAATTTCAGCCGGCGTTCTTGAGAGCAGCCAATCGACAAAGTCAAAAATGCCGGTGGGTGTGGTCTGTGTAATAATGCTTTCTTTTTTTAAAACCCGACCTCTGCGGAGTCAGTCGCACCACTCAGGGTCCTTGGATGGGGAGGGAGCAGGACCAGAGTAAGTGTGGTGGGGGCCCCTGGGCATAAAAACTGGTGGAGGCCCCAGATACAGTATTTTTTTTCCTTGCCGAGTAACTGATTGGTGGTTGTCTGGCACCCGCCCACTTACTGGAATGTCAGATGGAGTCCCTTGTGCCCCCCTTGTGCAGGTGCGAGCTGCTCGGGATCTCCTGCTTTGCCATTCTGGGTGGGGAGTAGTGTAGTCTCCCGGCTGGTCCAGCAGAAAACAGTTCCCTGCATTGAGCGGCTGTGCTTGGTGGCTTATGTGCAGTGACAGCTCTGCACCCATCACTGTAGCGTTGCTGGCGGCGGCTTTGCTGCTCTAGACTCTCCGTCCTGCCCTGTGGTGGCTTTGGCTGCAGGTTTGCAAAAACAAAAAAAAATGCTTGCCCAGGCGTGCCCCCACTGCCGCCAATAGCTTTGTTGCTGGCTCCACAGCCCATCAGACAAAAGACTGAAAAGCTTCCTGGACCAGACCCTAACCCAGAGGTTGGTGGAGGCCCCCTTTGCAGGGAAAAGTGGTGGAGGCCCATGGCACATGCCCCTTGTGCCCCCCTTATAATCCAGCCCTGGAAGGGAGGGGCGGGCAGGGGCATGAAGGTTGGCAAAATGGGTTTTGTGCCTCTTTAAATCCTTTAGCCCCCCCTGCCCCCACACACACTTAATCTCAGCATTTAACCCCTTGCACCCTCTCAGCCCTTCATACACACACACTCTCTGCATTTAAAGCAGAATAAAACTCGGGATTTTGATCTTGAGTTTTATTCCATCTCAGGGGGCATCCTGAATCGGGATGCCTCATGTGTGAAATGGGGGATGTCCCCCCTGAAAAGCTCTTTCCTCTCCAACTGCACATGCGCTGCCTCTTGTCCAATCAGAGCCGTTTGCCGTGACTATGTCATATATTTCATAGACTTCAATGGGTGAGCGGCCGCATTCCCAGTGGTGTCTGTCTGAATGGTTGGGACGGGGGCGTGTGCACAGTCGGAAGATGCAGGTGATGAGGCCGCTTTTGCTCCCGTAGTAAACAATCAGAACTATTTGCCGAATGACAAAGGCACAGCAAACGGCTCTGATTGGACGAGAGCCAGCGCATGCAGTGTTAGACTGAGGAAAGGTAAGCTGATACCGGCGATCTGGGCTGTTTCACACAGCGGGGCATCCCAATTCAGGAGAAAGGCCATATTTTAGATTCCAGGGCCTGCCAATGTGGGTTTTGTTCTGCTTTAATCCCATGCACCCTCTCTTAAATGTAAATGATAAATAGACAAAATAGGATCAAATATATGTCGAGGATTTAAAAGATGTCAAAATCCTAACAATGCCCCGCAGCCCAAAAAACAACATGGCCCCATTGAACCCCCAAATGT
The DNA here is from genome assembly GCA_027917425.1 of Gastrophryne carolinensis. NCBI lineage: Eukaryota > Metazoa > Chordata > Amphibia > Anura > Microhylidae > Gastrophryne > Gastrophryne carolinensis. Next base: position 496,375,008 of record CM051236.1, read on the forward strand.
ACTAGTTTAAAATTGACCAAAACCCAAGCCCTGACGGCCCTGGAATCTATAAGATTCCTGGGCTTCTAGATTCCCTTCCCCCCAGGGCATCCAGAATCGGGATGCTCTGCTGGTCAACTGGAAAACTCGGCCTCTTTACCGGTCCAGCGGTACATATGTGAGCAGCGCCCCATCCTCGCTATCCCTCTGCCTGTGACAGGCATATGTGAATGGCCGGCGTGGGCACGCTCCCTGTTAGAGGGTAACGAGGGATGCGTTCGCCAGCGCGCTCAGATCCGCTTGCCTTAGATGAAGGGGCAGGAGCGGATCCGAGGGCGCTCATTGGATGAAAGCCTGCACATGTGCCGTAGGACTGGGGAAGGATAGGGAAAGTCAGATCGGGCAACCTGGGGGGTTTCAAACAGCCGGGCATCCCCTGCTCAGGGTGCCCCGGGGGCAAGGACCAAAACCCAGGATAGTCAAAATCCTGGGTTTTGGTCCACTTTAAAAAAAAAAAAAGAAACAGGTCAGACTGGGCGACCTGGGGATTTAACACAGATCTGGGGGGGGGGGGCAAGAACCAAAATCCAGGATAGTCAAAATCCCAAGTTTTGGTCTACTTTAAAAAAAAAAAGAAAGAATCAGGTCAGATTGGGTGACCTGGGGGATTTCACACATCCCCGATCGGGGTGCCCCGGGGGCAAGGACCAACACCTGGTCAAAATCCTGGTTTTTGGTCCACTTTAAAAAAAAATAAAGAAACAGGTCCAGTGATTGCCGCACCTTCTAGATGGCTGCCTCACCTGTCCTCATTACAGCCGTGCCCTTGAGAGGAGGTTAAGGTCTTCTTTTATTCTATTAGCAGAAGGAGAGTGTGAAAGCTCCACACGAGGATTATTCGGCAAAATCAGCAGAATCCAGATCCTGTCAGTGTTCGCGCCCCCGCATGTCAACACAGATGTTGGTTGATGTAGCGAGATGGGAGATTGCTGCACCTCAGCATATCTTCATCAAGGACGCCCAAACCCTGTCCATAACCAGCAGATTTAAAGGGAACGTCCGCTTTGGATGGCAGCTTTCAGGCTGATTCATTACTAGCGGCAGGTAACGGCAGATCTGTACAGCGGCGCTAAAAACGACCGCTAGTGGTCGCTCTGATCACCGTGAGTCGCTATTACAGAGCTCCTCGTGAGTCGCTGTAGTAACATTGCCGGCATTGATGAATTTGATGTGTGAGCCGCTCGCTATAACACCAGTACAGCGCCATATGGAAGGGAATGGTAGCGACTGGTCAGTGTGAGCAACTCAAACCGTATTCATAAAAAAAACAGCCTCACACAGCGTCGGCGCTCTGGATCTGGTAGCTATAGCATAGAGCGCCAGACACTGTGTGATTAAAGTCTTTTTGAACACATATCCACCGCCAGTAACAAAGCGAAAACACATGGAATTACATTGTTATTACATTGTGACATTAACACTTTTAATACCAGACCTGTAATGACAATTCTGTGTAAAAATATTATAAATCAAAAAAGTTTTCAAAAATGACATTTAATAGGCCAGGAGAGGTCACACAATTATTTGATGAAAAAAACAAAAAAAACAAAATAAAAATAAAACCCTGTTTAAAGAGAAGAAAGGTAACATCCATTGAAATGTATGGGAGAGCGGCAGGTAATACCAGGCACTCTGGAAGCCAGAGCGCCGCCGGGATCCGCTGAGCCTTTTGTGATGATGAATTGGTCGCTACGTGGCGCTGTTAGAGTCGCTCACCAGATTCGCTTTCATAAATGTGGTATTGCGTGCAGTGCACAGCGTTCACCTGCCGCTACCTGTCGCTACCTGTCGTTACCTGTCGCTACCTGTCGCTATGGCTTAATGAATAAAGCCCTTTGTGTATATTAATTGGTGCCAAAAGAAAGTCCTGAGCTCATCTGGGCTTTTATTTATAATCTAATGTTAGCAAATGTGTGTTTTATGGAAGCAGTACCATACCTCCCAAGTGTCCCTGCTTTGGAGGGACTGTCCCTCTTTTGAGCCCATGTCCCACTGTCCCTCGATCTTCTTATTCGTCCCCCTTTGAGGTGTAACCTGCAGATCTGCAGCAATAAACGATTCATTTGCTTATTGAAAGTGTCTCTATCATTGTAACTGTCTCCTATCCATTAATCAATGAGGGGGTGTGGCCTAATTTAACAAATGTCCCTCTTTCCCACCCTGAAAAGTTGGGAGGTATGACTACCTGTTGCTATTAGCAACCGAACACCACAATCTACAAGAAGAGAGAAGTGAGCCCTGTACACACAGAACACTGCTGCCATGGCCAATGCTGAGGTGAAGGAGCTCACTCAATGTTACGCATGGCCAGCAGCAGTGTTCTCATACATCACAACAATTGAAAACATAAAAGTAGCAGCAAGGTCCACACATGGCTGCCCGCCTGCCATTGTCCCGGCACTACTGATTGGGCCTCGCCCCACAAGCCCCAAGCCCCACACATGTGAATGTCATCGCCCTGGCACTACTGATTGGGCCTCATCCCAAAAGCCCCACCCCCCACATGGAAATGTCATCGGCCTGGCAATACTGATTGGGCCTCCTCCCACAAGCCCCACCCCCCACATGGAAATGTCTTCGCCCTGGCAATACTGATTGGGCCTCATCCCACAAGCCCCACCCCCCACATGGAAATGTCATCAGCCTGGCAATACTGATTGGGCCTCATCCCACAAGCCCCACCCCCCACATGGAAATGTCATTGCCCTGGCACTTCTGATTGGGCCTCGCCCCCCAAGCCCCACCCCCCCACATGGAAATGTCATTGCCCTGGCACTTCTGATTGGGCCTCGCCCCCCAAGCCCCACCCCCCACATGGAAATGTCATTGCCCTGGCACTTCTGATTGGGCCTCACCCCCCAAGCCCCACCCCCCACATGGAAATGTCATCGCCCTGGCACTACTGATTGGGCCTTATCCCACAAGCCCCACCCCCCTACATGGAAATGTAATTGCCCTGGCACGACTGATTGGGCCTCATCCCAAAAGCCCCACCCCCCACATGGAAATGTCATCGGCCTGGCAATACTGATTGGGCCTCATCCCACAAGCCCCACCCCCCACATGGAAATGTCTTCGCCCTAGCAATACTGATTGGGCCTCATCCCACAAGCCCCACCCCCCACATGGAAATGTTTTCGCCCTGGCAATACTGATTGGGCCTCATCCCACAAGCCCCACCCCTCACATGGAAATGTCATTGCCCTGGCACTTCTGATTGGGCCTCGCCCCCCAAGCCCCACCCCCCACATGGAAATGTCATCACCCTGGCACTACTGATTGGGCCTTATCCCACAAGCCCCACCCCCCTACATGGAAATGTCATCACCCTGGCACTACTGATTAGGCCTCATCCCACAAGCCCCACCCCCACATGGAAATGTCATCGCCCTGGCACTACTGATTGGGCCTCATCCCACAAGCCCCACCCCCCACATGGAAATGTCATCGGCCTGGCAATACTGATTGGGCCTCATCCCACAAGCCCCACCCCCCACATGGGAATGTCATCGCCCTGGCACTATTGATTGGGCCTCATCCCACAAGCCCCACCCCAAACATGGAAATGTCATCGGCCTGGCAATACTGATTGGGCCTCATCCCACAAGCCCCACCCCCCACATGGAAATCTCTTCGCCCTGGCAACACTGATTGGGCCTCATCCCACAAGCCCCACCCCCCACATGGAAATGTCATCGCCCTGGCACTACTGATTGGGCCTCATCCCACAAGCCCCACCCCCCACATGGAAATGTCATTGCCCTGGCAATACTGATTGGGTCTCATCCCACAAGCCCTACCCCCCACATGGAAATGTCATCGCCCTGGCACTACTGATTGGGCCTCATCCCACAAGCCCCACCCCCCACATGGAAATGTCATTGCCCTGGCAATACTGATTGGGTCTCATCCCACAAGCCCTACCCCCCACATGGAAATGTCATCGCCCTGGCACTACTGATTGGGCCTTATCCCACAAGCCCCCCCCCCCCCCACGTGGAAATGTAATTGCCCTGCCACTTCTGATTGGGCCTCGTCCCACAAGCCCCACCCCCCTACATGAAAATGTCATCGCCCTGGCACTACTGATTGGGTCTTATCCCACAAGCCCCACCCCCCTACATGGAAATGTCATCGCCCTGGCACTACTAATTGGGCCTCATCCCACAAGCCCCACCCCCCTACATGGAAATGTCATCGCTCTGGCACGACTGATTGGGCCTCTTCCCACAAGCCCCACCCCCCTACATGGAAATGTCATCGCCCTGGCACTTCTGATTGGGCCTCATCCCACAAGCCCCACCCCCCACATGGAAATGTCTTTGCCCTGGCAATACTGATTGGGCCTCATCCCACAAGCCCCACCCCCCACATGGAAATGTCATTGTCCTGGCAATACTGATTGGGCCTCGCCCCCCAAGCCCCACCCCCAAAGCCCCACCCCCCTACATGGAAATGTCATCGCCCTGGCACTACTGATTGGGCCTCATCCCACAAGCCCCACCCCCCACATGGAAATGTCATCGCCCTGGCAATACTGATTAGGCCTCATCCCACAAGCCCCACCCCCCACATGGAAATGTCATCGGCCTGGCAATACTGATTGGGCCTCATCCCACAAGCCCCACCCCCACATGGAAATGTCATCGCCCTGGCACTACTGATTGGGCCTCATCCCACAAGCCCCACCCCCCACATGGAAATGTCATCGGCCTGGCAATACTGATTGTGCCTCATCCCACAAGCCCCACCCCCCACATGGAAATGTCTTCGCCCTGGCAACACTGATTGGGCCTCATCCCACAAGCCCCACCCCCCACATGGAAATGTCATCGGCCTGGCAATACTGATTGGGCCTCGCCCCCCAAGCCCCACCCCCCACATGGAAATGTCATCGCCCTGGCAATACTGATTGGGCCTCGCCCCACAAGCTCCACCCCCCTACATGGAAATGTCATCGCCCTGGCACTACTGATTGGGCCTCATGCCGCAAGCCCCACCCCCCACATGGAAATGTCATCGCCCTTGCACTACTGATTGGGCCTCATCCCACAAGCCCCACCCCCCTACATGGAAATGTCATCGCCCTGGCACTACTGATTGGGCCTCATGCCGCAAGCCCCACCCCCCACATGGAAATGTCATCGCCCTGGCAATACTGATTGGGCCTCATGCCGCAAGCCCCACCCCCCCACATGGAAATGTCATCGCCCTTGCACTACTGATTGGGCCTCATCCCACAAGCCCCACCCCTCACATGGAAATGTCATCGCCCTTGCACTACTGATTGGGCCTCATCCCACAAGCCCCACCCCCCCACATGGAAATGTCATCGCCCTGGCACTTCTGATTGGGTCTTATCCCACAAGCCCCACCCCCCACATGGAAATGTCATCGCCCTGGCACTACTGATTGGGCCTTATCCCACAAGCCCCACCCCCCCGCTGGGCAGGTTGCTGTTTCAGGGCCCACTGTCCACCTCAGTGGCATTCCGGGACAATTCCAGAGGGGACGGGACAACGGGACATGACTGTCCAATCCGTGACTGTCCCTCCCAAATCGGGACAGCTGTGAGGTATGGTGTTCTGTGTGTACAGGACTCTCTTTTTGGACCTTGGTGGACGTTGCCAATAGCAACAGATCGCTTCTCTAAAAAACACACATTTTCTAACATAACAAAATAAAATCAGCACCTTGAGGGCATCATTTTTACCCCAAACGATCCATCAAAAGCAGACTTTACCTTTAAATCTCCCATTGATACACAGCTTTACTATACACTTAGGGCCTGATTTACCAAGCATGGCGACAGCGTGTGCCGCGTGGGCGCTCATGGTCATAGGTGTAAAAAGCATTTACACATTTGTGCGCACATCAGCACATGTCAGCGCGCTATAAAACACACATTTACTAAACCATGAGGGTAGATTGCGCCTGTTTTTGCTGATGCAGCGCTCTTGTTTCCCATAGGAAATAATGGGCAAATGACCCAACATGCTACAATATGTTACCTGGTTTTGTATTTTTTTTTATATAAAATTCTCCAAGGTTTTGGGAGCAGCACAGTAATATGAGTATTTAAAGAGGAACAAAACCCAGAATTTCACTACCCTGGGTATTGCACCGCCAAATCGGGATACCCCACTGTGCGAAATCCCCAGTGAAACATACGCTTTCCCGGTCCCATGGGGAATACGCAGGCGCTCGTCCAATCAGAGCCGTATGTCGTGTAAATTAATGCTCAGCAATACGACTGTTTAGATCAGTGCTCGGCAATAGGGAGCGACCGCATCCCCGGTTCCCTTTAGACCAGGGGTTCCAACCCTATTTTTCATCAAGTACCACTTTCCATTTCTGATTTGTATCAAGTACCACCTGGGTGCTGCACAGTGGCATAACTAAATGTGATGGGGCCCTGGTGCTGACATCAATTGGGGCCCTTTTAAGGCTTATACAGTAAATGTTTTTCTGTCTTTTAACTCAATTGGATGCAGTTAGACACATAAAAACGGAACCTGCAGAGATTAATGGTGCTTCCTTTATCTAAATGTTGCCAAGTGAGGAAAAATATGAAAAATAAGGTGGAGGAGCAACAGGATGCCACCCCAAGCCTTGGCTGTGCCCACCACCCAGCAGCCCCCATTTAAAATTAATTAATATGGCCAGTAAAAATAAAATATCAGGACTGGCCCAGCCCCAGAAATATTGGCCGTGCCGGTGAAGAAACTGCCAGATGGCAACCCTACTGGTTGCACATGTGCTACCATGCCCCGATCCCACTGAACTACCTTTACCTAGTACATCCACTAGGAATGCGCCAAAAAACAACAACATAATGCCGCAGGAAGCCAATCTCCAGCCCTGGTACTCAACTCATTCTGCGTTCCCTTATTTCATTCGCTGGTTCGTGGTCCAGCCCGACCTCCGGTCTCATCAGTGCTCATATTGTGACAGAGCTGTGGACGCTGGTGTTTCTGTGATCACAGTACAGTACAAGCCTGGCCTCTGAACCTCATTGGCTGGACACTTAGGGCCTCAAAGCTGTGTGACTAAAAAAAAATAGGTTAGTGGCGGAGCCAGGGAAAAAATATCATTATGCAGAGTGTGAATGGATCACCAGACCCCACTCAGGGGTCTATAAATTCCATGGCATAGAACAGCGGGTAAAAAACCCTTAAAATTCCAGAAAAAAATGACATGGGGTCCCCCCTACCCAGCATAACCAGCCCTGGACCAGCTATGGGGGCTTGTAGAAGAGGGCGCAGGGGCAAGCTTTGGTGGCTCCCCGCCCTGCTGGTTACAAACCCACATGGCCTCCGTGGGTCCGGGCTCTTCTGCCTCCCCCCTGGCCTTTGGGGAGGTAGGTAATTGGGGGTGCCGGGGTTAATGGCAAGTCACCCGCTAGCAGCAGGTGACTTGCCAGCCCCCAGCCTTGTGAACTGGAATAGTTTATAGGGGTCTAATTCATCCCTTACTAGTTCACAATAATAAAGAAAACACACTGACACAGAGTAAAAAATGACATTTATTCGGTTTTTTTTACTCACCTCCAATCCTCTGCTGTCCCCTGGCGATCCGGACCCGCAACGCTCCGATGACAGCTGCCGGGTGATTGGTGGAGGGAGGGCGAGGGGCTGTGATCCCTTGCCCCCCCCCCTCCATCGATCACCCGGCAGCCGATCCTCTCACCTCCGCTTGCTCAACGCTACTGTGCCTCTTGGGGGTGGGGCGAGATGACGTCATAGAATACATCATCTGCCCTGCCCTGCCCCGGGGCTAGTGGCTGAGCGATCGCGGAAGCGCTGGAGAGGAGGTATTTCGCCCTCTCCTCCCCACGGAAGAGCAGGGGGGGGGATTAGAGACCCCGCCGAGTGTCCTCTTCACTGGCGGGGCCTCCGATCGCCCCCCTTCCACTCCTGCGTGGTGAGAAAAGGGCGAAAGGCATCGCGGCTGCAGGTAAGTAAAAGGTTTTTTTTTTTCTCTACAGATTTGTGCCAGCTGCCAGTGGGCCCCCCCTGGGGCAGCTGACTGGGTTTGCCGGATGATAACGCCGGCCCTGACCAGACAGCTTACAAGGCATCTGTAGGCAGAGACAACTTTCTCAGTTACCGAGTGGCATTACAAAACTGCTTATGTCACTTCCCCGTACCTCCCAACTTTTGAAAACACACATGCAGCGGTGCGCGCAATTTTTTTTGCAACAAAACCATGTCCCCAGCCATGCCCTTAAAGGGAAACACCACCTAAGAATTACATAATATTAATATTAATAATACAGGCAAGCCCCCCCAACACACACACACAAACACACATGCAAACAAGCCCCCCCCCACATACATACATGCAGGCAAGCGCCCCCCCCCCCACACAAACATACGCAGGCAAGCCCCCAACCAGTGAAAAAAAACAGGAAGGGACTTCTTGGGGCGCTGGCCCTGCTGTACTGTTCCTGGCCCAGTATAGTATCTTAATGCCACATCAGTTAATAAAAGGAGTGCGGGGGGTAGAGTACCCGGAAAGATTGTCCAAGTTAGGCTTATTTAGTCTAGAAAAAAGACGATTGAGGGGTGATCTAATAACTATGTATAAATATATTTGGGGTCAATACAAGGATCTGTCCCACAATCTATTTATACCCCAGAATGTAACCATTACCCCGGGGGCATCCACTAAGGTTAGAGGAAAGGTGCTTTCTCCACCGACATAGGAGGGGATTCTTCTCTGTAAGAGCAGTGACACTATGGAACTCGCTGCCAGAGGAGGTAGTAATGAGGGATACATTAAAAATGTTCAAAAGTGGCCTTGATGCCTCCCTGGCATGTAATAACATTTCCGGCTATGGCTACTAGACCACTGGAAGGAGATAAACAGGCTGAACTGGATGGACTAAAGTCTTTATTCAGCCTTACATACTATGTTACTATGTTACTATGTTATCATAAATATACATATATGCATTTTTTGCACCATAAGATGCACCTGACCATAAGACACACCCAGAGTTTAGAGGATAAAAAAATATATTCTGAACCAAATGGTGCTAAAATATCCCTCCTAATCACCCCATTACAGACAGTCTGCAGAATCCCCTCATTAGAGGCAGTGTGTGGCATCCCTCATTACAGGCAGTGCGGGACATCCCTCATTACAGCCAGCCGATGTGCAGCATCCCTCATTGCAGCCAGTCAGTGTGCAGCATCCCTCATTACAGCCAGTGAGGGGCATCCCCTCATTACAGCCAGTTAGTGTGCAGCATCCCTCATTACAGCCAGTGAGGGTCATCCCTCATTACAGCCAGCGAGTGTGCAGCATCCCTCATTACAGCCAGTGAGGGTCATCCCTCATTACAGCAGCGAGTGTGCAGCATCCCTCATTACAGCCAGTGAGGGGCATCCCACCTCCCTCCCCCAGAAAACACACACCTCTCTTACCTTCCTTATGTGGCTCAGCTCAGAAGACAGCACAGGACTGCCACACATGCCTCACCCACTCCCAGCGGTGGCGATGCCCACTAATACTGGCTGAGGAGCCCTCACAGAAGGAAGCACTGGCGGGGGGGGGGGGATGGAGTCATGAGCTGAGCAGCAGCACATTGTGGCATGTACTGAGGAGGGTGCGAGAGAAAGGCGCAGCAGCGTGATGGGGATTCATCTTTCTTTATGCCAGGGGCGTAGCTTGGGGGGGAGCAGGGGGGCACTTGCCCCGGGTGCAGCAGGTCAGAGGGGCGCCTGAAAACAGGTAAGGGCGCCATTTTGAATCTTTGCCCCAGGTGACAGAAAGCCTAGTTACTCCTCTGCTATTCCCGGCATACCTACCAACCGTCCAGCGGACAAGTGGTATCCCAGCGGGACAGGGGGATAGCAATGCGATCCCCGGATGGTCCCGCTCAATCTGTGCCACGCAAAGAGAGACCTGAGTGCAGGAGCCAGGTAAGTACAAAACTTCCCACCCACGCTTTGCATTTCCCATCCCATGGCTGTGGTCTCTTCCGCTCCTTGGTCATTAAAAGGTGCCCTGACATCCAAGGACACTATGCAGTGTGGGGCATCCCTGCGAGACCTAGCTTAGAAACCCTCTGTCGTTTTAACTTTCCTGTAACCCATCTCTTCTCTTATAGGCAGATGTAAGCACTACGTTCCCAGAATACATTCTGCACAGAAAGTAGAGACAAAACAAAAGCAATCACAATCCAGTTATATTAAGTCAGAGCCCCGGCGCTGTGACCTTCTCAAAAATGACATTTATTTAAAATGGTAATTTAACATTGAGGAGGCCGAGGCATGTATGTACATTAGTCAGATTAGATTCCATCGATCCTCTTTGGCAATGTTCAGACTTCCAGCATTGATCCCAGCCCCGGAATGTAGAAAATGAGTTTCATCTACAATCAGTGAAGCCGCAACTGTTATTACCTCATATCTGTATGTTTGTGTAATGACGGCCATTGTAATGACCGCAGGGATCGATAATTGTGTTCTAATCTAGGCCAGATTTATCCTCTAAAACCAGAAATGCTAATCCTGGAAAAAAAAAGATGGGGAAGGGGCAGGGTTGTATTACTTCTATTACTATTAGGCAAACCTAGGACTGTGCCTAGGGTGGCCACCTGCGGGGGGGGGGGGGGGGGGCAGACATTACTGCTATAGTAAAAAAAGGTTAATGCTTCCTTCCAAGCCACATTGTGTGTGTGGCGGCCCTAAATGCACTCAGCAGCTACATCCTCTCCCCTTTATTGCCGTGGTCATGTGACTGCTGTGTGTTGGGAGCTGGCAAGCCAGTAATGCATATAATACATTTCTCCCCTTGAAACCTCTCCTTTCTACACACATTTATTTTTATATTAGCGGACCACAACGTCAGGGCAGACGTGAGCACTGGGCGTACCCAGGCAGGTGCTGGTGCCGCTGCACATTCGGTAGGCCCACCTTTGTTTCTTTCCTTTTATTCTTTCCTTTATTGTTACCTACCTGTCCTAAAAAGGACAAATTTTCTCAGCCCCCGATATGTGTGGTTCAGGTCCACTCATTTCTAATTAGGCAGGGGCGTTCCTGAACACAGCGCACCCGCCGGAGTTTAAAATTAAAGGGCCAATGAGCCCAGGTGGTTGTGGGCTATACGCCCCTCTGGTTGTTTGGTCCAATCTGGACCAGGATCATAGTTGGCCCAATCACACACACCCTCTCCCTCTCCAATCATGTCTGGATTCCTATTTAGGCGGTACCTCTGCAGGGCCCGTGATAGCGTTAAGCTGAGTGTGCCTTGGATTGAGTTCTGCCTGTTTAATATTGTTGCCGACCTTGCTTCGTTTGACCATTCTTGCTTGCCGCCTGGACCAACCCTGCCTGAACCCCGACTACGCCTCTGTCTCTTCCTCTGTACTGCGAACCTGTGACCTCCTGGATTAACCTTTGGCCTGACCTCGACCCTTCTTTGCCTATTCCCTGGGTGCTGTGATCTTATTGGACTGCCTTCCCGTGTATGACCCAGCTTGTCTACATTGCCTTGTCGGGCCCTTGGTTCACCTGCCTTCACCCTTCCGTAAGCTCACATCCTTTGTGCTAACAAGTCCTGGGGGCAACCGTGTCCAGTGAGGCATATAAAGCATCCCGGCAAACGGGGGCTTGTCTAGAGGTGAAGCTAGCATTGGGGGTTGTGAGCTTACTACGAAGGCGGGTGTCCCACGGGGCCTTACATTGTCACGGACCCACATAAATGGAAGAACTTGTGCAGCAAGTGCAGGCCATGGCTACTGCCATTAACCAACTGGTTCAACGCTTGGCGGTTCAAGAAAACTGTCAACTGCCTGCATCACCAGCATCCCCACCTTCTGTTGAACCGAAGGTTCCTATTCCTGAAAAGTTTGATGGGGATCGCGCAAGATTCTCCAATTTCAGAAGCTATATTTTCGGCTACGCCCGAATTCCTCTGGGTCTGAAATCCAAAGAGTAGGCCTGGTCATTTCCCTGTTACAGGGGGATCAGCAGACATGGGCCTTTGGGTTAGCACCCACCGATGAGGCCTTACAAACCGTTACAGCCTTCTTTTCAGCCATGGAAGTCTTATACGCTGACCCTGACAAGGCTTCGACCGCTGACACTAAGCTACGTAGTCTCAGACAGGGGAAGAGCTCGGCGGAGGAATACAGCATGGAATTTCGCCGTTGGACAATTGACTTTCGGTGGAATGACCCAGCTCTTACCAGCCAATATAGAGTTGGTCTTTCTGAAAGCATTAAGGATGTCCTAGTCAACTTCCCTCAGCTAAAGAATCTGGACGAATCCATGCAGATGGCTATTCGCATCGATAGGCGATTGCAGGAACGACAATTGGAGAAGGTTAAAACTTCTTCCTGGAATCCTCCCCGCTTAGAGTCCTCTTCCATGGTTGGCTCTCCTTCATCTTCTTCTGAAGAGCCCATGCAGATTGGGGCTACTCACCTATCTCAGGCAGAGAAATCCAAACGCCGTACTTTGGGTTTGTGCCTATACAGCGGTAACCCGGGTCATCTGGTCAAATCGTGTCCTAACAAACGACCACAGTCGGGAAACTTCAGCGCCTAGACACCTCTAAGGGGGGGTGTCTAGGCGACCAGGTATTTTTTCCTCACCTTAATAAATTATTATTGCCAGCCATTTTGTTTTGGGAATCTTCCGGAAAGCCTGCCACTGCCTTCGTGAATAGCGGGGCGGCTGGCAACTTTCTGGAAATATCCTTATCCGTTGCTCTAGGCATTCCGCTAATCGCCCTGGAGAATCCCCTTCAGATTCTAGCTATAAATAATGAGCCAATTACAGGGGTAACAGTCACCAACAAAACCCCTTTGTTAAGTTTGGTGGTGGGGTCTTCTCATTCTGAAAAGATTGAATTCTTTGTCTTGAATTGCCCTGATACTCCTATAATCCTGGGGTTCCCTTGGTTAAAGGTACATAATCCTACCTTCAATTGGGAAACTGGAGATTTGACTAAATGGAGTACTTATTGTATGAATCATTGTTTCAGCATCTCCCTTAGGACAACCCAGGTCTCATTGGAAGGATCACCTGACCCTTATTTAGATTGAGCAGATGTTTTTTCTGAAAGATCGGACGATTTGCTTCCTCCTCATAGAGCTTACGATTGCCCCATTGACCTTTTACCAGGTACTATGCCTCCTAGAGGGAAAATGTATAATCTCACCCGGCTTTAGGAGCAGGCAATTAAAGATAATATCTCTGAGAATTTAAAGAAGGGATTCATTCGGCCTTCCACTTCTCCTGCCGGAGCGGGTTTTTTCTTTGTTGAAAAGAAAGATGGGGGATTACGCCCTTGTATTGATTATAGGGGTCTGAACAAAATTACGGTGAAGAACCGATATCCCCTCCCCCTCATTGAAGATTTGTTCAGTCAGGTCATTGGGGCTCAGATATTCATGAAACTGGATTTAAGGGGAGCTTACAATTTAATCCGTCTTCGGCAAGGGGACGAATGGAAGACCACCTTCAATGTTAAGGACGGACATTATGAGTACCTAGTCATGCCATTCGGGTTTTGTACTGCTACAGCAGTATTCCAGGATTTTGTCAACGACATTTTTCGTGAATATCTGGGGCAATTCATGATTATTTACTTAGATGATATTCTCAGCTTCTCTCGATCTGTGTCGGAACACCAGCAACATGTGAAGGCAGTATTGCAAAAGTTGAGAGAGAATAAATTATATGCCAAACTATCCAAGTGCCTTTTCGAGGTCTCCAAGGTCCCTTTCCTGGATTACTTAGTGTCTGATCAGGGGTTGGTTATGGATCCCTCCAAGGTCTCGGCCGTCGTGGAGTGGGAACAACCAAAAACCCTGAAAGCTCTTCAGGGATTCCTTGGGTTCGCCAATTTTTATAGGTTTCTCATCCATTGTGGCTCCTCTGACTGACCTGACCCGGAAAGGGGCCTTTGTGGAGGATTGGGGCCCCTTGGCAATTAAGGCCTTTCAGACTTTAAAAGAGTCTTTCACTTTGGCCCCTATACTTATTCATCCTGATGTCAGTCGGCTGCCTCCTGATCCTGATGCCTCTGAACTCGGGGTAGGAGGTGTCCTCTCTCAATATTCCGGTCTCCCTGAGAGATTACACTCATGTGCCAATTTTTCACGGAAATTTAGCTCTGCAGAACAAAATTATGATGTGGGTAATCGAGAATTATTGGGCATAAAATTGGCTTTAGAAGAGTGGCGGCATTAGCTAGAGGGATCTTTGCACCCGATTACGGTATATACCGATCATAAAAACCTTGAATATATTGAATTCGCCAAGAGGTTGAACTCCCGACAGGCCCGGTGGGCACTTTTTTTATCCTGCTTTGATTTCGTCATCACCTTCAAACCAGGAGTAAAAAACACCAAGGCGGATGCATTTTCACGAAATTTTGGTGAATGTAAGAACAGATTTGAGGAGAAGGAACCCATTTTGCCCTTGGGTTGTGTTGTTGGGATCCTGGTACCAGATTTATCACAGTCGTTAGATTCATTCCAGGCTGATGCACCACCGGTAAACCCTCTGGGGTCCGATTTGTCCCACCACAACTACGCCTTTCTGTACTGCGGGAGTTCCATGATGCCAAGTCTTCAGGGCATCTAGGCTATCGCAAGACATTAGCCCTGGTCAAACATCATGTGTGGCGGCCCACGATTAGGTGCGACGTTATCGCCTTCGTTGAGGCCTGTCCTGTTTGTGCCCGAAGTAAGGGGTGTCACAAAGCTCCAGCAGGGTTATTAATGTCCCTGAAGATTCCTGGGGAGCCTTGGTCCCATATTTCGATGGATTTCATTGTTGATTTACCAGTCTCAGGAAAATACAGTAATTTGGGTCGTAGTCGATCGTTTTAGTGAAATGGCGCACTTCGTCCCTTTGACCAAACTCCCATCGGCACCTGAATTATCTCAGTTGTTCATAAAACATGTATTTCGTATCCACGGTATACCTCAGAATATCGTCTCTGACCGGGGGGTGCGATTTGTCTCGCGATTCTCGAGGGAATTTTGTACACATCTGGGATTTAAAATCTCGTTGTCCTCTGCATATCACCCGCAGTCTAACGGTCAGACAGAAAGGGTTAACCAGGTTTTGGAAGAATATCTACGGTGCTTTGTCTCTGATTGTCAGGAACAGTGGTCAGAGTTTCTTGAATTTGCTGAATTTGCTTACAATAATGCGCCCAGTGAATCTATGAAAATATCGCCTTTCTTTTGTAATTATGGTAAGAACCCCAAAGCATCTTCTCTCTCCAGCCCTTCTTCCAATTTGTCGGCATTGGAGGAATGACTTCAGGAGAGAATGACCGTTTGGTCTAAGGTGCAAGAAAACCTTAAGGGGGCTGCTGAGAGACATAAAGTATTTGCTGACCGTCATAGGTCCCAGGAACCTCCTTTTCAGGTAGGAGATCTGGTTTGGGTTTCAACTCGAAAAATTGCACTTCATCAACCGTCGCCTAAATTACACTGAATTAGGCAGTGGCGTAATCAAGGAGGGGGCAGGGGGAGTTCACGTGTCACGGGTGCAGCAAGTCAGGGGGGTCTGAGTACAGATGGGTGGCACCATTTCCAATCTTTGCCCAAGTTGCCCGAAAGCCTAGCTACTCCTCTGATTAGGACACCTTAGGTCCACTTTAGCAGCTTCACACACTTACCATATCCTGTAACAGTTCCAGTCTCCAGGCTGGTGAATAGGTTCGGTGGTAATTTCATGGGAAAATAAAAGAAATAACAGGAAATGAAAATTGGATTTTTAATGTTTAAACACATCATTTGTAACTGAAATGGGAGCTGGTGGGAGAGACCCTTTGCTGATTAAAGAAAGCTTCCGGCTATGTGGCTAAATTGCAGGGAAGACATAACGTACAGCAGATTACACCCCAGCCTCTATATTACACACGTTATTACACACACATCAGGGCACTAAAAGGTTTTGTACCTACAGAGAAATCCTTTATATTGGAGCTACAACAACCTCCAAAAATCAAATTCTACACCACTGACATCATGCAAAAATAAATGACACATTTAGATAAAAACGCTGAGTGTCTGAAAAAGGTGGGAAGATGCTCCTGTCTGACCCAATCATACACAGAGCTGGGGGTGAGCAGGACAACCCCCCCCCCCCCCCACAAAGTGCCAAGGCCATTGTGCATGTGCGGGTCCCCTTTACGCAACTGGGTCAGGACCACTGTGATCCATTTGCTTACCACCAGTCCATGGTAAATCTGCCTTAAGCACACTGCCGAGGGAGCAGTTGGGGGTTAGGTGATTGTTCATGCCCGGGCCAGAAAATGATCCTACAAGTCAGTCACTAGATCGCATCCTCACCTCTAGGCCATGACTGCCCCTTTAATATTATGTGTCAGCTGAATTTACAATCACCCAGCAGCACCGCAGATCTTGGTGACTTCACTTTTGCTATAGGCAAGCTGATTCATTACTAGTGCCAGGTATCGGCAGATGAGCGTCTGTACAGCGGCGCTAAGAGAGACCGCTAGTATACGCTGTGATCGGCTATTGTGCGCTGTAAAAGAGCATCTCATTCGTTGTAGTAACCTGGCCGGCATTGATGAATGAGATGTATGTTGGGCGCTGTAACACCAGTACAGCGTTGTAGGGAGCGAAAGGTAGCACCAGCTCTGTGCGACCGACTCTCAGTGACTCACACCATATTCAACAAAAAAACAGACACACACACAGCGTCGGCGTCCTGGATCTGTGCGCTGTAGCATAGAGCGCCGGACGTGTGTGATTAATGTCTGTTTTTGAACATATATCCACCAGTAACAAAGAGAAAACACATGGAATGACATTGTTGTAAAATTGTGACATTAACCCTTTAGTGCCAGACATTATGACAATTCTGCATAACAAATATAAAAAATTAAAAAAGTTTTCAAAAATGACTTTTTCTAGGCCAGTAGAGGTCACACAATTATTTGAGAGAAAAAAAAATAAAAACAAAAAAATCCTGTTTAAACAGAAGAAACGGAACGTCCATTGAAATGTATGGGAGAGCGACAGATAGCGACAGGTAATACCTGGCGCTCTGGAGGCCAGAGCGCCAGCGCTATACGCTGAGCCGCCTGTAATGATGAATCTATGCTAAATGGCGCTGTTAGAGTCGCTCACCAGATTCGCTTTCATAAATGTGGTATTGCGTACAGCGCCCGGCGTTCACCAGATGCTGCCTGCCGCTACGAGGCGCTACCTGCCGCTATACCTTGATGAATAAACCCCAGAGTCGTTACCACAGTGAAAAACTCTAGAACCAATAAGGTCATTCCAGGGCCTTTGTTCAGTCTGACAAAGTGCCAACACGGCAATGGGATTACTGGCATGTAGCACCTGCAGCCCACCGGGAGGAGATATTGTGAAAAGGGGGCCAGGGCCGGATCATAGCATACCCCCCAACCATCCCGATTTCCTGTCCCTGCAGGACAATCCCACATTCGGGCGTTCCCGGAGTCCCATGGTGCATGCACGTGTCCCGCCCCGTCTTCGCTTATACTCCGGCTGCTTTTTTTTTCTTTCGTTAAGCTCATTGGTAGTTCAGTGGGTGGGCAGGACTCGAGGAAGGAGCCTGTCCGCTCTGCGGTGCTGTCAGTGGGTGGGACTTCATGAAGGAGTCTGGTGGAAATTGCGCAGGGGGGGGGGGGATGATCACCTGCTTTGCAGTGAGTACGTGTGTGTCTGTGTGTGTGTGTATGTGTGTGTGTCTGTCTTGCCCCAAACTGGATGCCCCTAATTGGCTGTAATGGAGGGATGCCCCTCACTGGCTGTAATGGAGGGGTGCCCCTCACTGGCTGTATTGGAGGGATGCCCCTCACTGGCTGTATTGGAGGGATGCCCCTCACTGTCTGTAATGGAGGGGTGCCCCTCACTGGCTGTATTGGAGGGATGCCCTTCACTGGCTGTATTGGAGGGATGCCCCTCACTGGTTGCATTGGACGGATGCCCCTCACTGTTTGTAATGGAGGGATGCCCCTCACTGGCTGTATTGGAGGGATGCCCCTCACTGGCTGTAATTGAGGGGTGCCCCTCACTGGCTGTATTGGAGGGATGCCCCTCACTGGCTGTAATGGAGGGGTGCCCCTCACTGGCTGTATTGGAGGGATGCCCTTCACTGGCTGTATTGGAGGGATGCCCCTCACTGGTTGTATTGGAGGGATGCCCCTCACTGGTTGTATTGGAGGGATGCCCCTCACTGGTTGTATTGGAGGGATGCCCTTCATTGGCTGTATTGGAGGGATGCCCCTCACTGGCTGTATTGGAGGGATGCCCCTCACTGGCTGTATTGGAGGGATGCCCCTCACTGGCTGTATTGGAGAGATGCCCCTCACTGGTTGTAATGGGGAGATGCCCCTCACTGGTTGTAATGGGGGGATGCCCCTCACTGTTTATCTCTGTTTCTATGTTCCCCTTCCTATGTTACTAGAACTGAAGTTAACTGTTTACTGTTGCACTGTGTATAAAAAAAGAATTCCTTGTTCATCACACGATGTACTTGGCGAACAATAAATTGAATTGAATTGAATTGAATGGAGGGATGCCCCTCTCACTACAACCCCTGGCTTTAATGTGTCTGCGGAGGCCTTGTCTGTATTATTATTATTTAGGTGGTGTTTCCCTTTAAGGGCATGGCTGGGGCGTGGTTTGACTTCACTTCTCCCTCTTTACGGCTTTCAAAAGTTGGGAGGTATGTCATAGAAATGGGGCACACGGGGTGCATGCCCCAGAGCCTTCACCACTTGCCATAGCGAGGAGGCAGCTGCCTTTTGTGATGGGGACAGACACAGAAGGGATTGGTGATTGTGCGTTGGTTAACAACACGAATACTAATGACAGGCAGCCAATGATGATCTATAACACTCCTGCCACCAGGGGCCCCCTACAGCTACTCAATTTATTGCAATGGAGGTGAGATTTTGGATTTTGGATGTTACAAGGACAAATGAGAACAACGATGGTCAGGGGGACATGGACTCAAAACGGGGACAGTCCCTCCAAATCAGGGAGGTATGCAATATAGACACAGACAATTTGGCATTTGTTTCTGTGCATGGGCCCTGAATATAAGCCAGTGATACTTGCATCTAAGAGGCTAATTTACTACTAGCACCAGGTATTGCCAGATGAGCGTCTGTATAGCGGCGCTTACAGCGACCGCTAGTAGACGCTGTAAGCGGGTATTGGGCGCTGTAACAGAGCGCGTTAGACGCTGTAGTAACCTGGCCCGCATTGATGAATGTGATGAATGTTGAGCGCTCTAACACCAGTATAGCGCTGCAGCGAGAGGTAGCGCCAGCTCAGTGCGCCTGGCACTCGGCGCTCCACACCATATTTAAGAAAAAACTACACACACAGCGTTGACGCTCTAAATCTGGTCGCTATAGCATAGAGCCCCAGACGATGTGAATAAAGTCTGTTTTTGAACACATATCCACTAGTAACAAAGCGAAAACACATGGAATGACATTGTTTTAACACTGTGACATTAACACTTTAGCGCCAGACCTGTAATGACAATTCTGCATAAAAATATAAAAAGTCAAAAAAATGTATAAAAGTGTTTGTTTGCAGCCAGGAGACGTCACGCAATGATTGGAGCAAAAAAAAAAAATTAAATTGCCAAACACGCTGTTTAAACACAACTAATGAAGCCCCATTGAAATGTATGGGAGAGCGCTACAGAGCGACAGGTACTACATGCCGCTGCTGAGTCTAGAGCACGGCGCTATCTGCTGAGCCACCTGTAATACATGTGACGCTACATGGCGCTGTTAGAAGCGCTCACCAGATTCGCTTTCTCAGTTGTGGTTTCACGTACAGTGCCCGGCGTTCACCAGGCGCTGCCTGCCGCTACGAGGCGCTACCTGGCGCTATCCCTTCCTAAATAACCCCCTAAGTGTCTTATAGGCCCCCAGAGACAGTTTTACTGGTGGGGCCCAGACTCCCCAGTCTGACATTGCCCCTGTGAATACAACATTGTGCTCCAGATGGGGGGACTTTTTGCTTTTACATTGTGGCCCTCGGGCGTGTGATCCAGGTCCACATTTAGCTTTAACGTATCTTTAGATAAGTTTTGAAAAGATTCCCGTTTACTCTTTTAATAAAAAAAACCCTGCTGATTAATGATGTGCGCAGCGTGCAGTCACCCTGTATGAAGAGTCGCCAGAGGTAGTGAAGATCAGGTACAATTACTTCCAGAGACCCCGCTGGCTGCCAGCCGGCAATTTAACACTTCAGCGGCGTCACCTCCAGCTCCAGGTGCTTCATGGCGCTCCTGCAGTTTGATTAGGGGATAAACATTGGCGTTTTTTTTATTTGTGCTGTAATTCAAGGACACGCATCTCTACCTTCCGGAAGTTTCTGCTCGCTGCCTGCCTGGCTGTGACCACTTATTGTCCATCCTCATTATTGAACAGTTCTATAAATAAGGACCCGCTGCGTCCGAAACGCGTACGAATGCCTAGCTATTTTCTATCTGCCAGGGTCTGATATTGTTTTTAAGGTTTTATTGTGGGGCTGTGGGACTGTCCCTGGTCTTGCACCCTCTTACCAGTGTGCATTTATACCTTTTCTTTTTCCTATTTATCAGTTCAGACATCACCAGCGTTGATGAAAGCTTAAAGTGGACCAAAAGCTACGCCGATCAGTTCCCTCCCCCCGGGGCATCTAAAATCGGGATGCCCCGCTGTGTGAAACCCCCCAGTCGCCCCATTCACTTACCTTGTTACCTTAATTCCAATGATGCATGCGCAAGCTGGGGCCGCCTCCCCCCCCTATACTGTGAATAGAATAGAGGGAAGCGGGGGATACGTCCGTCAGCCCACTCGGAGCCACTGGCCTTAGATGAAGGCTTAGACGTCAGTTACGTCAGTGGATCTGAGCGTGCTGATTGGATGAGCGGCCGTGCATGCACCATAGGACTGGGAAGAGGTGAGTTGGCATTGGCGATCTGGGGGGTTTCTCAGAGGGTTACCCCCTATCGGGGTGCCCCAAGGGAAAGGACCAAAACCCAGGATAGTCAAAATCTTGGTTTTAGTCCACTTTAAAGTAAAACCCAGGATTTTTTTCCTGGGTTTTGTTCCAGGTCTGGGGACATCCCTGTTTGGGATGCCCCGATGTGTGAAACGCACCTAGAAAAACTCACCTTTCCGTATGCCACATGCACGGCTCTCGTCCAATCAGAGAAGTTTGCCATGCATATTAATGCTTGGCAAATAGTTCTGCGCTTGGCAATTGGGAGCAAGAGCAGCTGTACCCCCAGACGCGGACGCACTCCTGTCCCCAGCCTATCGGAATGACTGGGAGGTGTTTCATACTCAAACAGCAAGGCATCCCAATTTGAGATGCCCCAGGGGAATGCCAACCGGCAATGTTGGGTTTTATTCTGCTTTAATATAAATTTGTGATGAATTAGAGAGTAACACAACCCCAAAAATCTTGGGTTTTGGTCCTTTCCCCTGGGACACCCCCGCTGTGTGAAACCCCCCAGATCGCCCGAACTTACTCACCTCTTCCCGGTCCTACTGCGCATGCACGGCCGAAGGTCCAATCAGCGCGCTCGGAGCTGCTGACGTCACGCCATCGAAGACGGAGTCTAAGGCCGCATCCCCTGCTTCCCTAAAACAGAGAGCATGCCCGCGCCAGCCATTCACAAATGGCTGGCACGCACCCTGCTAGAGGGATAGCGGGGATGTGTCCGCGGCTCGCGCATGCGCCGTTGGACTGGGAAACAGGGTGAATAGGGCGATCTGGGGGGTTTCACACAGTGGGGCATCCCGATTTTGGGAGAGAATGGATCGGCGTGGGTTTTAGTCCACTTAAAGGGAAGAGGTGAGTGGTTCTGTGGGGTTTCCCACAGCCATAAAGAGGGAAGAGGCAACGTCTTATAGAGTCGAAGGGGGTGTTGCTTCTCATTAAAGTGGACCAACACCCAGGATTTTGACTATCCTGGGTTTTGGTCCACTTCCCAGCGGCACCCCGATCGGGGGTGCCCCGCTGTGTGAAACCCCCCAGATACAGCTACACTTCACCCCACTCCTACCGCTCGTCCAATCAGCGCGCTCGGAGCTGCTGAGGAATGCGCGTCAATGCGACGTCTTACCACAGCGACTCCGAGCACGCTGGCGGCCCCATCTCGCGCTTCTCTCTTAACAGGGAGCGCGCCCACGCCAGCCATTTGTGACCCTGCTAGAGAGAAGCGCGAAATGTGGCCCGCGCATGCGCCGTTGGACCGGGATCCAGGTAAGTGCAGCGGGCGTCCTGGGGGGTTTCATACAGCAGGGCATGCTGATTTTGTATGCCCCGCGGGGAGGGATCGGATCGGCCCGGGAATCCGATCCCGCTGGGTGTTGGTCCACTTTAAAGGGCAATTCCAGAATAATCTTCTATACTGTACAGTACACAGAAACTGCCAAAAAGTAACAGGCCCAGAGGCCCCAAAAAAACACTTTGTACAAACTTTTTTCTTTAATTCAGTCATTTTTATTTTGCTTTGGAAACGCAAGATTATAATCAGCGGGTACATGATTATAACGCAAAATATATTTCACGGGTACATGTAGGGATCACAATGAAAATTGTGTTTATGTAAAGCAGTGTTTCATTTTCCCTTAGTTGATTTCTTTTTTTTTGTATTACTGTAATAAAGGTTTTTTCTCTTGTAAAGCATACAGAGGTGTCAGATCTTGCAGTGCTGTATATTGTATTGTTTTTGTTGGGTTATCTCTCCCTCCTGCTCTGGATGTAATAAACACGACGAGTCATTCTGAAAAGCCTGCCAACTCCTTGGTGAGAGTTACATTGTGTTACATTGTTATAGCCAGACTGCAGCTGATGTATCCCAATGTATCACAATGTCAGAAAGTGGTAGATCTGATTGCACGAACGAGCACCTGCATGTGCACGCTCGTATCCATGAGCTTGCAGGATTCACTTGTTTAACTCGGCTCCGGGCTGGGAAATGCGTGGAGGCTGATTTATTACTAACGCCAGGTATCAGCAGATGAGCGCCTGTATAGCAGCGCTTAGAGCGACCGCTAGTAGACGCTGTAAGTGGGTATCGAGCACCATAACAGAGCGTCTCAGTCACTGTAGTAACTTGGCCAGCATTGATGAATGTGATGTATGTTGGGCGCTCTAACACTGTTTAAGCACAAGCAAATGTCGCTCATTGAAATGTATGGGTGAGCGACAGTGAGTGAAAGGTAATACCTGGCGCTCTGAAAGCTAGAGGGCCGGCGCTATACACTGAGCCACCTGTAATAATACATGTGACGCTACATGGCGCTGATATTCGTTTTCATGTGGTTTTGTTTACAGTGCTCGGCGTTCACCAGACGCTGCCTGCCGCTACGAGTTGCTACCTGGCGCAATCTCTTCTTGAATAACCCCTCTTAATGAGCTGTGGGGAGCGGGCTTTTATAGTGCGAGGCAGAGCCTCTCAGGGATCTCCCCCATGTGACTTAAAGGTCACAGGAGTAGAGGGGCATCAAGGGGGTTTCCCATCCTCCTGTGACATATGTAGTCATGTGGGGGAGATCGCAGAGATACTCCTCCTCCCACTATAAAAGGCATCTTGGACCCACCTCAACATTAGTCCCTCACTGGATAGTGAGGATGAAAGAAGGGGGCCGCAACCGCCCAAAGAATATGGGGGAAGGGCACAGAAGAGCCCCAAAGATTGTCAGAGACTGGCGCGGGACACCCGGTGGAGGACAAGAGGAGGGCGTGTGGCGCGTGATGGAGAAAAGGAAATAGGCCCAGTAAGTAGTGAAATTTAGATTAATAAAATGTATTTGTGTGGTGTACTTTTTTAACTCATTTGGTGTAACCTGGTAAGAGGTCCAGGGGACCCCGACAAGTCACTTGCCGGCATTGGCGGGTGACATACTGGTAACCCGCCCAGTTACCCGCACCCCCATTTGGGACACCAGGGGAGTGGAACCCTTACCAAAGGATATAATAGGGTCCTGGGTTATCAGCTCTTATGCCTGGGCTAGTTGGCTTTTAGGGGGGGGGTGCATACATTTATTTTTTTTTAATAATTATAGTATAAAAAAAAACAGTTGCCAGCTATCATTTTCATTGATAAAAATCATGCTGGCTATATTGATTTTATCAATGCAAACTTGTTTACAACTCAGTTACAGTGATTCACTAAACTGTCATCGAGTTGTATATTCTCACAATTCTCTCTATGAATTCTCACTTCCTCCCACACAACAGGAATCATCTTGGAATTGTGCTTAGAATCATGTGAGCTGGTGAGAATTCACACCAGAGTTTGCTTTCACACACTTCCGAGATTATTTTAAACGAATCGGGTCTATTGCATAGAAGCCACAAGCCTGGCATTAAAATGTAAAAAGTACAATGCTCACAGCTAACTCACAGCTTTCTGTGATGTCTGAATGTGTTTTCTGTGAATTTGAGTTTTACGAGGAAGAATGCTGCATTCAAAGCTGACTGACATCTAACTGCTTACTACTAAGGGGTTATTCATCAAGGGATAGCGCCAGGTAGTGCCTTGTATATAGAGAAAAGAAAAGCAGGAAGGTCCCACTCCTTCCACAACACACACTAACATATATGTATATATATATATAATTGAGTAAAAAAAATATATTTATTGATAACAATGTCACATGATCTACATACACTAAAGACTGATTAAAAAACACCAAAGACAAACCATTGTCAATGAAGGAAGGGGAAAATAACTAATACCCGGGGCAGGGGACTGGTAGATAGAACAATATAATTAATAAAGTGAGTTTTACATTAATTGCACTGCCTGGCTGGTCCAAAGTAAAGTGCTATAGTGCATATCAATAATCATGTTTGCATAAAACCAATATAACAATTTATCCAACACTACTAAAAGTGCAAGTGCAAACCTAAATAACCCTAAGACCTATGCCTACCTATGAATGAACTAAACCCAGTGAGAACAAGCCGGGAAGGGCAGAGAAATAACACCCCCAATGATAAAGAAAAGTAACTTACATAAAGAAACAACCACCATCCCACTGCCCCTGCGTCTACGCGTTGTGTGACGTCACCCGCGTCACTTCCTCAGGACAACAAGGTAGTGCCTTGTAGCGGCAGGCAGCGTCTGGTGAACGCTGGGCGCTGTACGCAAAACCACATTTATGAAGGCGAATCTGGTGAGCGACTCTAACAGTGCCATGTAGCGTCCAATACTTCATTACAGGTGGCCAGGTATTACCTGTCGCTGCCTGACGCTTTCCCATACATTTCAATGGACGTTCCTTTTCTTCTGTTTAAACAGGGTTTTTTTTTTTCTCTAATAATTGTGTGACCTCTCCTGGCCTAAAAAAAAGTCATTTTTGAAAACTTTTTAGATTTTTTAGTTTTTTATGCAGAATTGTCATTACAGGTCTGGCACTAAAGCATTAATGTCATAATGTTACAACAATGTCATTCCATGGCCCTTATTTAACAAGGGATAGCGCCAGGTAGCGAATGGTGAGCGAACGGTAATGACGCTCACCGCCACGAGAACGCCGGCTCCCCACCACAATCACACATTTATCAAGCCGATCCTGCTTAGCAACTGACAGAGCGCCAGATAGCGAATCATTCATCATTATTCCAGCCTCACCCCACAGCGCCAGCGAGCGACCTTGAACAGCGACAGGTATGACCTCTCGCTACCTGGCGCTCTCCAATGCATTTCAATGGAGCAATCTTTAAATATTCATAAATAATTGCTATTATATATATATATATATTTTTTTTTAATGTCAAAAATTCTGTGACCACTTCTGCAATGTTAGATATTTTTTTTAAGCTAAAAAAAATAAAAAAATAAATTTGTGCAGAATTGATATTACAGGTCTGATATTAATGTATTCATATTACAAACTGTTTTGAAAAACATGTTTTTTTTTTTCCCAAAAATATGGTTGTTTGGGGGTTAAAAAACTACTTTTAACCCATCGCCGCCAGCGCTCTGGGGTTTAAACAAGCATTTCACAGCGCGAGAATTTTTGGAGCGTGATTTGTTAATGAATATGCTGGGAGCCGTTCGCTATGGCCGTTAGCTGTCATGCGCTCCCATACAGCGCGGAACCTGTCAAATAGCGACTCGTCACCCCGTATTCAACATTACTGCACACCGACTGAGTCGCTGTCAACAGCCAAACAACGGCCAAGCACAGCGAATACTAGCGGGCGCTGTGAAAATAACGCTACTGTCGCTCAAGTGTCGCTACCTGGCGCTATTAATGAATCAGCCTGCATGTGTTTTCGCTTTGTTACTGGTGGATATGTGTTCAAAAACAGACTTTAAATACACAGCTCTATGCTATAGCGACCAGATCCAGAGCGCACATGCTGTGTCTGTGTAGTATTTTGATAAGTATGGTGTGGGGCGCTGAGAGTCGGTCGCACTGAGCTGCCGCTACCTCTTGCTCCCTGCAGCGCTGTACTGGTGTTAGAACCAATATACATCACATTCATCAATGCCGGCCAGGTTACTAGAGCAGCCAAGACGCTCTGTTACAGCGCCCGATACCCGCTTACAGTGTCTATTAGCGGTCGCTATACAGACGCTCATCTGCCGATACCTGGCGTAGTAATGAATTAGCCTCCACCTGTCACCCCAGCTCACTATAAGACCAACCCGTCACATAGCTATATATATTTTTTCCTATGTGATCCCTCCATCTTTCTTTCCTTATCCTCATCATTGCATTCTCCAATTTCACTCTGATTTCCTTCTTCTCAATCTTTGTTAAAGGGGAATTCTATCATACTAATTCTTTATAGCAGAACAAAACCCAAGATTTTCCCTGTCCTGGAATTTGTTCCTTGCTCCAGGGGCATCCCGATTTAAGATGCCCCGCTATGTGAACCCCCCCCGATCGCCCATAAAAATGTACTGCTGTGCATATTAATGCGGACCAACAGTCAAAAATGAATTCAACTAGACCAACACAACAAACAGTGCTCATATGCATCCCTCCCCGGGGCAATTTAGATTGCTGCATATCAAAATAATTCACCTTTTACAAACTCCTGCTGGGGTCAATTTTAAAAACAAGATGGCGGCTCATGTATTTGCAGGCCACCTGCAAAGAGGAAGTGCTGCTGGGCTTCCTGCTACTGTGCATTGTCAGTTATGTCAGTTGGAGGTGGAAGCTCCAAAATGGCCGCCACCTTTCTTTTCCAACTGTGCCAGGCTGTTGGCCCGGTTTAATGCTGGGCAAATGGCTCTGTTTATACGCAGAGCTCGGCAATGAGGAGTGGTCACATTCCAAGGCCCTTATTTAACAAGGGATAGCGACAGGTAGCGACTGGTGAGCGGCCGGTAATGACGGGCCCCGCCCGAGAATGCCGGCTCCCCACCACAATCACACATTTATCAAGCCAAATCCTGCTTAGCGACTGAGATAGCGCCATATAGCGACTCATTCATCATTATTCCAGCCTCAGCCCACAGCGCAAGCGTCCGACCTTGAACAGCGACAGGTATGACCTCTCGCTACCTGGCGCTCTCCAATGCATTTCAATGGAACAATGTTTAAATATTCATAATTAATTGTTATTAATGTTTTTTTTTTCAATGTGAAAAATTCTGTGACCACTTCTGCCATGTTAGATATTTTTTTTAAGGTAAAAAAAAAAAAATGTGCAAAATTGATATTGCAAGTTTGATATTATTTTATTCATATTACTAAATTCATTAAAAATTTTAATTTTTTTTGGTTTCCAAAAATATGGTGGTTTGGGGGTTAAAAAACGACTTTTAACACATCGCCGCCAGCGCTCTGGGGTTTAAACATGCATTTCACAGCGCATGAATTTTTTGAGCGTGATTTTTTGATGAATATGGTGGAAGCCGGTCGTTCTGACCAGTCGCTATCATGCGCACCCATACATCGCGGAACCTGTCAAATAGCGACTCGTCACCTTGTATTCAACATTACTGCACACCGACTTAGTCGCTATCAACAACCGAACAACGGCCAAGCACAACGATTACTAGCGGGCGCTGTGAAAATACTGCTACAGTCGCTCAACTGTCGCTACCTGCCGCTATTAATGAATCGGCCTCCCCGTTCCCTGTAGAGGCGCTCCTGCCCCCAGCCTATCTGAATGGTTGGGTGTCTCAGCCCGGAGATGCTGGGGATGCAGGCGTCCATGGCCAGCGGCAGACTTTAAAGAATTTTAATTTGTTGAATTGTCTTTCTTCACTCAAAAAATACATAATTTCTTTGAAGGAGGCTTCTGACTTTTTGAAATTAGCACAATGTTCATCACTAGTGGTCCTCCCTAGAATTGATTCGGTATTCAGAGTCGGGTGCAGAACCAGAACATTCCAAAATATTCTGAGCAGAGCCAAGACATCAATATTAGCTTTGATTTATGGCTGGAGATTACTGTAATAATCCCCTATGACACAGACACAGTTGAATGGCTCCCCGGGGAGCATCAGCAGATTACTCACTGACGCTGCCTCTGCATTGACTTGCTCTTCAAACATTCCAAACAGTAAATTGGGAATCTTCGGCTCGGTGTAATGAGAATGACAGTCTCCTGCTCGATGCTGTGTTCACTTTCCAAGCTTTTAATTGATTGTGATGGCTCTGCCTTTGCTGTTGTTTGTATTACTTATCAATAGTGAAATCATAAAAGGCCATGCTTGTAACCTTGCTGTGACAGGTTCTAAAAATATATATTTTTTATATCGCCGTAAGAATATCTAATGATCTGCGGAAAAGCATTCTGAGACAACCGGCTCCAAAAACACTGATTGCCCGTGTCATAACAGCGATGAGGTCAAGTTATAGGTTACTTAGAGTTATGTTGAAGAATATACATATAAATACAGCATATACCTTGGACCAGAGGCATAGCCAGGGGGGGCACGTGCCCTGGGTGCAGCAGGTCAGGGGGGCACCAAAGGGGAGCCTAAGCACAGGTGGGGGGCACCATTTCGAATCTTTGCCCCGGGTGCCAGAAAGCCTAGCTGCTCCTCTGCCTTGGACTTTAGTAGGGGTTCAGTAATCCCAGTGTGCTCTCACTCACTGCACACAAATGGACTGTATGGAGCAGGGGCATAGCTAGGGGGGAGCAGGGAGGGCACTTGCCCCGTGTGCAGCAGGTCAGGGGGGTTCCAAGAGGGGGGCCTGAAAACAGGTGGGGGTCGCCATTTTGAATCTTTGCCCGGGTGCCAGAAAGCCTAACTACACCTCTGGTATGGCGAGAGGAGTGGAAGAATGAACACCCAAGACAAAAAACTATGCAATCAAATATTAGATTTAATCCTGGTGAATAAGTATATGATACAAAAAAGACATAGGCCCTTATTTATGAAGGAATAGCGACAGGTAGCGACTGGTGAGCGGCCAGTAATGACGGGCCCCGCCACGAGAACGCCGGCTCCCCACCACAATCACACATTTATCAAGCCAATCCTGCTTAGCGACTGAGATAGCGCCATATAGCGACTCATTCATCATTATTCCAGCCTCAGCCCACAGCGCCAGCGTCCGACCTTGAACAGCGACAGGTATGACCTCTCGCTACCTGGCGCTCTCCAATGCATTTCAATGGAACAATCTTTAATTATTCATAATTAATTGTTATTCATTTTTTTTTTTTTTAAATGTGAAAAATTCTGTGACCACTTCTGCCAT
The DNA here is from genome assembly GCA_027917425.1 of Gastrophryne carolinensis. Classification (NCBI taxonomy): domain Eukaryota; kingdom Metazoa; phylum Chordata; class Amphibia; order Anura; family Microhylidae; genus Gastrophryne; species Gastrophryne carolinensis. Next base: position 496,404,726 of record CM051236.1, read on the forward strand.
TTTAGGTAATTTTTTTAAGGTAAAAAAAAAATAAAAAAATGTACAGAATTGATATTACAGGTCTGATATTAATGTATTCATATTACTAAATTATTTTAAAAACTTGTTTTTTTTTGGTTTCCAAAAATATGGTTGTTTGGGGGTTAAAAAACTACTTTTAACCCATCGCCGCCAGCGCTCTGGGGTTTAAACATGCATTTTACAGCGCCAGAATTTTTTGAGCGTGATTTTTTCATGAATATGGTGGGAGCCGGTCGCTAGGGCCAGTCGCTATCATGCGCTCCCATACAGCGCGGAACCAGTCAAATAGCGACTCCTCACCCAATAATCAACATTACGGAAAACCGACTGAGTCGCTATCTACAACCGAACAACGGCCAAGCACAGCAACTACTAGCGGGCGCTCTGAAAATGCCGCTACAGTCGCTCAACTGTCGCTACCTGCCGCTATTAATGAATCGGCCTCATAGATACCAGAGAGATTAAATACACGGTATTGACCGCTAGGCGGTGCTACAGAGTGGTTCCAGCACTTACTGGTACATGGTATCATACATATCCATGGGTAAAGGTAAGTAATATTTAAGATTAAGATTTGCGCACATGACTAGTACATACAAGATTACGCTATGTGTGGCAATGTGTTTTTTTCTTTCATGCACAATTGAATAAACGAGGAACACCTCATTTTAAAATACATATTGGTTGATTATCAATGAGAAGGAATCAAATATATGGAAAGCTAATCTATACCTGGATTTGAGGATTGAAACTATAAGGAAATCGAGATTGGATTGTTTAAAGGCTTGATACTAATTTACATCTGGTACGTTTATTGGCAGGTGGTGGAAAATACACTGAAAGCATTCTGTTGATTCACGTGGTGAATAGAAAGGACTGCACTATAATTGGTCCCGTGGAGATATATACATATATGTATGCTTGCAATATTTAAAAGTAAGTAAGTAATATTTAAACAATTCAGTGACTGAAGATCATAAAGTCCCCATAGAAACAATGGGGGCAACCCAGTATGAATCAAGCATTTATGCATAGAAGTATATGATAGAAATGAAAGCAGTAGCAGCTGGGGAAGATAAGTAGATATACGCTACAGGCAGGACCAACGGGTGGATAACTCTTCCAAGTTATGTGTTTCCCATCACAGTTCTAAAAACCAATGTAAATGACTAAGCCCTCATCTGCATGGTGATCTGCTCTGCTGGTTCCCTGGTTATTAAAATGTAAGATGGTGCTACCGCTTTAAATAGAAATATGAATATAGTTCATCATCACTGATGACAACTGGAAAACCTTTTATTTGTATGCATCCACCCACAGTTGAGCCTCCCAACTTCATGTTATAGACCCCTGGCTTATATCTTGAAAAGATAACATGCCCACAAGACTAGATCACACAGGCACTGTAAATATTAGGGTTGATTCAGAGCCCGTCTCTCGAAATTTTTTTTATGTGAAAATTTCCGTTCTCGTTCATTTTTCCCCGTCGTCTGTGAAGCAGAGACTTCAAGAATTTTTGTGTGAAATGTTTTCATTTTTGTGTGATTTTTCGTTTGGTCTCTCCCTCCAAAAAAACGTGTGGACATGCAAGAATTAATCAGGCAAAGCACCTCTATTTGCTGGCTAGTGTTTCCTGAGCTGGGTAATCATACCCTTAAAAAGTGGACCAAAACCTTGGATTTCACTATCCTGGGTTTTGGTCCGTCTCCCTAGGGCATCCCGGTTTGTGGTGCACCACTGTGTGAAACCCACCGGATCCCCTACTTTTCTTACCCATCCTACAAGCTCCTGGCACATGCGCAGCCGGCAGCGGCATCTCTCGCATCGTTCTCGGGCTGCACATGACCAAGCCTGCCATAACTGAACAGTTGCCATGGTCAGGAGGGATGCAGAGGGTGCCACACACTAAACATGTAAGCGGCTGGAATTCTATTCAGCTTCTGCAGGTGCACATTAATATGTGTGGCCAGAGAAGCTGATTGGAGGAGAGCTGTGGGCCACCCAGAGGGTTTTACGCAGCGGGACATCCCAAATTAAGATGCCCCAGGGCAACAGACTGAGGCCCAGCATAGTGAAATACTAGGTTTTGGTCCACTTTAAAGTGAACCTCCAGTCAAAAAATCAATGCTTAGTAAATTGCTCCCTCAAAGCCCTACTATAGCAATAAATGAAGTAAGGCATTTGAGGTGGCTTTACTCCATGCATATGTTATGAAAAAGATGATTTGCTCCTGAACTGCATGGGAGCAGCCATCTTGCACACATATTAGAGCCCTTGTTTCTCAAAAATCCCAGTCCCACGGGATAAATTTTCCTCTAATCTTTGTGCAAACTTATTTCTAGCCAGAAGTAAAAGTATTAACTTAACTATTAGCTGTAATGACTCATCATTGCTCTGTTCACAGCAGAGATAATCTGCTACGCTATTCTACACTGCTACAATATTCAGACTGCCATACTATTCTCATGTGTGTCCAGCTGCTGGTGCCACGTGGGGGATCTTCTGTTGCTGTTCCCTAACTCCTTCATTACCTCCTGCCTGTTAACCTGCTGTGTGTTGTGGAGGATCTGCTACTGCTGCTGCATATCTGCTCATCGCCTTCTGTGGGTCAAGAGTGAATCATCTCCTCGAATCAACATCAGGGGCCCCTGCAGCTTGCATCCTGTGTCGACCTTCTTCTGGAGGCATTTAGCAATAGACTATATATGTAAACAATTATACTCCTGAATGGCTTGCCGAAAATAGGCAAACAAATATATATATATATATATATATATTATTAATATCTGACCAATGGTAACGCAATGGATACATGCAAAAGACTGTAGGATCTTTAGACATCTGGTAAATCGATGGACACTGAGACAAATGGTAAATAAAAAGATATACTGTTGGGAAAATAACGCAAGATGCAAAACAACAAGATACCACATGCTATGATCAGAGTTATATGACCGGCATACACATATACAATGATTAAGGCAAACTTAAACTGGACCAACACCGTTATTACTTTAACACGTGTTGGTCCCTCTCTCTGCTTATAGCAAGAGCCTCGGGGGGCATCCAGAACTCTGGAACCCCCTCACACCTAACTGCACAGATTGCAGAGTATACTCACCTTCATTACGAGCCAGCTCTGGGAAAGGAGTCCCGCGAGGTCTCCTTAAAGTAATAACGGGAGTTGGTCCGGTTTAAGAGCATTACCTGACCAGCAACTCATACAGTTACCCCCCTGACAGGGGAACCCACAAACAGACCTTTCTGCTGTCAGCTTTTTGCCTCTTTTCTCCGCTCTATCCTTTCCTAAGGCCTCCTCTCCTCAGGCCTCCCCCTCTCAGTTATATCCCGATATCCCTTTGATGTCCAGACTTGTCTTCCCAGTCTGCCTACCCTGAAACTTGTCCCAACCAGATTTGCTTTACTCTAGGTGGTATCGGAATTTCCCAGCATTTGCCCTCCCAAACTTGATCTGAAAATCTGTTTTTATTAGGGTGGAGGAACGGAATGTCGGCTGACCAGCCTCTGGGCCTGAGAGGGACATTGGCCTGCCTGAATGACCTGACCTATGTATGACTGGTCAAATGCAACTGATTATACATACAGAAAAACATTACACAATGTTTTAACAATATTCATTTTCCATAAAGGCCCCATTGCTTACATATATATATATATATATACCCAGGTGTATCTGCACCGAGTCACCGACTAACTAAAGCCCCAGCTGGACCTTTTATTGTGTTGGTATACTGTGTATGGTCTGTTTAAACTTGCATGTTAACCTTTACTACATAAAGTTCCTAGTACTTTTATACTTGACTGTATCAGTGAGTGACTTAGGCAAATGGTTGCTGGGAGCAGTAGTTTCACTACCCTAAATGAATTGTTTTGCTTAGAAAACGTGATCTATTTCCCTGGTAGGAGTTCCCTATTAGTTGCAAGGGCCCTATTCTGGGTGGAGGCACTGGCACACCAAACATTTAACCCACTCTTCCACTCAGCGAAGGCCCTGCTTCTCTTTGCTACCTACAGGTTAACGCCATAGCCTGTCTTGAGTGGGGTGTTTACCATCACCCCCCCATAACAGCCCTACACAGGGAACCATTTATCTGGATTGCAATGGCAGAATGACAGTGCTAGTGTTCTTTTATCAGGCCCATATAAAAGTTGCATAGAGAGAAAAAAGCAGTAGAAAAGTGAATGGATGGCATAGAAGTCTGATAAAAATTGTAGTGTAATCACACTCTACTCCCTGGGTCTGATGAGAGTCTGACAGAGATAATTAAAGTAATCTCATACTGTAGGATCACTTAAATGCAGCAACAGTGCTGCTGTTCATGCCTAGGTGGGGTAAAGGGGCTTGGGACATCCCGATTGGTGAGGCCATAGCCTGGGGCACCCTCTAAATCCAGGACACAGAAACTTAGCTCTCCTGCGTTCTGACCTATGTTCCGGCCAATTGGACGACATCAGTCAATTGGCTTTAGGAATGGCTGCCGATGGAACCAGTACCAGAAGAGATAAGTTTTCAGGGTGCTGGTTTGGGATTGTAGAGGGCTATGTGCAGGGGGGCATCTCCAATAGGGATCAACTCCCCCAAAGCATGAGCAGCGCTCCCAAATGTCCCCACAGGGGACTTAAAAGTATATACTTAGATACATATAAGTATTTTTATCTGGAAAGACAGATAATGCACTGATTCTATATAGTTTGATACAAAGAACATGTCTAGGTGTAAGATCAAAGCATACATATCTTACCCCCAGATGGTATTTACTAAGCTGCTGTCAGAGGATCTTTGTTTGCTGAATTAACATCTGTTGTAAATCCATGACTGAAGTTTTCTCCCTAGCCTGTGTGAGTCACAGCCAGGTTACATTTCAGTCTGTGGGGATAGGAGTGTCATTTTAAATGAATATGCCAACAATCGATAAATGGCGCACAGCCAAATAACAATAAACTGCACAGTTTTTGTGTGTCACTCTAAATCCTGAAGCAGAAACTAACTGTGCGCCACTGGAAGTGGGCCAAGGATGCACAACCAAGCTGGATAATAACAAAGTATAAAAGTTTTTTTTAAGAAATACACATACAAAAAAACTAATATAACACAATGAGAAGTTAAGAAAGTGGAGAAGCCTTGGAGCCTCGCTGACCTAAATTCATAATAATGATAGAATAATACTAGCTGCACAGTAGCCTAATATAAATAATGTATCCAATATATATACACAGATGTGAGCTTGAGAAAATATATTTACTAAGTGACAAAAAATAAAGTGCCAGTGCTGAACATAAACAATTTATAAAGCAAACAGCCAATTAAACAAACTAGATATTTAACCTGAAGCTAGTCGGGGGGAAGATCAGGAGCAATGTTAGAAAATATTATTTTACAGAAAGAGTAGTAGATGCTTGGAACAAACTTCCAGCAGAGGTAGTTGAAAAATCAACAGTCACTGAATTTAAACATGCCTAGGATAAGTACACATCTATCCTAAGATAAAGAGAACATACAGTATACACATAAGGGCAGACTAGATGGACCGTATGGTCCCCTTCTGCCGTCAACCTTCTATGTTTCTATGTTTCTACCTATTAGTGAACTAAAATGTAACAATGTAAAGTGCAAGTGCAATATCAAATGCCTACAACCAAGGGATTATGCAGACATAATGACAAGCATAGCCAAAGATATAGAAGAATATCCCCAATAATGGGGACAAGATCCTGCAGGGAAGCAATCCACCAGCATTGAGTACAAGATAACACGGGGCATTATAGGCTCTGTTCAGGCGGAAATAAAAGTAAATGTACTGCTTCTCCCCTACAGCTGCTTTGCCGAGATCCCGGGATGCAATACTCACCCTATCCTTAGATCTGGTCCTGCAGTGTCCTGCAGATGGAGTGCGGCAAGCCTTTTTGTCAACATAAATGGCGCGTGTTACACTTCACGCAATGTGATGGAGGTGGGGCTGGGTCTCATCCGCCAGTTTTTTTTGCAAAGGGTGGACTATTGCCAAATAAATCCCTGAGTGTGTGCACACAGCAGGACCCGATCCTGGGAATAGTGAGGATCAAACCACCAGACCACAGGGGATAAAAGTATAGAGGCAGCAGGGCCGGCGTCAGCACTCGGCAAGGTGGGGCAGCTGCCGGGGGCCCCCTGCCTCCGGGGGGGCCACTGACAGGGCCGGCCTTTGAGGTGTGCAACAGTGCTTGACCGGCAGCGGACTGGGAAGGCACCGCCACAGCTGATGCTCACATTTCCTCGAATGGCGGGGGTTCCACACAACGGGGCATCTCAATTTAGATTCCAAGGGAGGAAGTGCTGGGTTTTGCTTTGCTTTTAAGTTGTCCACCCCAGCTGATTTCCTATCCCTGGAGCATCCCTATCTGTGATACCCTACTGTGTGAAACCCCTTGGGATTGCCGGCATACCCACTATGCAAGCAATTCCACTCCTGGGTTTTGGTCCGCTTTACAGGAGCATCTCAATTTGGGATGCCCCTGTTTGTGAAGGGGGGGTTCACAGTCAGGGGTATCCAGAATCAGGAGAATCTAGATTAGTTTAGACTCTGAGGTCAAGTTTAAAGGGTTTTGGTGCACTTCAAAGTAGACCAAAACTAGAGTTATGATCCAAATAGCATGATCCTTAGGGGGCATCCAGATTTGGGACCCTCAGTGATGTGACGTGACTATTCATTACAAAGGGGCCCACTGAGACCAAGCCACCCAAGGGCCCACATAAACCTGGAGCCGGCCCTGAGAGGCAGTATTCTTCATTGTAAACAAAATCACAGAAAACACACTCATGCATTGCAGAATGTGAGTCAGCAATGAGATAGCTCAAGGGTGCTATACAATGTATCACAGTGGGGCAGTTATGGCCTTGTGGGGCAGTTATGGCCTTGTGGGGATGTTATGGCCTTGTGCGGAAGTTATGGCCTTGTGGGGCATTTATGGCCTTGTGGGGAAGTTATGGCCTTGTGGGAAAGTTATGGCCTTGTGGGGAAGTTATGTCTTAGAGGTAGGGAAACAGGCTTGTGACTGGAATATGGCAGGTTCAATTCCCAACCATGGGACAAGACTGAAGTGCCCTTGAGCATGGCACCTAACCCCCAATTGCTCCCCGGGCGCTGAGTTTAGGGCAGCCCAACACTTCACTTAGTGTGTTATTCAGTTGTGTATAGGCACTCGCATGGTGTGTCTACTGTGCGTAGCCACTAGTATACTGTTGTATTCATGGATTTGTGTTGTTCACATTTGCACGGATGGATAAATGCTGAGAAAGAATTCCATGTGCGCATTGTCACTCAATGGCCACTATTATTATTATTACATATAACAGGATGTTGCTCTTGTAACAATTGTAACATCAGCTGAAGCCTGGCTGTTACAATGTGTTACATAGCAATGAACTGGCCGGGTTTCACAATGTACTATATGACTGATCTCAGCAGGAGAGAGAGTAAAAACTTTGCAACCAGGGTTACACTTACTCAGTGATGCTGCCTCTGTATTTTTTTTTCATTTTTGCCTGTACTGTCCGTTTTAAAATGATTGGAGAGATGATGCTCCTACAGCCCCAGAAAAGAGTCGATTTAATGGATTCCTAGAATTTGACAGTGGTATTGTATCTGTATAGGAAAACAGAATTGTAATGTGCTTCCATCACACAGTGAGGAGGTGATGGATGACGGCATCCCGGCAGCTTTATTATCGGCTCATCTTGGAGAGAGAGAGAGAGAGAGAGAGAGGAAGGGGAAGCTCGCCTCTAAATATGGATCAGCCATTGTGTTCAGACGGGAATAATGCCTCTGTCCTTTGTGCATGAATAAAGAATAATTTACAGATTGCTGATGAGGCCTGAAGTCACTAACACTCCAAGTTATGGAGTTTAAAACAAGGAAAATGGTCGTCCGAAAAATATAGCGCCGAGTTCCATCGATGGGCCATCGACTCTCAATGGAATGATCCAGCCCTGTGCAGCCAGTTCAGAATCGGGCTCTCAGAAAGCATTAATGATACCTTAGTTAATTTTCCGCAGCCCAAGAGCCTTGATGAATACATGCACCTGGCCATCAGAGTGGATAGACGGCTCAGGGAGAGACGAGTAGAAAAAGTTAAGGACCAGCCATGGGGTTCTCCTCGTCAAGAATTCAGCCCTAGGGGACCTGCTGCCTCGTCTTCTTTGGCACCCGAGGAGCCAAAGAATAAACGCAGATCGCAAGGGCTTTGCCTGTACTGCGGAAACCCTGGTCATTTTGCCAAGAATTGCCCTAACAAGGCTCCAGCGGCGGGAAACTACAGTGCCTAGATCCGGTTGAGGGAACTCATCTAGGCGATCAGGTACCACTCCCTCATAAAAACAGATTGCTTTTACCCGCTATGGTCTCTTGGGGACCGTCCAGGATGTCTGTCACCGCCTTCATTGATAGTGGGGTGGCCAGCAACTTCATGGATAGGTCGTTTGCATCTACTTTAAATATCCCTTTGATCCCCATTCCCATCGGGTCCTGGCTGTCAATAATGAACCAATTGTGGGGGGATTGGTTTCCTATAAAACCCCTTTTTTGAATTTAGTGGTGGGTTCCTCCCATTCCGAGAAGCTAGAATTTTTTATCTTAGAGAGTCCTGTTTCTCCTTTAGTACTAGGATTTCCATGGTTAAAGGCCCACAATCCGGTTGTAAATTGGGTATTTGGGGACTTGGTTAAATGGAGTCCATTTTGTTTGGATCACTGTTTTTGTACCGCCCTAAGATCGACTCATGTCTCTCTTGAGGGCTTACCGCCGGCTTATGCAGATTGGGTGGATGTTTTCTCCGAAAAATCAGCTGACTCCCTTCCTTCACATAGGGCCTACGATTGTCCCATCAATCTCCTACCAGGTACCATGCCCCCTAGGGGGAAAATATACAATCTCACCCGCTCAGAAGAGACATCCATGAAAGAATACATTGCGGAGAATCTCAAGAAAGGATTCATCCGTCCCTCTACCTCCCCTGCTGGCGCTGGGTTCTTCTTTGTCGAAAATAAGGACGGTGGTTTACGTCCCTGTATTGATTATCAGGGACTAAACAAGATCATGGTAAAGAATAGATATCTGTTGCCTTTAATCTCTTTAACCAAGTATATCTGGGGCACAGGTTTTTTCTAAACTTGATCTTAGAGGGGCGTATAACCTCATTCGCATACGCCAGGGAGATGAATGGAAGACAGCCTTTAATGTAAAAGATGGGCACTACGAGTACTTGGTTATGCCTTTTGGTCTGTGCAATGCTCCCGCGGTCTTCCAAGATTTTGTAAACGATATATTTCGTGATTATTTGGGCTGATTTATGGTGGTCTATTTAGACGATATACTTATTTTCTCCCGTTCGGTACTAGAACACCGCCAGCATGTAAAGGCAGTGTTACTAAGATTACGGGAGAACAGGCTATATGCCAAAATTTCTAAGTGTGTATTTGAAGTGTCTGAAATTGCAAACTTCTATAGGCGATTTATTAAGGGGTTCTCTTCCATAGTGAACCCTTTAATGGACCTCACTCGGAAGAGTGCTTTTGTTGAGAATTGGCCTCTCTCAGTAATAAGCGCCTTTCAGACTTTAAAATAAAATTTCACGTCGGCGCCAGTCTTGACCCACCCCAATATCAATCGCCCGTTTCTTTTGGAAGTAGACGCCTCCGAACTTGGCATGGGAGCTGTCCTCTCTCAGTATTCAGGTGATCCTGAGAGATTACATCCCTGTGCCTTCTTTTCGCGTAAATTCTCTCCTGCTGAACAAAATTACGATGTTGGGAATAGGGAACTGTTGGGTATTAAACTGGCCTTTGAAGAATGGCGACATTGGCTGGAAGGCTCTCTGCATCCCATTACTGTATATACCGATCACAAAAACTTAGAGTATATTGAATCAGCTAAAAGGCTCAACTTTCGTAAGGCCCGTTTTAACTTTTTCTCCAGTTTTAACTTCATTATCACCTTTAAACCGGGAGCAAAAAATAACAGAGCGGGCGCCTTATCGCGCAATTTTGGAGAATGTAAGGATCGATTCGATCCCACAGAACCAATTTTACCTATCGGTTGTGTAGTCGGAGTCGGTGCCCTCCTCCCTGATTTGTCTAGCTCGTTAATTCCGTATCAGGTTGATGCTCCTCCAGGGAAACCCCCTGGATGTCAGTTTGTTCCACCTCAGTTGCGTTCCGCCATCCTGCTAGAATTTCATGACGCCAAGACCGCCGGCCATTTAGGGTGTCGGAAAACACTGGCTCTCGCCAAGCGCCATGTTTGGTGGCCAACCATCAGACGCGACGTGACCGCCTTTGTCGAAGCATGTTCTGTATGTGGTCGTAATAAGGGAATCCATGGATCTCCTGCAGGGTTGTTAGTTCCACTGGAGATTCCCGGAGAACCTTGGACCCACATATCCATGGACTTCATTGTCGACCTGCCTCAGTCTCAGGGTAATACTGTAATCTGGGTGGTGGTCGATCGCTTCAGTAAAATGGTGCATTTTATTCCCCTGGCAAAACTTCCGTCAGCACCGCAGCTGGTGCAACTATTCATTAAGCACGTTTTCCGTCTCCATGGCATACCCCAGGATATAGTTTCGGATCAGGGGGTTCAATTTGTATGACGCTTCTGGAAAGCGTTTTGTGCACGATTGGGTATTAAGGTGTCTCTTTCCTCAGCCTATCATCCCCAGTCTAAAGGGCAGACAGAGGGTGAATCAGTGTTTGGAGCAATACCTGCGCTGCTTTGTGTCAGATCGACAGGAACAGTGGGTGGAATTTATTGAGTTTGCGGAATTCGCCTTTAATAACGCGCCTAGCGAATCGACTAAGTTTTCGCCTTTTTTCTGTAATTATGGCAAGAATCCCAAGGCCTCTTCTCTCTCTGGCCCTTCCTCCAATTTGCCGGCCTTGGAGGAATGGTTACGAGAGAGAATGAATCTCTGGTCTGAGGCACAAGGAAACCTTAGGAAAGCCTCGGTGAGGTATAAAGTTTTCGCCAATCGACATAGGTCACAAGAACCACCGTTTCAGGTGGGAGATTTGGTCTGGGTATCCTCTAGAAATGTTGCTCTTCGACAACCCTCGCCGAAGTTGGGCCCTAAGTATATTGGTCCCTTTCCGATCACTCATAGACAATGTTACCCTTAAAGTTAAGCTTCCCCCGTCCATGAAAATCCCGAGTATGTTTCACGTATCACTGTTAAAGGCCTCCGGGAATATTCAGGTTTCATCTCCCCCTCCGGTCGTGGTGGAAGACGAACCTGAGTACGAGGTCAATAGAATTCTCGACTCTCGATTGGTTCGGAATTCGTTACAGTATTTAATAGATTGGAAGGGTTTTGGTCCTGAGGCGCGCGCGCAAGCACGGCTGTCTTATGACCTCCGGCGGCGCTGCAGTCAGCACGCCTGCCGGAGGCTGGTTTAAGGTGGGCCAATGAGCCCTTACATTTAAAGTGGACCAATAGGTCCAACCTTCACTGGGGCTGAAACGCCCTTTTGTAATTAAACTGGGCAATCAGCCCAAAGTTCATAGTTGCACCAATCATCCCACTCCCTTCCGTCCAATCTCGTCAGCTCCTTCCCAATAAAGTTTTGTTCCCCGCAGTTGTTCGTTGCCCATGATATCGTGCTGCTGGATGTGATTATCTGTATCCGAACTTTTCCGTTATTTATCTTGCTGTGTATGACCATTCCGTGATTGCCGCCTGGACTGACCCTTGCCTGTTTCCGACTACAATTTGCCTGCTCCCTTGTACTGCGTACCCGTGACCTCTAGGCTTGACCCTTGGCTCGACTTTGACTACTCTCCCCTCTCATCCTTTTGTGCCGTGCTTATCTGGACTGATCTCCCATGTATGACCCCTGCTCCTTGCCCAGTCTCGTTCCTGGTTCATCTGCCTTCCTTCCCGTAAGTCCGCATCCTTTGTGCTACCAAGTCCTGGGGGCAACCGTGCCCCGTAAGGCGTATAAAGCGCCCCGGCAGACGGGGGCTTGACTATAGGTGAAGCTAGCAGCGGAGATTGGGGGTTGCGGACTTACTCAGAAGGCAGGTGTCCCACGGGACCTGACAATGGTCTGTCTGATTTTGAGGTAAGCCTGGTTTCCCTGGGGCCAGAGGCTTGGTTTAGACTAGGGACCAAGCCATCACACATCGTTTATGAGGGGGCTCAGACATCACTGCTGTATGGGGCCTGAATATCCAGATGGTGGCCCTGCCTTGATGTAAGCTATTTGAGAGGACTTAACACCATGCAGATGTTGTGGAATAGCTGGCTCATTCTATGCTCTTAAACTACATGGGAGCGACCATCTTGATTTACACCTGAAAACCTTGGAGAACTCAGAAAAAATTGCCTTAAATCTCTGTCTCATCATCACCTATTTCTTGCCATAAGTAGAAATTAATCAGCTGTAATGATCCCTCCTTGCTCTACTCACACCAGAGAGCTTATAGATACATTTTAGATAAATTAATTACACTGTCTAAATGTTTGGCATCTGTTTGACGCAACGTGAAGTAACTAATATACCATCTTCCCCCTCACACAGAAATCCTCCAGCAGTGGTTTATTCATTCTGTGTGTAGAATGATAGATAAGCTGCTCCATATTTTTGAGGTAAATCTCCCTCAGTTTGGTGTGAATTGCTACTGGCACAGCCCCCCCCCCCCCCATGCTTATGTGTAAGCAGGACTGTCAGCTGTGTAGTTGGATGGCTGTTCCTATGTAATTCTAGGAGAGCAGCTATTCCACACCGTCTGCATGGGGTTAAGCCCTCTGAAACATTTTATGCCACTGATCATCAGGGGGGTGGTTTAGGGGAGCAATTCAATATACTTTATTTTTTGGACTGGAGGTCAACTTAAAAAAACATGTCCAGGCTAGGATTACAGTAAAAGTAAACATGCCTCAGCTCCCAGCTAGCCAATTTCTGTGAAGCTGTTGTGTCAGAAGAGTTTTATTGCTGAATTATAATCTACTGTTGTAAAGCTATGTTGGCAAATTTATCCCTATCCTGTGGGAGTAACGGACAGAACATGTTACATTTCAGTCTCTGAAACAAGGGGTTCTCCTGTCCCTTTTCCATTTTTTCCATTTCTACTAGTCATACAGGCAAAAGAAACAGAGAATCAGAGGACTATGCTCAAAACTTCGGTCAAAGCCTTTTGGCCATATTGCTTTCCACATAAGTAACGTTTTAAAAGAAATGACCAATGTGACGATTGGACAGGTTGATCAGACCTCTTGATCATTCATCCGATCAAAACGGCAAATCGTTCTCCACGTGTGTCACCGCAATTGTTCAATTGGCAACACGCGTGGCTATAAACTGCTGCCACCAGAACACAGACAGTGTTCACTTCTATATAAGCCACACATAACATAATCAGATCAAACAAACTGATCGACCCACAACCACTTCCGGGCGGGGGCGATTGAGCGTCCTAGGCAAGTAAGGTAGCCAGGCTCTTCAGAACTAGCGGGAGCTTTTTAGATCCTTAATTCAGAGCATTAGTGACCCTCTGCTGTAATTTCTGAATTTATTTTAAAAAACAGAAAAACAACAAGAAAAACGATGCAAGGTGATAAAAACAGAATTAATAGCAATTGCAAATTAAAAAGGTGAAAAATATACTTAAGAGCCTGTTGGGGCTGTGGTTCAATCAAATCAACGCTCACACGCTTTCTGATCTTTTTCTGATCTCTTTAGATGTTAAAAGCCAGCGTGTGTCACTCTTGATGGTAAGATTAAAGTGTCCCTCTCTGCCCATTCTGAAGCTCACCTTATTCCCTCTAACCAGGGGTCAGTTTCTGACCCCTCCTATGGGGCAGAGCGATTGGAGTCACCCACTGTTTGATGTTTGGTGCATCTGGGATTCTCCATCTTTGGGTACCTGAAAGTTGGTCCATATGATATCCTCTATCTGTCCTGGGATTCCAAATGGAGGTGGGATGGAGGACATTCCATGGAAGGGGGGCAGGATATGGCCCTTGTCTCTGCTTTCTATGGCTGGGTGATCCTGATAACACTTTGTTTATTCTGCCAAGTTTTATTAGGGGAGAAAGTCATTCCCGCAGACCCTGTGTGCATGCAGGGGGGATTTATGGCAAGCAGGAGGGGGGGTTATACAGAGCAGAGGGGTCAGCCAAGGTCTATATATATACACACACACACACACACACACACACACACACACACACACACACACACTTTAATTACCAGTTTGGTTACAACCACCAAAAAAAACAAAGAAAGGTACTCACCTTTTGTCCTCTGCAGCTGATCATTCCTACTCTGGCAGTCAGCAACTCACGCAATTGCATTCCGCGATGCCCGGGTCAGAACTCCAGTCACTGGCACTGCACCATTCCGTCACAGGGGCGTGGCCATGCCTTCTTCATTCACTCCTCCTCCTCTTCACTACTCCGCTCCCCTGTGACTGATGACAGATTGGTGCAGTCCAAACACGGAAGTGTTGGTGACTGGAGTTCCAATCTGGCGGAAATAGTAACATAGAAATAGTATGTAAGGCTGAATAAAGACTTGTTCATCCAGTTCAGCCTGTTTGTTCCAACGATCTAGTAGCCATAGCTGGAAATGTTATTACATGCAAGGAAGGCATCCAGGCCACTTTTGAACTCTTTTAGTGCATTCATAACCTCCTCTGGCAGCAAGTTCCATAGTCTCACTGCTCTTACAGAGGAGAATCCCCTCCTATGTCAGTGGAGGGAGCGCCTTATGGTTACACTCCGGGATTTAAATAATTAACGGGACAGAGCTTTGTATTGACCTTGAATATATTTATCCATAGTTATTAGATCATCCCTCAGGTAAACCTAACTTTGCCAATCTTTCTGGGTACTATTGTCCCTGCATTCCATTTATTACCTTAGTTGCCCTCCTTTGAACAAGCTCCAGTTCTGATATGTACTTCTTACGCACTGGTGCCCAGAACTATACACAATATTCCATATGGAGTCTGACCAATGACTTGTACAGGGGTAAAATGATGCTCTGGTCATGAGCACCTATGCCCCTCTTGAAGCACCCCATGATCCTGTTTGCCTCGGCAGCTGCTGCCTGTCATTCATCACGACCGTTAAGTTTATTGTTAACTAAAACCCCTAGGTCCTTTTCCATTGTCGTTTTACCAAGCATTTCCTTATTTAATGTGTAATCATGGGGCATATTTCTCATTCCCATGTGCATAACCTTACATTTATCTGTGTTAAAGTTAATTTGCCATTTTACTGCCCAAACTTTCAATTTATCTAAATCTGTTTGTAGTGACCTGCTGTCCTCTTTTGTGTTAATTACTTTACACAGCTTAGTATCATCTGCAAATAATGAGATGTCACTGTTTAATCCATACCCTATGTCATTAATATATATATATATATTGAAGAGCATTGGGCCTAGAACTGACCCTTGTGGTACTCCACTAGGAACGGTGGCCCAATCTGAGTATGAACCATTGATAACCACCCTCTGCTTCTGATCATTAAGCCAATTTCTCACCCATGTGCACACATTCTCCAAGTCCAAGCATTCTCATCTTTTGTACCAATAATTTATGATGCTTTAGAAAAGTCAAGGTATATGATATCCAATGACTCCCCAGATCCAATTTTTGAACTCCTCATAAAAGCTGATTAGGTTTGTCTGGCAGGAGCAATTCCTCATGAATCCATGCTGATATGGAGTAATAAGGTCATTTTCACCAAGATCCTCCAGGATTATATCTCCTTCAAATAGCTTGGCACCCGCGCCAGGTATTTGTATGTACCATGTTAGAGGGTACCGGGGATGCTCCCACTGGTACGCACAGCTACACTAGCCTGGAGCAGAGTCTTAGACAGTTTAATGTCAGGACAGTCTAGCACACTGATTGGACGAGAGGCCGTGCATGCTCCATAGAATGGGGGAAAGGTGAGTTTTGGTGGGCAACCTGGGGGGTTTCACATAACGGAGCATCCTAAATCGGGGTGACCTGCGGGCAAGGAATGACCATCCGACCACCGGCCATGGCAGAATACCAGCCCTATTGCTCTTTTGTGCAGGTCCAGAGTTTTTCCAGGGGTGGCCTCCTTCCCTGCTGGTCTACCAGCCCCTATGCCCTTTGGCACAGGTTCAGTGCTCTTCTGGGATGCCTGGAACCATCTGGAAGAACATTGAGTTTATGTTGATGGCACCAGCCTGTTCCCCGGGTGCCAAGGACCTTGGAGAGGTAGTCAGCGTAATCAGGTGGAGTATTAGAAAGCCACCTGCCACATGATAGGTAACTTGCCAAAACCTTCTAAACTCTGAACTCATTATCATCAATCATTTGGTAAAATAATTTTCCCACTATCTTTCTTTTTTTTTTTTTCATTATTTTTATGTTGGAGATCCCGGTGCACGTTGAATATTATATGAATCCCATCTTACAACTTTATGTGAAACCTTAAATCTGCCCTAAAACAAATATGTATAATATACTGTATATGTATAAGAACAACTACAGAATATGATGTCTGCATAGTTCTTTCAGAATTGTTTCACCGTGTTTCCTGATGGATTAGGGAAGGTGTCTAATAATAATGAAGGGAATTTAATTAATGAAGGAAATAAGGAGGAACAATAAAGATAAAAAAGGAAATGAAGGAAGAAATGATCACACCAATTAGCCTTTGAAAGCGATGTTTAATTTAAATGTAGAACATGTTAACGCACGGACATAAAGTCTATTGCCGCGCTACTCTTCCTGGAGATATGCCATGTGTCATTAGCAGATTGTCAGCACAAATGGAGGTAAATAATATTTAGGATGAACAAATGAACGTCAGATAAAACAATAAAAATTGGAATTTTAATTGTAAATATTTGTTGAAGACTAGAGTTTTATCTCCTGATGAAGCCGTAATTTATGGTGAAACATGCAGGGGGGTGTTTATACTATAGTGTGTCATAAATTGTGTACCAAAACCCATAGAATTCACTCCCCAACCCCACAGCACACCCCACCCTATTTGGACGTTTGCCCTTAGGTATCCCAGATTACTGTGTAAAATCCCTAGTGTTCCTTGTACCTTGACCCTACACTGGCGTGCACTCTGACTGCCAGGCAGCTCTGTTATACAGAGGCGTCAAAGCTCAGAGAGCCAACTATTGGAATAGGGTGTTAAAACCTTGGGATTGGTTATTTCTCCTTCCAGCTGTAACTATAACAAACAAGATGACTCATTCTAAAAAGCCTGGCAGCTCGCTGCTGAGAGGTCCATTGTGTTACATTATTTAAGCTAAATAGCAATTCATTTATCTTAAATGTTTCTATTGTATTTAGCTGTGATTCTAAAGCAATTATGAGCCTTTTATTGGAATTCAGAAATCTTACATTGCATTTTGCATTTGTTAAATTATGTTTTTAATATAAAGTGGACCAAAACCCAGGATTTTGACTATCCTGGGTTTTCGTCCTTGCCCCCGGGGCACTCTGACATTTTACAGTGCCACTGCAGGCATAGGTAATACCATCCAATATTACACAAGACAGGGATCCATCGACACTATAATTTTAAGTGATACTGCAGGCTAAACTGTTTTCCATTTAAAAATTGAGGAAATAATGGCCTGCAAAAAAGTAGGCATGGTCCTTGGCTCTGTAATGCTGCATAATAACCATCTCTTTGTGCTGACAGCAATATGAGGAATCTGTAGGAGGAGGCAGAGCAGAAGGCGGAGGAGGGAGGGACCAGCAATCCTGTCCCGATTGGGGGACAGGATGAAAAAGAGTAATTGGCTGAACCTGTAAACCCTGATATCTTGGCCATTTCTGCTTCAATTTAAAAAACTGAAAACACTTTAGGACAGTGCAAAATCTAGCCTGACACAATGGTGAAACAATTACCTTTGCCTGCAGTATCATTTTAAATTATAGTGTCGAGGGATAAAATTGGATCGTGTTCAAAGACGTAGAACTAGGGTGCAAATTTAAAGAGGTTTCATGACGAGGTGTCAAAATACTTTGCTGTCAAGATGGTGTAACATGTCTGCTCCCTTCACTTGCCACATATGAAATAATAGAGAAAATTCTGTAGTCTTTTGACAAAGGGATCATTTATATCTATTTGCTAATTGGCAGGAACATACCCCAAGGCTTGTCGGATCCAGCTAAGCCCTTTTGGGATTTCCACCATGGGATTTTGCAATAAAGCTAATTTTAGCGCCATGACTGGGTGTGCAAAAGCGTGAAGCACTTGGGGAGAGGTTTGGGAATTGGTATTCGGTAAACAGAGGCAACTTTTAGCAAAGAGGTTAGCTTTGGTTGCTAACAGATTAATGATGACACGAGGAAGTCACAGGGAAAACTCGGACTGCAACTGGTGCCCAATAACTTCATCATCCTAGATAATGGATGTTGCGTAGGTTCCAAGCAGTCCTCTGGGGATCAAAGACATAGGTATAAGGAAGTGTTCCTCATCCCTCTCCTCAAGAGCCACAAACAGGTCATGTCCACATTTCTGCTCCTATAACTTTGCTGCTGAACGAATTACTTAACCTTTGCATTTATGTGGAGATCTGCAAAACATGGCCTAGATGAGGAGAGGCTTGGGAAACATTGGCATAGGGCAGGGGTACTCGACCACTTCTTGTAAAGGTCCATTTAAGGACATCCGGTGAGAGGTGAAGGTCTGGGCCAAGAACTGTCGCGGGGGTGATAGAAATCAGCACAGTGGGGGAGAGGGGGCTATAGATTCCTCAGGCAAAACTAAAAAAGGCTGTTTGCCCCCCCCACCCCAAATATCATATTGGGAAAAAACAGGAGCTTTTTTTTGGCCCCACAGAACCTACAGCTCTGGCTCGCGGCACACTGCATTCTGTACAGGAGTGGACTAGGGCCCAAAATGTTAGTGGCAATAAGGTCTGGTAAACAACAGGCTCAAGGGAGAGGGATGATGGGACAGAAGCTGTAAAGAAGAGGGATGGATATACAGAACAGAAAGGTCAGGGAGGGATGGAGAGAGAGCTGGGAGAAAGGATGGATGGGCAGAACTAGAAGAAAGAGTAATGGATTGTCAAAGCTGGGAGGCCGGAGATTGGATACACAAAACTGGGAGGATAGGATTGGCTGGGGCTGATAGAATGGACTGGATGGGGCAGAGCTGAGAGGGGACAGGAATGGATGGGAAAAATCTGAGGGGACAGGAATGGATGGGGCAGAGCTGAGGAGACAGTGTTGAATGGGGCAAAGCTGGGGGGACAGGAATAGATGGGGCTGAGCTGCTGAGCTGGGGGAACGAGATGTTGGGACAGGGATAGATGGTGCTGAGCTGGGAATGCCACTTCCCATCCGTGCAGCACATAATATTGCAATGCCAGGTGCCAGGGAGCCATGACACTGGTAGGGAGACTAAGCACAACTTTGCCAATCAAGGGGGCAGCTCTTAGCATGGCAACACAGAAGCAACTGAGTGCAGGGCTGTCAGGGCAGGGGTCCAGAAATCTGGCACCGAGGTCCACATTCAGACCCCGGTATGCCAGTTGAGTATCGCTGGTATAAGGGAACATAAGTATAGGACAGAGCATAAACAGCAAAGGCACAGACTGGGAGCAAACAAAGATTAAAAGTAGGAGAACACAGAAGCCTACCAGAAACAGTAGGCCTAGACCCAACACTGAGAACAGAAGGCCTAGGACCCAATACAGAGATAGGGACTGGATGCGTGGCTACGGAGGACACATGAATATTTAGAGGACATTATGTATTGATCCACGCAAGGAGGCCGAGTTAGACAGGAGCTTATGGAGGAAACACCAAGAAGACAATGATGAACTGTCAGGCCTCAATTCAGTAGGAGGTGAAAAAAATGAAAAAAGTAAATAATTCACTTTATGAGAAAAAAGCCTGAGAATTTCAATGTTTCTGAATTACCAAATTGGAGGACAATGAAAGTCAAAGGTAAAAAAAAACTACTACTACTTTTCTTAGAAGTAAAAAAGTGCCATTGACTTTAATTGTCTTCCTAGCTGACAGCCTAGTGACATTCTCAGGCTTTTTCTCATAAAGTGAATTATTTACAACCATGAGAATTTTTTTCAACTCTTATTGAATCGAGGCCCAAGACTACATACAGACACACCAACAAGTGGAGCCCAGAAAAGACATACAACTTCAGATGAAGACAGACAATTTCAACCACTGACTATGTGATACTTACAGTTAGCAACCAAATGCATTTGCAGGAACTTGCCTCAAGACTTGTGGACTCAACTGTTGGAGATTTTGGGATTGTCTACTGAGATTTTAACATGTACCTCTACTTAGAAAGGAAGTTTATGTTGTCACCTTCTATCCCAAGCTCATTCCCTCTAAAACAGCCTGTGTCTCTTAAGTGGTCCCACACCCATTTCCTAGCTGCCAGTGGCTGTCCTTGGTGGCTAATGTGCATCACTGTAGCGTTACTGACGGCGGCTTTGCTTCTCTAGACTCTCCTTCCTGCCCTGTGGTGGCTTTGGCTGCAGGTTTGCTTGTCCAGGCGCTCCCCCCACTGCTGCCGATAGCTTTATTGCTGGTCCAGCGCCCCGTCAAACCAAAGACTGAAAAGCCTCCTGGACCAGACCATAACCCAAAGGTTGGTGGAGGCCCTCTTTGCAGGGCAAGTGGTGGAGGCCCCTCATTATCCGGCCCTGTCTGTAGCAGCTTATCAATTGTACTTTTAGGATTCTTTCACATCTTGTGTTTCCTCCACATTATGCAGCGCACTGTTTGCACTGTCCTCCATTACAGTATGGTGCATAGGCACTGCCTTGCTGTTTCCTCCTCCCTGGTTGTAGCAGCACCTGGATAGAGGAGACAGAAGATCCAGCGGGCACCAGAGGCAGTGGCAACAGCAGGAGGCAGAGGAGGTGGGGGCACAGCATCTGGCATTGTAAATACATTTAGAAGTTTCAAGCCGGCTGTAAGGCATCCAGGGGGAATCTCACTCAGCCTTGTAGGTGCAATTAATAAAACATTTTCTGGTTATTAATTTAATGATGTCATTTAACTTTAGGGAAGTGATTTTTACAGCAGATGAATTTCACGGACCCGCTTAATAATTTTGCTGATATGCCACTTTTGATGGAATTTTTGAAAGTGATTTTTTTTTTTTGTGCCAAAAGGATCTCCTCAGGGTGCTGAGCTGATCTGGTATTTTGTTTTCATGTTTTCTTGTGTATTTTATAGAAGCAGTTTTCACTACCAGTGTATGTCGCAAATGGCAACAGATGGCAGGTAGTGAAAACTGCTTCCATGAAACACACATTATCTAACGTAAGAGGATATTAAAATTAAAATACTAGATCAGCTCAGCATGTCGAGGACATCCTTTTGGCACATATTATTTATTATTTTATTATTATTATTATTATTATTATTATTAAAAGAAAAATGGAAAGGACCGCCAGATCAGTCCAAACAAAGTCCCCCTCTCAAAAGATATGCTGCACAAGTGTATATCTATAAAAGATTACGCTTTTATTAAACTAATGTATAGCAGCTTGCATGAGGACACAACATACATGTAACACGTATAATTAAAAACACTTAAAGTGGACCAACACCCAGGATTTTCACTATCCTGAGTGTTGGTCCACTTCCGCGGGGCAGGGGTGGGTGTTGGTCCACTTTAAAAACTCATGCTAAGAGGGCGGACCTCTGAAGGCTCATTAAGTGGACCAAAACCCAAACCCCAGATCACTGATGCCAGCTCACGTCTTCCCGGTCCTATGCCGCTCGTCCAATCAGCACGCTCGGAGCCGCTGATGTCACACTGTCTAAGCCTTCATCTAAGGCCAGAGGCTCCGAGCACGCTGATGAGCAACAGGGAGCGTGCTCGTGCCGGCCATTCACAAATTCCTGGTGTGGGCACTCGCCCTGCGAGAGGGATAGCGAGGATGCGGCAGCGGCTCGCACATGAGCCATTGGACCGCAAAACAAGTTAAGTGTATGGGGCGACCTGGGGGGTTTCACACAGCAGGGCATGATTTTGGATGCTCCGGGGGGAGGGAATTGATTGACCCGCCGATCGCCGATTGGTGTGGGTTTTGGTCCACTTTGAGTCTCAAAATAATATTGAACAGTTCCCTTAATGATACACAAAACTCCTATGTTAATGTGCCCTAGGTTAATACAAGGAAAGTGCATGTGCATTATAATTATTAGTATTATTATTACTAATAATAATTTTTATTTAGAACGTTACAAAGTATGATTACCGACAAGGTAAAACATATAGTACATGAAACAATACAAGCTAGATGCTACATGGTTGTGAGCACAGGAGACAATAGAAATATATATATATATATATATATATATATATAACTAAACTGAGTATGCATAAATAATTGTGCAATTGGGATGCCCCGCTGTGTGAACCCCCCTCCCCAGGAAGCCCAAAAAAAACTCACCTTGCCACACTCCAACGGCACATGTGGGGGCTCTGGTCCAGTAAGAGCCGTCTGCTATGACGTCATTCGGCAGGTGGCTCTCATTTTTTACAATGGGGAGCGTGCGCTGCCACATCCCCGGCGTTGTGTGCATGCATTGATTAGAATGAGAGCCGTCTGCCAAATGACGTTGTCATAACAGGTAACTCTCATTGGACGAGAGCCCCCACATGAGCCGTTGGAGTGTGGCAGTGCTGGGATGTACAACCCCGCCTTTTATACGGCCAATCACAGCCAATAAAGTTGATTGGCTGCTGTGCCAAGAACTCTGGACACACCTAAATGTCCCACTTTGCTGACACAGGGAAGACTGTCCCACCACATGCACAATGCTGGATATCTGGGGGGTTAACAACTCCTCTGACTCTGATTGAATGGTGGCAGTGGGATGCCTGGACCTCTAAGCATTGGCTTCATAATCAACATCTTTTATGGGCCAAATATTTTTAGAGCATGTGACTCGTAATTAATCCACACAGTAAACCCACAAAACCACACCCCACCATGTCCATCACCCACAAACAGTTTAAAAAACTGTCCCTCTTTGAGGACCCCAATAAAAGGTCAGTTTAATCTAGTCTGCCCTTTTGTGTGTATATGTATGTGAATGTATGTGAATTTCCATTGCTGAGTAATCAGTATCAGTAGACTGAAGCTGGATTGTAACTGTGTCTCCTTCCTCTCCATGGTCAGGCTCGGAGTTTGGCATCTCACCTCTCGTGTGACAGATTGACGGGACGCCTATGTTCTCTCTAGAGCGTGACGAGTCTGCAGAAAAGAAATGCAGCACAAAAGTACAACCTGACTCTCACTGAAATCTCTAAGCTCCACTGAATGTGAAACGATACTTTTCTTTGCCTTTACCAATGAAACTTATTTAAAGTTTGAAGCCTGGTCCAGACTGTGCAGGTCAAAATGAGGCACCGAGTGAATAGAAGCTAACAAAGCATAATATAACGACTCCTTAATCCTTCCGGGTGTGAGGTTTGGGGTAGGATCACACTGGCTGCTGCTATGGTTTTAATGCCATGTTCACAGACATCCTCAAAATGATTTTACAGGGAAATGGCAAAATGTGAACCTGTACTTAAAGGAACATCGGACCTAAAATTAAAAGGGGGCAATTCCCCCCTCATCAGCCCCTACTTACCTTTTGGATGCGGCGACATCTGGCTGCTTTGGGGCCCGATCCTCACCCCCCTGGCTTATCCGTCTGTGAATCACAGCGCAGGATTTCGGGCCGCTCCATTGCATCCTATTCATGGGCAATGCGCAGGCACCGGATCAGGGGCTGCGCGCAGAGCCTGATGGGATGCAAGATGGTGCGACTAAAGAGTGTCATAGCACTTGGGTGCCAGTATTATCTTATAGCTGTTGGGTGTCACTACTCTCTAATAGCATTTGGATGTCAGCACTCTATAATAGCACTTAGGGGTCAGAACACTCTAATAGCAAGTGCTCCAAGCACTTGGGTGTCAGTACTCTGTAACAGCCCTTGGGTTTCAGTGCTCTGTACTGTCGAGGCACTTGTGTGTCAGTGTTCTTTCATATCAATAATTCAGGCCACTTTGGGGGTCAGTGCTCTTTCATACCAATAGTTCAGGGCACTTGTGTGTCAGTGCTCTGTCATATCAATAGTTCAGGGCACTCATGTGTCAGTGCTCTTTCATACCAATAGTTCAGGGCACTTGTGTATCAGTGCTCTTTCATACCAGTAGTTCAAGGAACTTGTGTGTCAGTAATTGTCAATGGAGTGTCAATTGGTTCAGGGCACTTAAGGGGCTTTTTCCTGTGAATTTCGGGCCACTGTATCTGCAGGTCTAACAATGCAGAAAGCAGCAAATAAGGGACAGGGACATGGCAATGGTGCAGCAGCCGTTGCTGGTAACAGAGCTGGTGCTGCAGGGAAAGGAAGTGTTTCAGCCTTGCTTGCTACACCTTCCCCTGGTGTGAAGTCCTAGACCCAATGTGGACTGAATGTTATCAGAGTTCAGAAGAAGAGGTGATAGTGGTCACACAGCCCCAGGCAGCAAGAAGAAGGGTGCCAGTGGTCAGCGGTCGGCCTATCGCTGCCATTGCCCACCGTGCCCTGGGACTGAGCACGCCAAGGCAGGCTTAAAGGATCTCACCAGTGCCTGAAACAAGTGAAAATTCATAATAATCTCAGCACCACATCTATGATCAGGCACCTGCAATCCAAACGTGAGCTGCAGTGGCAGAAACACCTAAATAACAAGGAAACACCTGAGACTGGCTCTGCTGCTTCGGTTGACTCAGCAGCTACCACCGCCTTCCCAATGACATGGCCAACTGTTTCCCCCAGAGGGAGGATATGGGACCACCACCACCTCCAGCAGCAGCAGCGCCATCATCACCATCACCAAGCCAGTCCACAGCATCCCAGGGAAGCATTCACTGATCCATCCCGCAAACTTTGGAGAGAAAGTTGAAGTTGGGCACATCCCCCATGAGCCCTGGCCCCGAATCCGAGCATTTCTAAATTGCTGGCCTTTGAAATGCTCCCATTCTGCCTGTTGGCGATGGACAGTGTTAAAAATCTGATGGCGGCTGTTCCACAATACACCATTCCCAGCCACTTCTACTTTTCTCGTTATGCCATCCCTGCCCTGCACCAACAGGTTGTGGAAAAAAAGAGGTGTGTACTGGGCAATGCCATTAGTTCCAGTGTCCACCTCACCACTGACACATGGACAACTAAGCATGGGCAGGGACGTTACGTCTCTCTAACTGCCCACTGGATTAATGTAGCACTGTGGTGCATATCCATCCACCACCCACGATTGCTGCACATCAGTCGGTGCCTCCTGTTGCCTCCTCCTACTCCTACTCTGCTTCTTTTTCTGATTCCTCCTCAAGCAGTCAGCTCTGCCCCTGCACCACCAATATGAACACTGCCATGGGGAAATGGCAGCATGAGGTGTTAAAACTCATCTGTCTGGGGCGAAAGACCAGGAGATGAGTGAATGCTGCCGTTGCACCTGAAGCCTGGCAAGGTGGTGTGCGACAATGGGTGTAACCTTGTAGCAGTCTTGGGACGAGCCGGGTCTGATGCACATCCCTTGCCTGGTGCATGTGCTCAACTTCGTGGTGCACAGCTTTTTGTTCCATTATATAGGCATGCCGGAGCTTCTGCATAAAGTGGGTAGAATGTGCAGGCACTTTCGGTGTTCCCACTCACCTGACTGCACTGCAGAGGAACTTCGGATCTCCCACCCACCGCCTCATATGTGACTTGCCCATTTGTTGGAAATCCTTGTTGTATATGCTGGAAAGGGTGTGTGAGCAGCAGCAAGCAATAGTGGAGTTTTAGCTCTAAAATGCCCGGGTGAGTAGAAGCGCAGACCAACAGTGGGCCTCAATGAGGGGCATCTGCACGGTGCTGCAGTGCTTCCAGTATGCTACCAATATAATCTGTGCTGATGACACCATTGCCAGTGCTACCGTCCCCATCTTTTGACTGCTGGAAAAAACCCTTCAGGCCATGATGGAAGATGTGATGAAAGCAGAGGTGGAGGAGGACTGTCCATTTTCCAGGCATCAGGGGAGTGCACACGCGGCTCGAAGGGTGGGTTGCTGGGCCGAAGCGGACAGGTACGCCACTGTCCAGCCAGCGGACAGTTTTTGAGGATTCGGATGAGGAGGAGGGGAAGGAGGAAGTGTTTCTCTCACAGCAGGGTAGCACCAAGCACAGGTCACGGGCATCACTGGAGTGTGGCTGGAGGAAGGATCAGGAGGAGACGCCTGACACTGAGGACAGCTTCTCCTTGACTCAGGGCAGCCTGGATCACATAAGCCCCCAGTGCCTGTGCAATGACCGCAGGGTTGCCCGCATAGTCACCAGTGACGATTACTGGGTGACCACCCTGATGGATCCCAGCTATAAGGACAACATCATCTCCTTAATTCCAGCACTGGAGCAGGATCGTAAAATGAGAGCGTACAAAACGCTCTCTGGTGGACACACTACTGGCAAAGTTCCCTTCTGAATTTGAGGGGTGCACTAGGCTGAGGAGGAGGAGAAGCAGCAAGTCGCCAATGCAGCAGTGGCACAAGCAGCACCTCACAGGTCAGGGTGAGCATGGCCACAATGTGGAACAACTTATTCCATTGTTCGCCACATCCACCACCATCGGATACAGCCCGTTGCATCAGGAGGCAGACCTTGCCTCACATGGTGGATGACTACCTGTCCACGTGTCTCCTGATACTGAGCGATGGGTCCGCCCCATTCCATTTTTGGGTCACTAAATTGGACACGTGGCCAGAGCTTACCCTTTATACCTTGGAGATGCTGGCCTGCCCTGCGGCAAGTATCCTATGAGAACGCGTGTTTGGCACCGCAGTGTCATCACCAACAGGAGGATCCATCTATCCACAGCCAACGTGGACATTCTTACATTCCTTAAGATGAACCAGGTGTGGATCCCACATAAAATGTTTGCCACCTTCTCCTCCTGCACCTCTGCCACATCCACCTCCTCCGTATATTCTGCTTAGGCCGCCACATCCACCTCCTCCGTATATTCTGCTTAGGCCGCCACATCCACCTCCAACACCTTGTCTTTTGTTTTTTTAATATATATATGTATTTCTTTATTTTTTTTAGTTTTATGTCATTATTTTGAGTACTTTCCCTAGCAAATTTTGTGCAGGGCAATCACCCAGGCGTCTGCCCCCCCCTTTATTTGGCCTACAACCCCCTTAAAAAATATATATTTAGTACTTTTTCATTTATTTATTTATTAAATGTTTTTGTTTTCTGAGATTATTTGCAGTACTTTCCCCAGCTCATTTTGTGCAGAGCAATCTCCCTGGTGTTACCACCCCCAACAAACCCTCCCCCACCCTGCCATTTAGCCTTTGTCACCCATAGAAAAAAATATGATTTCTTAAATTTTTTGTTTAGTAGTTGAGTACTTTCCGAAGCCCATTTTGTGCAGGGCAAACACCCAGGGGTTCCCCTCGATTTACTGCCCTCTAGCCCTTGAAAACCCTATTGTACAGCCATTTTTTGATCTCCCAAATTTGGGTCTCTATTGAATTCAATGGGTTCGGGTTGACCCGAACCGGACTTTGGAGGCAAGTTTCTCTGAACTTGTTGAACCGGAACTTCATGCCTTATTTTTAAATAAAGCAAGTAACACAAGAAACACCATGCAAGGCAAAGGTAAGAATATATGTATATGAGTGTGGTATGTATGAGCCTGTTTAACATTAGTTTAGGTATGCATTAATATATTACATTTTGTTTTTAACACTAGAGGTAGTAGAGCTTACTCTCTCACAGTTAGTTCAGTAAAAGTGCAGAGGAAGAATATAAGTGTTAATGTATCAATATAGGAGTCCAGACCCTCTAAACATCATGGCACCTGCTCTGATGGTTGGTATCTGATGGATACATTAGTCTGACTTACAAAGTTGTTTTAGGAGGAACTCTAACCTGCTGTTTAACACTATAAAAGGGGTTAGGGCATCTGTTAGTGGGGTGGATCTTGATTCATCATTATTGGGGTAACAAGGAGTGAGGGAATATGTGTGCAAGGGGAGATGAGACAGTGGCCAGATTGAGAGAAGCCAAAGCCCAGCCAAAGCCTATTCTACCTTGCCATAGTGGAACAAGAAGCGAGAGGTACACCCCGGAGTAAAGACTCCTTGGAGTAAAGACCATTGAAAGGGTCAGAACCTGTTGCAGCCTTATTCCTACTATAGGAGAACTTACTTTGTATGATGGAAGTGATGACAACCAGGGGCGGCCTGGCCATAGGGAGACCCGGGACAATGCTCGGTGGGCCGCACTGTTTTGGGGCCAGTTAGGCTGCTGCTTTTAACACCCACATTCAATCCCTGCCCCATTATTCTCCCAGCCCCACTGTACTCACAAACCAAGGAACCCCAGCCCCCAATGCTATAGCCCCGGCATCATGGTTGGGGGGGCCTCTTTTGAGTGGATGTCAGACTCTTGGTACATATGGCTACAGGAGGGGGGTTACATAATGAAGGCCTGTTCCCTGCCAGGGGGTGCCATTCTGCAGCCTTGCACACTGCGCCTTTCAACCCTGAGGCCAGCCCTGAGGGTGTTTAAGACCCAGGCTCATGGAAGAGGTCAGTGAATCGGGCGAATTGAAGGAGCAGGGGTGTTCGTAAAGTGAATCCAGGTGGGTCTAAATCCCATTAAAGTCTATTTAAGGGAAAATTTCTATTTTATCTTCCTGGAACCTCCCAGTTTGCCAATAGCGAAAAAATCATGATGCCAAACGTCTCCTTCTTCAGAATATTTTGAGAAGTATATTGTTGGCACCCGGCCAGCCCATGACCACCCCACTGAGCACCCCCCCATTATGTAGTTCCTGGTGGGTTAATAGATGCATTCCAAGGATGAGACTATAGCGTTGGTGCAGAACATTTGGCAGATGTTTGTTTATTGGTTGATACAGTGGTCCAGATACAGGGATGATATAGGTCAGGAGGCAAGTAATGGGTGGCAATGTTGGCCCCAACTCCTGGTCCCAACCCACCGCGAATTCTCCAGGGTTTCCCTACGTCAAATCCTCCCATACCTTCAAGGTCTCTCCATCTACTTTTAATGAGGAATCTGTGGCCACAATAGAGAAAAAAGTCTCCTGGGTTGACAGACCTGTCATCGAATTGGCTCTTATTTTAAAATATTTAAAGATTTTCAACAACAAATCCATCCATTAGCGAGTTATGACATCACAACAAACATAGAGACGTTTTCGTATGTCATCTCAGCTCATTTTATTAGAACATATCACATAAAATAGAAGGTTACAGATTGTTCTGAGATAACCGATAACCATTGCCGCAGTGATGTGCGCAGGTATTAATGTCTAATAGACTATAAATAGATCCTTTGTACATGCAGCCTAGATATTCTTAATTTCCTGATCAATCATTCCATCCCCTTAGCGGTGAGAGGTAGGTACTACTAGTCCGATGTCTGCTTCTTTTTTTGGAATTTTCTGAACTGGGACTGTATGGCCACCGCCGCTCGCTCTGTCTCTGGGGCGCCCATGTCTATGTCAAAGTCTGGTTCCACTTTTTTCTGGTCATCTGAGGGAAAAAAAGGGAAAAGAAATAGAAAACTATTAAAAACAGGGACATGCTTCTTCATTTTATGTAAACAAAAATTAATAATCATTAATAATTAATAATTAATCAATCAATAATCAATTCCCCCCCTGGGCCTCTAAAATCGGGATGCCCCGCTGTGTGAAACCCCCCAGGTCGCCCCGTACACTTACCTTGCTTCCCGGTCCAATGGCGCATGCGTGAGCTGCATCCCTGCTATTCCTCTAGCAGGGCGCGTGCCCACGCCAGGCATTTGTGAACGGCCGGTTCGGGGCACGCTCCCAGTTAGAGGGTAGCGGGGAATGCGGTCGTCAGCGCCCTCGGAGCCGCTCGCCTTAAAAGACGTGGCGCCTGCAGCACCAAGCGCGCTGATTGGACGCGCGGCCGTGCATGTGCCGTAGGATCGAGAAGAGGTGAACTCGGCGATCTGGGGCATTTCACACAGTGGGGCATCCCCAATAGTCAAAATCCTGAGTTTTGGTCCACTTTAAGTAGCAGTGGCTTTACAGCAATCCTGACTTGATTAGCCTCCCTCCAATAAATGAGATCCAAAAAGAGACCTTCCCAGAGCCGCTGGTATACGTACATTTACATTAATGTTCTAGAGTAACATGGAAGCAGCCTCCTACAACATATGACAATAGCATTCTGGTGTAACATGTAAGTGCATACCTCCCGAGTGTCCGTGATTGGAAGGGAATGTCCCTCTTTTGAGGCCATGCCCCCCTGTCCCTCGTTGTTCTTATTTGAGGTGTGACAGGCAATAAATGATTCATTTGTCTATTCAAAGTGTTTAAATTGCTATATCATGTACAGTAAGAGGCTGATTTATCAATAGCGACATGTAGCGACAGTTGAGCGACTGTAGCGGTATTTTCACAGCGCCCGCTAGTAGTCGCTGTGCTTGGCCGTTGTTCGGTTGTTGACAGCGACTCAGTCGGTGTGGCGTAATGTTGAATACAAGGTTACGAGTCGCTATTTCACAGGTTCCGCGATGTATGGGTGCGCATGATAGCGACTGGTCAGAGCGACCGGCTTCCACCATATTCATCAAAAAATCACGCTCAAAAAATTCAAGCGCTGTGACATGCATGTTTAAACCCCAGAGCGCTGGAGGCGATGTGTTAAAAGTAGTTTTTTAACCCCCAAACGACCATATTTTTGGAAACCAAAAAAAAAAAGTTTTTAAAATAATTTAGTAATATGAATACATTAATATCAGACCTGTAATATCAATTCTGTACACATTTTTTTTTCCCTTAAAAAAATTATCTAAAATGGTCACAGAATTTTTCACATTTAAAAAAAAAACAAAAACATTAATAACAATTAATTATTAATATTTAAAGATTGTTCCATTGAAATGCATTGGAGAGCGCCAGGTAGCGCGAGCTCATACCTGTCGCTGTTCAAGGTCGGACGCTGGCGCTGTGGGCTGAGGCTGGAATAATGATGAATGAGAGGCTATATGGCGCTATCTCAGTCGCTAAGCAGGATTGGCTTGATAAATGTGTGATTGTGGTGGGGAGCCGGCGTTCTCGTGGCGGGGCCCGTCATTACCGGCCGCTCACCAGTCGCTACCTGTCGCTATTCCTTCATAAATAAGGGCCTAAGTGACCTCCACAATCAGTGATGAGCCAGAGCAGGGACATTCCGATTCAAAAGACCCTCCGACCAGATGGTCGGACAGACCGAGGGCTTTATTCATCGAGGGATAGCGACAGGTAGTGCCTTGTAAGCGAGAGGTAGCGTCAGGTGAACGCCGGCCGCGGCATGCAATACCACACTTATCAAGCAGAATCTGTTTAGCGACTGGGATAGCGCCATGTAGCGTCTGATTCATCATTTTCAAAGCCTCAGCGAACAGCGCCAGCGTTCAGCCTTGCACAGCGCCAGGTATGACCTCTCGCTACCTGTCGCTCTCCAATACATTTCAATGGACGATCCTTTTCTTCTCTTTAAACCGGGTTTTTTTTTTGCCAAAAAATCACAAATAATTCTGTGACCTCTTCTGACATTGAAAAAGCTGTTTTTTTCACATTTTTATGATTTTTTAAAAATTTCTTCAGAAATGACATTACAGGTCTGCCATTAAAGTGTTCATGTTACAATGTAATTCCATATGTTTTCGCTTTGTTACTAGTGGATAGATGCTGAAAAACAGACTTTAAACACACCGCCTCCAGCGCTGAGCGCTTCAAACAAGCATTTTTCAGCGCCAGAGATTTGTGAGGCTGTTTTTTTGCTGAATATGGTGTGAGTTGGTCGCTATGAGCAGTCGCTAACATGCGCTCCCATACAGCGCTGTACTGGTCAAATAGCGACTCCTCACAATGTATTCAACATTACTGAACAGCGACTGAGTCGCTATGAAGTAGCGACCCGCGGCTGAGCAAAGCGACTACTAGCGGGCGCTCTGAAAATGCCTGCTACAGACGCTCATCTGTCACTACCTGCCGCTATTAATGAATCAGCCTCATAGTACTGCGACTCACACAACATATTCATCAACAATGATCCATGGCCAAGCACAGCGACTACTAGCGGTCGCTCTGAAATCCGCGCTACAGACGCTCATCTGTCGCTACCTGGCGTTAATAATGAATCAGCCTGCCCGTCTTTCGTGCAGATTGGGCTAAGCACAGGGGGAGGGAGAGGAAAGTGATGTTTTTACAAAATGCTTGGCCTTCCTCTTTAATGCACAAGCAACCAATAGGCAGAGATAAAGCCTAAACAGCAAAATAAATAGGTATATTTTATTATTGATAACATATCATATTAATTGATTAACAAATAAATGTGGAATATTTTTAATGGAATAATGCATTTTGAATAATGGTTGGCGGGGTCGAACCCAGAGGTCTTTGTATAAAAGTTGCGGGTGACCTATAGCCAACAAAACAAATACATTTTTCTCTGGATATTTTATAACTGAACTATAAGCCTCTTTTTAAATGCAGGATTTCCATGTCTGCCTGTGGTTGTGCTTTAATGAAACTGGAGTTTTCTTTTTAAATAAGTCAGATAAAGTAAAGTACACCAAAGGGAAACTTTCAGAAATGGCAGCAGTGTCCAGGATCAGATAACAGACCCTGGAAAGTAGAAAGGGAGCGCGCACAGCTTCTCTCGGCGGCAGCCTCTGGATGTGCTGCGTCTACACAGATAAGGGAATGGCGATGTGCTCGGGAAGGAGAAGCGACATCAGAAGGCGACGCAGATAGCGGCCAGGAGGACATTACCAAAGACTTCACTTTTAGGATGGCTGATTTGTATCTTTCATTTAAACTGCATATGCAGCATAAAAAAAGAAAGAAATACAAAAGAACAAGGCGTTATTGCGGTCACACTAATAGTGCTGCCATAGGAGGGAAGGGGGTTGCCTATTATAAGTAGCTTTTTAGTGATCATTTTTATACATATTGAAGCGGAACAAAACCTGAGTATTTTGACTAAGAGGCCGATTCATTAATAGCGACATGTAGCGACAGTTGAGCGACTGTAGCGGTATTTTCACAGCGCCCGCTAGTAGTCGCTTTGCTTGGCCGTTGTTCGGTTGTTGATAGCGACTCAGTCGGTGTGGAGTAATGTTGAATACAACGTTACGAGTCGCTATTTGACAGGTTCCACGATGTATGGGTGCGCATGATAGCGACTGGTCAGAGCGACCGGCTCCCACCATATTCATCAAAAAATCAGGCTCAAAAAATGTAAGCGCTGTGAAATGCATGTTTAAACCCCAGAGTGCTGGAGGCGATGTGTTAAAAGTAGTTTTTTAACCCCCAAACAACCATATTTTTGGAAACCCAAAAAAAAAAAAAAAAATTTACAGAATTTAGTAATATGAATACAATAATATCAGACCTGTAATATCAATTCTGCACAATTTTTTTTTTTTTTAGCTTAAAAAAATTATCTAACATGGCAGAAGTGGTCACAGAATTTTTCACATTTAAAAAAAAAAAAAAAACATTAATAACAATTAATTATGAATATTTAAAGATTGTTCCATTGAAATGCATTGGAGAGCGCCAGGTAGCGAGAGGTCATACCTGTCGCTGTTCAAGGTCGGACGCTGGCGCTGTGGGCTGATGCTGGAATAATGATGAATGAGTCGCTATATGGCGCTATCTCAGTCGCTAAGCAGGATCGGCTTGATAAATGTGTGATTGTGGTGGGGAGCCGGCGTTCTCGTGGCGGGGCCCGTCATTACCGGCCGCTCACCAGTCGCTACCTGTCGCTATTCCTTCATAAATAAGGGCCAAAGTGACTCTAACAGCGCCATGTAGCGTCCGATGTATTATTACAGACGGCTCAGTGTATAGCGCCGGCGCTCTAGTTCCAGAGCGCCATGATTTACCTTTCGCTCAGTGTCTCTGTCCCATACACTTCAAAGAACATTCATTTGCTTCTGTTTAAGCAGGGTGTTTGACATTTTTTTTTTTTTGCTCCAATCATTGTGTGATCTCTCCTGGCTGCAAACAAACACTTTTAGAAACTTTTTTGATTTTTTATATTTTTATGCAGAATTGTCATTACAGGTCTGGCACTAAAGTGTTAATGTTACAATGTTACAACAATGTCATTCCATGTGTTTTCGCTTTGTTACTGGTGGATATGTGATCAAAAACAGACTTTAATCACACAGCATCTGGCGCTCTATGCTATAGCGACCAAATCCAGAGCGCCTACGCTGTGTGTGTGTGTTTTTTTGTTGAATATGGTGTTGCTGTGAGACGGTCGCACTGAGCTGGCGCTACCTCTTGCTCCCTGCAGCGCTGTACTGGTGGTAACCGCCCAGGTTACTACAGTGACTGAGGCGCTCTAAGCGCCTCTGTACAGGCGCTCATCTGCAGATAGTTGCCGCTAGTGATGATTTAGCCTCCCCCTCAGGTTTAGTTTCTTATCCCGGAGGCATCCTGATTTGGGATACTCGCTGTGTAAAACCAGATCACCCGTAAAAACCTACCTTTCCACCTTCCTTCAGGCTCTCATCCAAGCGGCGCTATGTGTCGTGCATATTAATGATCGCCAATACAGCTCTGTTTAGACAGGCAGGCTGATTCATCACTAACGCCAGGTAGCGACAGGTGAGCGTCTGTAGCAGGCATTTTCAGAGCGCCCGCTAGTAGTCGCAGTGCTCGGCTGTGAGTCGCTAGTTTATAGCGACTAAGTCGCTGTTCAGTAATGTGAGGAGTCGCTATTTGACCAGTACAGCGCTGTATGGGAGCGCATGTTAGCGACTGCTCATAGCGACTGACTCACGACATATTCAGGAAAAAAAACAGCTTCACAAATCTCTGGCGCTGAAAAATGCTTGTTTATAGCCCATAGCGCAGGAGACGGTGTGTTTAAAGTCTGTTTTTCAGCATCTATCCACTAGTAATAAAGCGAAAACATATGGAATTACATTGTAGCAACATTGTAACATGAACACTTTAATGGCAGAGCTGTAATGTCATTTCTGAAGAAATTTTTTAAAAATCATAAAAATGTGAAAAAACTGCTTTTACTATGCTAGAAGAGGTCACAGAATTATTTGTGATTTTTTGGCAAAAAAAAAACCCGGTTTAAAGAGAAGAAAAGGTTCGTCCATTGAAATGTATGGGAGAGCGACAGGTAGCGAGAGGTCATACCTGGCGCAGTGCAAGGCTGAACGTTGGTGCTGTTTGCTGAGGCTGTGAAAATTATGAATCAGACGCTACACGGCGCTATCCCAGTCGCTAAACAGATTCTGCTTGATACATGTGTAATTGCGTGCCGTGACCGGCGTTCACCAGTCGCTATCTGTCGCTACCTCTCATTAACCAGGCGCTACCTGACGCTATCCTTTCATAAATAAGGGCCTAGAAATCGGTAACTGGCAGCGAGAGAGGCTGCATGCCCAGAGCCCTTTAGATTGGGGCGCACTACTATGCCCAGCCTATCCTATTCCTTGTATGGACTGTATGTAGGTATGTATTTCAAAATGAATATATGTATGTCGGAATAAACTGGTAATTGCTAACTGATTACAACTTCATTGCTCCTGCCTGGGGCATCTTGATTTGGGATGCCCCGCTGTGTGTATTGCCCGATATCCTTCACCTCCTCTAAGATGGAATCATGCCCTTTGACACACCCTCTAAATTCACTGCAATAAAAGTGGTCCACGCACGGCCCCTCTCTTGCAATAGATGCAGTCTTGATGGAGGCAGCCATGTCTGATTGAGGTTGGATGGCGGGTTCTCGTTCTTTCAAGATCACGGGCAGGCTGATTCATTACCAGCGCAGCTATCGGCAGATGAGCGTCTGTACAGAGGCGCTAAGAGCGACCGCTAGTATAAGCTGTGATCGGCTATCGGGCGCTGTAACGCTGTAGTAACCTGGCCGGCATTGATGAATGTGATGTATGTTGGGCGCTCTAACACCAGTACAGCGTTGCAGGGAGCGTAAGGTAGCGCCAGCTTATTGCGACCGACTCTCAGTGCTCCACACCATTGCGAGCTTACAGCAACCCCACATTAAAGTGGACCAAACCCCAGCACCATCGGCTTCCTTCCCTGGGGCATCCAAAATTGCTATTCTCTAAATATTCTATATATTGCTATGTGGTTGCCCCATTCACTTACCTCACCTCCCAGTCCAACGGCATGCGTGAGCCGCGGCCACAACCCTGCTATCCCTCTAGCAGGGGGAGTGCCTGTGCCTGGTATTTGTGAATGGCCGGCCCTGTTAGAGGGAAGCAGGGGATGCGGCCGTCAGTGCCCTCGGAGCTGCTGGCCTTAGGCGAAGGTTTAGACGGCGCGACGTCAGCGTGAGAGAGTGCTGATTAGACGAGCGGCCGCACATGTGATGTAGGACCGGGAAGAGGTGAGTTGCGATCTGGGGGGTTTCAATCAGTGGGGCATCCCTGATCAGGGTTCATGGGGGAAAGCACCTAAACCCAGTATAGTCAAAATCCTGGGTTTTGGTCCACTTTAAGGGGACTTGGCTTAATTTAAAGTGGACCAACACCCAGGATTTTGACTATCCTGGGTATTGGTCCACTTCCGCAGGGCACCCCGCTGTGTGAAACCCCCCAGAAAGCCCCGAAAACTCACCTGTCCCCGCTCCCACGTGACTCGCTCATCCAATCGCTGCCGCCGGACAAGCAGAGGCAGCGGCGGACAAGCTGAGAGCGGGTCGGCGTCGCCTCCCGCGCGTCCCTCTTACAGGGAGCGCGCCCACGCCGGCACGGGTGCGCGCCCTGCTAGAGGGACACGCGGGAGGCGGCGGCGGCCCGCGCATGCACCGCTGAAGCGAAGATCAGGTAGGATTTTCAGGGATCTGGGGGGGTTTCACACAGCGATCGGGGTGCCCCGCAGTCAAGGAGCTGATCGGTCCGGGAATCTTATAGATTCCCGGGCCGATCAGGGGAGGGTGTTGGTCCACTTTAAAAATATCCCTCTTTCCCACCTTGAAGTTGGGAGATATGCATAACCTTCTTCTATAACATGTACAGTAAGTGGCCTGCCTTCCCCTGGATCGCCAATACAGCTCTGTTTAGACTAGAAATCAGTAACCGCATCCCCAGAGCCCTTTAGATTGGGGTGCACTACTGTCCCCAGCCTATCTGAATGGCTGGACGTGGGAGCGCACCTCAGTCCATATGCTGCTGTGCAGGGGAAGCTGCTCCTGGGGCTGTAAGCAGAAGCCCTTTCCTATCTTCTGATGCCACCACTGCCATCTTTCCTGCCTCTGCCTCCCAATGACGAAGTGGTGGAGGTCCCCTTGACATAACAAATGGTGGAGGCGCAGGGGTGTGTGCCCCTTAGGCCCTGCCTATAATCCAGCTCTGTGGACATGACCCATTCAATTCATACGGCCCTCTGCTTGTAGTAGTGTAACTCCCTGGTTACTCCATATGCTTTTAGGGTTTTCCATGTGAACAAGCAACAGTGGCCGACGGCTGAAGGACCCACTTCAGTAGGTTAGTTGGGCCCTGAGCAGACACTGGCTCATTTGTAATATTTTTTAGCAGTTCACTTTCCTGATGAATCACATCTCGCAGTTATTAGTTACAGATTGGCTCCCAGCGAATGATTTCGTTTTGCCCTTTTCCTTCCCCGGCTTCAAAAGAAATGAACAATGACAACCAGAGAAATTATAAGAGCGCAATCTTCCCTCCCTCCAGGGCTGGCTGCATGAGCTCTGTTATATCCAGTGAGTCTCTCATCTGCCTCATCTCTGCCCAGATTTATATCCCAGACAAGGCATAGAAGTCTCCTGAGCCGGGCCGAACCCCCCAAACCTTGCTCCCCGCTGGAAGGAGATTGGCCATTATTACTGCGACAGATATGATTATCCCGACACTGCTTTATGAGGAGAGGTATTATGTTTGCTCCCCTCTTTCGTGCTGGAGAGTTCCATATATGGGGGGCTGTTATACACTTTAACTGGGGGCAGGGTGATTCAAGTTAAGGAGGAACAGTACCCAAGATTTTAACCATCTTGGATTTAAAGTGGACCAACACCCAGGATTTTGACTATTCTGGGTTTTGGACCACTTCGGTGGGGCACCCCGATCGGGGGTGCCCCGCTGTGTGAAACCCCCCAGAAAGCCCCGAAAACTCACCTCACCCCGCTCCCACGTGACCGCTGCATCCAATCCCCGCCGACGGACAAGCGGGAAGCAGCGACGGACAAGCAGAGCGCCTCCGCCGCCGCCTCCCGCGCGTCCCTCTTACAGGGAGGCACCCGCGCCGGCCATTCACAAACAGCCAACGCGGGAGCGCGCCCTGCTAGAGGGACACGCGGGAGGCGGAGGCGGCGGACGCGCATGCGCCGCTGGAACGGGCAGAAGGTAGGATTGTGGGCTTCCTGGGGGGTTTCACCCCGCGGGACATCCCGCGGGGAGGGATCTGATCTTATAGATTCCCGGGCCGATCCACCCTGGGTGTTGGTCCACTTTAATTCCTCCTGCCTGGGGCATCTTGATTTGGGATGCCCCACTGTGTGTATTCCCCTATATCCTTTACCTCCTCCAAGAAGGAATCACGCCCCTTGACACAACTTCTGAATTTATTGCAATAAAAGTGGGGCGCGTGCGCCCCCTCCCTTGCAATGAATGGAGTGGGTGTGTGGAGGGGTGCCATTCCGTCTTGATGGGGGCCACCATGTATGATTGGAGTTGGATGCCGGGTTCTCGTTCTTCCAAGATCGGTAAGTTTTAAAACAACCAGAGGAACTATTGGGGAGAGAAGGTGAGTATGGGATTTTTTCTTATTTTGTGTCTGGACATTCACTTTAACCATTCACCATTTATTTGTTGACCTTTTTGGTGTTAATATGGTTCTTAAAGCGGACCAAAACCCTATGTGGACTTCGTTACAGTTGACTCCACATTGGTCAGTTGCTCTCGCAGATCTAGGACAGGACAAGGAATAGAAGAGCGCAAATGATAAAGTCATGGACATGGGAGGAACGGGTCTCCGAAGGCTAAGGCCCTTATTTATGAAGGAATAGCGACAGGTAGCGACTGGTGAGCGGTCGGTAATGACGGGCCCCGCCACGAGAACGCCGGCTCCCCACCACAATCACACATTTATCAAGCCAATCCTGCTTAGCGACTGAGATAGCGCCATATAGCCACTCATTCATCATTATTCCAGCCTCAGCCCACAGCGCCAGCGTCCGACCTTGAACAGCGACAGCTATGACCTCTCGCTACCTGGCGCTCTCCAATGCATTTCAATGGGACAATCTTTAAATATTAATAATTAGTTGTTATTAATGTTTTTTTTTTAATGTGAAAAATTCTGTGACCACTTCTGCCATGTTAGATAATTTTTTTAAGGGAAAAAAAAACAAATTTGTGCAGAATTTATATTACAGGTCTGATATTAATGTATTCATATTACTCTATTATTTTAAAAACTTTTTTTTTTTTGTTTCCAAAAATATGGTGGTTTGGGGGTTAAAAAACTGCTTATAACACATCGCCTCCAGCGCTCTGGGGTTTAAACATGCATTTCACAGCGCTTGAATTTTTTGAGCCTGATTTTTTGATGAATATGGTGGGAGCCGGTCGCTCTGACCAGTCGCTATCATGCGCACCCATACATGGCGGAACCTGTCAAATAGCGACTCGTCACCTTGTATTCAACATTACGGCACACTGACTGAGTCGATATCAACAAGCGAACAACGGCCAAGCACAGCGACTGTGAAAATACCGCTACAGTCGCTCAACTGTCGCTACCTGGCGCTATTAATGAATCGGCCTCTTAGTGGACCTTGGCACCTGGAAAGGAAAGGAGGGGCAAAGTTTGGAGACCTGCTACAGTGGGTTGCAGACACAAGGGTAGTTAAAGTGGACCGTCACCCATGGGTGATCGGCCCGGGAATCTATAAGATTCCCGGGCCGATCACCCCCCTCACCGCGGGACATCCGAGATCGGGATGTCCCGCGGTGAGGGACCCCCCCAAAACCCCAAAAGAACTCACCTGATCGGCGGCGGCGGCAGCGGCCGCCGCCGCCTCCCGCGCGCTCCTCTAGCCGTGCGCGCGCCCCGCGCCGGCCGTTTGTGAATGGCCGGCGCGGGCGCGCGCACTGTCAGAGGGGCGCGCGGGAGGCGGCGGCGGACGCGCTGCCTTGTCCGCCGCTTGTCCGTGGGAGCGTGGTGAGGTGAGTTTGGGGGTTTCTGGGGGGTTTTAAACAGCGGGGCACCCCTACTCGGGGTGCCCCCCTGAAGTGGACCAAAACCCAGGATAGTCAAAATCCTGGGTGTTGGTCCACTTTAAAGAGTCTAAAAGACTCCAGGGCCATCCGAGTTCCACTCCTTGGGTCATCCTGAACTGGGATGGTCTGCTGTGTAAAACCCCCCAGAAGCCCAGTTTCACTCACCTTGTCCCGGAGGCCTTGACACGTCTCTGCGCCGCAGCTACATCCGCGCCTACCTCTAGCCATGTGCGCACACGCGCCCAGCCTTTTTGAATGAGCGGCTCGGCCACATGATGGCTAGGAGGTGAGAGGGGGATGCAGCTGGCGGCGCACTCGGCTCCCTTTGGCGCTGCTCGACTGCTTAGCCTTCTAGGTGGCTTAGCCACCAGTGGATTCAAAGGGAGCCGAGTGAAAGCGAGTGTGCTGATTGGTTAAATGTGCCGCTTAGTCAGTCAGCTCACCCGAGTCTGCATCGTGGGAGTGACAGGAAGGCGAGTGACCTAGGGGCATACACACAGTGGGGAATCCTAAAACTGGGATGCCCCCATTGAGAGGACCAACACCCCATAAGCGACTGAGGCGCTCTGTTACATCGCCCGATACCCACTTACAGCGTCTACTAGCGGTCGCTCTAAGCGCCGCTATACAGAGGCTCATCTGCCGATACCTGGCGTTAGTAATGAATCAGCCTCTACTTAGGGCTTTAATCATCAATGGCTAGCGACAGGTAGTGCCTTGTAAGCGAGAGGTAGCGGCAGGTGAACGTTGGCCACAGCACGCGATACCACATTTATGAAGGTTATTCTGGTGAGCGACTCTTACAGCGACATATAGCGACCTATTCATCATCACAGATGGCTCAGCGGATCCCGGCGGTGCTTTAGCTCTCGCCTGGTATTACCTGTCGCTACCTGTTGCTCTCCCATACATTTCAATGGACGTTACTTTTAATTTCTTTAAACAGGGTTTTGTTTTAATAATTTTTTTTTGTTTTGTATCAAATCATTGTGTGACCTCTCCTGGCCTATTTAAATACATTTTTTAAAACGTTTTTGATTTTTCATATTTTTATGCAGAATTGTCATTACAGGTCTGGCATTAAAGTGTTAATGTCACAGTGTTAAAACAATGTCATTCCATGTGTTTTTGCTTTGTTACTGGTGGATATGTGTTCAAAAACAGACTATAATCACACAGCGTCTGGCGCTCTAAACTATAGCGACCAGATTTACAGCGCCGTCGCTCTGTGTGTGTAGTTTTTTGATAAGTATGATGTGGAGTGCTGAGAGTCAGTCACACTGAGCTGGCGCTACCTTTTGCTCCCTGCAGCACTGTACTGGTGTTACGGCGCCCAACATACATCACATTCACCAATGCCTACCAGGTTACTACAGCGACTGAAATGCTCTGTTACAGCGCCCGATACCCGCACATCAGCGTCTACTAGCGGTCGCTCTACAGACGCTCATCTGCCCATAGTAATGAGTTAAAAAAGAAAGTTCAACCAGCTCACCTGTCACTTTGAGAGGCACGGAGAGGAAATCCTCTGGCACAGTTCCACAATGCATTGGTCAGTGAGGTGTCCAGCCTTCTCATTTAATTAAAACATAACTTTTAATCCAAAAGTTTAAAATGCCGTAATCCACATAAAGTGCAAGTGTCCTTGTGCAAATCATCAAATCATACATGTTCGGACCTTCTAAATGTGTGCCCCACAGCGGGGACCCTGTGACGCATTTCGGGCATACAGTTGCCCTTAATCATACATAAAATATGTGGATTACGGCATTTTAAACTTTTGGATTAAAAGTTATGTTTTAATTAAATGAGAAGGTTGGACACCTCATTGGCCATTGCGTTAGTAATGAATTAGCCTCTACTTAGTTCCCAATATAATGGATCTCTGCATTATCCAGTGCTTTGGGTGGTACCTTATTAATTACCATTATTTTACCTTAGTATTTATTACATATATTTATTAGAGACTTTTGTACACCCTGTCTATGGCCCTTATTTATGAAGGAATAGCGACAGGTAGCGACTGGTGAGCGACCGTTAATGACGGGCACCGCCACGAGAACGCCGGCTCCCCACCACAATCACACATTTATCAAGCCAATCCTGCTTAGCGACTGAGATAGCGCCATATAGTGACTCATTCATCATTATTCCAGCCTCAGCCCACAGCGCCAGCGTCCGACCTTGAACAGCGACAGGTATGACCTCTCGCTACCTGGCGCTCTCCAATGCATTTCAATGGAACAATCTTTAAATATTCATAATTAATTGTTATTGTTTTTTTTTTTTTTTTTTTTTTTTTTTTAAATGTGTAAAATTCTGTGACCACTTCTGCCATGTTAGATAATTTTTTTAAGGTAAAAAAAAAAAAAAAAATTGTGCAGAATTGATATTACAGGTCTGATATTATTGTATTCATATTACTAAATTCTTTATAATTTTTTTTTTCTTGGTTTCCAAAAATATGGTGGTTTGGGGGTTAAAAAACTACTTTTAACACATCGCCGCCAGCGCTCTGGGGTTTAAACATGCATTTCACAGCGCGAGAATTTTTTGAGCGTGATTTTTTGATGAATATGGTGGGAGCCGGTCGCTCTGACCAGTCGCTATCATGCGCACCCATACATTGCGGAACCTGTCAAATAGCGACTCGTCACCCCGTATTCAACATTACTGCACACCGACTCAGTCGCTATCAACAACCGAACAACGGCCAAGCACAGCGACTACTAGCGGGAGCTGTGAAAATACTGCTACAGTCGCTCAACTGTCGCTACCTGCCGCTATTAATGAATGTTTTTTAATAGTGCCTTTGCATTTATATGTTGTGATATTTCTCTATTGTCTCAATAAATGGTTTACTAATTTTACTACATACATTGTGTGCAGCATATGTTTGTTTGGCCATCTTTACGATGTTATACAATACAAAAAATTCCACAACATATTTGCCCTTTAACAAAACAGGTAATTCCTGGCCATGTTTACTTCTTTTTACCGATTTAAATTCTTTATGCGCCGTTGATGAGATGATCTTTACCGTCTGGGGATTTGCAAAGTCAGTCTTGTGGAATGAACGTCTCCCCGCCAGAGACCAGCTAAAGGTTACCCCGCCATTATCACTGCGTGTTCCAGCCTCCTAAAAGAAGCGTTAGCGCTTTTATCCGAGTCCCCGTCTGGCTCAGCAAAGCAAGGACACACAATAGAGGTCAAGTCACTAAAGAGAAGCAGACATGGCGCTCGCCGAGCAACCAATTAGAGTTTGACAATGCACAGGGAAACCTGAGAGCGGAACCTT
Organism: Gastrophryne carolinensis; assembly: GCA_027917425.1. NCBI lineage: Eukaryota > Metazoa > Chordata > Amphibia > Anura > Microhylidae > Gastrophryne > Gastrophryne carolinensis. The sequence goes on from CM051236.1 coordinate 496,448,346, forward strand.
ACTCTGCTATTCCATACTTTCCCTTGTCTGTTCTCTGCTGTGTGTTGGAAAGGCCAATGCAGGGGACAATGGAAGCAAGCAAATGAAAATACCCTCAAAAAAGGACTATTACAAAGGAAAGGGGGATGCCCCAAAACCCCCAAGTGAAGAGCTGTAACCAGAAACTAAGAGGCCGATTCATTAATAGCGCCAGGTAGCGACAGATGAGCGCCAGTAGCGTGATTTTCACAGCGCCAGCTAGTATTCGCTGTGCTTGGCCGGGGTTTGCTTGTTGACAGCGACTCTGTGTGCGGTAATGTTGAATACGGGGTTAGGGGTCGCTGTTTCACAGGTTCCGCTTGTATGGGTGCGCCTGACAGCGAATGGCCAGAGCGAACGGCTTGCTGCAGATTCATTAAGAAATAACGCTCAAAAATTTCTTGCGCTGTGAATTCCTTGTTTAAACCCCAGAGCGCTGGCTGGCGGCGATGTGTGTAAAGTAGTTTTTAACCCCCAAACAACCTTTTTTTTTTATATGTAAAAATTATACAAGTTTTTCTAAACATTTTGTAATATGAATACATGAATATCAGACCTGTAATATCAATTCTGCACATTTTTTTTTTTTTACTTTAAAAAAAATCCTAACATTGCAGAAGTGGTCACAGAATTTTTGACATTAAAAAAAAAAAAAAAAAAAACAGTAATAGCAATTAATTATGATTATTTAAAGATTGCTCCATTGAAATGCATTGGAGAGCGCCAGGGAGCGACAGGTCATACCTGTCGCTGTGATGGGATTAGCAGCGGCGCTGTTCGTTGCAGTCGGCTACATGATGAATCCCGCGCTAGCTGCCGCTCACGCCGGCGCTAGCCTCATTTAGCATGATAAATGCGTCATTGTGACCGCCGCCGGGCGTACTTGATTCGGTATCCGCCGATAGCTGGCGGTACCTGGCGCTCGTCAGACACTACCTGGCGCTAGCCCTTGATAAATAAGGCCGTATCAATTGCACTCAACCATAACTAGTATTACAACAATATTTGTATTAAGCCAAACTAGACAATACAAAATTAAAAAATAAAAAAAAAATAAAACACATAAAAGACACTGTAGGCTGCCTTCCATATGGCTTGGTCTGATATCCATCCAATCCAGGTGTAGACTGTAGACTTGATACCTGGCACCTTGAAAAAGTGGGTTCATCCCACGAATGGCGTGGGCAATAGAGGATTCCAGGCCACAGCGGGGATACTATTAAGCCCTCACTATGGTGATACTCTTTCATGCTGACCTTGATTAAGCACTTTGTCCTTTGATTGTATTTTCTCTCTCTGTATTTGAGTGGCTGGTATTGCATGTAGCACTTTTAGGGCACTGACACTTTGAGAATATTTTAGGATAGCACTGGCACTTTATATTTTGGCTTTTGCATCAATGTATGAAATTGATTTTTTGACTGTTTGTGATGGATTTTACTCTTTGGCACACAGTATGCTAATTCTTGGGCTGAAAACCCTGCTGTGGAACATGTGGTTTTAATTATATGTTTTAAGTGTTAGAATAAATACATACAGGCTGATTCTTTACTAGCGCCAGGTATAGGCATATGAGCGTCTGTACAGAGGCGCTTATAGCGACCGCTAGTAGACGATGTGATCGGCTATCGGGCGCTGTAACAGAGCGCGTCAGTCGCTGTAGTAACCTGGCCGCCATTGACGAATTAGATGTATGTTGGGCGTTCTAACACCAGTACAGCGATGCAGGGAGCGAATGGCAGCGACTGCTCAGTGCGACCAACTCTCAGCAACTGAGATGCTCTGTTACAGCACCCAATACCCGCACATGAGCGCCTACTAGCGGTCGCTCTAAGCGCCGCTATACAGACACTCATCTGCCCTTAGTAATGAATCAATATGCTAATTCTTGGGCTGAAAAAAACCCTACTGTGGAACATGTGGTTTTAATTATATGTTGTAAGTGTTTTTTAGAATAAATACATACAGGCTGATTCTTTACTAGCGCTAGGTATCGGCATATGAGCGTCTGTACAGAGGCGCTTATAGCGATCGCTAGTAGACGATGTGATCGGCTATCGGGCGCTGTAACAGAGCGCGTCAGTCGCTGTAGTAACCTGGCCGCCATTGACGAATTAGATGTATGTTGGGCGTTCTAACACCAGTACAGCGATGCAGGGAGCGAATGGCAGCGACTGCTCAGTGCGACCAACTCTCAGCAACTGAGATGCTCTGTTACAGCACCCAATACCCGCACATGAGCGCCTACTAGCGGTCGCTCTAAGCGCCGCTATACAGACACTCATCTGCCCTTAGTAATGAATCAATATGCTAATTCTTGGGCTGAAAAAAACCCTACTGTGGAACATGTGGTTTTAATTATATGTTGTAAGTGTTTTTTAGAATAAATACATACAGGCTGATTCTTTACTAGCGCTAGGTATCGGCATATGAGCGTCTGTACAGAGGCGCTTATAGCGATCGCTAGTAGACGATGTGATCGGCTATCGGGCGCTGTAACAGAGCGCGTCAGTCGCTGTAGTAACCTGGCCGCCATTGACGAATTAGATGTATGTTGGGCGTTCTAACACCAGTACAGCGATGCAGGGAGCGAATGGCAGCGACTGCTCAGTGCAACCAACACTCAGCGACTCACACCATATTCAACAAAAATCCACACTCACAGAACCCCGGTGCTCTAAATCTGGACGCTGTAGCATAGAGCGCCAGACGCTGTGTGATTAAAGTCTGTTTTATAACTTATATCCACCAGTAACAAAGCAAAAACACATGGAATGACATTGTTATAACATTGTGACATTAACACTTTAATGCCAGACCTGTAATGACAATTCTGCATAAAAATATAAAAAATCTAATAAGTTTTCAAAAATGACTTTTTCTAGGCCAGGAGAGGTCACACAATGATTTCATAAAAAAAAAAAAAAAAAAAAAAAATTAAAAAGAAAACCCTGTTTAAAGAGAAGAAAAGGAACGTCCATTGAAATGGTTGGGAGAGTGACAGGTAGCGGCAGGTATTACCAGGCGCTCTGGAAGCCGAAGTGACGGCAGTATACGCTGAGCCGTCTTTGATGATGAATCGGACGCTACATGGCGCTGTTAGAGTCACCCACCGGAATCGCTTTGATAAATGTGGTATTACGTACAGCGCCCGGCATTCACCGTATTATGAGGCACTACCTGCCGCTATCCCTTGATGAATAAACCCCATAGATTTAACATGAGAGGATAGCTTTGTGATTTGTGGGGGATTTGGTGGCTGTGTGATATCCCTTTGTGGTTGCTGTACATTTTAGGGAACCCATTATTGGCACAATTCACCTAATTGTGTATTATTATTAGGGTGGTGCAGGAGTGATATATCTTTTGTTGTTGGTTTAGACCTGATATAAGGTGAGCAGTAGAGGAAGGACAGACAAGCCAGCCTTGTATTGAGATATGGGACAGGGGACCCCGGGATGCTCCGGCCTTTGGTAGCAATGTCCGCCCTTGCTCATTGGTAGGAACACATGCGGACGATGAAGCATAAAGAGACAGGAGAGATTGATGTACACAGTCGGTAAACATCCTCCCTCCCTTCTGACCTTTCCCTCCATCGTGTTATGGTCTTATCTTCTCCATGAAAAATGGCTTCAAATGCCAGAAAAAGAAGCGTTTATATGAGTTTTCAAAATGCTACAGCAGCCAAGGGATCCTAAAATTGCTTGATGGATCTTCCCTTCCAGGCCTTGTAATAACGTAACGGGCGGCCATATTTTTTCTCTGACACCTGAGAAATGGAGCACTAAGACGGCATGATGAGGATTATTGCGGCGCGCGGTAATAGGCACACCAGAGACGAGCTGCTCGGAAAAAAAAAATACATATTTATTTTTGAGAAACAGACCTGGCTCTGCAGCGTGTAATTTATTGATTTGTTTCCCAGCAATTAACTCGGAGAAGGAACTATTTGTACTGCAGTTGTTTTACTAAATTCATGTTCCGATGTTAGTGGTCATTTATCTTTTTCAATTAAAATGCAAAGTGTAAATGCTTAAAGCGAACCTTCAGTCAAAAAGAAAAAGTTCAGTAAATTGTTCCCCTAAACCCCCTCTCTCATGATCAGTGGCGTGTGCTGTTTGAGAGAGCTTAGCTCAATGCAGATGTTGAGTTCCTGAACTACATGGAAGTCCTGCTTACACATAAGCATGAGAGACAAGCTGTGCTAGCCGCAGCCTACACCAAACAAAGAGATCTATGCCTAAGAAACACTGGGCAGCATCCCTGCCATGCTGCACACACACACTCAAAGAACAGCTGCTGTGACAAACACATTCTGTGTGCAGGGGAAGTATACTATATATTCAGCTTATCTACACCGTGCAGCAGCTGCAGAGCATTCAGACAGTAGAAACAATGTATCTACAATGTATCTTGGAGATCTCTGCTGTGAGCAGAGCAATGATGAGTCATTACAGCAGATGGCTTCCTACTTCTGGCTGGAAATAAGGAATGATTGCACAGAGATTTGAGGACATTTTGAACTGTGGGACTGAGTTTTTCGGAAGCAGGGCTCTCAAGTCTAAAGCAAGATGGCAGCTCCCATGCACTTCAGCATGTTATTCTACGATAACTTCTGCCCATTGGCACTTCCATGTAGGCGGCTTGGAAGCAGTTCCATTTTGGCCACCCAGTGGCAGGTCCACCTTGCCTGCCTAGTTGTGGTTTCATTTTGGCCACCCAGTGGCAGGACCACCTTGACTGCCTGGCAGTTCCTGCCTTGACCACCTGGCAGCAGTTCCTTTTTGGACACCCAGTGGCAGTTCCAGAAGGCCAAAGGTGAAGTGGGCTGAGGAAGAGTGTCTGGACAATGTGAGTTGTGTGCTGGGGGCTAGGTCCAGTCCAGTTTTCCCCAAAGCAGTATAGCCCGCTGAGAATTCTTGTGCTCTCTATGACCAATCTGAGCTTTACGGCCCAGCTGTAGGCAAGTCAAAATTTGCTTTGAGCTGCAACCTACCAAACCCAACTCACTACCTGTTTCATTAAAAGTCTTACAAGACCTGAAAACTAATATACCCAAATGACTCCCATACTAAAACTCAAGCATAGGCAACCTGTGAGCATTTAAACCCCAGCACTGACTCTGACAGTCAAATTTTTACCCAATGCCCTGCTTGGCTGATTCACTGTCGGCTGTTTAACTTGGGAACTTGACATGAGGGGGCAACATCACACCACCATCATTACCAATAATTATTGAACAGTGACCCATCAAATGGAATGGCCCTGCTACACTAGACCCAAGATACACCCCTTAAAAGACTAAAATAAATAGGTGGACGAGCTCAGCTCTTGGTGTTTCCATCCCACTAAGCCACTGTCCATAAATCTTGAGATGAAATCCAACCCTGGTGCCAGCACTGCGGACATGACCAGGATATAAACTAGGCACAGAAATGTGCATTTGAATGCCTTTGCCGAAGGATTAACTGATCCAGAACCTTAAACCAGAGCAACAACCTTACAAATTAGCATAGTAACATAGTATGTAAGGCTGAATAAAGACTTTAATCCATCCAGTTCAGCCTGTTTATCTCCTTCCAGTGGTCTAGTAGCCATAGCTGGAAATGTTATTACATGTCAGGAAGGCATCAAGGCCACTTTTGAAAATTTTACTGTATCCTTCATTACTACCTCCTCTGGCAGCGAGTCCCATAGTGTCACTGCTCTTACAGAGAAGAATCCCCTCCTATGTCGGTGGAGAAAGCACCTTTCCTCTAACCTTAGTGGATGCCCTTGGGGTATGGTTACACTCTGCGGTATAAATAGATTGTGGGTCAGATCTTTGTATTGACCATAAATATATTTATACATAGTTATTAGATCGCCCCTCAGGCATATTTTTTCTAAACTAAATAAACCTAACTTTGACAATCTTTCAGGGTACTCTAGTCCCCGAACTCCTTTCTCCTTTTATTAACTTAGTTGCCCTCCTTTGAACATGCTCCAGTTCTGATATGTCCCTCTTAAGCACAGGTGACCAGAACTGAGAAACAGTGCTTTTATGCATCCCTACCCAGAGCATTTGCTGCACATAAAAGTCATTTACCTTTTTGTAACTCCTGTTGTGGTTTATCCCCCCCCCCCCCCATGGTGTCCTATTGATCTGCCAGTAGTCTGCAAAAAAGAAGTGCATCTGGGTTTCCCGCTGCTGTGCATTATAGTTTATGTTAGTTAAATCCAGGCAGCAGCATGGCTGGGAAGCTGGAGAAGGAAGAAGCCTCCCGGGAGCTTCAAGGTGGCTGTGACCAGGAGAAAATGGGTGAGGCGGCATTTTAGCATTGAGTGGATGCAGTGGATGTAGTGAATGAGTTTTGAGTTTTCATCTGTGCAAGGTTTTGGTCTGGTTTAAGCAGAGGATATTTGGAAAGGTCACCAAATTTGCCCTACCCAGTCCATATGGGTTGGGTTTAAATCCAACCCTATCCTAGCATCTATGGGCAGGGTACTATCCAGAACAGAAATGTGCATTTAGATTCTTTTTGCCAAAGGGTTGACTGATCAAGAACCTTGAGCAAACAGGGGGGTTGTGCCGCTTTAAAAACATGGTGGCATGCAGCAGCGTCGTGATCCCCACTAAACCACTAATGAGATAGATAAAAAAAGGTATTTTAAATGACAATTAAATAAAATGCAGGTTGATTGCTGCCCCCACTGCAGTGTTGCCCGAGGTGTCTGCCTCACGTGCAACCCTGCTGCTTGGCAACATTTGCTTCATTCTTCCCTTGCTTCGCTCATTTTTTTCCCTTTTTCTTTCTTTCCTGCACTGGGGCCAGCTTACCTTTAATAAATCAGGGCCTTCATACCTTAATTCTTAAGGTCTTATATACCTCAGATGGATGGATCTGCCAGCAGGGAGGATACCAGGCCTGGCTTTGCTCAATCAATAGGGCTGGGGAAGAGGATGCCAACAGCACTGGAGGTTGGTGAGTATTGTTGTGACAACTGCTTAATTCAGGTTTCCTTTAATATAAAAATAACGTTTTGTAAGACTTTTCTTTGACGTTACCCTGGATTTGATACCGAGAACATGTTTTTCTGCAGCTGTAATGGAATCATCGCATGGGATCCCAGGATACGCTGGACATAGTCCAGGGCTGGGAAGAGTTCAAATGGAAAAGTCAGTGTTTATCTTAAATGATGGATGGGATTCTTCTCCTTCTTAAAGTGCAGAGGCCTGGCTCTGCCAGAGGACCACTTCCACCTTTTTATATGGCGGCTCCATTCACATAAAGCTATGGCAAATATTTCCAAGATAAGCTCTTAAAAGAGCCAATAAACCTGGAGGACTGTTTATACAGCGGAGCTGTTAGTAGCATTATTTCAAATAGATGTAAACTGGAAATATAGAGGAAAGGGGTGAGGTGGGGATTATGGGGTTAGACCGAACAGACTTTATTTGCATAATCCTGTTACCAAACATTACAGTCAGCCTCATGCCGGCCAAGATGTCGGTTCAAGAGCTTCTCCAGTCATATACTGGCAAGAATCAGGAGAGGTTCCACATGAAGGACACTGTAAACCTGCGAAGAATTCATTGTTTTCTTTTTCAGCTTTCCTTCTAACAACACACAGCTGGCCATACCTCCCAACTGTCCCTGATTTGGAGGGACTGTCCCTCTTTTGAATCCATGTCCCCCTGTCCCTCGTTGTTTTCATTTGTCCCTCTTTGAGATGTAACATGCAGATCTGCATCAATAAATGATTCATTTGCTTATTCAAAATGTTGATATTGTTGTAACAGTTCCATCCTATCTCCTATTCATCAATCAATGGGGGGGCGCAGCTTAATTTAACAATTGTCGATTGTCAAAAGTTGGAAGGTATGCCCATACTGGTAATTGCCATGCTGTGCCTTTACTTTAGCAGCAGGCAGTGCCCCCTCGTGCATGACTGGTGGAATATGGGGAGTGGGGCCTGGTGTATAGCCAGGATCACTAGTGGTGGCCCTACCCTATCTGCAGATGGAAATAAAATACATGCAGAAGGATATAGGCATGGAACCCATGTATGCCCCAATGGTGTGGGACACAGCTTAGGCATACCAGTGAAGGATGTGCCTTATGTTATTCATCTTGAAGGAGGGCTCTTATCTGTGAAGCGTCTGACAGCCAAAGGACTCACTGTAAAATTCCAAGGGGACAGGTGTTCTATCCTGGATGGCAAGCAGACCATAGCGAGTGAGACTATGCACCCATAAATACAATGACTGTATACACATGTGGCACAGGTGTTTAGGTCAAACACACCCAGAATGCATACAGGAACTACAAAAAAGAAATTTGACAAAGGATCTGACAATATCCCCTTGCCCAGTTACCGTTCTGTGAATGTTGCATCAAATCCAAAGCTACAAGAGCAACACCTCCTAAAGTCAGTCAGCCACTTACCTAATGCAACACAAGAGTGAAGTTCTTGACAAATTACAGAACTATGTAGTAAAGACAAGTAACACATTTCAGAGGAAGCCTTCCATACTTCTAAGTGACAATGGGGGTGAATTCAGGACACAAAATACAAGAGTATTTAAAGCAAAATAGAAGAGAGCATCAAAGGATAGATGAAAGAAAGAACCAAACTCTGACTGAAATGATCAGATGTATGCTGACAGACTCTGGACTACCACAAAACTACTGGGTTGAGACAGCAATGACAGCCACTTATTTGCAGAACAGACTCTTTTATAGAACAATGGAGAAAATGCCATATGAACTGTGGCACAATGAGAAGCCGAATGCAAAGCATTTGTCTACATTCCAGAGAAAAAACGCACCAAACAGAGCATGTGAGGGAATCTTTGTTGGATACAGTGACAATGCAATGCCCAAACAGACAAAGTTACCATTAGCAACTTCTGTTCTGAGAGATCTGAGAGACAATGTGATGACAACAGATGACGTGTAAGAACAGAAGAGAAAATTGACACTAATCAGACATCATCGGATGGAGGTGATCTCCACAAGAATAAACACTTTCAAAGAGAGACCTCCTCAATGTGCTCGAACGGGGGGCCCTGTAGCACCGAGAGGACCAAGCTGAGATCCTAGTGCAGGATCAATGAGCGTCTAGGAGGACATACATGCACAGCGCCCTGCATGAACGTTCAGACTAATCTGTGCTCCGCGATGGGCCTCTGGAAAACAAATGGGCAAGGCCAAGACTTGGCCTGCACCCAGGCCCTTCTGAAGAAATTCCAGTGTCCTGAGCAAGAGAACCTCCTACAGGAGTAGCCCATCGACTCACACTAAGCCATGAAGGCCCTCCAAGTTCTGTAGTAAACCCTGGAGGATGACTGCTTTCATGCCCAAATCAAGATCTGAGTTACTGCAGATAGGCCCCTCTCCTCCAGGATGCTGGACTCAACAGACAAGCCGCTAAAGCCAGCGCTTGAGAATTTGGGTGCTGCAGAGGACCCTGCTGTAGAAGATTCAGACAGTTGGGGAGTCGCCATAGGGGCTTCGTTGCTAAGCTTACCAGATCTGCAAACCACAACCTTCTCGGCCAGTGTGAGGCGATCAGGATTATGGGAATCTGTTCACTGTTGACCTTTTTTAAGATGCGGCCCAGTAGCAGTGGTGGGACAGCACTGTGTACAGCAGACTATACCCTGACCAGGGGATAGCCAGTGCATCGACTGCTATGGCCAGGGGGTCTCACACACTGGACACCGGTTGTGCCGAGATGCAAAGAGGTCCATTTCTGACACCCCCCCACTGGTCGCAGAGGGCTTGGAACACGTCCTGATGAAGGATGGAATGGTCGTCCACCAACAGAGACCGCACCTCCCATCCATTGCGCTTTCGTTAGCCGCCGCCCTTCTCGCCATGTGGGAAGTCTTAGACGGCAGAAACCGGTGTGGAGGCCTGGTCTTGCACCCGGAGGAGACAACTTCCCAGACCCAGTTGTCGGATATGCAATCCATCCACTCTAGTGCAAAAGAGTTCAGGCGAAGCGCAGAGGAGCGCAAGATCCCATTCTTTAAACACCTCAGCTACCGCCTCATCCAGCCCTTTCCCACCATGGCCGCCAGGGACGCAAAGCCGAGCCCACCATGGAGAATGCATGCAGAGCAAGCTAATCCAACTTCTTATCCACTGGATCTCTCAAGGCAGCACTAACCGAAGTAGGGATCAAAGTATGCTGAGCCAGCCCCGATATTGGATCGTCTACCTCAGGTGGCGAAGACCAGACCTTAACCGCCTCCTCCTGGGTTTTGTTCTGCTTTATGTCCCTTGAAAAATAATAGCGCTCCATAAATAAAACAGAAATTAAAATAAATTATAAAGTCAGAAAGGATTATTTAAGCGCACAATAAGATCTCTGCAGGGCCCAAAACAAGTGGCAGATACCGATATGCAGAGATTCTGCCCTTAACACATCTTCGAGCTTCTGGTTTGGTATTTGCATATATCTGCATAAAAATAATAAAAATACATCTGATGCTCTACACGCTCAGCGCCTACTACCCTCTAGCGATACACCTGTCTGGGGGAGATATATACTGTAATCAAATCCTGCTCTGCTCCAAGCCAAAGAAATAGAATGCCAATCCCATCCACTACATTCATTTATATATACATTTAGTTTTTCATTTATCTAGCTTTCCATCTCTCAATCCACCCAGTCTATCTTTAATCCTTATGTGCCTCCATTCACCCATTCTTTAATCAATCTAATCCAGAACCTATCCACTCTTTAACCCATTCTTCCATCCATCTGATCTTTCATACATCAATTCTTCCCTTCATCTAATCTTGAATGCATCCAATCTTTCATCGATTTACTCTTCCATCCATCCAGCCAATTTTCCATGCAATGTTTTATCCATCCATTCCTCCAGCTTTACAATATTTTACGTATCCAATTTTCCATTTATTTAACCTATCCCTTCTGTCATTCTATCCCACACCCATCAAATCTTTCATGTACCCAATGATGGGCTTAACCAAAATCCCATTCATCCAGCCATTTTATTCCTCTATGAAGACAATCTAGTATCCATCAAATATTTAATCTGTCAATTTTTCAATATTTACGAATTTCCATTCATTCATTTATACATTCCTCCATCTATTCAATCTTCTATCCATCCAATCCTCTATTAATTCATTCTTTCATCTATCCGATCTTCTATCCATCCAATTTCACATCAGTTAATTCTTTCATTTAGCCAATCATCCATCAATCCTACTATCTACTATCCAATATTCCGTCAAATAATTCTTCCATCTATCAATCCTCTACCCATCCAATCTTCCACCTATTACTTCTTCTATCTATCCGATCTTCTATTCATTCAATCATTCAATCTTGCATCAATGTATTATTTCCTCTCCTGAATCTTCTATCTATTTAATCTAGCATTAATTAATTCTTCCTTCTATCCAATTTTTTATTCATCTAGTTGTCCATTAATTAATTCTTCCATCGATCTAAACTTCTATCCATCCAATTTTCCATCATATCATTCTTCCCTCTATCTAATCTTCTGTCTATAACATTTTCCACCAATTATTTTCCCATCTATCCATTCTTCTAACGTCTAATTTTCCATCAGTTCATTATTCCCTCTATCCAATATTCTATTCATCTAATCTTCCATCAATTAATCCTTCCATTTATCCATACCTCTATCCATCGAATTTTCTATTATTTAATTATTTTATCGATCCAATCCATTTTTCTATCAATTTATTCACCCATCTAGCCAATCTTCCAGCAATCTATTCTTCCACCTATCCAATCTTTCATCCATCCATTCCTCCACTCATGCTATGCTTCATCTATTTTTCATCGCTTTCATCATATCTTTTAAGGGAAGGGTTTACTTTTTTCCCTAGATATTTCAATCCTCTGGTGTAATGTGTGGAAAACACATGGGTTTTAGTATTGCTATGGGCTGTCCAAGATCCAACTTCAAACTCAGATTCAAACCTAGGTCAAGGAGACCAACCCAGAGAGGCACAACCACAGCTTCAGAAGACGTTACAGTGGCTGCTTGCCTACTACCTCAAAATACTCTTCTCCTAATCACCCATTTGTTTCCATGGGTCCTCTAATACACTAATAGCAGGGGTTTAACTACAGGAGGGCCCAGAGGTAAGGCCTGCATTGGGACCATAAGGTTAGTCACCCTATCACTGTGGCTACCTCTGTTCCCATGTATCCCTCATGCATTTACAGCAGGGGCATAATTACAGTGGGTCCAGAGGTAGATACTAAATTGTAGCACATAAGGTCAGGAGCCCCATCACAGTGGCTACCTATGTTCCCATGGGTCTCTCATACAGTTACAGCAGGGGCATAACTACAGGGGGATCAGACATAGTAACCAAAATGGAGCCCAAAAGACCAGGGGGTCCTATCATTGCTCCTCCACCGTATTATGATTATCAGATTTGTGCTCACATGGCATCAAGTTCTGTACAGAAAGAAAGCAGCATTTGTCTGCCATTTCAGTCTTTAGTAGTCGAATTGCACTCAATTCAGCTAAAACAATAGGAACATGATTAATATATGGGCCATAATGCTGCCTTATTTAATGCCCACACCAGGGCCTGGTCAGGAGGACAGAAGAGGAGGTGGAAACTATAAAGAGCAGAAACAATGTACAGCCGAAAAATTCAAACATGCCAGGGGCAGATCCAATTCTACGGTGCTAGGTGTATAGGGGGAGATGGATTAGCCACCACCCCTCTGAGGGTTAATTTTTAGAGTAGCTCAGGAGTTGGGGTTACTGAGCTGGGCTAGGGGCAGGGGTTAATCCACTTTCCGCCTCTAGGGATTGTGGCTGAAAAGCCTTGGCCCTCCAAGGGGGAGGTGGGAGTCCAAGTGAAGTTGAAGAAGCCCCGGGGGGAAGGAGGTAGTGCCCGTAAGAGGGCACTGTCCTCACCTTCCTCGTGAAAGGGGGAGCTGCGTGAGCCCCCCGAAGCACCTCCCACTTGAGTGAAGCTTGGGTGGGGGCCATCCATAAGAAGCGAGCGAGCCATTTCCCTGGAGACGTCAGAGATCCTTGCTTGAACTGTATTTTTTTGAGGTGCCAATTAAAGGGACACTTGCCCGAAAAAAGTTGTCGTGTGGTCTTTGAGTGGATTCTTATCTGGACTCCAGACCCACCTTGGATAGCTGCCTGATGGGGAAGGAAACAGAGTGAGCACTACCTTCCCCAAACCCTGAGCTCCAGTGTACACTCCTATCTGGACTACCTCTGACCCAGAGGTTCCCCTGTCCCCTCGCTGCCTAGATCATGGCTGCCAAAGAGCCCTGTGTCCATTGGCAAGTGGAAGATACCTGTTTCCCGAAGGACAAAGGGGCTGCCAAGCCAGGAGGACAAGGGGCCAGCTGTTCAGCCTCTGAGCCCTAGGTTGCCAGTCCCTTTGTCTGATGTCTTATTAAGCAATTGAACAATGAAAAATAATCAGGTTACCAACATGATGAATGAGGCATAGGGGCTGGTAACCTAGGGTTTAAGTGCCAAACTGGATCTAATAATTACCAACCCCTATGCCCTTTGGTACAGATCTGGTGCTCTTCCAAGGGTACCCCGAGCACCGGTGCCACCAGGTGACGTGCCAGCCCCTCTACACTTTGCAGTTCACAAGTAGTTAAAATAAATAAGTGACCACACAAAAATATTTGAATAAATTAAATTCAGGCATACTCACCTTTCTGCATCTTCCTTCTTCTGTGCCCCGTCAGGTGGCATCTTCTCTGCAGGTTTGGGGCTTCCAGGTCTGTTTTTGATGCCCAACCTTTGGGTGAATATGGAAATAAACCTTCCTGCTACTCCCACTTTAAACTCCCATTTAGATCAACCAATCCCCTTGCAATAATTTTAGGTAGGACAATCCAAGTCAAATATGGAAGAAACATAATTCAAGGCACAATCTTACCATTTCCATCTGATTTGTTGTCCTTTCCACTTGTTATTCCAGAACTTTGTCTCTAAAATGGAAAGAGATAGAAACATAGATTCAGGCAGAGGCAAATAATGAATAAACTAAGCCTCATTATATCTGTACAGGCATATCCAAGTGCTGAGTTTTTATTATAGGTTACACATACCTCCAAAGTGTCTCTTATTTGGAGGGACGGTCCCTCTTTTGAGTTCATGTCCCCCTGTCCCTCGTTGTTCCCATTTGTCCCTATTTGAGGTGTAACATGCAGATCTGCAGTAATAACTTATTAATTTTCCTATTCGGAGTATTTATATTGTTACTGTTACAATCTCCTATCCATCAATCAATGAGGGGGTGTGGCTTAATTTAAGAAGTGTCCCTCTTTTTCACCCTGAAAATTTGGAAGCCATGGGTTACATCTAATATGATACTTCCAGTGCTCATATATTGTATGTGCTGCTCACATGGCTGGCATCAGAACCTGGCAAACCTGGGCAGGTGACAGGGCCCAATGTGATTTTGGGCTTCACAGAAGGGGCGTGGCAATCAAGATGCCCATGGGGGTAAGGATATCAGGCCCAAAAACAGATGCACAAGTTCCAAAAGGGGTTCCTCAGCTTGGCGGCCCACCTCTACTTTTGCTCAGGGCCACACTTTTAAAACCAGCCTTTTATCAGGGTAAGACTGCATGCAAAAAGAAAAGCTGCAGCCGGTCAGACCAGTTTATAACTAACTTGCACGTGGTGCGCGTGATCAGGACAATTAGAAGAGACAAATCCTAAAGGCGAACAAAACCAGATATTTTGACTATCCTGAGTTTTGTTTCTTTCCCCCGGGGCATCTCAATTTGGGATGCCCGGCTGTGTGAAACCATACAAACTCACCTTTCTCCGGTCTTACGGCGTATGCACAGGCTCTTGTCCAATCAGAGCCATTTTCTATGTATATTTAGTAGTTTCATCTCCAGCAGCGAGCGTGCTTCTTCCCCTAGGCTATCTAAATGACTGTAGGTGGGAGCGCATGTGTTAGGGCGAGCGCTGCACACCCATCTAGCAGCACTTCACTTACCTCCATGGCTGCATCCAGCCGTGCAGCCATGCAGCACTTCCCTCATGGCTGTTCCCTGCTCTCTCCCTTCCCCCAATGCTTCCTTCTCACATGCTCAGGTACGCGCACGTCCACTAGAGGGCGAGTGCACTAGATTCCTGAGATTTTAAGGGCCTGTACAGCACTGATTGGTGTTTGGTCATCCAATCCTGCATCCACTTCTCCTATTTAAAGAGGCACTTCCTTCCTTCAGTGCCGGATCTTGGTCTCTCCATGCTTGTTGAAAGTCAGACATTCTTGGATTGCTCACCCGTGTACCGACCTCTGCCTGTCCCTGACTCTGAACCTTTGCTGCCTGCCCCGACCTCGTCTACTCACCTTTACCGCGAACCTGTGCTGCCAACCCCGATCTCTGCCTGTACTTACTACGCCTTTTGCCTGCCACTTGTGTACCTCGCTGAACCTCGGCTGACTGTGGGACTGGGCCACTGTTGGGGGGTAGCGACCTGGGGGTCACTCGCCGCACAAGACCAACCTGCCTTGCGATGGGCTCTGGTGAATACCGGTGGCCCCTTAGACTCCGCTCCCCTGACACGGTACCTGCCATCGGTCCCACAGTTAAAGCGGATCCACACCCGAGTCCGCTCCACCCAGTCCGTGACAGCATGCACAGTTTAAGGAAGCTGGAGATTCAGCATTTACATTGGTGAGGTAGCAAGGAAAGAGGTGAGTTTGTCTGGGACCTGCGAATTGTTTTCACACAGTGGGGCATCACAATCTGGAATGCCCCAGGGGAAGGCTAGGGCCCAGTCCTGGAATCCTTTAAATTCCAGGGTCAGCCCTCTTGGGTTTTGTTAAAGTAAAGTAGGCACAGTCCCGGGAACCCCTTTTGAGACATACACATCAATGGATAAATTGGGAGCAGCTTACCTGTACATGGGGGTGGGGGGTGTTTAGCTGTATGGGTGAGGTTTTCAACCCTTCCTACCACCATGTGCTGCACTGGAGGTATAGGGCAACCTCTGGTAAGTTGCTCCCATGTATCCATAGCTGCGTGTCCCCCATAGTTAGGACTATACCTACACAGAGGCGCCACTGTGCGGCGGGGTGGTGCAGCTTCAGTGTCCATTTGCAGATGTGTGCCAGCCGAGGCTCCTGTTTTAGATCTTAGAGGCAGAATAAAGAATTGGTTGCTGGCTAAAAGGGTTGAGGCTGTGGCTCCTTTGAGATTTGTACTGCCTACAGCCAATACCAAGGGAGCTTCCTCTAAAGGTGGAATCAGTTGCAAACATTCAGGGCAGCTCACCTTGCAAAACAGTCTCATCTAAAAACACCCCCATTACACTAAAACAGAAGCACGAGCGGACATCTGGTTTCCTCCTACGAATTTATGGAAATTGCCTACCTTCATAATTACACAGTGTCCCTACATTTTTTCTGTCCCATGATGCTCCAATACATACTTATAAAACCCATAATTTTTGATAAAAATTATTCTGTCACCTGTTAGTAAAGCACAAAAATATAAACAAATCTGCCATACTATGCATTTATGATCAAAAAACCCTATGAAAGCTGAAAACTGTTCAAACGTCAATTTAGGCCCTTATTCATGAAGGGATAGCGTCAGGTAGTGGCTGGTTAATGAGAGGTAGCGACAGGTAGCGACTGGTGAACGCCGGACACGGCACGCAATTACACATTTATCAAGCAGAATCTGTTTAGCGACTGGGATAACGCCATGTAGCATCTGATTCATCATTTTCACAGCCTCAGCGAACAGCGCCGGCGTTCAGCCTTGCACAGCGCCAGGTAGGACCTCTCGCTACCTGTCGCTCTCCCATACATTTCAATGGACGATCCTTTCCTTCTCTTTAAACTTTGTTTTTGTTTTTTAAAAATCTCAAAAAATTCTGTGACCTTTCCTGGCATTGAATAAGCATTTTTTTCACATTTTTTTAGTTTTTATATATTTCTTCAGAAATGACATTACAGGTCTGCCATTAAAGTGTTCATGTTACAATGTTGTTACAATGTAATTCCATATGTTTTCGCTTTGTTACTAGTGGAAAGATGCTGAAAAACAGACTTTAAACACACCGCCTCCTGCGCTCTGGGCTTCAACAAACATTTTTCATCGCCAGAGATTTGTGAGGCTGTTTTTTTTGCTGAATATGTTGTGAGTCGGTCGCAATGACCAGTCGCTAACATGCGCTCCCATACAGCACTGTACTGGTCAAATAGCGACTCCTCACAATGTATTCAACATTACTGAACAGCGACTGAGTCGCTATGAAGAAGCGACCCACGGCTGAGCACAGTGACTACTAGCGGGCGCTCTGAAAATGCCTGCTACAGACGCTCATCTGTCGCTACCTGGCGTTAGTGATGAATCAGCCTGCCCGTCCTACACTTATACGATGGGGAGTGTTTAACGGGGCTGTGTCGTCGGAGACGTGGTATCGGAATCAGAGCTAGTTTTGGCTGCAGCATATAAAAGAAAATCTCTTACTAATAATGTATAATGAATGTCAATTTCATAGCAGGTTTAGAAATGTCAATCATAAATATATTTTATGTTCTCTCAATCTAAGGCCCTTGTTTATAAAAAACAAAATCAGTTATAAGCAGCAGCAGGGTGTTCTAGTGATCAGGGCCGGCTCCAGGTTTATGCGGGCCCTTGGGCGATAGAGTCTCAGCGGGCCCCTTGCCGCTGTGGTATGATACTCCATCTATGATGATAAAATTTGCATGTATGAATATAAAACATTAAAGTGGACCAACACCCAGGATTTTGACTATCCTGGGTTTTGGTCCACTTCGGTGGTGCACCCCGGTCGGGGGTGCCCCGCTGTGTGAAACCCCCCAGAAAGCCCCGAAAACTCACCTTTCCCCGCTCCCACGTGACAGCTGCAGGCAATCCCCGCTGGCGGACAAACGAGAGGAAGCGCCAGACAAGCAGAGCGCGTCTGCCACCGCCTTCCGCGCGTCCCTCTTACAGGGAGCGCACCTACGCCGGCCATTCACAAAGCGGGAGAGCGCCCTGCTGGAGGGACGCGCGGGAGGCGGCGGCGGACGCGCATGCGTCGCTGGAATGTGGAAAAGGTAGGATTGTGGGCTTCCTGGGGGGTTTCACCCCGCGGGACATCCCAATTTCGGATGCCCCGCGGGGAGGGATCTGATCAGCCCAGGAATCTTATAGATTCCCGGGCCGATCCCCCCTGGGTGTTGGTCCACTTTAAAAAGAAATGGAAATAAACAGAAAGAATGCATTACAATTAATTAGAATGAATGTAAAATCATTCGAATGAATGACAGAAAGAAAGAAAGAATAGGACTGACAGAAAAACAAATAATAGAAGGAAAGAAGAAAGAAAGATAGAAAAACGTGAGAAAAAAGGAACAAAGAAAGAAAAGGAATAGCAGAACGAACAGATGGAAGAAAGAAACAAAAAACAGATGGAAAAAAAGAAAGAAAAAAGAATGAATGAAGTAGAATAGAAGGAAAGAAACAAAAATAGGACTGACAGAAAGAAATGATTTCCCAATAGGTAGACAGTCCTTAGTCCTGGTTACTGCACGGCCATGAGTCCTGCATAGGGGCTGCCCAGGGTGGAAGAAATGAGGTGGGCCCTCTCAAGGTGCAGGGGCCCCGGCATCTGCCCGGGTATGCCTAGTGCAGTATGTGGACAGGTGTGAAGGCAACACAATTGAAACAGAAACTGCAACTGATCTGCCCTTAGTTACAATGCCTGAAACTGTGCTGCCACTCCTCAGTAGTAAGTTGCTCCTTTAAAGACTATAGGAAGTTTATTACAGAGTGTGCCTGCAGTCATCTCAGAACTGCTAGACAGACAGAAACACAGTAAGTATTAACCCTTCACCAAAGTTTACATAAATCATTTGGGTGTTTACAATAGGACCTGCCCTATTTCTGGCAATTATATGCCTTGTATCTGGCATTTTTTAGCCGGTTTCCTCTATACTTGCTGAACATCTAGTTACAGTTTTTTTTCAGACATAGTGGGTCAAGATGAGCTACACCACCCACTGTACAGAGACAGAGGAGAGTCTGTTTCCTAATCTTCTCTTACACACTCAGATGATGACTGTAGCGATAACCCTTATCGCCGGAGGGCTTCACCGCCCGAGACGTCCTTTTCCCAATCGTAAGAGGTGCTCCTGGAATTCCAGAGTCGTCCGTGAGGAAACAGGAACAGCCCTTACAAGGGCTAGTGAATTGTAATATAGCGTTTCCCCCAATAAGAGACAGAACTTCAGTATTGAGGGTGAAGAGGAACTGACTTTATTAGTGCCACTCTAGGCCTTATATACACAAGTCTCCATGCAAGGTGGACCTGATGGAGAACTGCATGACACACACACCGACCAATAGCAGCAGGGCACACAATCCCTCAACTCTGCCGCAATCAGCAACACAATAGACGTCTGTAACACAATCAATCAGAACAATGCCATTGTCTGTGACGTAATCAATCAACACAATGGCAGTCTGTAATACAATCCAAACTACAATGACTTTGCCTGTAACAGTATCAAAATACAATGACATTGTCTGGAACCTAATTAAGAAAAGGCCAGTGAATAACCCGGTGGGCAATTGAATAGTGATGACATCCAAAAGGCAGAGCGTCTGTCACAATGACCCCATGATCATGGATGACACTACAGTAGATTGAGCTGTGCGGTTTCTTTTGAAATCCTGGTCATGGAACAAAATCTGGTGTTTGATACAGTATTTTTTTCCTTTAAAATAATAGTCCAGCCAAGTAACTGATCGGTGTGTCCCTTGTGCCCCCCATGTGCGGGTGCGTGCTGCTCGGGAACTCCTGCTTTGCCATTCTGGGTGGGGGGGAGTGTAGTCGCCCGGCTGGTTCCCTGCATTGAGCTGCCAGCGGCTGTGCTTGGTGGCTTATGTGCAGTGACAGCTCTGCACCCATCACTGTAGCGTTGCTGACGGCGGCTTTGCTGCTTTAGACTCTGTCGCTGTCCTGTGGTGGCTTTGGCTGCAGGTTGGCAAAAAGAAAAAAAGGCTTACCCAGGCGCGCCCCCACTGCCGTCGATATCTTTGTTGCTGGCCCCTGAGACCAAAGACTGAAAAGCCTCCTGGACCAGACCATAACCCAAAGGTTGGTGGAGGCCCCCTATGCAGGGCAAGTGGTAGAGGCCCCAGGGAACGCACCCCCTCATAATCCTGCCCTGCCTACGGTTGTGGTGGAATAAGCTTGTGTACAGTTTGTCACCATGACTGATTCATGGATTTCGGGGGCCTGGCCATTTTTCCATGGTGTCTGTGTGTGTAATGCTGGGCAGGTTGTTTAATATCCGGATAAACAGGGAGCAATCCTTGTCATCCAGGTGTAGGGGGAGGGGAGCCAGTCTGGGCCCGCTTCATGCTTCCAGCAGTGACATAACATATAGCTCCCAATTACAAGCTTGACAGGATCGCAGCATGTCCGTGGGGTATCATCATAAAAGGATAAACAGTTTTCATTGCAGTGTAGGAGGAAGTATCAGATGCGCAGCTCGGAGCCATATAAATGTTTAATAGGCTGATCCACCGCAGTCTGAGGATCTCCCCACAACAAACCACAATTATCTGACAGCGGCTTTTATTATGTTTGCGGGAACATGTTGGTAACAGAAAAGGATTGTGTTACCTTTATTATATTCACATACCTCCTAAGTGTCCCTGATTCGGAGGGACTGTCCCTCTTTTGAGTCGTGGTCCCCCTGTCCCTTGTTGTTCTCATTTGTCCATCGTTCGCTACCTGTCGCTACGAGGCGCTACCTGCCGCTATCCCTTGATGAATAAACTCCTTAGTCAATTCTTAGGCCCTTATTTATGAAGGAATAGCGACAGGTAGCGACTGGTGAGCGACCGGTAATGACGGGCCCCGCCACGAGAACGCCGGCTCCCCACCACAATCACACATTTATCAAGCCAATCCTGCTTAGCGACTGAGATAGCGCCATATAGCCACTCATTCATCATTACTCCAGCCTCAGCCCACAGTGCCAGCGTCCGACCTTGAACAGCGACAGGTATGACCTCTCGCTACCTGGCGCGCTCCAATGCATTTCAATGGAACAATCTTTAAATATTAATAATTAATTGTTGTTTTTTTTTTTTTGTTTTTTTTTAAATGTGAAAAATTCTGTGACCACTTCTGCCATTTTAAAAAAAATTGTACAGAATTGATATTACAGGTCTGATATTAATGTATTCATATTACTAAATTATTTAAAATACTTTTTTTTTTTTTGATTTTCAAAAATATGGTGGTTTGGGGGTTAAAAAACTACTTTTAACACATCGCCGCCAGCGCTCTGGGGTTTAAACATGCATTTCACAGCGCTTGAATTTTTTGAGCGTGATTTTTTGATGAATATGGTGGGAGCCGGTCGCTCTGACCAGTCGCTATCATGCGCACCCATACATCGCGGAACCTTTCAAATAGTGACTCGTAACCTTGTATTCAACATTACGCCACACCGACTGAGTCGCTGTCAACAACCGAACAACGGCCAAGCACAGCGACTACTAGCGGGCGCTGTGAAAATACCGCTACAGTCGCTCAACTGTCGCTACATGTGGCTATTAATAAATCAGCCTCTTAGTCAAAACTGAGGAGCGGCGCCGAGCACGCTGATTAGACGAGAGCCCACATATGCACCATAGCACCAGGGAAAAGGGATTTTTTTTTATGGGTGATCTGGGGGATTTCACACAGTGGGGCATCTCAAATCTGGGTGCATTGGAGGCAAGGACCAGGACCCAGGATAGTCAAAAATCCTAGGTTTTGGTCCACTTTAAGGTAAAGTCAGTTGGGGACCCCGGGTGTTAGCGGATAGGCATGGACAGTCCAGAATGAATCTGTAGGTCTAGCAGAGAGACCATGTAGAGGAGCTGCATGGAAGTCCTGCAGCAGCAGTAAGCTTGGCGCCAAGCGTGGAACAGCTGTGTATATATTTGGGCTCAAAAAGCATCTGGCGGAAGTATGAACAGAAGTGGTGACTCACATTACTCGCACTGCCTTGTATACAGAGGAATCATATACACACTCGCATTTCAATAGACGTGGAGGCTGATTGACTAATAACGCCAGGTATCGGCAGATGAGCGCTTTCATAGCAGCGCTTAGAACGACCACTAGTAGGCGCTGTAACAGAGCGCCTCAGTCGCTGTAGTAACCTGGCCTGCATTGAAGAATGTGATGTATGTTGGGCGTTCTAAGACCAGTACAGCGCTGCAGGGAGCGAAAGGTAGCGCCAGCTCAGTGTGACCGACTCTCCACACCATACTCATCAAAAAGCTACACACACACAGCGTCGGCGTCCTGGACCTGGGCGCTATAGCATAGAGCGCCAGACGCTGTGTGATTAAAGTCTGTTTTATGAACACATATCCACCAGTAACAAAGCGAAAACACATGGAATTACATTGTTGTAACATTGTGACAATAACATTTTAGTGCCAGACCTGTAATGACAATTCTGCATATAAATATAGAATATCAATATAAAAAAAAAAAAAAATCTTAAAAGTGTTTGTTTACAGCCAGGAGAGGTCACACAATTATTTGACAAAAAAAAAAATATTAAAAGAAATCTGTTTAAAGAGAATAAAAGTAGCGTTCATTGAAATGTATGGGAGAGCGACAGGTAGTGACAGGTAATACCTGGCGCTCTGGAAGCCAGAGCACCTGCGCTATACGCTGAGCCGTCTGTAATGATGAATCGGTCGCTACATGGCCCTGTTAGAGTCGCTCACCAGAATCGCCTTCATAAATGTGGTTTTGTGTACAGCGCCCGCCGTTCACCAGACGCTGCCTGCCGCTACGAGGCGCTACCTGCCTCTATCCCTTGATATGAATAAACCCCTTAGAAAACTGCAGTTTTGGTCCTTGTACCAGCCTTGTTCGGCTGGTACAAAAGATGAGAACGCTTGGACTGGGAGAAAACGTGTGCAGATGGGTGGGAAATTGGCTTAATGATCGGAAGCAGAGGGTGGTTATCAATGGTACACAGATTGGGTCACTGTTACTAGTGGAGTACCACAAGGGTCAGTTCTGGGACCAATTTTCTTCAATATATATATAAATGACATTGGGTATGGATTAAACAGTAAAGTCTCAATCTTTGCAGATGATACTAAGCTGTGTAAAGCAATTAAAACAAAAGAGGACAGCATGCAGCTACAAACAGATTTCGATAAATTGGAAGCATGAGCAGTTAAATGGCAAATGAAGTTTAACACAGATAAATGTAAGGTTATGCACATGGGAAGGAGAAATCTGTGTCATGATTTCACACTAAATAAAGAAACACTTGGTAAAACAACAATGGAAAAGGACCTAGGGGTTTTAGTTAACAATAAGCTCAACTGTAGTAATCAATGCCAGGCAGCTGCTGCCAAAAACAAATAGGATCATGGGGTGCATCAGGAGGGGCATAGGTGCTCATGACCAGAGCATCATTTTACCCCTGTACAAGTCACTGGTCAGACCCCATATGGAGCACTGTGTACAGTTCTGGGCACCTGTGCTTAAGAAGGACATATCAGAACTGGAGCGCGTTCAAAGAAGGGCAACAAAGTTAATAAAAGGAGTGCGGGGGCTAGAGGACCCGGAAAGATTGTCAAAGTTAGGTTTATTTAGTTTAGAAAAAAGATGCCTGAAGGGTGATGTAATAACTATGTATAAATATATTCGGGGTCAATACAAAGATCTGTCCCACAATCTGTTTATACCTCGGAGTGTAACCATAACCCAAGTGCATCCACTAAGGTTAGAGGAAAGGTGCTTTCTCCACCGACATAGGAGGGGATTCTTCTCTGTAAGAGCAGTGACACTATGGAACTCGCTGCCAGAGGAGGTAGTTATGATGGATACAGTAAAAACGTTCAAAAGTGGCCTGGATGCCTTCCTGGCATGTAATAACATTACCAGCTATGGCTACTAGACCATTGGAAGGAGATCTATAGTGGCCGGGATGCCCTCCTGGCATGTAATAACATTTCCAGCTATGGCTACTAGACCACTGGAAGGAGATCTATAGTGGTCGGGATGCCCTCCTGGCATGTAATAACATATATATTTATATCAGATGCTTAGCAAGCCAGAGTCAGGAAGTCTCTAATATGTACACTAAATACTACTTTGGTGTACGTTCAATAAACACATTGTTGCTAGGGAAACTGTTTTCTTTTATAACATAGAGCTGCAAACAAACAGAAAAGAAAGCACCTTGAGGATATCATTTTGGCACATGATAAACCATACCTTCCAAATGTCCCTGACCTGGAGGGACTGTCCTTCTTTTGAGTCCATGTCCCCTTGTCCCTCATTGTTCTCATTTGTCCCTCTTTGAGGTTTAACATGCAGATCTGCACCAGTAAATGATTTATTTGCCTAAAGTGTTTATATTAACTGTTACAACCTATCTCCTATCCATCCCTCAATGAGGGGGTGTGGCCTAATTTAACAAATGTCCCTCTTTCCCACCCTGAAAAGTTAGTAGGTTAGGATAAACTTTTTAATATGCCATTGAAAGTGGAATTACCCTTTAGAGGGATTTTGCTCTCAGGTAATTGTTTCTACCCTGATCCCAATTTGGGATGCCCTACTGTATGTATCCCTGGCAGTTATGGCCTAGTCATTTGGAAACAGGGGATTTGATTGCTAGCTGCCCCCTGGGCACTGTGACTTAGGCCCTTATTTATGAAGGAATAGCGACAGGTAGCGACTGGTGAGCGACCGGTAATGACGGGCACCGCCACGAGAACGCCGGCTCCCCACCACAATCACACATTTATCGAGCCGATCCAGCTTAGCGACTGAGATAGCGCCATATAGCCACTCATTCATCATTATTCCAGCCTCAGCCCACAGCGCCAGCGTCTGACCTTGAACAGCGACAGGTATGACCTCTCGCTACCTGGCGCTCTCCAATGCATTTCAATGGAACAATCTTTAAATATTAATAATTAATTATTAATTTTTTTTTTTTTTATGTGAATAATTCTGTGACCACTTCTGCAATGTTAGGTAATTTTTTTAAGGTAAAAAAAAAAAACATTTGTGCAGAATTGATATTACAGGTCTGATATTAATGTATTCATATTACTAAATTTAAAAAAAATTTTTTTTTTTTGGTTTCCAAAAATATGGTGGTTTGGGGGTTAAAGTGGACCAACACCCAGGATTTTGACTATCCTGGGTATTGGTCCACTTCCTTGGGGCACCCCGATCTTATAGATTCCCGGGCCGATCACCCCTGGGTGTTGGCCCACTTTAAAAAACTACTTTTAACACATCGCCGCCAGCGCTCTGGGGTTTAAACATGCATTTCACAGCGCGAGAATTTTTTGAGCGTGATTTTTTGATGAATATGGTGGGAGCCGGTCGCTCTGACCAGTCGCTATCATGCGCACCCATACATCGCGGAACCTGTGAAATAGCGACTCGTCACCCCGTATTCAACATTACTCCACACCGACTCAGTCGCTATCAACAACCGAACAATGGCCAAGCACAGCGACTACTGTGAAAATACCGCTACAGTCGCTCAACTGTCGCTACATGTTGCTATTAATGAATCGGCCTCCCCGGCGGCCCACTGCTCCATTGCTTCCTATGTGTGTCCAAGCATATCATGGCCATATATGCATCAAATACCTAAAATAAAATACCTAAACTTACCTTTGCAGTGACCTCACAGGGCATGTGCAGGTCTCCAGCCAATCAGTGTCTCGTGCTCAATTTACTATTTGCTAAGCGGGTTTGACATCAGATGGGCTAGTAAGCTAAATGGAGCATATGCCGCTGGCCAATTCTCCATGTACCCGCACCAGCCATTCAAGTGGACCAAAACCCACCAGGATCGGCCCAGGAATCTATAAGATTTCCAGGCTGATCGATTTCCTCCCCCCGGGGCATCCAAAAATGGGGATGCCCTACTTTGTGAAACCCTTAGGTCGCCCAATACACTTACCTTGATTCCCGGTCCAACGGCTTCTCTGCTGCCTGTGGCAAACTATAGAATCCCCCCCCCCCACACGGGGTGATCCCAGCTGAACCACTGAGGGGATAATAAACATTAATTAGAAAACAGGTCCAGCCTCGCCGGGAAGCTGTGAAGGAAATAATTCACTACAATGAGTTACACTACATGAGTTCCCTACACTACACCATACCTCCCAAGTGTCCTTGATTTGGAGAGTCTGTCCCTCTTTTTAGTCCATGTCCCCCTGTCCCTCGTTGTTCTCATTTGTCCCTCTTTGAGGTGTAACATGCAGATCTGCCTCAATAAATGATTCATTTGCCTATCACATTCATCAGAAAAACAACCTCAAACTGTTCTGGCGCTCTAAATCGGGTCGATGTAGACAATAGCGCAAGAAGCTGTGTGATTAAAGTCTGTTTTTGAACATGCCTCCACTAGTAACAAAGCGAAAACACATGGAATTACATTGTTATTACATTGTAACATGAACACTTAAATACCAGACATGTAAGTATAATTCTGCATAAAAATATTAATCAAAACAGTTTTCCAAAATGTCATTTTCTAGGCCAGGATACAAGTCTGAAAGATTTGAGTTTTATTTAAAAAAAAAAAAATATATTGGGATCAGGAAAGGGATTTAAGGATCGTCCATAGAAATGTATTGGAGAGCGACAGGTAAGACGTGGTGTTCTGCAAGGCTGAACGCCAGCGCTGTACGCTGAGGCTGGGATAATGATGAATCGGATGCTACATGGCGTTGTTCCAGTCGCTCACCAGAATCGCCTTCATAAATGTGTAATTGCTGCCGTCTCTGGCGTTCACCTGCCGCTACCTGACGCTTACAAGGCACTACCTGTCGCTATCCCTTCATGAATAAGGCCCTTAGTGATATATTTAGACTATAAAATTAATGTGACCACAGTATAATTAGTTGTTTTTCACATACTCGTCACCTATCTGACAGGGGCGTACATACCATCGGGGCAGTGCAGTCACATGCCTCCGGGTCCGTGAAACAAGGGGGCCCAACACACGCTGCCTACACAACCTCTGTAGTATGTACTCGCCCTGCACATACTTACCTAGCCCAGGGACGGCGTCAGCACTCGACAAGGTGGGGCAGCTCCCCTCCGGGGGCCCACTGACAGGGCCAGCCTATGGGGTGTGCGATGGCGCTTGACCAGTGATGGACTGGGAGGGCACCGCCACAGCTGGTGCCCACATCTCCTCGAATAGTGGGGTTCCACACAACGGGGCATCTCAATTTTGATTCCAGGAGAGGAAGTGCTGGGCTTTGTTCTGCTTTTAAGTTGCCCACCCCAGCTGATTTCTTATCCCTGGAGCATCCCAATCTGTGATACCCTACTGTGTGATACCCCCTGGGATCGCTGGCATACCCACTATGCAAGCAATGCCACCCCTGAGTTTTGGTCCGCTTTACAGGGGCATCTCAATTTGGGATGCCCCTGTCTGTATAAGAACCCCCCTGGTTTGGCTGTTAACTCAAACTGGCGATCCCACAGTGCATTCACCAGTTCTAGGAAAGTAATGAACAAAGGGGGGGGGGGGGCACAGACAGGGGCATCCAAAATCAAGAGAAAATAGATTTGTTTTGACCGAAGTCAGCTTTAAAGGGGTTTGGTGCGCTTCAAAGAAGACCAAAACTATAGTTTTGGTCCAAATAGCCTGATCCTTAGGGGGCATCCAGATTTGTGACACCCCTCAGTGATGTGACGCGACTCTTCACCACAAAGGGGCCCACTGCGACCATGCCGTCCAAGGGCCCACATAAACCTGGAGCCGGCCCTGCCCATGGTGATGCTGGTGAGCGTCCGCTGGGGGGAGGGGGTGCTGATGGGCACTGCTACGGGGCCCATAAGGGCTATGTACTCCCTTGCTATCTGACGTTTATGCTCTAAAGTAAAGTTAAAGATCATAAAAAGACCTAAAGTGATCATCTCCCCTCGAATGATTCCTAAAGGGTTCCCCACTAAAAGCTGGCGAACAGAAAAGGTGCCCGCCAGCCTTCGCCGAGCCAAACTGATGTTGAAGTAAATCCGGAAAACATGGACATTACTGGGCAAACATGAATCACCATTTAGACGCAAGTCAAACTGGGTCAAATTTACCTTTCCCCATGAATTCAAAGCTCGAAACCATTGCGAACCCCTCCAGGATTTTGACTATCCTGGGTTTTGGTCTTTTTCCCCCAGGCACCCTGATTGGGGGTGCCCCCACTATGTTAAACCCCCCAGGTTGCCAGATCTCACTTACCCTTCCCCAGTCCTACTGCGCATGTGCAGCCCTCTCGTCCAATCAGTGCTCTTGGATTCCCTTCTTCCAGGAGCCCGTCTAATGTGAGTGCGTTGGCGGCCGCATCCCCCGCTACCCTTTAACAGGGAGTGCCAGTCATCCACAAATACCTGGCACTGCCATGCGCACTGCTAAAGGGATAGCGGGGATGTGACCGCAGCTCGAGCATGCGCCGTTGGACCTGGAAAGATTCCCGGGCCATCGGGGCCTGGGTTTTGAGCCACTTTGAACATTTTTCTCTGGCAATCAGAGCTGTACTTCCCATTAGGCAACCCTAGGCACGTGCCTAGGGTGGCAACCTGGAAGGAGGGGTGCTGCTCTTACTATCATAGGAAAGAAATTAAATTAAAATTCCCATATCTGGAACATTAATGCCTCCTAACAAGCAATCCCCAGCAATGTGCAAGGGGTTGAATACAGGCCAGAGCATCTCCCCTCCACTGCTGTGGTCATGTGACTCCTGTATGTCAGAATGCCGGAAAGATAGAACATGCTTCGCCTCTGCATTTGCCCCCTTGTGTCCTCTCCCTCCTCCACACAAATACTCTGCATCTAACCCATTGCACCCTCTCCCCCTCCCCTCTTTTTTTACGGTCTGTGACATAACTTAAAAGAGGGGGGGCATAAGCAGGGCCGGCTCCAGGCAGATGTGGGCCCTTTGGCGGCATGGTCTCAGTGGGCCCCTTTGTGGTGATGAATCGCGTCACATCTGGATGCCCCCTAAGGATCATGCATTTGGACCACATCTCTAGTTTTGGTCTACTTTTAAGCGCACCAAACGCCTTTAAACCTGACCATGGAGTCTAAACGCATCTAGATTCTCCTGATTTTGGAGGCCCCTGTGTGTGACCTCCTCCCCCCTTTGTTCATTACTTTCCTCAAACTGGTGAATGCACTGTGGCCAGTTTGAGTTAATGGCCAAACCAGGGGGGGGTACTTTCACAAACAGGGGCATCCCAAATTGAGAAGCCCCTGTAAAGCAGACCAAAACTCAGGGGTGGAATTTCTGGCATAGTGGGTATGCCAGCGATCCCAGGGGGTGTCACACAGTAGGGTATCACAGATTGGGATGCTCCAGGGATAGGAAATCAGCTGGGGTGGGCAACTTAAAAGCAGAACAAAACCAAGCACTTCCTCCCCTGGAATCTAAATCGAGATGCCCCGTTGTGGGGAACCCCGCCTATCAAAGAGATGTGCGCATCAGTTGTGGCGGTGCCCTCCCAGTCCACTGCCGGTCAAGCGCATCGCACACCCCATAGGCCGGCCCTGTCAGTGGCAGCTGCCCCACCTTGCCGGGTGCTGACGCCAGCCTTGGGCGTAAGCACTTAAAGTGCCTAGGACACCATGACAAGGACACCATTGCCCTGCTGGCAATTACCAATCTGCCAAGCCAAAGAGCTTGTAAACACTCCTAAATATGTTTTTGAAATAATTACTGGTTGTACAGCACAATAGACGTCAGTATAATGTGACTGCTGGCAGGAAGTGCTCCTCGCATCTGAGGACTCCACAGAAATCAGGGTTGAGATGGATGCGATTGTTTCTCTGCGGGCCGCCGTGTACGCGGAGCCTCACTGACTCCTATCCGTCACACGCTGTTCTATGGCCGCTGTCACACAACGAGCGGGACAATTTAGTGACAGTGGGGGAGAGAACGTGTCATTTTAACTGAGAGATGTCTTTCTCTCATCCAGCATTATCCCAGCAGTGATAGATCTATGGGGACGCCATGCTGCTCAGCAATTCACCAGCATTGTGTTTTCTCAAGAACACTTTCTTCTGTCTTTTCCCCAATAAGCAAATTGGATGAGGAAAAAAACATTTAAAGGAGCAGTTTCGTGAAATCAATATTAAACTGGACCAACACCCGTTTTTACCTTAACGGGTGTTGGTCCGGCTGTGTGGTCATTGTAAGAAGTGAGGGGGGCATCCAGAATGCTGGAGCCCCCCTCACAGCAAACCGCATATATCGCTTGTTTTACTCACCTGCATAACGAGCCAGCGGCGAGAGCGGAGTCCCGCGATTGGCCGCCGGGTGGTCACGTGGGCAGGCCCTGCCGGATTTTGACTATCCTGGGTTTTGGTCCACTTCGGTGGGGCACCCCGATCGGGCGTGCCCCGCTGTGTGAAACCCCCCAGAAAGCCCCGAAAACTCACCTCTCCCCGCTCCCACGTGACCGCTGCAGCCAATCCCCGCCGGCGGACAAGCAGAGCGCGTCCCTCTTACAGGGAGCGCACCCGCGCTGGCCATTCACAAACGGCCGGCGCGGGAGCGCGCCCTGCTAGAGGGACGCGCGGGAGGCGGCGGACGTGCATGCGGCGCTGGAACGTGGAAAAGGTAGGATTGTGGGCTTCCTGGGGGGTTTCACCCCGCGGGACATCCCAATTTCGGATGCCCCGCGGGGAGGGATCTGATCGGCCCGGGAATCGTATAGATTCCCGGGCCGATCCCGCCTGGGTGTTGGTCCACTTTAAGGGGTTAATTCAAGGGATAGCGGCAGGCAGCGTCTGGTGAACACCGAGCGATGTACGCAAAACCACATTTATGAAGGTGAATCTGGTGAGCGACTCTAACAGCACCATGTAGCGTACGATTCATCATTACAGGCGGCTCAGTGTATAGTGCCGGCGCTCTAGCTTCAAGAGCGCCTGGTATTACCTGTCGCTACCTGTCGCTCTCTCATACATTTCAATGGTCGTTCCTTTTCTTCCGTTTAAACTGGGCTTTTTGTTTTTAAAAATGTTTTTTTAACTTTTTAGATTTTTTATATTTATATGCAGAATTGTCAATACAGGTCTGGCATTAAAGTGTTAATGTCACAATGTTACATCAATGTCATTCCATGTGTTTTTGCTTTGTTACTGGTGGATATGTGTTCAAAAACAGACTTTAATCACACAACGTCTGGCTATAGCGACTAGATCCAGAGCTTCGACGCTGTGTGTGTTTTTTGTTGAATATGGTGTCGCTGAGAGTCGGTCGCAATGAGCTGGCGCTACCTTTCGCTCCCTGCAACGCTGTACTGGTGTTAGAGTGCCCAACATTCATCACATTTATCAATGCTGGCCAGGTTCCTACAGCGACTGAGGCGCTCTGTTACAGCACCCGATAGCCGATCACAGCGTATACTAGTGGTCGCTCTTAGCGCCTCTGTACAGACGCTCATCTGCCGATACCTGGCGCTAGTAATGAATATACCACAAGACATATTAAAACCAGCCGCTCTGACCACTAGTATACAGTCAATGATGCCCATACAGGGATATCTAATTAATACCACATGGGAGCATGGCCCACAGTTTTGTACACCCTAAATAAATCCTTTGTGTCGGCACAAAAAATTACATGAAGTACAATATAAGTAAAAGATGTGCAATAAAGTGCTATAGTGCAAAAAATCTATATATAATACTATCTACCAGTGTTATTATTAACCTCAAGGATGAAGCGGCATGGGAGCCGCGTGCGCGGGTATTTTACACCGTCTCTGACCCTGTATCCATATACCCTGGGTGGCCCTATATTCGTGAGATTATTGTCTGCTGGCACTTGCAATTGCATGCATATTATGGTTTATTTGCATTGTTTTGATAAATGCTTGTTTGGGATGTTTTTTTGTGCAATATATTTATAGATATTTTGAATATTTGAGGTTTTCATGCATTTATGAATTGCACTTTGCATCATTAGATTTTTATTGTATATATGTTGAGGTTAATAATAACACTGGTAGATAGTATTATATATAGATTTTTTGCACTATAGCACTTTATTGCACATCTTTTACTTATATTGTACTTCATGTAATTTTTTATGCCGGCACAAAGGATTTATTTAGGGTGTACAAAACTGTGGGCCATGCTCCCATGTGGTATTAATTAGATCTCCCTGTATGGGCATCATTGACTGTATACTAGTGGTCAGAGCGGTTGGTTTTAATATGTCTTGTGGTATATGTTTTTAGCCTTTTTTTTGTATTAATAAAGTGTTGCATTTTTCAAATATGCTGTGGTGCTCCTTCATGGGAGAAAGGCGTGTGTTAGAGTGAGCGCCGCGCGGCCGTCTCGCAGCACTCCTCTCACCTCTGTTGCTGCTCCCGCTGCCCGGACGGGCACCGCGCGTCCGTTTCGCGGCGCTCCCCGTTCTCCCTCCTTGCTCGCTCCTGCCGGCGGGGTCGCGGCTTTCGGCGCGGCGGCTGGCCGCACGCCGCCTGCTCCCAGTCGTCTCCCTTCTCCCCGCTCTGCCTCCTCGCATGGCCCGGTGCGTGCGCGCGCCGTTTTCCTGAAGTTTAAAGGGCCGGTACACCACTGATTGGTGCCCAGTCATCCAATCCTGTATCCACTTCCCCTATTTAAGGGGCACTTCCTTTCCATCTGTGCCGGATCTTGGTCTTCCTATGTATGCAGAAAGTCAGTTGTTTTCAGGATTGCTCACTCGTGTACCGACCTTTGCCTGTCCCCGACTCTGAACCTTCGCTGCCTGTCCCAACCTTGGCTACTTCCTTCGTTCTCGATGTTATGCTGCCAGCCCTGACCTCTGCTTGAACCTTGACATCGCTTTTGCCTGTCTCCTTTGCACCACGCAGTACCTCGGCTGACTGTGTGGCTGAGCCGCTGTTGGAGGGTAGCGACCTGGGGGTCCCTCGCCGCTACAAGACCAAGCTGCCTTGCGGCGGGCTCTGGTGACTACTGGTGGCCTCTTAGACTCCGCTCCCCTGACACGGCACTCGCTATCAGTATCACAGTCACAGCGGATCCACACCTGTGCCGCCACACCTGGTCCGTGACAGTGTGCCTAGGTGCACGTCCACTCCATTCTTTGGCTAGGTAAAAAGTGAAAGGTAATACCTGGCGCTCTGGAAGCTAGAGTGCCGGCGCTATACGCTGAGCCACCTGTAATAATACATGTGACGCTACATGGCGCTGTTAGAGGCGCTCACCAGATTCGCTTTCATAAATGTGGTTTTGCGTACAGCGCCCGGCGTTCACCAGACGCTGCCTGCCGCACTGAGGTGCTACCTGGCGCTATCCGTTCTTAAATAACCCCCTTAATCTTTTTGTTTGTTGAGTGGAACATAAGGAAATTGCTGGAGCAAGCAATGAAGGAACCAAGGTCTGAACCCCCAGAGGCTGCCAAAGGTTTTGTGACCCGTGGGATAAAACTATACACTATGGCCCTTATTTAACAAGGGATAGCGACAGGTAGCAATTGGTGAGCGGCCGGTAATGACGGTCACCGCCACGAGAACGCCGGCTCCCCACCACAATCACACATTTATCAAGCCAATCCTGCTTAGCGACTGAGATAGCGCCATATAGCGACTCATTCATCATTATTCCAGCCTCAGCCCACAGCGCCAGCGTCCGACCTTGAACAGCGACAGGTATGACCTCTCGCTACCTGGCGCTCTCCAATGCATTTCAATGGAACAATCTTTAAATATTCATAATTAATGGTTATTTTTTTTTTTTTTTTTAAATGTGAAAAATTCTGTGACCACTTCTGCCATTTTAGATAATTTTTTTAAAGTAAAAAAAAATAAAAAATTTGTACAGAATTGATATTACAGGTCTGATATTAATGTATTCATATTACAAAATTATTTATTTTTTTTTGGTTTCCAAAAATATGGTTGTTTGGGGGTTAAAAAACTACGGTACTTTTAACCCATCGCCGCCAGTGCTCTGGGGTTTAAACAAGCATTTTACAGCACAAGAATTTTTTGAGCGTGATTTTTTAATGAATATGGTGGAAGCCGGTCGCTAGGGCCAGTCGCTATCATGCCCTCCCATACAGCGCGGAACCTGTCAAATAGCGACTCCTCACCCAATATTCAACATTAAGGCAAACCGACTGAGTCGCTATCAACTACCGAACAACGGCCAAGCACAGCGACTACTAGCGGGCGCTCTGAAAATGCCGCTACAGTCGCTCAACTGTCGCTACCTGCCGCTATTAATGAATCGGCCTCCCCGTGCCCCGTTTTATCACTGGAAGAATAGTGAATGTGTAGGTTGTTTGTATTTTTATTTTTTTAGCCGACAGCTGCCGATCTTCTGCCAAACAAACGCCGCTATTTAAGCGAGTCATTTTTTCCAGCATTTATAAACTGTCAACATCACAGCAAAATCTAATTTGTGAACATAAAACACGGTAAGTTAATTTACACCTACTTGTGATGGATGGCACGATAATTAATGACCGGCTCCGGCAAAACAAAATTGTTTTGTGCCTACCAACGCTGATTGATTGAACCATCGCTCAGAAATGCTGAGAAGGCGTTACCACTCTTTATAGCACAACGTGTGCCGGAGCGCAGGCCCCAGGGTTGTATTTACCATTAGGAAAACCTAGGCCTGTGCCTAGGGTGGGGGGCGGGGGGGGATCTTACATTACAGCTATTTAAAAAAAAATGTAAAAAGTTGGCACGTTACTGCCTCCTTGCAAATGCTCCCTCACAGTCTGTATGTATAGAAGGGGGAGAGAGCCTCATCCTCTCCCCTTTATATGCTGTGGCCATGTGACTTCTGTGTGTCGGTAATCTATAATACAAGCGCATGCTCCTCTGCATTTCGCACCCTCGAAACCTCTCCCCTCTACACATTTTTTATATTGGTGGACCGCGAGGTCCTTGTAGGTGTCAGCACTCGGCATACTCACACAGGTACCCTGCCCGCTGCACATTGGGAGGGTCCACCACATTCCCTCTTCCCTGGGCCGCCCCTATGCAGGACTGTGCAGTAACCAGGACTAAGGACTGTCTAATTGGCCATTGGGAGAGACTCTTTCTTTGTCAATTCTTCTATTCTTGCAGACTGATTCATCACTAACGCCAGGTAGCGACAGATGAGCGTCTTTAGCAGGCATTTTCAGAGCGCCCGCTAGTAGTCACTGTGCTCGGCCGTGGGTCGCTAGTTCTTAGCCACTCAGGCCCTTATTTAAGAAGGGATAGCGTCAGGTAGCGCCTGGTTAATGAGAGGTAGCGACTGATAGCGACTGGTCAACGCCGGACACGGCACGCAATTACACATTTATCAACCAGAATCTGTTGAGCGACTGGAATAGCGCCATGTAGCGTCTGATTCATCATTTTTACAGCGAACAGCGCCAGGTATGACCTCTCGCTACCTGGCGCTCTCCCATACATTTCAATGGACGATCCTTTTCTTCTCTTTAAACTGTTTTTTTTTTTCTTCAAAAAATCGCTAATAATTCTGTGACCTCTTCTGGCATTGAATAAGCAGTTTTTTCATAATTTTTTCATTTTTTATATATTTCCTCAGAAATGACATTACAGGTCTGCCATTAAAGTGTTCATGTTACAATGTTGTTACAATGTAATTCCATATGTTTTCGCTTTGTTACTAGTTGATAGATGCTTGAAAACAGACTTTAAACACACCGCCTCCTGCGCTCTGGGATTCAAACAAATATTTTTCAGCGCCAGAGATTTGTGAGGCTGTTTTTTTCCTGAATATGGTGTGAGTCGGTCGCTATGAGCAGTCGCTACCATGCGCTCCCATACAGCGCTGTACTGGTCAAATAGCAACTCCTCACAATGTTTTCACCATTACTGAACAGCGACTGAGTCGCTATAAAGTAGCGACTCACGGCCGAGCACTGCGACTACTAGCGGGTGCTCTGAAAATGCCTGCTACAGATGCTCATCTGTCGCTACCTGCCGCTAATGATGAATCAGCCTGCCCGTCGCTGTGCAGCAATGATGAATACATTGTGATGAGTCGCTATTTGACCAGTACAGCGCTGTATGGGAGCGCATGTTAGCGACTGGTCAGTGCGACCGACTCACAACATATTCATTAACAAAAACAGCCTCACACAACTCCAGCGCTGAAAAATGCTTCTCTGAAGGCCAGAGCGCAGGAGGCTGTGTGATTAAAGTCTGTTTTTCAGTATGTATCCACCAGTAACAAAGCGAAAACATCTTGAATTACATTGTAATAACATTGTAACATGAACACTTTAATGCCAGACCTGTAATGGCATTTCTGCAGAAATATATAAAACATGAAAAATTTTTGAAAAAAAAGCATTTTCAATGTCGTAAGAGGTCACAACATTATTTGAGATTTTTTTAAAACAATAAAAAAAACAAAAACCCAGTTAAAAGAGAAGAAAAGGATCGTCCATTAAAATGTATGGGAGAGCGACAGGTAGCGAGAGGTAATACGTGGCGCTGTGCAAGGCTGAATGCTGGCGCTGTTCACTGAGGCTGGGATAATGATGAATCGGACGCTACATGGCGCTATCCCAGTCGCTCAACAGATTCTGCTTGATAAATGTGTAATTGCTGCCGTGTCCGGCGTTGCTACCTGTCGCTACCTCTCATTAACAAGGCACTACCTGACGCTATGCCTTCATAAATAAGGCCCTTAGTTTCTTTTGTTCTATTCTATTCCTTCCTTCTAGTCTTTTTCTTTCTATCTATTCTTTGTTTCTTACTTTCATCTGTTATGCCATTCCTTTTCTTTCCTTTTATTTTTTCTGTCATTCCTTCTATTTATTCTGTCTTTTCTTCTCTTTTTTCTGTTATTCCTTCTATTCTTCCTTTCCTTCCAGCTCCTTTTTTTCTCCCATTCCCTCTCTATGTCTTATTATTTATTCTTTCTTTGTTTCTGTCATTCATTTTGTGCTTTCGTTCCTTGTTTCTTTGCTATTATTTTTTATTTCATTCCATCTATTTTTTTCTTTTTTGTGAGTCTTTCTTTCTTCTGTGTCTCTGCTTACATTTTTTCTGTCATTCCTTCTATTCTTATGTTCGGAATTTCGTTTTATTCTTGTCATTCTTCCTATACTTTGTCATTCCTACTATTATTTTTTTCTTTTAATTCTTTAGTAGTATTCACAATATGTGCAACTTTATCATGTATGTATGGAGTCATACCACAGTGCAAGGGGCCCATTGAGACTCGCCCAAGGGTCCCCTTAAACCTGGAGCTGGCCCTGCTCAAAGCTATACAACAAAAGGGGCACCAGCACTTGAAGTGCTTAGGGCAGTATGAACACCAAATACGGCCTTGGCAGGCCCAGCTAATGCCGGCAACGCGCTCCCTCCCTTTGTATCACACACTTTCAATCACTTGGAACATAACAGACAAGAGCTACAAACAGTGTTGGACTGAGGTGCCTGGGGCCCACCAGTAAAACTTACTCTAGGGGTCTCTTATGGCTGTGTTTCCTTGGAGGGGCAGCAGCTGGGTTTTGAAGTTCCCTAGGCCCACGAAGGGGCAGCAGCTGTGACTTGAAGTTTCCCAGGACTGTGGCGGGGCAGCTTTTGGAGATTGAAGTTCACAGGGCTTTTATTTCCCATAGGTCCATAAAGGGGCAGTAGCCGGAACTTGTATTTCCCATAGGTCCACGAAGGGGCAACAGCTGGGGCTTGTAGTTTCCAAGTCCTGTAGCATCTGAAGATTGTAGTTCAAAGGGTCCATGGTTGGGAAATAATTGTGGCTTTTATTTCCCATAGGTCCATGAAGGGGCAGAAGTTGGGGCCCACCAGTAAAACTCACTCTAGGGGGTCTCTTATGGCTGTGTTCCCTTGGAGGGGCAGCAGCTGGGTTTTGTAGTTCCCTAGGCCCACCAAGGGGCAGCAGCTGTGACTTGAAGTTTCCCAGGACTGTGGCGGGGCAGCTTTTGGAGATTGAAGTTCACAGGGCTTTTATTTCCCATAGGTCCATAAAGGGGCAGTAGCCGGAACTTGTATTTCCCATAGGTCCACGAAGGGGCAACAGCTGGGGCTTGTAGTTTCCAAGTCCTGTAGCATCTGAAGATTGTAGTTCAAAGGGTCCATGGTTGGGAAATAATTGGGGCTTTTATTTTCCATAGGTCCATGAAGGGGCAGAAGTTGGGACTTGTATTTCCCATAGGTCCCTGAAGGGGCAACAACTGGGGCTTGTAGTTTCCAAGTCCTGCAGCATCTGAAGATTGTAGTTCATAGGGCCCATGGTGGGGCAATAATTGGGGCTTTCATTTCCCATAGGTCCCTGAAGGGGCAGAAGTTGGGACTTGTATTTCCCATCGGTCCCCGAAGGGGCAACAACTGGGGCTTGTAGTTTCCAAGTCCTGCAGCATCTGAAGATTGTAGTTCTTAGGAGCTAGGGTGGGGCAATAATTGGAGTTTTTATTTCCCATAGGTACATGAAGGGGCATACGCTGGGACTTGTAGTTCCCATAGGTCTACAAAGGGGCAACAGCTGGGGCATGTAGTTTCCAAGTCCTGCAGCATCTGAAGATTGTAGTTCAAAGGGCCCATGGTGGGGCAATAATTGGGGCTTTTATTTCCCATAGGTCCCTGAAGGGGCAACAACTGGGGCTTGTAGTTTCCAAGTCCTGCAGCATCTGAAGATTGTAGTTCTTAGGAGCCATGGTGGGGCAATAATTGGAGCTTTTATTTCCCATAGGTCTACAAAGGGGCAACAGCTGGGGCTTGTAGTTTCCAAGTCCTGCAGCATCTGAAGATTGTAGTTCTTAGGAGCCATGGTGGGGCAATAATTGGAGCTTTTATTTCCCATAGGTCTACAAAGGGGCAACAGCTGGGGCTTGTAGTTTCCAAGTCATGCAGCATCTGAAGATTGTAGTTCAAAGCCCCATGGTGGGGCAATAATTGGGGCTTTTATTTCCCATCGCTCCATGAAGGGGCAGAAGCTGGGGCTTGTAGTTCCCATGCGTCCATGAAGGGGCAACAGATGGTACTTGTAGTTTCCACGTCCTGCAGCATCTGAAGATTGCAGTTCATAGGGCCCATGATGGGGCAATAATTGGGGCTTTTATTTCCCATAGGTCCATGAAAGGGCCGCAACTGAGACTTGTAGTTGCCAAGGCCTGTGGCAGGGTAGCATCTGCAAATTGTAGTTACCCAGAGCCATGGGAAGGCAACAACTGGCGGCATGTAGCTCCCATAGGTCCATTCCTCCTTCCCATGAAAGGGCAATAGGGGAACTTTTAGTCCCCCAGGTCCACAGAAGGACAGCAACTGGGACTTCCCCAGCCAGGATCTTGTAGTTCCAATAGGTCCATGGAGGGGTAACAGCTGGGGCTTGTAGTTCCAATAGGTCCATGGAGGGGTAACAGCTGGGGCTTGTAGTTTCCAAGGCCTGCAATGAGGCAACATCTAGAGATTGTAGTTCCCCAGGCACACGTGTAAATAAACTTACCTCCCGGGTAGTCCACGCCTCTCCCGCATCATTTGGCTTTTTTGTGTCCAGCATCCCCCACACGGATGTACTACCCGCTGGAGCTGGAGGGTGCCCTGCACCCATTAGCATTCTGGGGTGTTAACCCTTTGTGATCCAGAGTGGGCACCTTCGGTGGTCTATCCTCTGCCGCAAGGTGATTGGTCAATGCTCAAATAAAGTCGGCCTCTCCCTTCTGCCTAGAGCCCATAGGCTAGGATGCGTTTACTGTACTTCGACCAGCTTCTGAATTCTTCTTACAATACAACCTCGCTCTGACCTCCTGACCTTTGCTCTTCGTCTTTGTCCATTGGCACCAAGTTCTGGAAGTCCTTGACCTCTTGCAGAAATGCCAAGCCGCCCGTTTTTTTAGTGAGTCACTCGTTTTTACCCCCCTTCCCCCTGTCACACTCTGAAATCACCCTGCAAAATAGGAATTTCTTCCTTCTCCCCACCGATTGGATGACTGAGATCTTTACCATGTGTTCTATTGGCTAGCAGATGCCACTAAATGATTCGCTGGCCATCCAGCCCCTAAATATTGGTTGCCCCTGACTCCTTCTAAGAGGCTGATTCATTACTAACACCAGGTATCGGCAGATGAGCGTCTGTATAGCTGTGTTTAGAGCGACCGCTAGTATGCGCTGTGATCGGCTATCATATGCTGTAACAGAGCGCCTCAGTCGCTGTAGTAACCTGGCCGTCATTGATGAATGAGATGTATGTTGGGCATTCTAACACCAGTACAGCGCTGCAGGGAGCGAAAGGTAGCACCAGCTCAGTGCGACCGACTCTCAGCGACTCACACCATATTCAACAAAAAACAGACAGACACACAGCATTGGAGCTCCGGATCTGGGCGCTATAGGATAGAGCGTGTGATGAGATATGAAATATATGCTTGTCAAAACATACCTTGTTAATTACTTGTCAATTAGAAGGCTGCCTGTACATTTGTCTGCAGATATCAACAGGGGGGCATATGACAAGCCACTTTGCAACCATGTGCTAAATAGGTTTTCCTGGCGAAGTCAGATCACACCTCCACATGTGGTAGTTGGCATCTACTTACTACAAATCAGTGAATAAGACATTTGATACACATCTCGCTTCAAAAGAAATTTGAAACATAACTGTTATATAAAAAAGTTTAAATAAAGCACCCTTGACACATGATTGGCTGCAGCCAGCATACGGCCCACCCCAATAACCAGTTTAAAAATGAGAGAGTTGACAGATGACATGACATGCCAGGGGATTGCTTCCAATAAGTAGGCTGTTATCATTTGCTTTCCGTGTACCCCTCACAAGACATTATCTTCAAAAAATAAAGGTAACTTTGTGGACTCTTTCTTCCAAGCCTTTGAAAAAGTTTGCAGACAATATAGCCTGCCCAGGGAGCAGTGGGCTTGTTACCTCACTCCAGGACTGAGGGGGAAGGCCCTAGAAGCTTTTGTAAGTCTCCCCGAGGATCAAGAGCGAGATTATGATGCTTTAAAACAAGCCATTGTGAAACGGTATTGCCTCACACCTGAAGTTTATCGCAAGCGTTTCTGGACCCTGCAGCGTGGCCTTGCTGACAGCTACATGGATCTTGTTTTCAATCTGCGTGCTGCATTTCAGCAGTGGCTCAAAGGACTGTCTGTAGACACTTTTGTCACCTTACAAGAGCTCATGATTAAGGATCAGTTTCTCCACACATGCCCTGTGGATGTCAGACAGTTTGTCTTGGATCGAGCCCCCAAGACAGCGGCAGAAGCAGCCGAGATTGCAGATTCCTATGCTGCCAACAGGATCCCTCTGCCCAGCAGGACTGCTCCCCCCAGCTGGAAAGAGGGGAAAGCCGCTGGACCCTCTGCCCCTACCCACCAAAGGAGCCAGGTATCCAGGTCTTCAGGATACCCACCATCAGCTGTAGTCCCCCGGAGATGTTATATTTGCAACCAGGTGGGTCATCTCAGCATGACGTGCCCAGAGAAGAAGAAAACAGCCCCCACCTATAAGGACAATGGTGGGGCCTCTTCAGTTCTGTGTGCCTCCAGGACAACAGGTAACCTTTCTGAAAACTTGCAACCTGTCACTGTGGGAAAAACAGTTACCACTGGGTTATGAGACACTGGATCTGAGGTTACGTTGATCCGTCCTGAGCTAATAAGCCCTGAAGATCTGATTCCAGGCCGGACCATGGCAGTCAAGGGGGTTGGAGGCTTAAACCCTTCAGTTCCCACGGCCTGTGTCTTCCTAGATTGGGGGGCTGGGCAAGGCATAAGAGAGGTTGGGGTCACAGATAACATCCCAACCAATGTACTATTGGGCACTGATCTGGGGCGATTGGTGGCCCGTTATGAGCCCATACCTGTGGCTCAGGACTCCTCCAAAGAACCGGTGAAGGACTCGGTGGCCTTGAGGAATTTCGAAATAACTGACTGTGTACCAAGCCATGGTGATCAGGATATAACAAATGTATGTGATGCAATTTTCACTGAAGTCAACCCCTCTGCTGCAGTGGTGACCCGCAGCAGACACCGTTACTCCTCCAATCGGCCGCTGCGCACCACTGCCGAGGCACAGCCTTCTCATAATACTAATGAGCATGGACTGAACCCATCCACTGCTGAAGGGCTGGAGCCTGGACCCTCTGTTTTCCCTCTGGTGCCTGTCACAGATAGCTCTGAATTCTCTGAGGCTGTCAAAACTGATACCAGTCTGGAGGAGCTCAGGGATCTGGCGGATAGGTCTCCAGAGGGAGATGGGAGGATATGAGTGTATTGGGAACAAGGCAGATTGTACAGAGAGGCTATCCCCTCTGAACCGTCTGACCCAGAAATGACTGACCGACAGGTGATAGTACCCCACAAGTACCGGGAACATCTCTTGCAAATCGCTCATGAGATCCCGCTTGCCGGCCACTTAGGGGTACAGAAAACTAAAGCCCGTCTCATCCACAACTTCTACTTGCCACACATGGGTTCTGACATTGCCAATTATTGCCGGTCCTGTGTTGTGTGCCAGCGAGTTGGCAAGACGGGAGACACAAGCAAGGCCCCCTTGAGACCTTTACCATTATTGAAGAGCCTTTCCAGAGGGTAGCAGTAGACATCATTGGGCCCTTAGCAATCCCAAGCAGTTCTGGAAAAAGGTTCATCCTCACCGTAGTTGACTATGCCACCTGTAGCGATAACCCTTATCGCCGGAGGGCTTCACCGCCCGAGACGTCCTTTTCCCAATCGTAAGAGGTGCTGCTGGAATTCCAGAGTCGTCCGTGAGGAAACAGGAACAGCCCTTAAAAGGGCTAGTGAATTGTAATAGACGTTTCCCCCAATAAGAGACAGAACTTCAGTATTGAGGGTGAAGGTGAAGTGTTCTTTATTAGTGCCACACTGTGCCTTATATGCAAGGCTCCATGCAAGGGGACCTCCCCCGTGGACCTGATGGAGGACTGCATGACAAATACACGGACCAATGGGAGCAGGGCACACAATCCCTCAACTCAGCCGGTGACGCAATAAGCAACACAATAGACGTCTGTAACACAATCAATCAGAACAATGGCAGTCTAACACAATCAATCAGAACAATGAATAACGTAATCAATCAACACAATGGCAGTCTGTAGATGCTTAAGAAAAGGAAAGTAATGAACCTGTGTAAAGTCCAAAGGGCAGAGAGTCTGTCACACCATCCGATACTCAGAGGCAGTAGCCCTAAGCTCCATCAGAGCAGACAAGGTGGCAGATGCATTAGTGAGCATTTTTTCACGAGTAGGATTTCCTCGTGAGATGCTCACTGATCATGGCACGCAGTTTGTCTCTCATCTGATGCAGTGCCTCTGTCAGAAAATGCAGGTGGCACATATCTTGGCAAGCCCCTACCATCCCCAGACCAATGGCCTATGTGAACGATTCAATGGCACTTTGAAGCAAATGCTCAAAGTGTTTGTGGAATCTCAAGGTAGAGACTGGGAAAGATATCTGCCTCACCTGCTCTTTGCCTACCGGGAGGTGCCCCAATCATCTACTGGATTTTCCCCGTTTGAACTCTTGTATGGGCGGCGCGTTAGAGGACCCCTTGAACTCATTAGAGAGGCTTGGGAGGGGCAGAGCATGGGTCCAGGAGTCTCAGTTGTGAAATATGTCCTGAAACTCCGGGAGAAAATGGACACCCTAGTGGGACTGGTGCGAGAGAATCTTACCCAGGCCCAAGCCACCCAAAAACGGTGGTATGACCGTACTACCCGGGAGAGGGTGTATGAAGCAGGCCAGAAAGTATGGGTGTTGGTCCCTATGCTGCAGAACAAGCTGCAGGCTGCATGGGAGGGACCATACACCATACAAAGAAAGCTCAATGATGTAACCTATGTGGTAGCTCTGGATGACCAGGGCAAGCGTCTTAA
Source organism: Gastrophryne carolinensis (assembly GCA_027917425.1). NCBI lineage: Eukaryota > Metazoa > Chordata > Amphibia > Anura > Microhylidae > Gastrophryne > Gastrophryne carolinensis. Next base: position 496,492,278 of record CM051236.1, read on the forward strand.
GGTGTATCATGTCAACATGATCAAGGCTCATCATGACAGGGCAGCAATTGCCCTCACAACCTGCAGTCAGCTCCCAGAGGGGTAGATAGAACCCCTGATTGATCTCCTGGCTACCACCAAGGAACCAGACTCCCTTGAGGTGGCCCAGATTAACCTTCAGCTGACCACAAAGCAATGGGGAGAACTGTCAAGTGTGTTAGAACCCTATCGGGGAACCTTTACTGCCCGCCCAGGCTTAACCAAACTAGCCGTCCATCATGTGGACACTGGGACCCATCGACCAATTAGGCAGTCACCTTACAGGGTCTCCCCAGAGGTCCAAACCGACATTAAAAGAGAAATAGAGGAAATGTTAGCCCTGGGGGTGATACAAAAATCCCAAAGTGCATGGGTAGCCCCTCTTGTACTAGTGCCCAAACCTGATCAGACCACACTGTTTTGTGTGGATTATCGAAGGCTTAACGCCTTTACAGTTCCAGATGCCTACCCAATGCCGAGGGTGGATGAGCTGTTGGATAAGCTGGCCTCTGCCCGCTATCTAACAATCATGGACCTAAGCAGAGGGTACTGGCAGATTCCTCTGACCACTGAGGCTAGGGAAAGATCTGCTTTTATCACCCCCTTTGGCCTTTATGAGTACAATGTAATGCCCTTTGGGATGAAGAATGCCCCCGCCACCTTTCAAAGGGTTGTTAATGGTCTCCTGGAAGGGTTAGAACATTATGCTGTGGCCTATCTGGATGACATTGCTATATTCAGCCCTAGCTGGGAGGATCACCTGACTCAGGTAGCAACAGTCCTGGGGAAGATCACCGCAGCTGGCCTGACATTGAAGCCCACCAAATGTCAGTTTGCTATGACAGAAGTGAGATATCTGGGACATGTCGAAGGGGGCGGAGCATTACAGCCTGAGACTGGGAAGGTGGAAGCCATCTTGTCCTGGCCCGCGCCTCAGACCAAGACACAGGTCCAGTCCTTTCTGGGAACAGCAGGATACTATAGGAAGTTCGTCCCTAACTATAGTACTCTGGCTAAGCCCTTGACAGACCTGACCAAGAAAAAACTCCCGAGGCGTGTTGCTTGGACTACAGACTGTGAGCGCTCTTTCACAGAAAAAGGCAAAAAGGCCCTGGCTATCTCCCCTGTTCTACAGGCCCCAGATTTCAGCCGCCGGTTTGTGGTCCAAACTGACGCCTCGGCTTATGGGTTGGGTGCTGTATTGAGTCAAATATACTCCGCTGGAGAGGAGCACCCTGTTCTATACCTCAGTCGAAAGCTGCTACCCCGCGAAGTTGTCTATGCTGCAATCGAACGGGAGTGTTTTTCGATTGTTTGGAGCCTACAAAAACTACAGCATTATCTTTATGGTCGGGAGTTCACAGTGGTTACGGACCACAATCCTCTGAGCTGGTTACACCGGGTTGCTGGGGAAAATGGCAAATTGTTGTGCTGGAGCCTAATTCTTCAGCAGTACAACTTTACAATTCAACATCGTAAGGGAAGCCGTCATCAAAATGCAGATGGTCTCTCCCGCCAAGGGGAACATTAAAGGTAGACGCGTGGCTCAGCATCTTACACTAAGCCAGGCGTCATTTTGAAAATGGGGGGATGTGATGAGATATGAAATATATGCTTGTCAAAACATACCTTGTCAATTAGAAGGCTGCCTGTACATTTGTCTGCAGTTATCAACAGGGAGACATTTACATAAGACAAGCCATTTTGCAACTATGTGCTAAATAGGTTTTCCTGGCGAAGTCAGATAACACCTCCACATGTGGTAGTTGGCATCTACTTACTACAAATCAGTGAATAAGACATTCGATACACATCTCGCTTCAAAAGAAATTTGAAACATAACTGTTAAAATAAAGCGCCCTTGACACATGATTGGCTGCAGCCAGCATACAGCCCACCCCAATAACCAGTTTAAAAATGAGAGAGTTGACACAGATGACATGACATGCCGGGGGATTGCTTCCAATAAGTAAGCTGTTATCATTTGCTTTCCGTGTACCCCTCACAAGACATTATCTTCAAAAAAAAAGGTAACTTTTATTTTATAAGCATCTTGCCATATATTGTATGTCTGTTATTTTTATTGTACATCTTTGTTTTACATGCACTGCCCCTTATGGGTGAATTAAATCTTAAAAATGTATAAAGTGGTCTTCTGTGTGCTAACCCTCTAAACCTTTAGAAGAGACATTGTATGTGTGCTAAATCTTGTGCCCTGTGTGCTTGCCTATCGCTACCAGTGTGACTTATTGCTGTATAGTCGGGCCTAGGACCTTATCGTGTGATTGGGTATATTAACTGCATAAGACAAAATCTTAGCTTAAAGACCTGTGTGTGTATGTAGTGTCTGGCTATTAGGGCCAGGTCCCCAAAAAACGTCTGTGTGTAACGATTGTTTGTAGTACGATCAAAATCTGGTCTGGATTAAGGCCTAAAACCTCCTTGATTCATGACAGAGCGCCAGACACTGTGTGATTAAAGTCTGTTTTTGAACACATATCCACCAGTAACGAAGCGAAAACACATGGTATTACATTGTTGTAACATTGTGACATTAATACTTTAATGCCAGACCTATAATGACAATTCTGCATAAAAATATAAAAAATCTAAAAAGTTTTCAGAAATGACTTTTTCTAGGCCAGGAGACGTCACACAATGATATGAGGAAAAGAAAAAACAATAATAAAAACCCTGTTTGAACAGAAGAAAAGGAACGTCCATTGAAATGTATAGGAGAGCGACGGGTAGCGACAGTTAATACCTGGCGCTCTGGAAGCTAGAGCGCCGGCGCTATACGCTGAGTCACCTGTAATGATGAATCAGATGCTACATGGCGCTGTTAGAGTCACTCACCAGATTCGCTTTCATAAATGTGGTATTGTGTACAGCGCCCGGCGTTCACCAGACGCTGCCTGCCGCTACGAGGCGCTACCTGCCGCTATCCCTTCATGAATAATCCCCCATAGTGTTTGTAGCTGGGGCTCCAAGCCTAAATAAAGCACAGACACAGACTATCTGCATCTAACCCCTTGCGCCACCGATGTTATACTAATGTAAATAATTGACTATGGTCTATGTGAATGGCGAGGAAAGGGTTAATAGTCTCTTTAGTTCTCCCTGAATCTATGAGAGAAGGCCAGTTGGAGAAATCACGTAACGGTGTAAATTTTATTGTCTCCATCTATAAATAAAACCGCAAGCTCTTTATTATATAATTAATATATTTTGCTGTGTTTATCTAATACACCACCATAAGCTTTTGCTAGAACGTATTGTTTTGTGTTATAATGAAAGACACTGCTGATAATATTGCACAAGCAGGGATTGATGCATCTCGGGGATAGGGCTGTATTTCCTAGGAAAGCCACCTGCAGGGGGCGCTGCCTTCACTGTTAAAGTAAAAAAGAGGACCAAAACCCAGGATTTTGGCTATCCTGGGTTTTGGTCTTTGCCCCCCGGGCACCCCTTTTGGGGGTGGCCTTCTGTGTGAAACCCCCGCATGTTGCCCAATCTCACTTACCCTTCCCCAGTTCGCAGCCCTCTCGTCCAATCAGCACGTGAGCGGATCTGAGCACGCTGGCGGCCGCATCCCCCGCTACCCTTTAACAGGGAGAGTGCCCGCATCGGCCATTCACAAATGCCTGGCGTGGGCACGCGCCCTACTAAAGGGATAGCAGGGATACAGCGCCGTTGGACCAGGAACAAAGGTGAGTTTTCAGGGCGACCTGTGGATTTCTCACACCGGAGCATCTTGATTCTGGATGCCCCAGGGGGAGGGAATCCAACGGCCCTGTACTCTTATAGATTTCAGGCCCGTTGGGGCGTGGGTTTTGGTCCTCTTTAACAGCCTCACACAGGAGAAGAAAGGCCATTTTAGAGCTTCCTCTTCCAGCATATCAGCCATGCTGCTGCCTGGATTCAACAGATATAACTGACAATGCACAGTAACAGGAAGCCCAGCAGGTGGTCTGCAGATCCACGAGCCACCATTTTGTTTCTAAAATTTACTACAGGTAAAATAAATTTCTATGTGCAGCAATCTAAATTGCCCCGGGGAGCGATGCATATGAGCACTGTTTGTGTTGGTCTGGTTTATGTCATTTTTGACTGTTGGTCCGCTTTAGATATACCTGGCTATATAGTCTATAGTAATCTATAAAGTAACCACTTGGGATAGCAAATATCTCGTAAAGTGGTTACTTTATGGGGCATCCCAAATCAATGCCCATGAGTGGTTTTGGTTTTTGAGTCCACTTTAAAATAAAAAGATTTGCTTTAAAAAAATAATATGCCCTGTTAATTGCAAATATAATTTCTCATTAAACCAAGGTGAATCTGACACCTTTGGGGGGCGCCATTCCTTAATGATACAACATTAATATTGCAGAAACCTTGATTAAAGAAGCTTCTGATTGACAGACATTATATTAGAGAGTTGCCGGATATCCCTGAAGATGAAAGTCCTCTGATTGGGAATCTGAGCTAACTGTGGAGTGGAGGCTGATTCATTACTAGCGCCAGGTATCAGCAGATGAGCGTCTGTATAGCGGCGCTTAGAGCGACCGCTAGTAGACGCTGTAAGCGGGTATCGGGCGCTGTAACAGAGCGCCTCGGTCGCTGTAGTAACCTGGCCGGCATTGATGAATGTGATGAATGTTGGGCGCTCTAACACCAGTACAGCGCTGCGGAGAGCAAGAGGTAGCGCCAGCTCAGTGCGACCGACTCTCGCCGCTCCACACCATACTTATCAAAAAAGGACACATACACACAGTGTCGCCGCTCTAAATCTGGTCGCTGTAGCATAGAGCGCCAGACGCTGTGTGATTAAAGTCTTTTTCTGAACACATATCCAGCAGTAAGTTTTCAGAAATGACTTTTTCTAGGCCAGGAGACGTCACACAATGATATGAGGAAAAGAAAAAACAATAATAAAAACCCTGTTTGAACAGAAGAAAAGGAACGTCCATTGAAATGTATAGGAGAGCGACGGGTAGCGACAGTTAATACCTGGCGCTCTGGAAGCTAGAGCGCCGGCGCTATACGCTGAGTCACCTGTAATGATGAATCAGATGCTACATGGCGCTGTTAGAGTCACTCACCAGATTCGCTTTCATAAATGTGGTATTGTGTACAGCGCCCGGCGTTCACCAGACGCTGCCTGCCGCTACGAGGCGCTACCTGCCGCTATCCCTTCATGAATAATCCCCCATAGTGTTTGTAGCTGGGGCTCCAAGCCTAAATAAAGCACAGACACAGACTATCTGCATCTAACCCCTTGCGCCACCGATGTTATACTAATGTAAATAATTGACTATGGTCTATGTGAATGGCGAGGAAAGGGTTAATAGTCTCTTTAGTTCTCCCTGAATCTATGAGAGAAGGCCAGTTGGAGAAATCACGTAACGGTGTAAATTTTATTGTCTCCATCTATAAATAAAACCGCAAGCTCTTTATTATATAATTAATATATTTTGCTGTGTTTATCTAATACACCACCATAAGCTTTTGCTAGAACGTATTGTTTTGTGTTATAATGAAAGACACTGCTGATAATATTGCACAAGCAGGGATTGATGCATCTCGGGGATAGGGCTGTATTTCCTAGGAAAGCCACCTGCAGGGGGCGCTGCCTTCACTGTTAAAGTAAAAAAGAGGACCAAAACCCAGGATTTTGGCTATCCTGGGTTTTGGTCTTTGCCCCCCGGGCACCCCTTTTGGGGGTGGCCTTCTGTGTGAAACCCCCGCATGTTGCCCAATCTCACTTACCCTTCCCCAGTTCGCAGCCCTCTCGTCCAATCAGCACGTGAGCGGATCTGAGCACGCTGGCGGCCGCATCCCCCGCTACCCTTTAACAGGGAGAGTGCCCGCATCGGCCATTCACAAATGCCTGGCGTGGGCACGCGCCCTACTAAAGGGATAGCAGGGATACAGCGCCGTTGGACCAGGAACAAAGGTGAGTTTTCAGGGCGACCTGTGGATTTCTCACACCGGAGCATCTTGATTCTGGATGCCCCAGGGGGAGGGAATCCAACGGCCCTGTACTCTTATAGATTTCAGGCCCGTTGGGGCGTGGGTTTTGGTCCTCTTTAACAGCCTCACACAGGAGAAGAAAGGCCATTTTAGAGCTTCCTCTTCCAGCATATCAGCCATGCTGCTGCCTGGATTCAACAGATATAACTGACAATGCACAGTAACAGGAAGCCCAGCAGGTGGTCTGCAGATCCACGAGCCACCATTTTGTTTCTAAAATTTACTACAGGTAAAATAAATTTCTATGTGCAGCAATCTAAATTGCCCCGGGGAGCGATGCATATGAGCACTGTTTGTGTTGGTCTGGTTTATGTCATTTTTGACTGTTGGTCCGCTTTAGATATACCTGGCTATATAGTCTATAGTAATCTATAAAGTAACCACTTGGGATAGCAAATATCTCGTAAAGTGGTTACTTTATGGGGCATCCCAAATCAATGCCCATGAGTGGTTTTGGTTTTTGAGTCCACTTTAAAATAAAAAGATTTGCTTTAAAAAAATAATATGCCCTGTTAATTGCAAATATAATTTCTCATTAAACCAAGGTGAATCTGACACCTTTGGGGGGCGCCATTCCTTAATGATACAACATTAATATTGCAGAAACCTTGATTAAAGAAGCTTCTGATTGACAGACATTATATTAGAGAGTTGCCGGATATCCCTGAAGATGAAAGTCCTCTGATTGGGAATCTGAGCTAACTGTGGAGTGGAGGCTGATTCATTACTAGCGCCAGGTATCAGCAGATGAGCGTCTGTATAGCGGCGCTTAGAGCGACCGCTAGTAGACGCTGTAAGCGGGTATCGGGCGCTGTAACAGAGCGCCTCGGTCGCTGTAGTAACCTGGCCGGCATTGATGAATGTGATGAATGTTGGGCGCTCTAACACCAGTACAGCGCTGCGGAGAGCAAGAGGTAGCGCCAGCTCAGTGCGACCGACTCTCGCCGCTCCACACCATACTTATCAAAAAAGGACACATACACACAGTGTCGCCGCTCTAAATCTGGTCGCTGTAGCATAGAGCGCCAGACGCTGTGTGATTAAAGTCTTTTTCTGAACACATATCCAGCAGTAACAACGCGAAAACACATGGAATGACATTGTTATAACACTGGGACAATAACACTTTGGTGCCAGACCTGTAATGACAATTCTGTATAAAAAGTCTAAAAAATGTATAAAAGTGTTTGTTTGCAGCCAGGAGACGTCACACAATGATTTGAGGGGAAAAAAAACAAATGTCAAACACGCTTGACATTGAAATGTATGGGAGAGCGACACTGAGCGAAAGGAAATACCTGGCGCTCTGGAAGCTAGAGCGCCGGCGCTATACGCTGAGTCGCCTGTAATAATACATCGGACGCTACATGGCGCTGTTAGAGGCGCTCACCAGATTCGCCTTCATAAATGTGGTTTTGCGTACAGTGCCCGGCGTTCACCAGACACTGCCTGCGCTACAAGCCGCTACCTGGCGCTATCCCTTTTTAAATAACCCCCTTAGTGGGGATATTTCCTGTTGGCCAGCAGGGCAGATTCATAGCTCCCAACTTTTCAGGGTGGGTAAGAGGGACAATTGTTAGATTAAGCCACGCCCCATCATTAAGGGATGAGAGGAGATACATTGTAACAGTTACAACAATAGAAACACTATGAATAGGCAAATGAATGTTTATTGCTGCAGATCTGCATGTTACACCTCAAAGAGGGACAAATGAGAATAACAAGGGACAGGGGGACATGGACTTAAAGGAGGGACAGTCCCTCCAAATCAGGGACACTTGGGATGTATGCAGATTGTATGGCTATTGTCCAGCTTCATGCCCCTAGCTGCTCTCTCATAGGTGAGTGACTACCCTTGCATCATCTTGTCAAGGTGCCATTGTTCCATTAAAGTGGACCAAAACCCACATGATCGGCCCGGGAATCTATAAGATTCCCGGATCAATTTCCTCCCCAGAGGCATCCAAAATTGGGATGCCCCGCTGTGTGAAACCCCCCAGGTCGCCCCATACACTTATTGCTTCCCTGTGCAACGGCGCATGCGCGAGCCACATCCCCCCTATCCCTCTACCAGGGTGCATGCCCATGCCAGGTATTTGTGAATGGCCGGTGTTGGCACGCTCCCTGTTAGAGGGAAGCGGGGGATGCAGGCGCCAGCGCACTTGGAGTCGCTGGCCTTAGATGAAGGCTTAGACGACGTGACATCAGCGTCTCCGAACGAGAGGCCGCGCATGCGCCGTAGGACCGGGAAGAGGTGAGTTAACTTTGGCGATCTGGGGGGTTTCACACAGCGGGGCACCCCCGGTCGGGGGAAAGAACCAAAACCCAGGATAGTCTAAATGCTGAGTTTTGGTCCACTTTAAAGAAGGGCCAGTCCCTCCAAATCAGGGACACTTGGGAGGTATGCAGATCGTATGGCTATTGTCTTGCCCCTAGCTGATCTCTCATAGGTGAGTGACTACCTCTGCAGCATCCTGGTTTAGTGGAGGGAGCACACCCTTGCATCATGCTGTCAGGGCGCTATTGTTCTGTTAAAGTAGACCAAAACCGTGATCAGCCCGGGAATCTATAAGATTCCCAGGCAGATGTATTCCCTCCACCCAAAATCGGGATGCCCCGCTGTGAGAAACCCCCCAGGTTTCACACCTTGCTTCCCAGTCCAATGGCCTATGCGCGAGCCGCGGCCGTGTCCCCGCTATCCCTCTAGCATGCCCACACCAGGCATTTGTGAATGGCCAGCACAGGCACACTCCCTGATAGAGGGAAGCTGGGGATACGGCCACCAGCGCGCTCGGAGTCGCTGGCCTTAGACGAAGGCTTAGGCCCTTATTTAACAAGGGATAGCGACAGGTAGCGACTGGTGAGCGGCCGGTAATGACGGGCCCCGCCACGAGAACGCCGGCTCCCCACCACAATCACACATTTATCAAGCCAATCCTGCTTAGCGACTGAGATAGCGCCATATAGTGACTCATTCATCATTATTCCAGCCTCAGCCCACAGCGCCAGCAGCGTCCGACCTTGAACAGCGACAGGTATGACCTCTCGCTACCTGGCGCTCTCCAATGCATTTCAATGGAACAATCTTTAAATATTCATAATTAATTGTTATTAATGTTTTTTTTTTTTTTTTTTTTTTTTTTTTTAAATGTGAAAAATTCTGTGACCACTTCTGCCATTTTAAATAATTTTTTTAAGGTAAAAAAAATAATAAAAAAAAATGTACAGAATTGATATTACAGGTCTGATATTAATGTATTCATATTACAAAATTATTTTAAAAACTTGTTTTTTTTGGTTTCCAAAAATATGGTTGTTTGGGGGTTAAAAAACTACTTTTAACCCATCGCGGCCAGCGCTCTGGGGTTTAAACATGCATTTCACAGCGCGAGAATTTTTTGAGCGTGATTTGTTAATGAATATGGTGGGAGCCGGTCGCTCTGACCAGTCGCTATCATGCGCTCCCATACAGCGCGGAACCTGTCAAATAGCGACTCCTCACCCAATATTCAACATTACGGCAAACCGACTGAGTCGCTATCAACTACCGAACAACGGCCAAGCACAGCGACTACTAGCGGGCGCTCTGAAAATGCCGCTACAGTCGCTCAACTGTCGCTACCTGCCGCTGTTAATGAATCGGCCTCTTAGATGACGTGACGTCAGCTAATTGGATGAGCAGCCGCGCAAGCGCCGTATGACCGGGAAGAGGTGAGTTAACGTTGGCGATCTGGGGGGTTTCACGCAGTGGGGCACCCCCGATCGAGGTGATCAATAAAATCCTGGGTTTTGGTCCACTTTAAGGAGGGCGGCAGAAGGAAAGCTAAGGGAGCGTGCGTCCCGCATGATTGATTGTCTCGCTGTGGAAAATAATATGGAAATTGCTGCTGCTGCTTATTCAGGAAAACCCACAAGTTAATTGAATTTTATGTAAAGCGCTCGCATTGATTTGAATACAAAACCTTCAAAGTTCTAAACATCATTTGCATATGAATTCCCAGCGCAGCGAGCAGCACCATGGCCCTATCAGTTAGAGCCCGGGGAGACAATTCACAAACTCTTAAAGTGGACCAAAACTGGTCCTATCCATCCCTTAATGAGGGGGTGTGGTTTAACAAATATTAATGTGGAGTGGGCCCCTAGAGTCAGTTCTAATAGTTGGATTAACTCAATGTAAAGGTAGAGGCTTCCTTTACCGGAATAATGTAATTTTAAAAGAAAAGAATTTCGAAAAGACATTTTTTTACATCTAAACTACGTCCTGGTCACACCCCCGGCCACGCCACAGCCATGCCCTTAAAGGGAAACACCTAAGAATTGAATAATTAAAATTATAATACAGGCAAGGCCTCAACAAACACATTACAGCCAGCCAGTGAGGGGCATCCCGCCATTAAAGACAGTGAGGGGCATTCCTCATTCCAGCCAGTAAGGGGCATTCCTCATTCCAGCCAGTAAGGGGCATCTCTCATTCCAGCCAGTGAGGGGCATCCCTCATTCCAGCCAGTGAGAGGCATCCCTCATCACAGCCAGTGAGGGGCATCCCACCATTCCAGCCAGTGAGGGGCATCCCTCATTCCAGCCAGTAAGGGGCATCCCACATTACAGCCAGTGAGGGGCATCCCACATTACAGCCAGTGAGGGGCATCCCACATTACAGCCAGTGAGGGGCATCCCACCATTACAGACAGTGAGGGGCATTCCTCATTCCAGCCAGTGAGGGGCATCCCTCATTCCAGCCAGTGAGGGGCATTCCTCATTCCAGCCAGTAAGGGGCATTCCTCATTCCAGCCAGTAAGGGGCATCCCTCATTACAGCCAGTGAGGGGCATCCCACCATTACAGACAGTGAAGGAATCTCTCATTCCAGCCAGTGAGGGGCATCCCTCATTCCAGCCAGTGAGGGGCAGCCCTCATTACAGCCAGTGAGGGGCATCCCACCATTACAGACAGTGAGGGAATCTCTCATTCCAGCCAGTGAGGGGCATCCCTCATTCCAACCAGTGAGGGGCATTCCTCATTGCAGCCCGTGATGGACATCCCTCATTACAGCCAGTGAGGGGCAACACACACACAGACACACACCTACACAGAGAGAGAGACATACTCATTGCAATGCAGGTAATTTCCCCCTCCTGCGCGATCTCCAGTGAGGCTCCTTCCTGGAGTGCCGCCCACCCACTGAACCGCCAAGGAGCTTAAAGAAGAAAAAAAAACAGCCAGCCTCCCAGACGTCCGGCTGCCGCGTCCTTCTGGGCACCTGATAGGCTGCGGCAACCTTCTGGCCAGTAATAGGCAACGGAGAGTGCAAGTGCTGCGGGATGCCGGGACCAACTGCCCAAAATCGAGATTGTCCCGGGGAATTAGTGGCGGTTGGGGGGTATCACTTACCTTCTTTTCAGGTCCAATGGCGCATACATGAGCCGCCTCTGCCCTATATCCATCTAGCAAGCTGCGTGCCCGTGCCAGGCATTTCTGAATGGCAGAATCCCTGTTAAAGTGTAGCTGGGGATGCGTCCGTCAGCGCGTTCAGAGCTGCTCACCTTAGGCGAAGGCTTAGACACGCTTATGTGAGCGGACCCGAGTGCGCTAATTGGACGAGCAGTCGCGCATGTGGCGTGGGAACGGGTGAGCTTCTTTCAACAACCTGCAGGGTTTCACACAGCGGGGCACCACCGAATGGTGGGGAAAGGACCAAAACCCAGGATAGTCAAAATCCTGGCTTTTGGTCCACTTTAACATTTCCCAATGGTAAGATGGGTAAGACTTTGACAGAATAGTTCTGCAATAAGCTGTGTCCCTCTTTGTACGGCCGTAAATCTTCCCGTCTATGGCCGTCCTCACGCAGCAATCGTCAGCTCTTCTGGGGACACGGAGCCTTGGAGCTGGGCCAGGAAATGGAGCCATTCATCTGCAGTCTTCCTGATGCCTCTATTAAATATTTACAGCGAGCCGGTCAGCAGTGTATAGATCAATCGGGGGCGCGCTCCCTGCAAACGCTATCGCCAGGCTGATAAAATATTTACTACTATTACCGTTACTGCTTTCCAGTTATTTACAGACTGCACCGCACGTTCTTTTTTAATGCAGGTCCTGGTCCTGACCAACAGCCAAAACTAGAACGTGCCATCGTCTTCTATCATGAATAAAACCATAACTCCCAAGTGTCCCTGATTTGGAGGGACTGTCCCTCTTTTGAGTCCCCCTGTCTCTCGTTGTTCTCATTTGTCCCTCTTTGAGGTGTAACATGCAGATCTGCATCAATTAACAATCCATTTGCCTATTTAAAGTGTTTATATTGTAACTGTTACATCCTATTTCCTATCCATCTCCTATCCATTCCTCAATGAGGGGGCGTGGTCCACTTTAAGAATCCCGAACTGGGAGTTGCCTGATAATCTTACCTTTTCCTCGAGCCCATGACACATGCGCGACTGGCGCCAGCATCACTCGCTTCCCTTCTTGGCTGTGGGTGGCTCCGTCAGCCTCATCTGAATGGCTATGCTGGGCCGCGCACAGCCGAAGGGAGCTGAGTGATGCCATTGTGGCTGGGATTACAGCCGTCTGCTTCAGCCGCAGCGTGGGCCCAATGAGAGGTAAGAAACCTTGACAACCTGGAGAGTTTGTTTAAAGTGGACCAAAACCGAGGATTTTGACTATCCTGGGTTTCGGTCCTCTCCCTCCTGGCACCCCGATCGGGGGTGCCCCGCTATGTGAAACCCCCCCAGATCGCCCAAGGAAACTCACCTCATCCCGGACCTACGGATCGGCCGCTCGTCCAATCAGCGGGCTTGGAGCCGCTGAGCTATGCACGTCTGAGCGACGTCTTAGCAGAGCAGCATCCCCCGCTAAAAGGGAGCGTTCCCGCGTCGGCCATTCACAAATGGCACGCGCCCTGCTAGAGGGATAGCTGGGATGCAGGCGTGGCCTGTGCATGCACCATTGGACTGGGAAGTAAGATAAGTGCAGTGGGCGACCTGAGGGGTTTCACACAGCCGGGCATCCCAATCCCGTTGAGTTTTGGTCCACTTTAAGGGGAGCTCTAGCTTTATATACAGATGTACTAAAATAAAAGGGAAATTCTTTTCTTTTAAAATTACATTATTCCGGTAAAGGAAGCCTCTACCTTTACATTGAGTTAATCCAACTATTAGAACTGACTTCCCTTTAATATGTACATATTACCATTCCATGAATTTCCCTGTAATACGTACATATTACCATTCCGTGGATTTCCCTGTAATATGTACATATTACCATTCCGTGGATTTCCCTGTAATATGTACATATTCCCATTCCGTGGATTTCCCTGTAATATGTACATATTACCATTCCGTGGATTTCCCTGTAATATGTGCATATTCCCATTACATGGATTTCCCTGTAATATGTGCATATTCCCATTCCATGGATTTCCCTGTAATATGTACATATTCCCATTCCGTGGATTTCCCTGTAATATGTACATATTACCATTCCATGGATTTCCCTGTAATATGTGCATATTACCATTACATGGATTTCCCTGTAATATGTACATATTACCAATCCATGAATATGTGCATATTACCATTCCATGGATTTCCCTGTAATATGTACATACTACCAATCCATGGATTTCCCTGTAATATGTACATATTACCATTCCATGGATTTCCCTTTAATATGTGCATATTTCCCTTCCATGGATTTCCCTGTAATATGTACATATTACCAATCCATGGATTTCCCTGTAATATGTACATATTACCATTCCGTGGATTTCCCTGTAGTATGTACATATTACCATTCCGTGGATTTCCCTGTAATATGTACATATTACCATTCCGTGGATTTCCCTGTAGTATGTACATTTTACCATTCCATGGATTTCCCTGTAATATGTGCATATTGCCATTCCATGGATTTCCCTGTAATATGTACATATTACCATTCCATGGATTTCCCTGTAATATGTGCATATTACCATTCCGTGGATTTCCCTGTAATATGTACATATTACCATTCCATGGATTTCCCTGTAGTATGTACATATTACCATTCCATGGATTTCCCTGTAATATGTGCATATTGCCATTCCATGGATTTCCCTGTAATATGTACATATTACCATTCCATGGATTTCCCTGTAGTATGTACATATTCCCATTCCATGGATTTCCCTGTAATATGTGCATATTGCCATTCCATGGATTTCCCTGTAATATGTACATATTACCATTCCATGGATTTCCCTGTAATATGTGCATATTACCATTCCATGGATTTCCCTGTAATATGTACATATTACCATCCCATGGATTTCCCTGTAATATGTACATATTACCATCTCATGGATTTCCCTGTAATATGTACATATTACCATTCCATGGATTTCCCACTAATATGTACATAGAATCCCCATCACACCCCATTTCTCTCTCTCATTTCTTTTTTTTTTTTGCCAGGAAACGAAAAATGAAAGCCGTTCTGTTTCTACAAATCACAAAGCCCTACAGCAAATAAAGCAGCAGCTTGCCGCCCACACACCAGATCCTGGCAGACTCCATAGCAGACAATAGACAGCAGGGGCTGACACCCCGCAGCACGCACCTGCATAACACGCTAAAGGGCCACGAGGCCAAGCTGCTGCTGCAAAAGGCCCGGAAATATTAGCTGAATGGATGTGTGTGACAGACCTACCCACACAGCATCACTTAGGCCAGAGCCAGGGTTTGCAGCTACCCATTGCTATCTCTGGCCATGGACAGTGGGGTAACTATAATCCTATGGGCCCCGAAGCAAAAGTCTGGACTGGGGCCCCCCAATGCTCAGTGTGGCAGAACCCCCCTTCCCCCAGAGCCCATAAATAGACAGTGTGACGGAACCTCCACAGGAGCCCAAGCTAAAGCAGTGTGGCAGAACCCCCCCTTGCCCAGAGCCCAATGATAGCATGGTGGGACCCCCTCCCCTCAAAGGTGAATAAGAGGCAGTGTCGCACTACCCCCCCTCCCAGAAGCCCAATATGTAGACCCCCCTCTCCCCACATACCAATAATAGACAGTATGCCAGAAGCCTAATATAGAGCAGTGTATCAGAACCCCCCTCCCCCAGAGGTTAATAATAGGAAGTGTGGCAGACAATCCCCAATATATAGAACCCACCTCTCCCAAGAGCCCAATAATAGGCAATAATAACAGAGCCTAATATAAAGAACCCCCCTCCCCCAGAGGTTAATAATAGGCAGTGTGGCAGAATCCCCCTCCCACCAGGAGCTTAATATAAGGTAGTGTAGTAGAGCCCCCTTCCTCAGAGCCTTATAATAGACAATATTCCCCAGGAGCCTAATATAAAACAGGAGCCCAACTTCAAGCAGTGTAGCATAACCCTTCCCCCAGAGCCCAGTAATAGGCAGTGTGGCAGTACCCCCCCCCCCCCCCCAGGAGCCCAATATAAGGCAATGTAGCAAATCACCCTCATCCCCTCCAGGGTCAAATAACAGGCAGTGTGGCAACCACCCCTCCCCTAGAGGTTAATAATAAGCAGTGTGGCAGAATCCCTCTCCCCCAGGAGCCTAATATAAGGTGTAGAAGAGCTCCCTTCCCCAAGAGCCCTATAATAGGCAACATGGTGGAACCCCCCAGGAGCCCAATATAAGGCAATGTAGCAACCCACCCTCCTCCCCCCAGAGTCCAATAACAGGCAGTGTGGCACCCCCTCCCCTAAAAGCCCAATATAAAGCAGTGTAGCAAAACACCCCTCCCCCCAGACCTCAATAATAGGCAGTGTTGCAGCCCCCCCCAAGAGACAAATATAAGGCGCTGTAGCAAAACTCCTCCCAGAGCCTCCCGCTGTGACATGTCCAAGAACAGCACAGCAGCAGTGTAAGGAGGGAGCGGCGGGGGTCTGTAATGTACAGAGAGGACAGTGGAGGATGGAAGGGCAGGGAGGGAGTCATACTCACAAAAGGCCCCAGCATGCTGCACTGCATCCTACACAGTTCAGGCAAGTGACATAAGCTGTCATGTGATTCTGATGTCACTTGTCTGAGCCGCATAGGACAGAGTGCAGCATGCTGGAGCCTCTTGCGAGTATGGACGCTCCTTGGCTGCCTATCCTCCACCTCTGTACATAGGAGAGTTGCGCCCCTCCCTCCTTGACAAACACTGCAGCAGGGGATGGGGGATTTAAGGCACCCAATGCCAGTTGCGCAGGAAGCGGACGACCGGGCCCCCCATGTGACTACATGACCCTGGGCCCCATTTTGACCGTGGCCGTTGGTGTTGGAGGTTACAGAACATGCACAGCCAGCCAAAAACACTGAGGGCGTTATTCATAAAGGGATAGCGCCAGTTAGTGCCTGTACAGCGGCAGGTAGCGTCAGGCAGCGGCAGGTGAACGCCGGACACGGCACGCAATTTCACATTTATGAAGCCGAATCTGGTGAGCGACTAGAACAGCGCCATGCAGCGTCCGATTCATCATTATCCCAGGCTCAGCGTACAGCGCCGGCGTTCATCCTTGCAGAGCGCCACATCTTACCTGTCGCTACCGGGCGCTCTCCCATACATTTCTATGGACGATCTATAAATCCCTTTCCTGATCCCAATTTTTTTTCCCTAAAAAAAACACAAACCTTCTGACATGTATTCTGGCCAAGAAAATTACATTTATATATAAATATATATATTTACTTTTTGGATGAATAATCATTTTATGCAGAATTCTCCTTACATGTCTGGTATTAAAGTGTTCATGTTACAATGTTATGCTAATGTAATTCCATATGTTTTCGCTTTGTTACTAGTGTGTTCAAAAACAGCCTTTAATCACACAGCCTCTGGCGCTATGGGCTACAATGACATGATTCTGAGCGCCGGCAATGTTTGTGGTGTGAGTCAGTCGCACTGAGCAGTCGTTACGGTTCGCTCACATACAGCGTAGTATAGCGACTTACATATCATATTCATCAATGCCGGCCAGCGACTGAGGCGCTCTGAAGCAATGATCCATGGTTGAGCACAGCGACTACTAGCGGGCGCTCTGAAATCCGCTCTACAGACGCTCATCTGTCGCTACCTGGCGTTAGTAATGAATCAGCCTGCCCGTGCAACAAGAGACAACACAAGATCTCCATTCTGTTATCCTGTACTGGGACTGACCAACCTAGTAAGGGGTTAACCTGGAGGAAAGAGTGTTATGGGTGTGACTACGGCCGGGTAATTTCCTGTTCTAGGAGCATCCCCAGTTTAGAGATGCCCCGCGCTATGAAACCCACTTTCCATATTCTCACCTTGATGCCAAAGGCTGGCCTTGTTGGCTTACATTGTAAACAGCCAAGATGGTGGCTGCTATACAATGTAACAAGAAACCCTTCTGTGTCAGGTCAGTCTTGGACACAGTCGCAGTCAATAGAGCAGGAGTGGCCGCGTCACTGTGACTGATGCTGGGTGTATAGGGGGGAATTCCGGAGGCAGGGTCAAGACTCAATATAACGATTGGGTGAGTTTATTAGCACCAGAATAGAATAGGGGATAAAGGGTGAGCAAAACTTTTTGTAAGCCTGGACACAGGGCCGGCTCCAGGTCTGTGAGGGCCCTTGGGCAAGAGAGACTTAGAGGCCGATTCATTAATAGCGCCAGGTAGCGACAGATGAGCGCCAGTAGCGTGATTTTCTCAGCGCCAGCTAGTATTCGCTGTGCTTGGCCGGGGTTTGCTTGTTGACAGCGACTCAGTCGGTGTGCAGTAATGTTGAATACGGGCTGGGGGGTCGCTGTTTCACAGGTTCAGCGTTGTATGGGTGCGCCTGACAACGAATGGCCAGAGCGAACGGCTTGCTGCAGATTCATTAACAAATCACGCTCCGAATTTTTTCGCCCTGTGAATTCCTTGTTTAAACCCCAGAGCGCTGGCGGCGATGGATTTAAAATAGTTTTTAACCCCCAAACAACCATATTTTTTGATTGAAAAATTATACAAGTTTTTATAAACATTTTGTAATATGAATACATTAATATCAGACCTGTAATATCAATTCTGCACAAAATCTTTTTTTTTTTATTTTTACCTTAAAAAAAAATCCTAACATTGCAGAAGTGGTCATAGAATTTTTGACATTTAAAAAAAAAAAAAAAACCATTAATAGCAATTAATTATGATTAATTAAAGATTGCTCCATTGAAATGCATTGGACATCGCCAGGGAGCGACAGGTCAGACCTGGCGCTGTGATGGGATTAGCAGCGGCGCTGTTCGTTGCAGTCGGCTACATGATGAATCCCGCGCTAGCTGTTGCTCTCGCCGGCGCTAGCCTCAATTAGCTTGATAAATGCGTCATTGTGGCCGACGCCGGGCGTACTTGAGTCGGTAGCCGCCGTTAGCTGGCGGGACCTGGCGCTCGTCAGACACTACCTGGCGCTATCGCTTGATGAATAAGGGCATTAGTGGGCCCCAAAGTAGTGTGTCACATGATGTCACCATTCAGCTCCACTGCCTCAAATCTTCTGCTGCTGATTGCCCTCCAGTTCTTATTGCCTTCCCTATAGTCACCAATCACCCTCTAGTCCTTATTGCCTTGCCTATAGCCACCAACTCACCCTCCAGTCCTTATTGCCTTCCCTATAGCCACCACTCACCCTCCAGTCCCTATCGACTTCTCTATAGCCACCAATCACCCTCCAGTCCTTATTGCCCTCCCTATAGACACCAATCGTCCTCCAGTCCTTATTGCCTTGCCTATAGCCACCAACTCACCCTCCAGTCCTTATTGCCTTCCCTATAGCCACCACTCACCCTCCAGTCCCTATCGACTTCTCTATAGCCACCAATCACCCTCCAGTCCTTATTGCCCTCCCTATAGACACCAATCGTCCTCCAGTCCTTATTGCCCTCCCTATAGACACCAATCGTCCTCCAGTCCTTACTGCCTTTCCTATAGCCACCAATTGTCCTCTAGTCCTTGTTACATTCTCTACTGTCACCAATTACCCTTCAGCCCTTACTGCTTGCTCCGCTGCCACTAAAGACTTCATCATTGCTGTCAGTTGTCACCTGGTTCTGAGCTTTTATCAATTGCCCCCCATTCCATGCCACCTTCTCTATTGTTGCTGATCAGCCCTTGTTGTTGAGGACAGCCATGAGCCCTTTTGCACACAGCACCATTTGGTGGTTTGGGTCCACTGTAAAATCATACCATGGGCAAGTGTGAGCCTGAGTGGGCCCCTGAAGATGCCAGGGGCTCTAGCTATTGTCCAGATTCGCCCTGTGCTGGCGCCAGCCATGCCTGGACAATCCCACTAAAGTGGGCCAAAGCCCAGGTAGTAGTGGCCTTCCCAGACTGTACAATTTAAGTGGACCAAAATTCAATTAGCCAATGGGAGAGTAGAAAAACAAACCACTATTTTTGCCTACCCTTGATCTATTGTAAACCTTGTTCTATTGCAAGGCGCACCTATGCCCCTATGCCATCAAATTGCGACCCCGGGGGCAGGCCTTACATGTATAATAAAACAACGGCATGTTCAAATCCTCGATGCTGGGCCATTATGCCAGCAGGTAATTACTGTTCCTGGCACTCAAACCCTGCCCATCTGGGACTTTGGGGAAATCTGTTGCTGGGAAATAAAAGGAAACAGGAAGGCAAAACCACCCAAAAGGTAGGGTCTGGGGGGGGGGGGGGGGGTTGCTGGGATATTAGAAATAAAACTAAACTAAAATATGAGCGTTTCATAAGAGAAAGACAGAACACGACGAAACGCGTTCATCTGTAGCACATCTTATGGACTAATTATACAAATACTCCAAGGAAACTGTGGCATATTGCATTTAAATATTTCATTAAAAATAGATATTGTATTATATCTAATTAAACTATGAATTTTTAAGACACAGATAAAATTAGTGATTTAGAAGGTTGGTGGAAATGATGTGTAAATGTATTCAATGTTCCAGAGCCCGTAAAAACTTTCCTCCAAGCCTGCTATTATTTTAATGTCCCTTTACTTCAAACTAGTTAAAGCAGTGGTGTGGGATGGCTGCTTGTGTCTGGTGGGGGCATCCCGATTAATGATGCACATAGCCCCCCAACAAGCACAAAAACCAAGCCCCCTAAAAGTGGACCTCTTCTGGAAATGGTTCCATCAGCGACCGGTGCTGGGCCCATGTGACTGCCAGCGGCCAATTGCTATGGTTACGTGGGTCCAGAAGAGGATCAAGGGAGAGGTGAGTCCTAGGATCCTAGTTTGGGGGTTTGAGGGGGCAATGTTTGTGAGGGGGGGGGGCATCACCAGCTGTATACTGTAGGATCTCTTTAAACCGGACCTTCAGCATAGTTTAATGCAAAGCCCAAACCCTTAAAAAAATTATTCACCGGCATCTAAAATTAATATATTTTATGTTTTTAGTCACTTCCCTATTATTCTTTCCCCCACTGAGCTGCAACTCTGTTCAGGACTTATACAGCCACCGCCATCCTGCTTCAGAAGCATCACATACTGAGGAAAGAAGGGGGGGGGGGGAGTGCAGGGGCGGGGTTATAGCTGTGCTTTGAACAGACAGTGCAGAGCTGGGGTCAGGAAAAGGACAGCAATCCCAGTCAGAAGACACTTCCTGTCTGCAGGCGGCCTGAGACTCTATGGGCCGCAATCTTGGATGTTTAAAGTAGAGGGGGGATATGAAAAAGGGAAACGAAGGAGGCTATGTGGAAAGAGATAAAATAGAGGGAATGTGGAAAAGAGAGAAAGATGGAGGGAATATGAAAAAGAGAGAAAGATGGAGGGAATGTGGAAGAGAGAGAAAGCTGGAGGGAATGTGGAAAAGAGAGAAAGGTGAAGGGAATATGGAAAAGAGAGAAAGATGGAGGGAATATGAAAAAGAGAGAAAGATGGAGGGAATGTGGAAAAGAGAGAAAGCTGGAGGGAATGTGGAAAAGAGAGAAAGGTGAAGGGAATGTGGTAAAGAGAGAAAGGTGAAGGGAATGCGGTAAAGAGAGAAAGAAAGAAGGCCTGTGGAAAAGAGAAAGAAGGAGGGAATGTGGAAAAGAGAGTCAAGTGGAGGGAATGTGGACAAGAAAGAAAGAAGAGAATGTTGAAAAGAGAAATAAGGGAAGCTGGAAAAAACAGGAAACATGTAGGGCATGTGGAAAAGAGAGGAAGATGGAGGGAATGTGGAAAAGAGAGGAAGATGGAGGGAATGTGAAAAAGAGAGAAAGAAAGAAGGGGAATGTGAAAAAGACAAGTAAGGGACGGAATTTAAAAAAAGAGTTAATGGGGAAAAGAAAAAAAGGGGAAATGTGGACTAGAGAGGTGAAGGGAATTTAGAAAAGAGAAAAAGATGGAGGGAATGAGGATAAGAGGCAAAAAAGGAGGGGATGTGGAAAAGAAATGAAGAGAGTAACAGAAGAAAGCGGAAAAGAGGGGAAAAGTGGATTAGAGAGGAAAACAGAAGGAATAAGGTAGAGATGACAACGTGTGTTCATCTAGCAGTGTTGCAGGTATTGAATAGGTAATGGGAGTCTGGGCAGACCTGATGAACCAGCAGTTGTTCTAAAGCAGTGCCTTACTGATGTCTCCTGGCGCCCCCTTACATAGGGGCACCCCATACAGTCCCACAGTTTGCACACCACAAAGATAGGTCATTATCCAACTGACAGTTCGATCTATTTAGATTTTGTAGGATCAGCGTTTTTCCACCCAACACATTTAGTGGAAAAAAAAGTATTTTCATGTTTCTATCATTTTTCTTACCTTAGAAATAATAGGATTGAGCATAAGATGGCATCAAGGTGAAATATCAACCTTGTAACCTGCTGCTGCAACCTGCTATAAGCCTGAACCTAGATTAATGCTGGACTGTACACAAACCCATACCTCCCAAGTGTCCCTGATTTGAAGGGACTGTCCCTCTTTTGAGTCCATGCCCCCCTGTCCCTCAATGTTGTTATTCGTCCCTCTTTGAGATGTAACATGCAGATCTGCAGCAATAAATGATTCATTTGCCTATTTAAAGTGTTTCTATTGTTGTAACTGTTACATCCTATCTCCTATCTATCAATCAATGAGGGACGTGGCTTATTTTAAAATTTGCCCCTTTCCCACCCAGAAAAGTTGGAAGCTATGCACAAACCCATCCATAACCTGGTTTAGAAGGACTGAAACTCAACCCCATCTGAGCACCACAGCTGGAATGTGGGGTTTGTACCATGGACACTAATTAAATGCTGTACACAGCACCCACATCACGCGACCTGCAACTAGATTAAAGTGGACCGAAATCCACGTTTTTAACTAGCATCCCCTAAATTGCTGCCTCCATGTAGAGTACCTTTTGCCAATTTTCACTGCCCCTACTTCACTCTAATCCCAGATAATGGCGCCTGTTTTAGCTGTGAAGCTCCGCCTCCTCCATTCATTGCCACTGTTGTGTGTGGCGATGATGTCATTGCCACACCAATGCAATGACTGATCACCTGCCATCTCACACCAAGGGACAGCAAATAAATCAGTGCTCAAGAACAATTTGAAAAGCAAAAATATCAATTTCTAGTTCTACACCCTAATAAGGGAGTATCAGCAGGGGCTTTGGCCAAATGTATTTTACAAGTTCAGTGGGTTTTGGCCTGCTTAAAATCAGAACCACAATCTGATCCGGATACCTAGTACTATAACTTGACCAAGCTTTTAGGTGAACCTACCTAATCCTGACCTAGAGCAGATCTCTTTAATTCTATATCTCTACGACCATGCACAAATGTGGTCACATGGCTGCCCTGTCCCTTGGTGCTCCCAGTGTTAGAGAGCCTGGCAAGTGACATACCTTTTGGGCTTACATATGCTGGGAGTGTTGAAGGACAAGGAGTGGTTGTGCGCCCACATTTAGAGCATGGTCGAGGGAAAGTAAAATGGAAGGAAGGGGCAAACTTAGGAACCCTGCTACAACATCTCCAGTGTGCTGCTGGAAATGGAGGAGAGGTGCATGGGACAGGCTTCAGGTGAGCCGATTGCTGCCTTATTATCGCCATTGCTTTAACTTGACTTACTTGATGCCTGATTCGCAAAATGGGAGAACAATCAAAATCCTTGCAGATTTGAACCTGGAGCTGAACCTCTCCTAAATATGTCAAGATCATGAATGAGCAGAACCAGAACGTGAACTGAAACCCCAATCACAGGGAGTTGTTGAGGACACCTGACCCTGAAGAAGTGACCGGTTGCCAACGTCACGGAACGCGTGAGTAGGCAGGGGGCGCTGCACTCTCTCCAACCATCTGGTAATATAAATTGACTGTACTTTACTCAGCTGCTTCATCCCCCTTTGGGTTCTTTTCCATTTATAGGTACACAAATTAAGAAATAGAGTATTAGGTATAGGCACAGACACTTTGATCTATTGGATTATGTGCATTCACTATGGAATCAGTTTATTGGATTTGATTTTGTGCACTTTAGTATGCTTTTTTTTTGCACATGCACATTGCACTTTGGGATGATTGTTTAGGGGGTGGGGGACGTATTATAATCAATGTATTCATTTTTGCGATAATATGTGATAGAATGGTGCAGCGCCCTATACATGACAGTGTCTCATGTATGTGTATATGTTTTTTAGGTATTTTTAAATGTGTCCTTTGTGTGTTGCTCAATTTAATAACAATTTATATAGGTGGTGTGGAAATTGTTTTTGTATGGTTGTGGGGATTGTGGGCTATCTCCACTCATGGTGTTTTTACAGGGAGTACATACAGTACAAGCTTTATGGAGATGTGTCCAAGGTGGGATTTTCAACCTGGGACCTTAGTGCTGCAGGATAAGACTGCTTATCCTGAACTTGAATTGTACATCATCATCTGCCATGTAAGTAAACCTAGACAAAAACTAGTAAATTAGGAAATTAATGCACACCCAAAGTACTCTAAAATCTAAAAAAACATTTATAGTGTGGTGCTGCTACCAGAATTGTGTGTCCCAAGGCACATTTATATATCAAATGATTAGTGTGCTACTCATTACTAATCAGTAAAGCTGGACCCCAACAACCTTTGTGAGAACCACAAACTAAAGCATAACGCTTGACCCTGTCCCCGAAATCCAGACCAGAAGTGTAGGGGAAACATACTGTACATAATCCATTCAAGCTGTGTCAGAAGTGGGCTTTTGCTGCAAATGTTGCTGCATACAACCTTAACTGAACTGGATTGACAGGTGGCTTTTTTTTCAACAAATTAACCATGAAACCAACCCCACAGCTATACCTAGGGGTGGATTAAGTGTGATCGAGGCCCCTGGGCACAAAATCTGGATACAGTATTTTTTTCCTTTAAAATTATAGTCCAGCCAAGTAACTGATTGGTGGTTGTCTGGCACCCGCCTACTTACTGGATCGTCAGATCGAGTCCCTTGTGCCACCCTTGTGCGGGTGCGTGCTGCTTGGGATCTTCTGCTTTGCCATTCTGGGTGGGGGGTAGTGTAGTCGCCCGGCTGGTTCCCTGCATTGAGCTACCAGCGGCTGTGCTTGGTGGCTTATGTGCAGTGACAGCTCTGCACCCATCACTGTAGTGTTGCTGACGGCAGTTTTGCTGCTCTAGACTCTCCATCCTGCCCTGTGGTGGCTTTGGCTGCAGGTTTGCAAAAACAAAAAAAGGCTTGCCCAGGTGCCGATAGCTTCGTTGCTGGCCCCGCATCCAGTCAGACCAAAGACTGAAAAGCCTCCTGGACCACACCATAATCCAAAGGTGGTGGACGCTCCCTTTGCAGGACAAGTGGTGCAGGCTCTGGGATGCACGCCCCTTGTGCCCCCCTCATAATCTGGCTCTGGCTATACTGTATCCAAACCGTATGTATCAGACTCAAAGTCAGAATCTTGACACTGAACCTCAAGTCTCCTCCCTTCCTAAAACCCGGACTGAAATGTGGAAAGAACCTTCAAGCTTTATGGAAATACGATCGTTATCGTTTACCCTGGACCCATTGGCCTCGATTCAATAAAGGTACAAAAAAATTCTCATGGTAGTAAAAAGTTCAATTCATGAGAAAAAAGCCTGATAATGTCACTGTTACTGAATCACTAGATAAAAAGACAATGAAAGTCAATGGCAGCTTTTACTACAGTGTAGAAAGGAGTAAACAGTTCTCTACTTTTCTTAGGAGTAAAAAGTGCCATTGACTTTCATTGTTTTCTTAGCTGGTGATTCAGCTACAGTGACATTCTCACGCTTTTTTCTCATGAATTAAATTTTTTACTAATTTTTTTTCTATCTTTATTGAATCCAGGCCATTGTCAGAAGGTTAAGCTTGCTACAACCTTATGCTGAACCTGGGCTTGGGTTTGAACTACACTGTACGACCCTTTTCATGAGAACCTCATCCTGAATCATAAAGCTTGATCCACCTAAAATTACTGAATTTGAACCTGATATTCAGAACCAAAACCCAACCTAAGTCTTTGTTCAGCCTACCTAAAACCCAAACCATAATATGGATAGAACCTTCAAATGCGTTCAAATTCCAAGATGACCCATTGACTGCAAGGTAAGCCTTTCAACAACCTTATGCTGGACCTGGTTTGAGCTGCACTGCACCTAGACCCTAACCACAGCCCTTTTCATGAGAACCTCAACCTGAATCATAAAGCTTGACCTACCTAAAAAGACTGAATTTGAACCTGATATTCGGAACCTAAACCCAACCTTAATCTTTGTTCAGCCTACCGTAAACCCAAACCATAATATAGAGAGAACCTACAAATGCATTTAAATTCCAAGAAGACTCATTGACTGCAAGGTAAGCCTTTCAGCAACCTTATGCTGAACCTGGTTTGAGCTACACTGTAACTAGATTCTACCCATATCCATTTTCATGAGAACCTCAACCTGAATCATAAAGCTTGATCCACCTAACAAGAGTCAAAATTAACCTAGACCTGATATTCAGAGCCACAGCCCAGCCTGCATCTTTGATCAACCTACCTAAAACCCAAAACATAATATGGAGATAATGTACAAATGCATTCAAGTTCCAAGACCCATGGACTTCAAGGTAAACCTTTCCCAGCATTATGCAGAACCTGGTTTGAGCTGCACTGTACCTAGACCCTACCCACAGCCCTTTTCATGAGAACCTCAACCTGAATTATAAAGCTTGACCTACCTAAAAAAGACTGAATTTGAACCTGATTTTCGAAACCAGAACCCAACCTAAATCTTTGTTCAGCCTACCTAAAACCCAAACCATAATATAGAGAGAACCTACAAATGCATTTGAATTCCAAGAAGACCCATTGACTGCAAGGTAAGCCTTTCAGAAACCTTATGCTGAATCTGGTTTGAGCTAAGCTGTAACTAGATTCTACCCACAGCCCTTTTCATGAGAACCTCAACCTGAATCATAAAGCTTGATCCACCTAACATGACTCAAAATTAACCTAGACCTGATATTCAGAGCCACAACCCAGCCTGAATCTTTGATCAACCTATCTAAAACCCAAACATAATAGGGAGATAATGTTCCAATGCGTTCAAGTTCCAAGACCCATCGACTTCAAGGTAAACCTTCCCCAGCCTTATACAGAACCTGGTTTGAGTCACCTAAAATGACTGAATGAATATGAACCTGATATTCGGAACCAGAACCCAACCTAAATTTTTGTTCAGCCTACCTAAAACCCAAGCCATAATATATAGAGAACCTACAAATGTGTTCAAATTCCGAGAAGACTCATTGACTGCAAGGTAAGCCTTTGAACAACCATATGCTAAACCTGGTTTGAGCTGCTCTGTACTTAGACCCAACCCACAGCCCTTTTCATGAGAACCTCAACCTGAATCATAAAGCTTGACCCACCTGAAATGACTCAAAATGACTTGAATCTTCATTCAACCTACCTAAAACCCAAAACATGAAGATAATATACAGATGCGTTCAAGTTCCAAGACCCATTGTCTTCAAGGTAAACCTTGGTCAGCCTTGTGCTGAACCTAGATTGGGTTGTACTGTAAACCCTTCCCACAGCCTTATTCATTAGAACACAAACCAAAATCACATTGTTCAACCCACCCTGAAATGTAGGTTTGTACGTACTCCATACAAGTGGTGTCAAAAGTGGGTTAAAACCATGTACCCATGTCCAACCTAATCCTGGTTTACATTTAAGCCCAGTTAGCCTAGAATCACAACCTGACCCTAAATCCCACTCATTTAACCTGACCCCCTCAGAAACCAAATTAAAAAGTGGACCTGGACCATTGCTGCACCATACTCTGTATTTATCAGTTCTGACTTATTGATCAAGGATGAATGTAATAATCCTTTTAGACAATGGAATTCCATCATCAACCTGGAAAATAAATTAACTCTTTCTGGTTTATCTTGATTAGAACATAAATATCCCTGACACCCCTATAATACAGGGGGAAGCATTAAAAAGCCATTGGATACATTGTAACTCCTTTAAGCTTGTACAGACAATGATGTCTGCAGACTGACAGCTCTGCTGCCTGGTAACTGTCTCTAAAGAGACTGCAGATAAATGAGAGAAAAGTAAGCACCTACCCCACTCATGGTTGCTTAGAGATGACAGTCCTCGGGTCTCTGCGCTCTTCTCCTTCAGACTGAAGCACTTGCAGGCAGAGCTGGTGTAATGTACTAAGCTTTTCTTTTTTTTTTCTCCTACCTCTTAAAAGGGGCTACCCTGGAGCATCAGCAGTTCACAAGCCAATAGGAAAGCTGGAGCTGAAAAGCAGCTCAGCATCAAGTGCATTTAATCCAAGTGCAGAAGGAGCCACCTAGCGGCCAAATGGGGAATAGCAGACTCTCGTTTGTCTTCCTTTTCCCTTCTTTTTGATGAATTTGCTGTATTTGGTCTGTTTCTTTTCTAAAGATAAGCTGACTAGTTCTCCAATCACTTTTTTACAGGTGAGCAGATAACTGACGATCATTCCCCACCATCGGTCATCTACATGTAATGGCCAAAAATATTTGGACAGCCAGAGGCATTTGTATCCATGTGATACAATACAAGAATCATACAAGCATCTTAGCTTGCTCCTCTTCATCCATCCTACTGATCATTCCCAATTAAACTGATTCATATTGTTTCTTCTTCCACTTACTACATCCTTATAGCGCTCACAGATTTATTTTATTGATTGATTTGTTTTCTTGATCAAAAATTATTTTTTCACTTTTTAGTTTCATCTTTTCAATCAATCAATCAATCAATCAACCAATCTTGGCAAATTTAACTAATGAAGTGATCATTTTAAATGTGTGTTATATCAACAATGTTCAGGCAGAAGTAAAAAAACACAATAAATACTCATTGGTTAATTAATCAGTTCAATCATCGTTGGCATGACAGCTTCCAAGGCAACTATTGCCGAGATCTGTTGTGAGAAGAAGCAGCAGGTCACAAGCAGGTGAGTGATTTATCATTTTAAAATTAGGTTTAAAGTCGGAAGTTTCGTCAAAAAGTGCACTCCCCCCCCCCCCCCCCGCCACCTAACCCTGGCGCTGAGGCAGGACGAGGGGGTTAGAAAGAAAAAGACCCCCGACTCTCCAGATCCAGGGCGCTGCCATCTTGCTTGAAAGCACAGAGATGCATCCCCTGGCTCCTTGCATGCTCCAAGTGAATGGATGGCAGGAGCCTGCGCGGACTGGGGAGATGCAGCTTTGTGCTTTCTCCGCGGTGACCGCACAGAGACTTGGCCCAAGGAGAAGGTAAGGGGTCTTCTCTTTCTAACCCCCCTGTCCAGCCTCAGCGCCAGATTAGGGTGGCAGGGCGTGGGGGTCTTTAACACCAGGGAGGGATAGTAGTTGGGGACATCTGTTTTTTACACTAATCCAAGGCTGAGCTTTAACACCTTTGCAGCCCTTTACAGCGCACATCCCCCATGACTCCTGTGCAGAGCTGTGGGTTGCAGAGCAGCACAGAATCTCTCTATATGATAGTGTATTAGGGGACCCAGTCAGAACTGGGCATGCCTGTGAAAGTGCCAGGTCCTCTGATGTCCTTGGGAGCCCACTAGGGGCCCATGGCTCCTGGCTGACCTCAGGACTAGAACATGATCAGTGTCATTAGAGAAGGTGTTGGCAGGAGATTGTGCACTGTATTCTTCCGGCATGCAGGAACAATGGCAGCAACATTAACACCTCTCTGATTCACTGTTGCTCTGGGAAAACCCTCCTCTGGGCTATTCCAGCTCTGGGCTATTCCAGCTCTGGGCCCATAACCTGTTGGCAGCAGATTGTACACTGCACTCTTTCAGTGCGCAGGAACCACCGCTGTTTATTCAGCAATAATCAGGAACATAAACGTGAACATCAGCAAAACATCTCAACATGCAGCAAATGAAACAGCTCCTTTCTGTTAGCAGGTTAAACAAACTATGTAATATTCACATAGTCACAGCGCTACGGAAGATGATGGCACTGTATAAATAAACAACAATAATAATAATAGCCTGCCTAAGAATTCCTGTCTTTTCTTTGAAACTAATTTTATCAATAGCATAACAAGCAGTCACATACAGGTTGTAGTTGTTGTATTAAAGCTATTCCAACAGAAGGTGGTGAGGGATGAAGGCAGTAGGCCATAGTGGTTGTGGACCCTTCAGCAGAAGACATAAGAGGTCCCAGCAGTGTCCACGTAGCTGAAGGTTGGCATGACTTGATGTGACAAACCGCAAGGGACCCCTGAGACTCTCTCGCCCAAGGGCCCTCATAAGCATGGACCTGGCCTTGGACCCAATACATGCTCTTTGTAAACGCTCCTTTCAGACAGTTTGGTCTGAGCATGCCCAGGTCACAACCCTATACCCCACAGCTTATAGTAAGTGTCTGTGCTGGGCACCCTTACTTCAGTTGACAGTTGACCCCACATCATGTCACAGAAATCGATATTGCAATACCCATGTAGGTATGCTGGGCATGCTCATGGAAGAGGTAAGATGATTGGGCGATCCAGGGGGCATGACATGGCTGGGCATCCCAATTTGGAATGCCTTAAATAATAGACTCAAGGGAAGTGCTGCTCCTCTTGTTTGTCTAATTACCTTTCTATAGTCCCCTGTCCCCTTTTTACTCTTTAATTCCTTATTTTCTGTTTCTCTAAATTTTTGTACAACTATGTATGTAGCCCTAAAGTGACATGTTTTATATGCTTTCTTGAAATCCACAGCTACAGGAAAGCCGGATATGCATCCGCCAGCAAAAATCGCATTGCGGGGGGGTTTCACACAGCAAGGCATCTGGGGTAGGATGATCAGGGGGCACACTAGTGACCGGGTCTGGAATCTTTTAGATCCTACGGTCCAGCTGCTGGGGTTTCACTCCACTTTAAGTAATTACATTCTCATGTTTAGTGAGCTTTTTCACTGACAGAATATTGCTTTTAAGACTGGGAACATATAACACACCCCTTACTTGGATCTTTTTGGCCTGCAATGGGGAAATGGAACCAAGGATTAAACCATTCCCCATACTTTCTGAAGTCATATAGTAACTATTAGCTAAGATAACTCTTTATAACTTGCTTTGATCAAGGTTAGAGAAAAGGCTTTTGTTGTTTGTCATATGGCTTGTGGCACCTTAGCCTATACACCATACATTCCTTACAACTGTACCTGTGTTTACATTAAACGCAGCTTTGATACATTCATCAGCCTTGATACATTCAGGAACATTGTCTTCCTCCCCAATAGACTTGACCCTTTGCTTAACTTTCTGCTTTTGAAGATGGCTCATTCTAGCTTTTCAAGCTCTCCATGTTTTCTTTAGGTGCCCTGGCTTTTTACACACAAAACATTTACAAGTTTCTATTAGATAGATCTTATTTTTAGAGAAATCCTGTGCCTATAATGCTGCCTCTGCTCTGGATTAATTGCTTTTGCTTAGAGTGTCTGCTTTGCCTGACTGTTTGCATTTAACATACTCTAGTGTGAGCTCATCATCTGTCCGGCATCTAGTGCAGTGACAAGTGTGTCATAACTTTTCTGGAAGACCACTTAGTAGAAATGCAGCAACATGAAAATCTTTAATTTCTTCCCCAAACCCTCTGAGGCATATGCTAGCCATCACTTAGCTTAGACTGATACCGTTTTCTCATGAGCTTATTGCACTCTCTGTAACTCATTCTACACCTCCTTTGTAGTTGCTCACTGGCATACTGGCATATATGCATATATGGGGTTTCACTCCACTTTAAAAGTAACTACATTCTCCTGTTTAGTGAGCTTTTTCACTGACAAAATATTGCTTTTAAGATTGAGAACATATAACACATCCCTTACTTGGATAATGGAACCATGGATTAAACCATTCCCCACACCTTCTGAAGTCATATAGTGACCATTAGCTAAGATAACTCTTTCTTACTTGCTTTCATCGAGGCTAGAGAAAAGGCTTTTGTTGTTTGTCATATGGCTTGTGGCACCTGAGTCTATACACCATACATTCCTAGCAGCTGTGCCTGTGTTTACATTAATCGCAGCCTTGATACATTCAGGAACATCAGCTTCCTCCACAGCAGACTTAACCCTTTGCTTAACTTTCTGCTTCTAAAGTGACAATGAATATACAGGTAATATATATATATATATATACAGACATGGTCGTAAATGTTGGCACCCTTGACATTTTTCAAGAAAATTGAGTATTTCTCACAGAAAAGGATTGCAGAAACACACGTTTCGCTATACACATGCTTATTCCCTTGGAACTAAATGAAAAAAGGGAGGAAAAAAATGGTCTGGACAAAATTATTGGCACACTTAACTTAAACTGGACCTTCACCATGATTTAATAAAAAGCCCAAACCCTTATAAAATGATTCCCCAGCATCTAAATTTAATATATTTTACGTTTTTAGTCACTTACTTATTATTCTTTCCCCCACTGGGCTGCAACTCTGTTCAGGACTTTAGGATACGGGTGCCGCCATCTTGACTCAGAGACACCACACTTACTGAGGAGAGGAGAGTGGGATAAAGTAACGGGGGGGGGTGCGGGTTATAGCTGTGCTTTGCTCAGAAAGAGCAGAGCTGGGGTCAGGAAAAGGTCAGCAATCCCAGAATGCAGAGCAGCACAGTCAGAAGACACTTCCTGTTTGTAGGCTGCCTGATGTTCCATGAGCTGCCATCTTGGATGTTTAAAGGTTCATAACATGCAGTAGATGCAGGTAGGATGATTTTTAATGTGAGCAATCTGTATGTACAGGGTGGGGGAAACATATGAGTTAGGCTCTTATTCAGGGTGAAGGTCCGCTTTAATATTTGGTTGCACACCCTTTGGAAAAAATAACTGAAATCCGTTTCTTCCCTATAACCATCAATAAGCTTCTTACACCTTCCTTTGCAAACTGTTCCGAATCGCTCTTATTGGAAGGGCGCCTTTTCCCAACAGTAATTTTAAGTTCTCTCCACGGGTGTACAATGGGATTTAGATATGGACTCATTGCTGGCCATTTCAGAACTCTCCAGCGCTTGGTTGCCATCCATTTCTGGGAGCTTTTTGATGTATGTTTCTTCTGGAAGACCCAAGATCTCGGACGCAAACCCAGCTTTGTGACACTGAGCAGTTCAGCGCCACCCAAAATCCGTTGGTAATCCTCAGATTTCATGATGCCTTGCACACATTCAGGGCACCCAGTGCCAGAGGCAGCAAGACAGCCCCAAAACATAATTGAACCTCACCCATATTTCACTGTAGGTACCGTGTTCCTTTCTTTGCAGTACTCATTCCGTTTTCGGAAAACACTAGAATGATGTGCTTTACCACCACTGATGCTCCCTGAGCCTGCAGAACAGCTTGAATGTCTTTGGAACTTGTTTGGGCTGTTTATCCTCCATCCGGACTATCCTGCGTTGACACTTTTCATCAATTTTTCTTTTCCGTCCACGCCCAGGGAGATAAAGTGCCACGGGTTGCAAACTTCTTGATAATTTTGCGCACTGTGGACATAGGCAAATCTAGATCCCGGGAGATGGACTTGTAACCTCGAGATTGTTGATATTTTCCCACAATTTTGGTTCCAAAGTCCTCAGTCAGTTGTCTTCTCCGGTTTATGTTGTCCATGCTTAGCGTGGCCACACACAGACGCACAATGCAAAGACTAAGGGGTTTATTCATCAAGGTCTAGCGCCAGGGGGAGGCCGATTCATTAATAGCGGCAGGTAGCGGCAGTTGAGCAACTGTAGCGGCATTTTCAGCGCGCCCGCTAGTAGTCGCTGTGCTTGGCCGCTGTTCGGTAGTTGATAGCGACTCAGTCGGTTTGCCGTAATGTTGAATATTGGGTGAGGAGTCGCTATTTGACAGGTTCCGCGCTGTATGGGAGCGCATGATAGCGACTGGCCCTAGCGACCGGCTCCCACCATATTCATTAAAAAATCACGCTCAAAAAATTCTCGCGCTGTGAAATGCTTGTTTAAACCCCAGAGCGCTGGCGGCGATGGGTTAAAAGTAGTTTTTTAACCCCCAAACCACCATATTTTCGGAAACCAAAAAAAAACAAGTTTTTAAAATAATTTAGTAATAGGAATACATTAATATCTGACCTGTAATATCAATTCTGTACAATTTTTTTTTATTTTTTTTCCCTTAAAAAAATTATCTAAAATGGCAGAAGTGGTCACAGAATTTTTCACATTTAAAAAAAACAATTAATTATGAATATTTAAAGATTGTTCCATTGAAATGCATTGGAGAGCGCCAGGTAGCGAGAGGTCATACCTGTGGCTGTTCAAGGTCGGACGCTGGCGCTGTGGGCTGAGGCTGGAATAATGATGAATGAGTGGCTATATGGCGCTATCTCAGTCGCTAAGCATGATCGGCTTGATAAATGTGTGATTGTGGTGGGGAGCCGGCGTTCTCGTGGCGGGGCCCGTCATTACCGGCCGCTCACCAGTCGCTACCTGACGCTATTCCTTCATAAATAAGTGCCTAAGGGGTTTATTCATCAAGGTCTAGCGCCAGGTAGTGCCTTGTAGCAGCAGGCAGCGTCTGGTGAATGCTGGGCGCTCTACGCAATACCACATTTATGACAGCGAATCTGGTGAGCGACTCAAACAGCGCCATGTAGCGTCCGATTCATCATTACAGGCGGCTCAGCGTATAGCGCCGGCACTCTAGCTTCCAGAGCGACAGGTAAGACCTGTAGCTACCATTCGCTCTCCCATGCATTTCAATGGACGTTCCTTCTAATCCCTTTCCTGATCCCATTTTTTTTATTATTTTTTTTTTTATTCTCAAATAATTGTGTGACCTCTCCTGGCCTAGAAAAAGTCTTTTTTTTGTTGTTTTTTTATGCAGAATTGTTATTACAGGTCTGGCACTAAAGTGTTAATGTCACAATGTTAAAACAATGTAATTCCATGTGTCTGTGTTCAAAAACAGACTTTAATAACACAGCGTCTGGCGCTCTATGCTATAGCGAACCATTTTTAAGCGCCGACGCTGTGTGAGTGTGATTTTTTGATGAATATGGTGTGAGTCGCTGAGTGCCAGACGCTCTGAGCAGTCGCTACCTTTTGCTCCCTGCAGCGTAATTCTGTTGTTACAGCGACCCTCATACATCTCATTTATCAATGCAGGCCAGGTTACTAGTGCAACTGAGGCGCTCAGTTACAGCGCCTGATACCCACTTACAGAGTCTACTAGCGGTCGCTCTAAGCGCCACTATACAGACGGCTCATCTGCCAATACCTAGAGTTAGTAATGAATCAGCCTCTAAGGGCCTTATTCATGAAGGGATAGCGTCAGGTAGTGCCTTGTAAACGACAGGTAGCGACAGGTGAACGCTGGACACGGCACGCAATTACACATTTATCAAGCGGATTCTGTTGAGCGACTGGGATAACGCCATGTAGCGTCCGATTCATCATAATCCGAGCCTCGGCGTACAGCGCCGGCGTTCAGCCTTGCACAGCACCTGGTATTACCTCTCGCTACTTGGTGCTCTCCCATACATTTCAATGGACGTTCTTTTACTTCTCTTTAAACAGGGTGTTTTTATTTTTTTTTTTTTTTTCTCAAATAATGTTGGGATCTCTCCTAGCCTGGAAAAGGCCATTTTTTCATATTTTTTTTTTATTTTTATATATTTATGCAGAATTGACATTACAGGTCTGGCATTAATGTGTTCATGTCACAATGTTATTACAATGTAATTGCATATGTTTTTGCATTGTTACTGGTGGATACATGATAAAAAAACAGCCTTTAATCACATAGCCTCCGGCGCTCTGGGCTACAGTGAAGCTTTCTTGAGCGCCGGCGGTGTGTGAGGCTGTTTTTTTTGATGAATATGTTGTGAGTCGGTCGCAATGACCAGTCGCTACCATTCGCACCCATACAACGCTGTACTGGTCATATAGCGTCTCCCCACAATGTATTCATCAATGCTGCACAGCGACTGAGGCGCTCTGACCTAGCGACCCACAGCCTAGCACAGAGACTACTAGCGGGCGCTCTGAAATGCCTGCTACAGACGCTCCTCTGTCGCTACCTGGCGTTAGTAATGAATCAGCCTGTAAGTGAACTTCTCTCTTTTTTAACTGCTTTCAGGTGTGATTTTTATATTGCCCACACCTGTTAGTTGCCCCAGGTGAGTTTTAAAGGAGCATCACATGCTTGAAACAATCTTATTTATCCACAATTTTGAAAGGGTGCCAATAATTTTGTCCAGCCCATTTTTGGAGTTTGGTGTGACATTGGCCTTGATTCAATAAAGGTAGAAAAAAATTCATCATGGTAGTAAAAGATTCAATTCATGAGAAAAAAGCCTGAGAATGTCACTGTTACTGAATCACTAGATAAAAAGACAATGAAAGTCAATGGCACTTTTTACTACCAAGGAAAAGTATAGAACTTTTTACACTGTAGTAAAAGCTGCCATTGACTTTCATTGCCTTTTTAGCTGGTGATTCAGTAACAGTGACATTCTCAGGCTTTTTTCTCATGAACAATTGCAAGTTGTGGTTGCCTGATGAGGCTCCCTCCAGATGCCCCTTTAGGTCCTAATCTTACTTCATACCTCCATAGGGCGTTGGTACATTATCATGCTCATTAATTGGTTTATCTGAATCCAGGTTAAAGTGGACCAACACCCACGGGTGATCGGCCCGGGAATCTATAAGATTCCCGGGCCGATCACCCCCCACCCCGCGGGACATCCGAGATCGGGATGTCCCGCGGGGTGAAACCCCCCCAAACACCCCAACTCACCTACCTTATCTTCGGCGGCGGCCGGCCGCCGCCGCCTCCCTCGCGCCCCTGTAGGCGTGCGCGCCTCCGCGCCGGCCGTCTGCGAATGGCCGGCGCGGGGGCGCGCGCGTTCAAAGTGACGGGAGGGAGGCGGCGGCGGCCGCCGCCGCTTAGACGTTCAAGATCTTCCCTTGTACGTCGGCGCTGGGAGCGGGGAGAGGTGAGTTTTTCGGGGGGTTAGGGGGGGTTTCACACAGCGGGGCACCCCGATCGGGGGTGCCCCACCAAAGTGGACCAAGACCCAGGATAGTCAAAATCCTGGGTGTTGGTCCACTTTAAGGCTACCCCTGGTATCTAGCATCGAGCATTTGATAATGACCACACTAGAGATGAGCGAACTTCTTGAAAGTTCGATTCGGGCGATTCGCCGAATTTCTCCAAGAAATTCGGGTTCGCCCGAATCGAACTTTCACGAATCGCTCATCTGAAAAAAAAAATGCCGGCATGGTGGGAGCAGGCAGGCCGGCTACGCCTGTCAGCTTCCGCCGCCCACTGGCAGCGTAGCCGGCCTGCCCGCTCCCACCATGCCGGCATTTTTTTTTTTTTTTATTTCAGGGAAAATTCGATCGGCACGAACCAAAAACCCCAAAAAATTCGGGTTTCTTGCCGAATCGAATTTTCCCTGAAATTCGGAGTGAATTCGGTTCGCTCATCCCTAGACCACACTGTTCTTGAGTTTTTTAAAAAAGATTTCTCTTTTTGCTTTAATTTCTCGGTATCATATTAAAAACAAAGACTTTGCATCATAAGTATTTCGTTAATGCATTCTTTTACAACATTTGACACAGTATATTCAAGAAGTAGGATTGCTTCACTGTAGACTGGGAGGCCGATTCATTAATAGCGCCAGGTAGCGACAGTTGAGCGACTGTAGCGGTATTTTCACAGCGCCCGCTAGTAGTTGCTGTGCTTGGCCATTGTTCGGTTGTTGATAGTGACTGAGTCGGTGTGCAGTAATGTTGAATTGAAATGGGTTGAGAAGTCGCTATTTGACAGGTTCCGCGCTGTATGGGAGCGCATGATAGCGACCGGTCAGAGCGACCGGCTCCCACCACATTCATCAAAAAATCACGCTCAAAAAATTATCGCGCTGTGAAATGCATGTTTAAACCCCAGAGCGCTGGCGGCGATGTGTTAAAAGTCGTTTTTTAACCCCCAAACAACCATATTTTTGGAAACCCAAAAAAAAAAAAAAATTATAAAGAATTTAGTAATATGAATACATTAATATCAGACCTGTAATATCAATTCTGCACATTTTTTTTTTTTTTTTACCTTAAAAAAATGAACTAACATGGCAGAAGTGGTCACAGAATTTTTCACATTTAAAAAAAAAAAAATAAAAAACATTAATATGAATTAATTATGAATATTTAAAGATTGTTCCATTGAAATGCATTGGAGAGCGCCAGGTAGCGAGAGGTCATACCTGTCGCTGTTCAAGGTCGGACGCTGGCGCTGTGGGCTGAGGCTGGAATAATGATGAATGAGTCGCTATATGGCGCTATCTCAGTCGCTAAGCAGGATTGGCTTGATAAATGTGTGATTGTGGTGGGGAGCCGGCGTTCTCGTGGCGGGGCCCGTCATTACCGGCCGCTCACCAGTCGCTACCTGTCGCTATCCCTTGTTAAATAAGGGCCTATGTATCAATGCAATACAAATGTTGTAAATGAATGCATTAATGAAATACTTATGATGCAAAGTCTTTGTTTTTAATATGGTACAGAGAAATTAAAGCAAAAAGATAAATCTTTTTTAAAAAACTCAAGAACAGTGTGGTCATTATCAAATGCTCGGTGCTAGATACCAGGGGTAGCCTTAACCTGGATTCAGATAGACTTTTTTCTCATGAATTGAATCTTTTACTACCATGAGAATTTTTTTCTACCTTTATTGAATCGAGGCCTTTATGTCCAATTTGCTTTTTCTCCTCCTTTTTTGGTTTAATTCCAATACACACAAGGGGATAAATGTGTGTATAGCAAAACATGTGTTTCTGCAATCCTTTTCTGTGAATAATTCTCTTGAATAATTTCAGGGGTGCCAACATTTACGGCCATGACTATATATATATATATATATATATATATATATATTACATATATATCAGGTGGCAGCCTTTGCTGTAAAGTGAACAGCTGCTTCAGCATTCTGGGATACGGCAGGATCTCTGCCTTCATTTCTAAATTGAGCCGTAGTCTTGGCACAATGAATTTTCTCGAGAACAGATCTGATGCGGATGGCTGCAGCTCCACTAAACCCTCCTCATCAAAGTCCGCTTGATAAGCCAGCAAGAGCACAGTCCTTTGAGGTTTTGCATTGTTTAAAAATGTTTTTTGTTATTCTGGAAACTATTCTTTTCCAATGCCATTCCTAGATCTACACCTCAGGATTCCCCATGACCAGGGGAGGACTGGCCAGAGAGAGCACAGGGAGAATTCCCAGTGGTTCAAACCTCAGGATACCCCATGACTAGGGGAGGACTGGCCAGAGAGAGCACAGGGAGAATTCCCAGTGGTTCAAACCTCAGGATACCCCATGACCAGGGGAGGACTGGCCAGAGAGAGCACAGGGAGAATTCCCAGTGGTTCAAACCTCAGGATACCCCATGACCAGGGGAGGACTGGCCAGAGAGAGCACAGGGAGAATTCCCAGTGGTTCAAACCTCGGGATACCCCATGACCAGGGGAGGACTGGCCAGAGAGAGCACAGGGAGAATTCCCAGTGGTTCACACCTCAGGATACCCCATGACTAGGGGAGGACTGGCCAGAGAGAGCACAGGGAGAATTCCCAGTGGTCCACACCTCGGGATACCCCATGACCAGGGGAGGACTGGCCAGAGAGAGCACAGGGAGAATTCCCAGTGGTCCACACCTCGGGATACCCCATGACCAGGGGAGGACTGGCCAGAGAGAGCACAGGGAGAATCCCCAGTGGTTCAAACCTCAGGATACCCCATGACCAGGGGAGGACTGGCCAGAGAGAGCACAGGGAGAATTCCCAGTGGTCCACACCTCAGGATACCCCATCACTAGGGGAGGACTGGCCAGAGAGAGCACAGGGAGAATTCCCAGTGGTCCACACCTCAGGATACCCTATGACTAGGGGAGGACTGGCCAGAGAGAGCACAGGGAGAATTCCCAGTGGTTCAAACCTCAGGATACACCATGACCAGGGGAGGACTGGCCAGAGAGAGCACAGGGAGAATTCCCAGTGGTTCACACCTCAGGATACCCCATGACCAGGGGAGGACTGTCCAGAGAGAGCACAAGGAGAATTCCCAGTGGTCCACACTGCTTTGGGCTTGTTTAGTCTGGCACCTAACCCAGACCACGGAGTTGATTCAGAGCCTGATGAGAAAATTAACTTATTTTTTAGGAGAGGAAATTGCCATTCACTTTCATTGTCTGCCTTGGCAATATAGTTCAAAGTAACCAGCTCACCCAGTACCAAACAGGAGCACGGACTTGGAGATCTCTTGGTGCAATCTCGAGAAAGGATTCAGCAGTAAAATGTCCAGCTTGTAAGTAAAGTAAAACGGGCAGGCTGATTCATCACTAACGCCAGGTAGCGACAGATGAGCGTCTGTAGCAGGCATTTTCAGAGCGCCCGCTAATAGTCACTGTGCTCGGCCGTGGGTTGCTAGTTCATAGCGACTCAGTCGCTGTGCTGCAATGATGAATACATTGTGAGGAGTCGCTATTTGACCAGTACAGCGCTGTATGGGAGTGCATGTTAGCGACTGGTCAGTGTGACCGACTCACGACATATTCATTAAAAAATCATCCTCACAAAACTCCGGCGTTCAAAAATGCTTCTCTGAAGCCCAGAGCGACGGAGGCTGTTTGAATCAAGTCTGTTTTTTAGAATGTATCCACCAGTAACAAAACACAAACATATGGAATTACATTGTTATTACATTGTTACAAGAACACATTAATGCCAGACCTGTAATGTCAATTCTGCATAAATATATAAAACATGATAAATATTTGAAAAAATGGCTTTTTCTAGGCCAGAAGAGGTCACAACATTATTTGAGTTTGTAAAAAAAAAAAAAAATAACAAAAACCCTGTTTAAAAAGAAATTAAAGAACGTCCATTGAAATGTATGGGAGAGTGACAGGTAGCGAGAGGTAAGACGTGGCGCTTTGCAAGGCTGAACGCCGGCGCTGTTCGCTGAGGCTGAGATAATGATGAATCGGATGCTACATGGCGTTATTCCAGATTCTGCTTGATAAATGTGTAATTGTGTGCCGTGTCCTGCGTTCACCTGTAGCTACCTGTCGCTATCTTTCATTTACAAGGCACTACCTGACGCTATCCCTTCATGAATAAGGGTCTTAGCTTTTAATCCAGAATTCTTTTAAAAATGAAAAGAAAAAGAAAAAACGTACCTGATACGCTAATGGCTGTACGCTGTGTGAAGTGAGGGGCCGGAGAGCGTGTGTGTGCGTCACCACGTCTCGGCCACCGATTGGTCAAAGAGTTTAGCCAATGAGAGACTCCATATTGACGAGCCTCTCATGGACCCGCATCTCATTGGTCAAAGATAGGCCAATGATATTCTTTTTCTTTTCATATAAATAACTGTGGTTTTCCTGAGCTGATATGTATGATTTAAGGGCTGCGCTCAGCCCGAAACGCGTTACAAGGTCCCTTTGGTGGAGCTTTTTCGTTGGTCTGTGTCATGCCCAAGGCCTGATTTTAGCTTGGTATAATATATATGTGTGTGTGTATATATGTATACAGACTGAGTGTCTGTGCATTCCAATTTAATTAAGAGGTCTGTTTGTGACCAGCAAACTGTGCTGTCTCTGCACCATCATAAAACTCCCCCCCTACATGCACACACAGTTTTATGGGGGAAGTTGGATGTCTTTGAAGCAGCAGGATGTCTCTCAGATAAGGGGACCTGGGAGAGGAATCCCTCCTCCTTTAGGAATTCCAGGGAGATGGGGGATGTCATGTAAACCGTTTCCCTCCAAAATTAGCTAAATAAATGTCAAGGGGACACATGCTTTTGAAACATAACCTAAGAAGGAACCTGGGACATAACATTGGTCCCAAGCAACGAGCAACCACGGGAAACTCCAACAAAAAGGACTGCGTAAGGACTTTATTTTTGAACTGTTATTTGCTGTATACTCTTTCTGTATTTTTGTATGTCATCTTATTATTGTAAATTACATCCAGCACTGTGATACCTTTTTATCAGATTAAATGTTTAATTAATCAGCTCTAGCCTTTGATCTCT
Source organism: Gastrophryne carolinensis (assembly GCA_027917425.1). Lineage (NCBI taxonomy): Eukaryota > Metazoa > Chordata > Amphibia > Anura > Microhylidae > Gastrophryne > Gastrophryne carolinensis. The sequence goes on from CM051236.1 coordinate 496,533,812, forward strand.
AAATATATGAGCTCACCTTCCTGAAGGAAGCTCTGGTGAAACACGTTTATTAGGGTTACGTGATGACTTGCTGGGACTAGTAGTGCATACCCAGGGGTCTGGTGGCGTTTAACCCTTGTACCATCACACTCTCTCTAGCGTATTGGCTGGACTGATAGAGTGTGATCGTGACAGTCTGGAAGATGCATGCTGGACATTAACTATTTTTCATATGTGAATTTATGCTCTTTTTAAAAAAATCCTGAATTAAAAGCTAAGTTTTAATTTACCTACAAGCTGGGAATTTTACTGCTGAATTGTCTACCTTGGGGCTGATTCAGAGCCAGGTGAAAAGTTACATCCGGTCGACAATGAAAGTGAATGACAATTTTCTCTCCTAAAACAGAAGTATGTTTTACCACAAGGCTTTGAAACGGCCCCCATATGCTGGAATTTACTCAAACCTCTACTAACACTATTCTTCAGTCCTTGGCACCAAAGTCTTCCCTAAACATTTTCCCCAAGACCGGATTATGATTGGAGCAATGGAGCACCTGCCCTGGGCCCAGCAGCTCAGAGGATCCCAAGCACAATTGTCACAATGGAATACACTTCACATGTTTTGCAATCAAATCATCATTGTTCAAATGGTCGAGCAGGGACATAAAGATTTTAGAAAGAGGTAGAAACAGGAGAGAAACAGACAAGAGAGAGAAAAACAGGAGAGAGGAACATGCTGAGCAGGCCCATCAACCAGCTTTTAGCCCTTCCCTCACCCAATTACTATGGGCCAGCCAATCCCGCCCTGTCCCACCCAGACCTGCCCCTAACTCATGAAGACCCACCCCAACCAATCAGGAAAGGGAAGCAGGCGTGACATAGGTGGGGATGGGCTGCAGTGGACTACAGCACCAAGGCGGACCCCACAGCCTGCTTTGAGGTGATGGGAAATTCTGCCACACAGCCTGCAATAAGTATATATAAGTAGATGGGGCTCTGTCACACAGTCTGCTATGGGGTGATGGGAGGCTCTGTCACACAGTCTGCTATGGAGTGATGGGGGATTCTGTCACACAGTCTGCTATGGGGTGATGGGAGGTTCTGTCACACAGTCTGCTATAGGGTGATGGGAGGTTCTGTCACACAGTCTGTATTGGAGTGATGAGGGGCTCTGTCACACAGTCTGCTATGGGGTGATGGGAGGTTCTGTCACACAGTCTGTATTGGAGTGATGAGGGGCTCTGTCACACAGTCTGCTATGGGGTGATGGGGGGCTCTGTCACACAGCATGTTATGGGGTGATGGGAGGCTCTGTCACACAGCAAGTTATGGGGTGATGGGAGGCTCTGTCACACAGCAAGTTATGGGGTGATGGGAGGCTCTGTCACACAGCAAGTTATGGGGTGATGGGAGGCTCTGTCACACAGCATGTTATGGGGTGATGGGAGGCTCTGTCACACAGCAAGTTATGGGGTGATGGGAGGCTCTGTCACACAGCATGTTATGGAGTGATGGGAGGCTCTGTCACACAGAATGTTATGGGGTGATGGGAGGCTCTGTCACACAGCAAGTTATGGGGTGATGGGAGGCTCTATCACACAACCTGTTATGGGGTGATGGGAGGCTCTGTCACACAGCAAGTTATGGGGTGATGGGAGGCTCTGTCACACAGCATGTTATGGGGTGATGGGAGGCTCTGTCACACAGCAAGTTATGGGGTGATGGGAGGCTCTGTCACACAGCATGTTATGGGGTGATGGGAGGCTCTGTCACACAACCTGTTATGGGGTGATGGGAGGCTCTGTCACATAGAATGTTATGGGGTGATGGGAGGCTCTGTCACACAGCAAGTTATGGGGTGATGGGAGGCTCTGTCACACAGCATGTTATGGGGTGATGGGAGGCTCTGTCACACAGCATGTTATGGGGTGATGGGAGCCTCTGTCACACAGCAAGTTATGGGGTGATGGGAGTCTCTGTCACACAGCATGTTATGGGGTGATGGGAGGCTCTGTCACACAGCATGTTATGGGATGATGGGAGGCTCTGTCACACAGCAAGTTATGGGGTGATGGGAGGCTCTGTCACACAGCAAGTTATGGGATGATGGGAGGCTCTGTCACACAGCATGTTATGGGGTGATGGGGGGCTCTGTCACACAGCAAGTTATGGGGTGATGTGAGGCTCTGCGACACAGCATGTTATGGAGTGATGGGAGGCTCTGTCACACAGCATGTTATGGGGTGATGGGGGGCTCTGTCACACAGCAAGTTATGGGGTGATGGGGGGCTCTGTCACACAGCATGTTATGGGGTGATGGGAGGCTCTGTCACACAGCATGTTATGGAGTGATAGGTGGCTCTGTCACACTGCAAGTTATGGGGTGATGGGAGGCTCTGTCACACAGCAAGTTATGGGGTGATGGGAGGCTCTGTCACACAGCATGTTATGGGGTGATGGGAGGCTCTGTCACACAGCATGTTATGGGGTGATGGGAGGCTCTGTCACACAGCAAGTTATGGGGTGATGGGAGGCTCTGTCACACAGCATGTTATGGGGTGATGGGAGGCTCTGTCACACAACCTGTTATGGGGTGATGTGAGGCTCTGTCACATAGAATGTTATGGGGTGATGGGAGGCTCTGTCACACAGCAAGTTATGGGGTGATGGGAGGCTCTGTCACACAGCATGTTATGGGGTGATGGGAGGCTCTGTCACACAGCATGTTATGGGGTGATGGGAGCCTCTGTCACACAGCAAGTTATGGGGTGATGGGAGTCTCTGTCACACAGCATGTTATGGGGTGATGGGAGGCTCTGTCACACAGCATGTTATGGGATGATGGGAGGCTCTGTCACACAGCAAGTTATGGGGTGATGGGAGGCTCTGTCACACAGCAAGTTATGGGATGATGGGAGGCTCTGTCACACAGCATGTTATGGGGTGATGGGGGGCTCTGTCACACAGCAAGTTATGGGGTGATGTGAGGCTCTGCGACACAGCATGTTATGGAGTGATGGGAGGCTCTGTCACACAGCATGTTATGGGGTGATGGGGGGCTCTGTCACACAGCAAGTTATGGGGTGATGGGGGGCTCTGTCACACAGCATGTTATGGGGTGATGGGAGGCTCTGTCACACAGCATGTTATGGAGTGATAGGTGGCTCTGTCACACTGCAAGTTATGGGGTGATGGGAGGCTCTGTCACACAGCAAGTTATGGGGTGATGGGACGCTCTGTCACACAGCATGTTATGGGGTGATGGGAGGCTCTGTCACACAGCATGTTATGGGGTGATGGGAGGCTCTGTCACACAGCATGTTATGGGGTGATGGGAGGCTCTGTCACACAGCATGTTATGGGATGATGGGAGGCTCTGTCACACAGCAAGTTATGGGGTGATGGGAGGCTCTGTCACACAGCAAGTTATGGGATGATGGGAGGCTCTGTCACACAGCATGTTATGGGGTGATGGGGGGCTCTGTCACACAGCAAGTTATGGGGTGATGTGAGGCTCTGCGACACAGCATGTTATGGAGTGATGGGAGGCTCTGTCACACAGCATGTTATGGGGTGATGGGGGGCTCTGTCACACAGCAAGTTATGGGGTGATGGGGGGCTCTGTCACACAGCATGTTATGGGGTGATGGGAGGCTCTGTCACACAGCATGTTATGGAGTGATAGGTGGCTCTGTCACACTGCAAGTTATGGGGTGATGGGAGGCTCTGTCACACAGCAAGTTATGGGGTGATGGGAGGCTCTGTCACACAGCATGTTATGGGGTGATGGGAGGCTCTGTCACACAGCATGTTATGGGGTGATGGGAGGCTCTGTCACACAGCAAGTTATGGGGTGATGGGAGGCTCTGTCACACAGCATGTTATGGGGTGATGGGAGGCTCTGTCACACAGCATGTTATGGGGTGATGGGGGGCTCTGTCACACAGCAAGTTATGGGGTGATGTGAGGCTCTGTCACACAGCATGTTATGGAGTGATGGGAGGCTCTGTCACACAGCATGTTATGGGGTGATGGGGGGCTCTGTCACACAGCAAGTTATGGGGTGATGGGGGGCTCTGTCACACAGCATGTTATGGGGTGATGGGAGGCTCTGTCACACAGCATGTTATGGAGTGATAGGTGGCTCTGTCACACTGCAAGTTATGGGGTGATGGGAGGCTCTGTCACACAGCAAGTTATGGGGTGATGGGACGCTCTGTCACACAGCATGTTATGGGGTGATGGGAGGCTCTGTCACACAGCATGTTATGGGGTGATGGGAGGCTCTGTCACACAGCATGTTATGGGGTGATGGGAGGCTCTGTCACACAGCAAGTTATGAGGTGATGGGAGGCTCTGTCACACAGCATGTTATGGGGTGATGGGAGGCTCTGTCACACAGCATGTTATGGGGTGATGGGAGGCTCTGTCACACAGCAAGTTATGGGGTGATGGGAGGCTCTGTCACACAGCATGTTATGGGGCGATGGGAGGCTCTGTCACACAGCATGTTATGGGGTGATGTGAGGCTCTGTCACACAGCCTGTTATCGGGTGATGGGAGGCTCTGTCACACAGCCTGTTATGGGGTGATGGGAGGCTCTGTCACACAAAATGTTATGGGGTGATGGGAGGCTCTGTCACACAGTATATTATGGGGTGATGGGAGGCTCTGTCACACAACAAGTTATGGGGTGATGGGAAGCTCTGTCACACAGCAAGTTATGGGGTGATGGGAGGCTCTGTCACACAGCATGCTATGGGGTGATGGGAGGCTCTGTCACACAGCAAGTTATGGGGTGATGGGAGGCTCTGTCACACAACCTGTTATGGGGTGATGGGAGGCTCTGTCACACAGAATGTTATGGGGTCATGAGGGATTCTGCCACACAGCATGTTATGGGGTGATGGCCCAATGTCAGCACAGTTGCTCCACAAGGCTGCTTACTTTTCCCCAGTACACTGTATACGCACGACTGCTACTCGACGGTGGAATCTAGATAACAACATAACCATCATTGGCATAAAAAAGATAGGGATCAAAGTGCCTACAGGAGAGAGGGTGAAACGCTCAGCCACTGGTGTACGGAGAACAATCTTGTCCTGAACACCCTTCAAACAGTGGAGATGGTATTTGATTTCAGGAAAGTTTTGTGAGTCCCCTCACCCATCTTAACATGATCCTATACCCAGCTGTCAACTTCTGTCCCCAGCCCAGTGCCCCAAAAGACCCTTTGTTTCTTTTTTTAGTAAAGCCTTTCCATGAACCTGCAGTTGAGCATATTGCTCCCTGACCAAGCAGTTACAGTACAAGCAGCTCAGCATTTAGGGTCAGCCTTATCAGCTTTAATAGCTGCAATAAATCTGAAAGCTCTCCAACCTAACTGCTGATATGCGACAGTTTAGCTTGTAACTGAATTAATTAGCATTTGGCTGCCATTCAACATCAGACTGCTTCCTGTTAGTATTTTAATCAATACTGGCCAAAGGCTTTAGTAGAAAAAATAAAGAAACAAAGGCTGTTTTGGGCCACTAGACTGGGAATAGAAGGTGATGACTAGTGTTGGGTGAACCCTCCAAGGTTCGGGTAAGTTCCGCCAAACTTTGAATAAAAGAGGGTTCGGGGTGATTCCGCCTCTGTGCCCCCCCCCCACTCCTCACCCACTCTGGGTGGAGGGGGGCATCTGTCAAGAGGCAGAATCGGGCCAGAAAAGAAAAATTGTGATGGTGGGTGTGGGGAGGGTGTGTAGAGTTTGGAGGTAGGAGGATATGGCCATCTCTCCCATGAGTGAGAACACTCCTTGTGCCAGCTGCCAGTGTTCTCAATCATGGGAGTGGCAGCCATCTTTCTGTGGCCCCAGCCGTAGCCAATTTGACAGCCAAAACTCCAACCGCCGACGAGGGATCAGATTGGGGGGCTCAGGGGAGATACAGCATTTCATGCTGCACACTCTGCATAAGTGAGCTGGGTCGATGGACTACTTACCAGCTTTTCCATGTACAGGCTGAACACTGAACTCAAATACAGACTTCTGACTGTAGACCATTTTTGGGTTTGGGAATCTGAACTCGCAAAGTTCGGTACAAATATGAACTTTGCGGTTTGGATTCGCCCATCTCTAGTGATAACTTAACCTTCTTTTCTGGGTATAGAATTACTTTAATACATGGGGAAGAATAAGAAGTTGCTATGATGGAGAAAACAACCTTCCTAGGTGTGACCATCTCCAAGAACCTCAAGTGGGAAAAAAATTCCTCCCTCACTCAAACAAGGCACAACAGTAAATGTTCTTTCGGCGCTATCACAAGAAGTCCTGCGACAATTTTCCAATTCCGTCGTCGAATCAATTTCATGCGCCTCAGTTGTAGTATGGGTCAACTGAACGTCAAGGCTGCAAAACTTCTCATACAGAGCATCATCAAACAAGCTGAAAGAATCATTGGCCTACCTAGGCTTGGACTGGTCCACAGAAAAAAAACTGGTGGGTCCCTGGTCCAAGGGGCACTCTTGAGGGCCTTCATCTCCATAACCTCAAGTATGTATATTATGTATAGCTTATTTGTGGCATCCCAAGTGCATGCATACAAACAACAAAGTCTGCCATAATGGTTCTGTGCATGGGCCCTGAAAGAAAGCCGGAAATACTTGGGAAGTTATTTAAGAAGGTCTAGCGCCAGGTAGCGCCTCGTAGCAGCAGGCAGCATCTGGTGAACGCCGGGCGCTGTACGCAAAACCAAATTTATGGAAGCGAATCTGGTGAGCACCTCTAACAGCGCCATGTAGCGTCAAATGTATTATTACAGGCGGCTCAGCGTATAGGCCGGCGCTCTAGCTACCAGAGCGCCAGGTATTACCTGCCGCTACCTGACGCTCTCCCATACATTTCAATGGACGTTCCTTTTCTTCTGTTTAAACAGGGTTTTTTGTTTTAATTTTTTTCTCTCTTAAATCATTGTGTGACCTTTCCTGGTTTAGAAAGAGTCATTTTTGAAAACGTTTTTGATTTTTTATATTTTTATGCAGAATTGTCATTACAGGTCTGGCAATAAAGTATTAATGTCACAATGTTACAACAATGTCATTCCATGTGTTTTCGTTTTGTTATTGGTGGATATTTGTTCAAAAACAGACTTTAATCACACAGCGTCTGGCGCTCTATGCTAGAGCGACCAGATCCAAAACGGTGACGCTCTGTGAGTCTGTTTTTTTGTTGAATATGGTGTGAGTCACTGAGAGTCGGACGCACTGAGCCGGTGCTACCTTTCCCTCGCTGCAGTGCTGTACTGGTGTTAGAGCGCCCAATATACATCTCATTCATCAATGCCGGCCAGGTTACTACAGCAACTGAGGCGCTCTGCTACAGCGCCCGATAGTTGATCACAGCGTATACTAGCGGTCGATCTAAGCGCCGCTATACAGACGCTCACTTGCTGATACCTGGTGCTAGTAATGAATCTAAATGTAAGGCAGAGTCCCTTCTACTGCCCCGGGCATCTCAGTCTGACACTGTCCCTACTTCTACCTTCGCTCCACACCCTCTACAGCAGGAGAGCCAGAAAACGCGCTTTTAATATCCTGCTTTCTTCCATCAAAGAGAAGATTCAGAGACCACTCACCAGACCTGTGCGATACAAGAACAGTTTGTTCCCAAATGCCATAAGCTACAGCAGTGGAACTTACTTATGTATCCCGTTCACAAGGCCTCCAACGTTTACCTGGAATAATGCAGAAGGCCTTCAAAATGTAAATTGCAGGAATATAAATTGGTAATTAGTAAGATATCTATAATAACGCATTATAATTTAGTAAATTTAAAGGAAAACACCCTTTTCATCAGCTTTTTGGTGTTCTGCCTTATTGTTTTCCTATTCTGGGATGTAAAATAAACATTTGTGTCCATATTGTGCCCCCAGACCTGTGATTTACTTATCAGTATGCTTCCATGTTTCCTATATTTACGTGTGTCTGTGATCCTAAGATGGGAATTCATTTTTGGGCTTTGAGTAAAAAGGTACTGACTACATATCCCAGAATCCTTCCACTGTAACAGCTGAGCACATTAGCAGCTTTGGCTTATTCAAGCAGAAATAAAGAGCCTTCCTAGCTGGGAAGGCTGCCAGTAACACTTTAGCTACTGGAATACAAGATTGTGATCTGAATATGTTGAATTACAGCAGAATGGGCTAAACCCATCACATGTGATTTAGCAAATCAGATGATTTGCAACCTAGAGCGAGGAAGTCTCTGATCTTGACTGTGCTAGCGTTCCATACGCCTTCAGCTGTCACTAACCCACCCACACTCCCAAATAATGGAGCCAACAAACATTTCTTCGGAATTGATGAAATTTTAATCGGCCACAGCCTCAACATAAAAAACAGTAACAAATAACAATGCACTCCCGTTCTCCCCGATCCAGGTCTGAGATTCAGCCATACCATAACTACCAACCAGAGGGGAGGGGAGGCGGCCGAAGGCTCAACTTCCTTCCGAATCTGAAAACAGAAGCCGATTCGTGAGCCCGGCCGCATCCCTCCTAGGCCTGGTAGTTCAACGGGGCTAACTGCCAAGATCCACCTTAACCCCTTTCATTTGTCCCTCCCCTTAAAATCAGTCACCTATTCTCCTGCCCCATTTCAGCCAAACAGCCGCTTCCTTGTAACCTACCCCCACTTTCCCTGCCATCTCAGACCCCAACCGAGCAGAGGAGACCGCCAAAGCTGTGATGAGTAAAATAATACAGTAAACAATGTATGTACAACAATCCCCCGATACATACGCATTGACACATATACCCAATAAATACCCCACAAATTATACATAACCAAAAACCAAATTTAAGTACCCTGTTAACTTAAACACATATCAATAAATATGCATTAATCTTCTTTCTCTACTCTTATCGTTTATTTATTTTTATTTTTTTTATTTTATAATTTTTTTTTTAATATATAACACAATACAACACCTATCCCAAACAAAACTGCCCCATACACCAACCAGCCTTCCGCTGCGACCAATCGACCATTCCATCACCCCCAATAAAAGTGGCGGGCGGGTGGGAAAGCACGTTCCAGCGAAGAGATCGGGGGCTAAAGAGGAAGAGAATTATTTATACAAAATTATTGTTATTATTCAGGGCCTGGGAACTAATTTACCGCCCAGTTTAACCCTCTCATCATCTAAATATCAAGCAACAAACATGTCTAGCTATGTGGAAAGACAGAGATTTGGTTGCATATATCTGCATTGTCTGCATTGCATGTCCCAATGTTGGGGACTCAAAATTAAGAGTAGGGACCACACTAAGCACAGAGTGACTTGTCGGGGCAGTGTGGCTTCCACATGTATCTGCAGATATATGCAACCAAATCTCTGTCTTTCCGCATAGCTAGACATGTTTGTTGCTTGCTAATTAGATGATGAGAGGGTAAACTGGGCAGTAAATTAGAGGCCGATTCATCAATAGCGCCAGGTAGCGACAGATGAGCGACTGAAGTATGGCGCTATGAGCGCCGCTAGCGTCAGCCGCGGGCGTTAGCGATTCGCTATAGCAGGCCTCCTCAGTCGCTACCTGGCGTTGTTGCGAACAACGCCTACATTGCTGAATATGATGTTGGCCCTCAGCTTTGTAGGCGCTGTCAGTCAGTGTGACCACGCTATTCTACACAGCGCCTGTTAGCTTTGCTGTGTCCTGGCCATCCAGTACCTTCTGAATAAAACACATTGCCACATTTGTTTTAAAATGTAAAAATTTTTTATTTTGTGTTGAAAAGGAAATTAAATTCTACCAGATCTTCGAATATAAATGGAAAATAAAACATAATTAAACACATAGCCACAATTTTTTTTTTTTTTTATTTGTTACATAAAAAGGAAATACAATTAAACCACCAATGAGAAAGAAAAGGAAAATAAAAACAGAACAGAGAAAGAAAAGGAAAATAAAAACAGAACAGAGAAAGAAAAGGAAAATAAAAACAGAACAGAGAAAGAAAAGGAAAATAGAAAAGGAAAATAAAAACAGAACAGAGAAAGAAAAGGAAAATAAAAACAGAACAGAGAAAGAAAAGGAAAATAAAAACAGAACAGAGAAAGAAAAGGAAAATAGAAAAGGAAAATAAAAACAGAACAGAGAAAGAAAAGGAAAATAAAAACAGAACAGAGAAAGAAAAGGAAAATAGAAAAGGAAAATAAAAACAGAACAGAGAAAGAAAAGGAAAATAAAAACAGAACAGAGAAAGAAAAGGAAAATAAAAACAGAACAGAGAAAGAAAAGGAAAATAAAAAAAGAACAGAGAAAGAAAAGGAAAATAAAAACAGAACAGAGAAAGAAAAGGAAAATAGAAAAGGAAAATAAAAACAGAACAGAGAAAGAAAAGGAAAATAGAAAAGGAAAATAAAAACAGAACAGAGAAAGAAAAGGAAAATAAAAACAGAACAGAGAAAGAAAAGGAAAATAGAAAAGGAAAATAAAAACAGAACAGAGAAAGAAAAGGAAAATAAAAACAGAACAGAGAAAGAAAAGGAAAATAGAAAAGGAAAATAAAAACAGAACAGAGAAAGAAAAGGAAAATAGAAAAGGAAAATAAAAACAGAACAGAGAAAAAAAAGGAAAATGAAAATAGGAATTAGAATGAAAAGGAAACTTACAACAGAATTAAACACATAGCCACATGTATATATCTAAATTTTTTTTTATTTTTACTCTAACCAAAAATTAATAATAAAACAGAAATTAAATAGAAAATGAAAAGTCCAGCAGAAATTCAAAAGAAAAGTAAAGTCCAGGAAAGGGTTGGAAAAGGAATTTAGGGATCATGGTGCATCTCTTTGTGCCTGAAAAAAGAAGAAAAGTGCAGTTAGTATATATCTTTATAGTTGTTTTGTGTTTTCTTTAAAAAAAATGCATAACTTGATAACCAACATTGGCGTCTTACACCCCCCCTTAGAGTGGTTTGGGTCATCTTACACCCCCCCTTAGAGTGGTTTGGGTCATCTTAAACCCCCCCTTAGAGTGGTTTTGGTCATCTTAAACCCCCCTTAGAGTGGTTTGGGTCATCTTACACCCCCCCTTAGAGTGGTTTGGGTCATCTTACACCCCCCCTTAGAGTGGTTTGGGTCATCTTAAACCCCCCTTAGAGTGGTTTGGGTCATCTTACACCCCCCCTTAGAGTGGTTTGGGTCATCTTACACCCCCCCTTAGAGTGGTTTGGGTCATCTTAAACCCCCCTTAGAGTGGTTTGGGTCATCTTACACCCCCCCTTAGAGTGGTTTGGGTCATCTTAAACCCCCCTTAGAGTGGTTTGGGTCATCTTACACCCCCCCTTAGAGTGGTTTGGGTCATCTTACACCCCCCCTTAGAGTGGTTTGGGTCATCTTACACCCCCCTTAGAGTGGTTTGGGTCATCTTAAACCCCCCTTAGAGTGGTTTGGGTCATCTTAAACCCCCCTTAGAGTGTTTTTGGTCATCTTAAACCCCCCTTAGAGTGGTTTGGGTCATCTTACACCCCCCCTTAGAGTGGTTTGGGTCATCTTAAACCCCCCTTAGAGTGGTTTGGGTCATCTTACACCCCCCCTTAGAGTGGTTTGGGTCATCTTACACCCCCCCTTAGAGTGGTTTGGGTCATCTTACACCCCCCCTTAGAGTGGTTTGGGTCATCTTAAACCCCCCTTAGAGTGGTTTGGGTCATCTTACACCCCCCCTTAGAGTGGTTTGGGTCATCTTAAACCCCCCTTAGAGTGGTTTGGGTCATCTTAAACCCCCCTTAGTGCGTTTGTTTGCTCTTTTGGATGGGAGGTCAAAGACATTTAAACAGTAGTGCAGTACTTGCATTAGAGTGAAGGGTAGTTAGCTTACCGCAAAATAAGAAGTGATCAGCCTTTCCCTTAGCTCATCGCCAGTCTGGGTGTCCTCACTTCTATCTGCGGGCAGGTTGGGGATTTCTGGCACCAGTGCTGTCTCCTCGGGGGCTTGGATTCGGTGGCATATACAGATATTGTGTAACACACAGCAGGCAAGGATGATTTTGGAAACCTTCTGTGGGCTGTAGAGCATCTCTCCTCCTGGCCGTGCCAAACAGAGAAAGCGTGCTTTCAGCAGGCCGATGGTTCTTTCCACAATGCTTCTGGTCTTGCGATGCGCTGCATTGTAGCGTTCATGGGCAGAGGTCCGTGGGTTCCTGACCGGAGTCATGACCCACGTTCTCTGCCCATATCCCTTGTCCGCTGTAGAAAAAACACAAGGAGAGAGACAGCAATTAGTACTAGTACATGTTTTTGGGTGGTAGTTTGGTTAAAATTGCCTTACTAGGCCACATATTAGCAAAATACATAGACATGGTTAATTTATTACCCAGTAGCCAGCCAGCTGGCATTTCGTTGTTATCAAACTTCCGGCACAGGACTGTCCGCTGCAAGACGTAAGAATCGTGGCATGAGCCGGGGAACCCCGATCTCACCGCCCGCAGCCTCATGTCTGGGTCACAGACCACCATGATATTAAATGAATGGAACTGCTTCCTGTTTCTGTAGGACAGCTCCTGTGCACGGGGAGGGCGGAAAGGGATATGTGTACCATCAACGCACCCTAGCACATTCGGGATCCCTCCCATCAGATAGAAAGCATGTTTTATTTTGGCAACCTCTTCCTCATCCTCAGGAAACTTGATGTAAATTGGGATTAAATCACAAATTGCCAGAACTACCTGGATTAGGATGCGGCTCATAGTAGCCTGGCTTATCCCGCTGAGGAGGGCTGAGGTTGCCTGGAAGGTCCCTCGTGCCAAAACATTAAGAGTGGCACACAGGCGTACTATGCCTGGAATGGAGTGAGTGCGTTTGGTGGATGGCTCGATTTTGGTCTTAATCTGATCATATAGGGACTGTAGTGCAGCACGATTCAGACGGAAGCGGCTCCTGATCTGCTCGTCACTTAAGTCCCATACTGAAAGGCGGATTGCAAAGGAGCGGGGTGCCCTAAGCCTCACAACACCCCGCTCCCTTTCCTCCTGCTCTTTCAGCATACACATACATCCATCCACCCAGACACCATACATCACCCTCTTATCCATCACACACACTAAAGATATATACAAAAACAAAAATAAACAAAAAAAAACACTAACACACAACACACACACAAACAATCACACTACACACACACCCGCTACAATGCAGCTCACCACAAAACCAGAACTATAGTGGTCCAAACCACCAGCCTGCTGAAAACCAGCTTTCTAAGTTAAGCACAACCAAGAGGGGAGTTGCTGCACAGCCCACAAAAGGCCCCAAAATCAAGCCTCACTTGCTGTATGCTACACAATATTTGCAGATGCCACCCAAACCAAGCTCCTAAAGAAACAGCACTGATGTCAGAAATCACCCAACAAGCCACAGAGAGTGAGGACAGAAACCAGACAGAGGCTCAAATGAGCTAAGGGAAGCGAGCACAGCACCACACCACAGCCTTTGCCACAGTGTAAGAATAGCAGAAGCTAGAACATTCCTTCCTTTTATACTTCATTTTCTAAAGTGACAGGTCCGCTTTGCCGCCTTTTGCGTCGCTCTGCTATTTCCGGGCGCCAATTAGCCGACCCAGGTGTGCGTAAAACAGAGTGCGCACGCGCACGCTAGTAGCGCTACTAGCGTACTTGAGCCGTAACTTGCGTGCATTAACGGACATGGGCCAAAAATCAGGTGGGGACCAATGAAAGTGAAGCTGTTGTTTTTTTAAATAGCCGTTAGGCTAAGCACATGTCACAAGGGTTGCAGATACATCAGTCCATTGTTGGATTTGGGTGTGTGTTGTTTGTTTAATGAGGTCTGTAATGAGTTAATTGGCTAACACACATGCTTCTGTCAGTGCAGTGGAGGTGTGCCTAGAAGGAACTGGGCTGTATGTGTGAATCAATTAAGTGGGCTGCTTTTGGATTGGCTGTTAGAGCACATAAAACCTGCCCAAGCCTAAGAGATTGCGATGCCATTCTGTAGTGTGCATGCGTGCTTGTGGGGTGTTGATTTGTGTGTGTGTGCAGCTACAGGATGGAGCCAAATACAGGACATCTGCCGGCCACAGCAGGCCCGAGTAGGAGTTTGGTGGGTGCTGTGCGCAGACCTCCCTTACGGAAAAGGGCACAGCCTGAAGGTGGGGCAGCACCCCAGGCTAAGCGCCCAGGTGCCAAGAGGGAGCCTGAATTTAATTTGGCTGAGAATAATCATCTTGTGCGCCTGACACTTGCGAAATGGGAGCTGATATTTGGCTCCCAAAGCAAGTCCATAGGCAAACAAGAAAGAAGCAAACTGTGGGATGCCATTGGTGTGGAGCTTAGTAGCACAGCTCAACACCCACGTAGTGGCCCATCCTGCAGGAAACGCTTCTACACTTTGCGAGGGGCCCTTATGAAAAAGATGAATCACGATCTTGATGTGGACAGTGGGTTCATCCAGGCTCCAAAGAGTACCTACAGGCCGTATGAGGAGATGCTGAAGGCCAAAATCCCACTGGCTCGGCTGCAGGGTGTGGATCCTGGGGATGACACCACCGGTTGGGCTGAAGGTACATATTTTCTGGCTTTTACAATAACCTAATGTTAATGTCTGTGATTAGCATTTTTACATTCTGACCAACTAACTGTAGGACCTGTGAAGTATTACATTATAGCTCAAACATTTGTAACTTTTCTGTCTGTTGCTTTATGCATAGGTGCACATGCTGCTGTCCGGGATGTGGCTCCGGACACCCAAGCTCCTGCCCTTCCAGCAACCTCAAGGCTACCCCAGTCTGCCATTGAAGGTATTTACCCATAATTTGTGTGCTGGTTTTTTTCTAAACAAATGGGTGTGGGAGCAGCTCAAACAATAAAGGTTTGCCCTGTTGACTATTAATATGTGCGTGCGCCCTAATTGCACGCCCACTGTAACACTCACAGCAAGTAACTAACAAGGCCCTAACATGTGTAGATATGTAGGATGCCAGAGATGTGTAGCCATATATCGGCATATCAATGTGTGAGCCACACTTGGCTTGATTAGTCAATATTAGTGAAAGAGCTGCTCACACACCTTAATGCATGTTGTATTTTGCTACGCACATTAGCTATGGCTCAATGTTGGTTTTATTTTGGCCTAGCTCCCATGCCCTTGGCCCCAGCATCTCCTCCGGATCCCACCTACTCTTTGGATGTCGGTAAGTGCATGTGTTCACCTTGCTTGATCCACTTTGACTCAAGTGCATGTGTCTCATTTGTCTTTTTTCTTGGTAGGCCAAGTGACTGGTTCATCTTTGGACCCCACTTCCGATGTTGCCGGTCAACAGGACCCTGTTGGTGTGTAGAGCAATACATAATGTATCCTTTCTGCTGTTTAGGTTACACTGGTTCAATTTGGTTAGTCTACTAAGCTACATGTTTGCTTGGTAAACTTGAAGATGCCTCTTGGGAGTGCTGGTTGCCTCCCCAGGGTCAGTCTCTTAGTTATTTGAGTGATAGCAATGTATATTTGCGGACATATTTTTAGCCAAACATTCCCTGTAGTAGTTTGCTGATTATTTAGAGACATTTTTTTTTTTTTTTAGTTGACCCGAATATCGGAAGTGGCTGTCCAGAAAGGGCCCCTCAAGTTCCAGCTGCCAGAGATGAGGGTAAGTGGTTTTGCCTTGCTCTAGTCTGTATTTTGGCTCTAATGTTGTGCCACTTGCTTCTGGCAACTTGTGTGTCCACATGTATTTTCAAGGTCCAAGCTCGAGTGAGGACCCCACTCCAGACATCTGGGATATTGGTGGTATGTTTAATTTAAGCAATGTTTATGATGAGATTTGCAGAAATTAGTGCGTCTTAGTCCTGTAACATACATGTTAACAATCTGAGTTTAACCGAGACCTTTGGTCTAGTGTGTATTTTTAAACTTTTTAGAGGTATGGCCTCGATAGCCTAACCAGGTTACATTAGAGTTTGGCCCACAGACCTACTAACCTGATTTTCCTGTTTAGCATATGCCAACTTGCCCGACATCTCGGATGTTGAATTGCGACTCTCTGGCAGCGATACCTCGAGCCTACCTGGGCCGGAGGACACGCAGGTAACATGGCTGATGTAGACGACCTCGAAACCCATTGGCATATTCGTGGGTAGTGGAAGAAGCAACATGTAACATTTCCTTTCATTGTTGTTTTGGCAGGAGGCGGAACCAGAACCCCAAGCTGGGACCTCTTCCCAAGTCCCATGTGGCCAAGCTTCAGAGGCTCAGACAAGGGTAAGTTGTCTAGTGAGTGTTTATGTTAACTTTTGGGAGGGGCATAACTGCATTTGTTCCGTTTGACTAAAATGTGGTTTACTATTTGTTTAGCCTCCAACCACAGCAAGAGGAGGTGTGGCACCAACCAGTGCCGATTTCTACCAACTAGGGGTCCGGATGCTGGAGGACTACAGTCGCCAACAGCCGCGTGATGGAACTAATGAGCGCATTGCGGCGTTGGAAAATCAGGTGCTGATGTGTCAGCAACAAAATGAGGGCCTGCAGCGCCAGGTGGACCAGTTACGGCAAAACCTACAACAGAACCAGGACCTTGGTCGCCTTGCAAATGTTATCGAGCAATCTGTACAGCGCCAGGAAGAAGCAATACAGCGCCAGGCAGAAGCAATACAGCGGCAGGACCAAACTTTGTTGTTGCTACAACAGCTCATACAACAGCAGTCTATATTTTTTACTGCACTGTTGTCCCCCAACACCGCCCCTAGCAATGACTCCCAACCTCCCCGGCCACCCAGCCAAGAATATTAATTTGTAAACCTTTTTCTTATTATTTATGTAAATATATTTTTGAAAACCACCTCTAATTTGTGTTTATCCATACATGTGAAAGCTAAATACACAGTCATGGCTGATTTGCTCAATCATCTCTAATATTATGCCACCATTTATGTGCCACATTAGTTAACATTGCTTACTATGGTGTAAACATGTACTGGCTCAAAATGGCTGCCTAATTTTAGACATAATGGTTTTTTGGAATCTAAACCTATGCTGGTCAAGGAACAACACAGTTATTGGTAAATATAAATGTATTTCTACAAATTGGGCCAACACGGCCAACATAGGCCAACAAAGCCACTAAAACATGGCCAGGGCAGCCATCCCCCCCACCCTAACGTCTCCGACGCCTCTTCATGGCCAGCAGCATCCCTTTCATCTGTCGGAAGGCCCGCCACAGTCTGCGATGCTGGCGTATACAAGCTGTAGAGATGTGATTAAAAATAATATATTAGAATTTGATTGGGAACTCAACATACACAGATGTAGCAATGTAATGTCAGTGTTTCAAACTTGCTAACACTCACATTAACATTGGTGAACAATGTGCCCCTAACATTTTACATTAAAGTTTTAATATTGGCTTGAAAACATGTTAGGACCACATACCTTTACTCTTAAAGTGGACCAACACCCACAATATAGTTTATCATGGGTTTTGGCCCACTTTGTTGTTGCTCACAGATCTGTTTTTCCCCTGATGTGTGTATACACACAGTAATCCATAGCCACTCACCTCTCCATGCTCCAACGTGCTTGGCACAAAAAACGCACGCTAACGTCTATGCAGGGAACAGGAATGTACACTCCTCTTCCACCCCCTCTTCACGCATGTCACTCTCTGGCTGCTCATGGGGACCCGGCGGCCATTCACAGAGGCCCAGGGGGGAAAAATGCACGTCTGGAGTGTTGCGCTGGAGCCAGCGGAAGATAAGTTCCGATAATTAGGGGTTTGCTTGGGGGGTTGGACCCGCGGTACCTGCACTTATCGTATGTTCCGCGGGGTGTTAGTTGTTAGTTGTTGGCAAATTAAATGTTTAATGCACATTAAACACCCTTGGTGTTGGGCCAGGTTAACTCTTGCAAATGTAATAATGTTTATGGCCAAGTAAGGACATTTATGTCTTTAGTCCAAGCCAAACATCAGTGCCTAAGGATGATGGAAGTTTGCCCTATAATGTTATGGGTAAACACCTAATCAGCCCCATTTGGTTGTCTATACGCCACAAATAGTCCGTATGTGTCCGTAACAAGAATGTGAGGCAACTATCAAGGATGGTGACTGGCATGTTGGATTATTGACCAAACACATTTAACCTAGATGTGTGTGATATTCACACATTGGTAAATTACAAATTTCTACAAATGTAACTAGAAGAGAAATGTTTACAAAGTATTTACCCATATTAATTTGGATGTACTCACCATCGCAGCTGTGGCGGTGGCCCATGCTGCTGGCCGTCCCTGGAGCTGGTGTGGGGAGGAGGAATTCTGCCTCTGTCTGCGTAGTGACATCTGTCCATAAAAAAACAAAATACAAAACAACATTTAGTGGAGCTATGACACCCGAAGTTTGGACATCAATCTGGTTATTGAGTCTTACCTCCAAAAACAAACACTTCTTTACATACATGTTAAACGATATTTGCTATATTCCTGGCCCATTAGTTAATGTGAAGTGTTTATGGTTGCCACATGTATCCATTATGAAAATCTGGCACTAACCTTTACATTGCACTGTAAATGACTCATTACCAATTTAATGGATAATGTTACCAGTGTGCAACATGTGTTTGCCCTAACTACTTCACGTAAATTAACTATTGCTAGCACACATCATGGTGTGGCCAGAAACATAGGGTTGGTTTCCAGTTGGCTAGCACTGTAGTGTGGTTTGTGATGTTAATGTACATTAGCAAACCAGCTGAGACAATGGACCAGGAAACGTGTATGTTAAAAGTGGTCCAAGACCCAGGATTGTGAATATTCAGTGTATTAGTCTACTTTGGCAGAGCAACACAATTTTAGTCCGCCACCGCCCCTGCCTTCCGCACATCACTCCGCCAGTGTGTGCGCACGCGCATGCCAGTATGAAACAGAGCGCAGGCGCACACACATCTCGAGTGCCACACAGGAGGCAGGGACAATGGCTTCTGCCACCCCCAAAGAGGGAAGTAGTTTGTGGTGTTTGGTTGGGGGGGGGCCCTGGGTGAGGGATGTGATTTGGCAGGGAAGGCGCCATAATCCAAGCAATATCATCAATGTTTGTGGGTCCACTTTAAGGAATGACATAAATTCCAAAATGAACTAGCTTAAAACATACACTTACCACGACTATGCCCGAGGAGGATTTGACGCCAAAAATCCATGGAGGTGCCGCCTATATGATGCCCTGCAAATTACAGAGGAATTGCAAGGGCTAAGCACAAATGGTCAGATGAAACCTGTCACAGACTAACAATTAAAACATGTAAACTCACCAGGGGATGAAGCGCCACTTGAAGCCCAGGGAGGGCTCTGAGGAGGAGGCGGGGAGCCTCGGCTCCTCACACTCTGCTCAGAAGATCCACCAGGCAAAGGGCCACCCTCCTCCCTCTCACTCCCTGCTTGAGAGTGGCCCCTTGCCTGGTGAGAGTCCTCAGACTCAGAGTGTGAGGAGCTGAGGCTTGATCCAGCCTGCCCCCCAGCAGCACACTCCTCTGGGGCGTCATCCCCTTCCTCCCCTGGGTCCTCTAAATAGGACCCGCGGGAGGGACCCTCCCCCGATGACTCCCCCGAGTCCGCCTGCCTGGTTCGGGGGAGGAATCCCTTCCCACGTTTCCCCAGGGGAGGACGCTTATCTGTGTGGAGGGGGTGAAAGCAAATAATTAATATAAAGAGCAAAAAAGGACACAGCTTAGCAGATGATTCTGCACAAAGGCAAAAAAGAACATAAGCTTTAACTTACCTGATGCGTAGGCATCATATAGGCGGTACACGCCTTCTGGGTCCCGGCGCTTAAAATCAGACCATTTTTGTTGAATCGCCCGGATGGTCAGGTCGGTCTGGAAGCGCCGGGACACAGTGGCCTTCACCTCCATGGCAAGGCGTTTTTTCGCTCCTCGGGCATAGTCGTATTCGGCCAGGCAGAAGTCCTAGGAAAAAAAAAAAAAATAAAAAAAAAAAAAATAAATACATGACCTCAGAACAATGTCATAAACAGTTATACAGAGACAAGATCAAAGTGGACCCACACCCAGGATTTACATTATTCTGGGTTTGGGTGCACTTTTGTGGGCCACAACTATTGTGGGTGGGCCACTGTCTGCAACCCCCTTTGAAGGGCCCAAATACACCGCTGAGGACACTCCCACGTCACTCCGCAAGCCAAACACAGCGCTCCACGCCGGTGTGGTATGCGCATCCAAGGGCCTTGGGAGGTGCATACCAGCTCAGCTGTGTCTGCACGGCAAAGTACGCATGTGGCGTTTGACTCTAACAGGGAGTGCGCCTGCACACCAAATGAAAATATGTATGGCGCAGGGGTACACCCTGCTAGAGGTAAGCGCAATAGGCATCCGCAACTCACGCATGCACAGATGGGACGGGGCAGAGGTAATTTTTAGGGCCCTCCAGGGGGGGGGGGGGGCCATCCAAGCAGGACATCCACAATGGGGATGCCCCATGTGGAGTGTTAAATTTTGGCCTAAAAACAATAAAAATTCTGCCCCTATCCCCCCTGTGTGTTTATCAATTTTTAAGCTAAAAATACATAACTAAAATACTCACTTTCACAACCTGGCCATTTACACGGCTATCCACCCGGGTGCGCCTTTGTTTCTTGGGCCCAGGAGGGGAATGGGTGGGAGGGGTGGTATTTGGGGAAGGTGAGGTAGGTGGGGGATGTGGGGGAGGGGTGGTGGGTCCGGAATCTGAGGAGGAGCTGGGGAGGCGCATTACTCGCCGTTTGGGAGCCATATTGGAAACGCTAAGGAGGAAACAGGAACCGGAAATGACGCTAGCGACATGAGACAAATAAAAAACAAAACATAACAAAAATACGCACCGCGCCCCAGCAACAAGCTATTCTCAGCTATGTGCAAGCTAAGTGGCGGAAAAACTAAAATGACGCTTGAAAACAAGCTAGTGGCATAAGCGCAAGACAGTTTTACCTTAAGGTGGCGTTGAAACGCAAAGGAGGATCCAGGAACCGGATATGACGCAAGCAACTGTGCTGCAAAACTAAAAAAAAAAACATGCGTGCAGCAGGGACAAGCTAATATCAGCTATGTGCAAGCTAAGTGGCGGAAAAACATTAAAATGACGCTGAAAAACAAGCTATTGGCATAAGCGCAAGACAGTTTTACCTTAAGGTGGCGTTGAAACGCAAAGGAGGATCCCGGAACCGGATATGACGCAAGCAACTGTGCTTCAAAATTCAAAAAAAAAAATGCGCGCAGCAGGGACAAGCTAATATCAGCTATGTGCAAGCTAAGTGGCGGAAAAACATTAAAATGACGCTGCAAAACAAGCTAGGGGCAAAGGCGCAACGAATTATTAGCTTGATTTAGCTGGGGATTCTACATACTGTAATGCATAGGTCCTTCTAAAGCATACACCGTTGTGCTTAAATATACAGAGCTTATTGCTTCACAAAGTCATCACACAATCTAACTAGACAACTACCTGAAAATGTGGCACACATGAGAATGCATAACGGGTTGTTATGAGCTGGTACGACTGAATGTTAATCCTGCAATATGGGGCCAGGCACGCTCACAACTACAGTGTATTCATTAACAACGACTGGGGTCGCGGGAAGTGAATTCCTTGCAAATGGCAGAAGGGCACATGTATGAACAGCACAGCGCCGCACAACGCAGCGCACCGAGGCACAGCGACGCTCGCGCCGCCACATAGCGAATTAAAACAGCGACTGCACAAACACTGACCAACACAGATTCATCAAGGACAGGGCTGCCGAATAGCTTGGGCGCTGACAATTTCTAAGAGCGAACGTGACCGCCCAACCTGACAGGCTACAAAATAGCTTGACAAGCCCCGTTTGTGTGGAAAACCAGCGATTTTGAGGCCAATGAGTTTGGGTGGAGGAGATGCAATTCCCATGTCACTCACAACATTACATTGTGAAAAATAAAAAAAAACAAAAAAAAGATAAATAACCAGCTAGATTCATAAAACATATCAATATAAACATGTGTTGAATTTTGTCCCAAACCAAAAAACCCCAAAACCACTAAAAACAATCATTGCAGCGTCTGCCATTGAAATGTATGGGAGAGCGGCAGGTAGCGCCAGGTAATACGTGTCGCTGTGAAGGAATTTGCAGCGGCGCTGTTCGGTCCAGCCGGCTTCATGATGAATGCCGCGCTAGCCGTCGCTCTCGCCGGCGCTAGCCTCATTTTGCTTGATAAATGCGTCATTGTGACCGCCGCCGGGCGTACTTGAGTCGGTAGTCGCCGTTAGCTGCCGCTACCTGGCGCTCGTCAGACACTACCTGGCGCTATCGCTTGATGAATAAGGGCCTTAGTTCCCAGGCCCTGAATAATAATAATAATAATTTTGTATAAATAATAGTGATTGAGCTGCTCCCACCCCCTTTACTCACCTGGAATATGCCGTCCAGTTCTGGGCACCCATTCATAGAAAGGACGCTCTGAAAAAAGGAAGGAACACTATCCCCTCGATTCAAAGAGCAAAAGTTAATTGATTTCGGATCGAGAATCGTAAGTTTGGGTGGGTGTTAGTCATTTTTTCCAGTTTTTTTGGCCATTTCCGACTCGCACGAGCCTACGTACGAATGCGTATATGCTCTTACGATCATCGGAAGTTCGTTCCTAAATTTTAGGATCAAAACGTAAAACTTAGGATCAAATCCTAAAACTTAGGATCAAAACGTAAAACTTAGGATAATCAGATGTGTTTAGGTGTGATTCAGAGAACAGTTTTCAAACCTCTAAATACGTTTTAAAAGAAAGCCACTGGCGACACCTTTTAGCAGCCGGATTGCTGTTCTTGAACAGGTTTTTTGGCTATGTGGAGGAGTCTGCGCGTCTTGAGCTCCAATGAACTGCATGTATCAGCATGGCCGAGGCCATAAATTGTATGGCAATGCATACCTGATTCATGTATGCCTTATAAAAGCATTTTAATGTGGACCTTAATTAGTCCTTTGCATGTAAACCTTTATTTTGCAATACATCCATATCTTTGCGTTATTTAAAGAAACTTATGTCCTTTGTTATTTATTTTTAAATTGATGTACTAGAATAATATTTTTAATTTGAATTTATTGGTGTAGTTGTTTACCTTTGCTTTGTTTAATTATTTTAGCTCATCTTTGGTCAGATGCATCACACTTACTGAGGAGAGGAGAGCGGGATAAAGTGCAGGATGTGGGTTACTGTTGTATTTTGCACAGACACAGCAGAGCTGGGGGCACGGAAAGGTCAGAAATCAAAGAATGCAGAGCAACACAGTCACAAGGCCCTTTCTGTTTGCAGGCTGCCCGATAATACCTGACCCGCCATCTTGGCTGTTTCTAGGCTCATAACATGCAGAAGTTGCTGGGTGTTTTTTAATTTTTGAGAGCAATCTGTATGTAGAGGGTGTGGGTAACCACACAAAAAATTAAAAGTTGTACCATTTGAAGCCAAAATATTAAAATTAAATCCACAAGTAAAAAATGCAAGTTAACTAAAAATTAAACAAAGTAAGATTTACTTATGCAAATGCATTCATTAATGGTTGGTTACTACAAAATGAATGAAATAAAGAAAAATAAAAGCCCAAATATTTAGAATGCACTTTAATGAGGTAAGTTTGTAGTGCGCAGCCGCAAGATCAGAAGGATTTACGTCCAGACAAAAAAGGAAAAAGGGCAAAACCAATGTTGCAACCTGAGAAATGAAACGGAAAATTCAGGATGGAAACTGACATAGGTCTGAATCCCGAACTGCCATACGAATGGACGGACATTTTAGGATAGAAACGTATTAGCTTATAGAATCACTCGCAAGTTCATACGAGCGCACGAGCGGACGGGAAAAATAGGATGATCGGCACCAAAATCAAAGCTGTAACATGTTTCTTTGAATCGACCCATATTTCTTGTAAAATCCTCTCTAAAGACAAATGGGCACTCCCATCGACTGGAAAAAAAAAATTCATTCTTTACCATAAGAACTATAAATCTATGGAATAGCCTCCCACAGAAGCTTGTTACAGCATCAACTTCTGACAGCTTTAAAAAAGGATTAGATGCTTATTTAGAAGAAAATAACATTAACAGTTACCATTAGCTGTTATCAGTAAAAAAACAAAAAATAAAATAAATAACTCCTTCTACCCCAACACCCTTGGTTGAACTTGATGGACATTTATCTTATTTCAACCGTATTAACTATGTAACTATGTAAATAAAAAAAAAGTCAAAAGAGAATAGAGCTCAAAACCATTTACCATGGCCGTTGGAGGTTGGGAGTGGAAAGTTATGGGGGCGATCCAGCTATATAATAGGTTGTATACAGACCCCCCTCCCCCGCCCCGCATCTTCTGCCTATTCATCATGGCTCCTGCAGTCTGGGATGTTCTTTGGTAGCGAGCAGTTAGAAAGTCAGAAGATTTTGCGTTTTTCAAGGTCAGTGGCGTTGAGTTGCTGGTTCTCTAAAATATTTAAGCGGAGATGGATTTAAAGTTTCACCGTCTGAAATGTTAATGTAGTTATAAACTTTCATGTAGATGGTATTACTGATACTCAAGCTGCCGGCTCCTCTGGCGGGTGCTGCTGCTGCTGCTATGACACGGCCTCTTAGTGCAAATTGTCATTAATAATATAGATGCTCTTCTGCTCCTCCTCATCTGGATTTTTTGGGGGGGATTTAACTGGGGCAGTAAAAAATAACTGGTGCCCAGACAATATCCACATGCAAACATATTTTGTTATTTCTGTTTTTCTATTGTTCCTCAGCCATCAGTCTATACATCATTAAATGTAATGGTTGGGACAGTAAGGGTGGAATGGGTGGGGAAGAATAGGGTGGATGGGGGGAGAGTATGGGGGAATGGGGAGAGTATAGGGGGAGTTGATGGGAGAGTATGGGGGTGGATGGGGGGAATGAGGGGGAGAGTATGGGTATGGGAGGGAGAGAATGGGAGGATGGGGGGTAGGTATGGGGCAATGGATGGGAGTGTATGGGGGGAATGGTTGGAACAGTGGGGGGGATGGGTGGTACAGTACGGGGAGCAATTGGTGGGACAGTACAGGGGAGGGAAATGATTGGGATAGTACAGGGAAAATTGGGTGGGACAGTAGGGGGGGATGGGTGGAACAGTAGGGGGATGGATGGGAGGGTATTGGCGGGACAGTGTGGGAGGGAATGGGTGGGACAGTATGGGAGGGAAATGATTGGGTTAGTACAGGGAAAATGGGTGGGACAGTATGGGAGGGGATGGGTGGGGCAGTATGGGAGGGAATGGGTGGGACAGTATGGGAGGGAATGGGTGGGACAGTATGGGAGAGAATGGGTGGGACAGTATGGGAGGGAATGGGTGGGACAGTATGGGAGGGAATGGGTGGGACAGTATGGGAGGGAATGGGTGGGACAGTATGGGAGGGAATGGGTGGGACAGTATGGGAGGGAATGGGTGGGACAGTATGGGAGAGAATGGGTGGGACAGTATGGGAGGGGATGGGTGGGATAGTATGGGAGGGGATGGGTGGGGCAGTATGGGAGGGGATGGGTGGGATAGTATGGGAGGGGATGGGTGGGATAGTATGGGAGGGGATGGGTGGGATAGTATGGGAGGGGATGGGTGGGATAGTATGGGAGGGGATGGGTGGGGCAGTATGGGAGGGGATGGGTGGGATAGTATGGGAGGGGATGGGTGGGATAGTATGGGAGGGGATGGGTGGGATAGTATGGGAGGGGATGGGTGGGATAGTATGGGAGGGGATGGGTGGGACAGTATGGGAGGGAATGGGGGGGGCAGTATGGGAGGGAATGGGGGGGGCAGTATGGGAGGGAATGGGGGGGGCAGTATGGGAGGGAATGGGGGGGCAGTATGGGAGGGGAAGGGTGGGGCAGTATGGGAGGGGAAGGGTGGGGCAGTATGGGAGGGGAAGGGTGGGGCAGTATGGGAGGGGAAGGGTGGGGCAGTATGGGAGGGGAAGGGTGGGGCAGTATGGGAGGGGAAGGGTGGGGCAGTATGGGAGGGGATGGGTGGGGCAGTATGGGAGGGGATGGGTGGGGCAGTATGGGAGGGGATGGGTGGGGCAGTATGGGAGGGGATGGGTGGGACAGTATGGGAGGGGATGGGTGGGGCAGTATGGGAGGGGATGGGTGGGGCAGTATGGGAGGGGATGGGTGGGGCAGTAGGGGAGGGGATGGGTGGGGCAGTAGGGGAGGGGATGGGTGGGGCAGTAGGGGAGGGGATGGGTGGGGCAGTATGGGAGGGAATGGGTGGGGCAGTATGGGAGGGGATGGGTGGGACAGTATGGGAGGGGATGGGTGGGACAGTATGGGAGGGAATGGGTGGGACAGTATGGGAGGGGATGGGTGGGACAGTATGGGAGGGGATGGGTGGGACAGTATGGGAGGGGATGGGTGGGATAGTATGGGAGGGGATGGGTGGGATAGTATGGGAGGGGATAGTATGGGAGGGGATGGGTGGGATAGTATGGGAGGGGATGGGTGGGACAGTATGGGAGGGGATGGGTGGGACAGTATGGGAGGGGATGGGTGGGACAGTATGGGAGGGAATGGGTGGGACAGTATGGGAGGGGATGGGTGGGACAGTATGGGAGGGGATGGGTGGGATAGTATGGGAGGGGATGGGTGGGATAGTATGGGAGGGGATAGTATGGGAGGGGATGGGTGGGATAGTATGGGAGGGGATGGGTGGGACAGTATGGGAGGGGATGGGTGGGACAGTATGGGAGGGGATGGGTGGGACAGTATGGGAGGGGATGGGTGGGACAGTATGGGAGGGAATGGGTGGGACAGTATGGGAGGGGATGGGTGGGACAGTATGGGAGGGGATGGGTGGGATAGTATGGGAGGGGATGGGTGGGATAGTATGGGAGGGGATAGTATGGGAGGGGATGGGTGGGATAGTATGGGAGGGGATGGGTGGGACAGTATGGGAGGGAATGGGGGGGGCAGTATGGGAGGGAATGGGGGGGGGCAGTATGGGAGGGAATGGGGGGGCAGTATGGGAGGGAATGGGGGGGGCAGTATGGGAGGGAATGGGGGGGGCAGTATGGGAGGGAATGGGGGGGCAGTATGGGAGGGAATGGGGGGGCAGTATGGGAGGGAATGGGGGGGCAGTATGGGAGGGAATGGGGGGGGCAGTATGGGAGGGAATGGGGGGGGCAGTATGGGAGGGAATGGGGGGGGCAGTATGGGAGGGAATGGGGGGGCAGTATGGGAGGGGAAGGGTGGGGCAGTATGGGAGGGGAAGGGTGGGGCAGTATGGGAGGGGATGGGTGGGGCAGTATGGGAGGGGATGGGTGGGGCAGTATGGGAGGGGATGGGTGGGGCAGTATGGGAGGGGATGGGTGGGGCAGTATGGGAGGGGATGGGTGGGACAGTATGGGAGGGGATGGGTGGGACAGTATGGGAGGGGATGGGTGGGACAGTATGGGAGGGGATGGGTGGGACAGTATGGGAGGGGATGGGTGGGAAAGTATGGGAGGGGATGGGTGGGACAGTGGGGGAGGGAATGGGTGGGAAAGTATGGGAGGGGATGGGTGGGACAGTAGGGGAGGGGATGGGTGGGACAGTAGGGGAGGGGATGGGTGGGGCAGTATGGGAGGGGATGGGTGGGGCAGTATGGGAGGGGATGGGTGGGACAGTATGGGAGGGGATGGGTGGGACAGTATGGGAGGGGATGGGTGGGACAGTATGGGAGGGGATGGGTGGGACAATATGGGAGGGGATGGGTGGGAAAGTATGGGAGGGGATGGGTGGGAAAGTATGGGAGGGGATGGGTGGGAAAGTATGGGAGGGGATGGGTGGGAAAGTATGGGAGGGGATGGGTGGGAAAGTATGGGAGGGGATGGGTGGGAAAGTATGGGAGGGGATGGGTGGGACAGTAGGGGAGGGGATGGGTGGGACAGTAGGGGAGGGGATGGGTGGGGCAGTATGGGAGGGGATGGGTGGGGCAGTATGGGAGGGGATGGGTGGGGCAGTATGGGAGGGGATGGGTGGGACAGTATGGGAGGGGATGGGTGGGACAGTATGGGAGGGGATGGGTGGGAAAGTATGGGAGGGGATGGGTGGGAAAGTATGGGAGGGGATGGGTGGGAAAGTATGGGAGGGGATGGGTGGGACAGTAGGGGAGGGGATGGGTGGGACAGTAGGGGAGGGGATGGGTGGGGCAGTATGGGAGGGGATGGGTGGGGCAGTATGGGAGGGGATGGGTGGGGCAGTATGGGAGGGGATGGGTGGGACAGTATGGGAGGGGATGGGTGGGACAGTATGGGAGGGGATGGGTGGGACAGTATGGGAGGGGATGGGTGGGACAGTATGGGAGGGGATGGGTGGGACAGTATGGGAGGGAATGGGTGGGAAAGTATGGGAGGGAATGGGTGGGAAAGTATGGGAGGGAATGGGTGGGAAAGTATGGGAGGGGATGGGTGGGGCAGTATGGGAGGGGATGGGTGGGGCAGTATGGGAGGGGATGGGTGGGACAGTATGGGAGGGGATGGGTGGGACAGTATGGGAGGGGATGGGTGGGGCAGTATGGGAGGGGATGGGTGGGGCAGTATGGGAGGGGATGGGTGGGACAGTATGGGAGGGGATGGGTGGGACAGTATGGGAGGGGATGGGTGGGACAGTATGGGAGGGGACTGGTGGTACAGTATGGGAGGGGATGGGTGGGACAGTATGGGAGGGGATGGGTTGGACAGTATGGGAGGGGATGGGTGGGACAGTATGGGAGGGAATGGGTGGGACAGTATGGGAGGGAATGGGTGGGACAGTATGGGAGGGAATGGGTGGGACAGTATGGGAGGGAATGGGTGGGAAAGTATGGGAGGGGATGGGTGGGGCAGTATGGGAGGGGATGGGTGGGACAGTATGGGAGGGGATGGGTGGGACAGTATGGGAGGGGATGGGTGGGGCAGTATGGGAGGGGATGGGTGGGGCAGTATGGGAGGGGATGGGTGGGGCAGTATGGGAGGGGATGGGTGGGGCAGTATGGGAGGGGATGGGTGGGGCAGTATGGGAGGGGATGGGTGGGGCAGTATGGGAGGGGATGGGTGGGGCAGTATAGGAGGAGATGGGTGAGGCAGTATGGGAGGGGATGGGTGGGACAGTATGGATGGGGATGGGTGGGACAGTATGGGAGGGGATGGGTGGGACAGTATGGGAGGGAATGGGTGGGACAGTATGGGAGGGAATGGGTGGGACAGTATGGGAGGGAATGGGTGGGACAGTATGGGAGGGAATGGGTGGTACAGTATGGGAGGGAATGGGTGGGACAGTATGGGAGGGAATGGGTGGTACAGTATGGGAGGGAATGGGTGGGACAGTATGGGAGGGAATGGGTGGGAAAGTAGGGGAGGGGATGGGTGGGAAAGTAGGGGAGGGGATGGGTGGGAAAGTAGGGGAGGGGATGGGTGGGACAGTAGGGGAGGGGATGGGTGGGACAGTAGGGGAGGGGATGGGTGGGACAGTAGGGGAGGGGATGGGTACACAGTAGGGGAGGGGATGGGTGGGACAGTAGGGGAGGGGATGGGTGGGACAGTAGGGGAGGGAATGGGTGGGACAGTAGGGGAGGGAATGGGTGGGACAGTAGGGGAGGGAATGGGTGGGACAGTAGGGGAGGGAATGGGTGGGACAGTAGGGGAGGGAATGGGTGGGACAGTAGGGGAGGGAATGGGTGGGACAGTGGGGGAGGGAATGGGTGGGACAGTGGGGGAGGGAATGGGTGGGACAGTGGGGGAGGGAATGGGTGGGACAATAGGGGAGGGAATGAGTGGGACAGTGGGGGAGGAAATGAGTGGGACAGTAGGGGAGGAAATGAGTGGGACAGTAGGGGAGGAAATGAGTGGGACAGTAGGGGAGGGGATGGATGGAACAGTATGAAGGAGAAGGATGGAACAGTGGGGGGGCAGTAGGGGGGATGGGTGGGACAGTATGGGGGGCTAGGGTGCGACAGTATGGGGGGAAGCAGTATGGGGGGGAAGCAGTATGGGGGGGATGGGTGGGACAGTACAGGGAGGAATGGGTGGGACAGTAGGGGGGAACGAGGTGGGACAGTAGGGGGGGAATGGGGTGGGACCAACCTGACCTTCAGCATCATTTAATGAAAAGCTCAAACTATTCACCAGCATCTAAAATTAATATATTTTACCTTTTTCAGTCACTAACTTTTTATTTCTTCCCCCACTCTGTTCAGGACATTAGGATACGGGTGCTGTCATCTTGCCTCAGAAGCATCACATACTGAAGAGAGGCGGCAAAAGTGCAGGGGGCGGGGTTATAGCTGTGCTTTGCACAGACAAAGCAGAGCTGGGGTCAGGAAAAGGACAACAATCCCAGAATGCAGAGCGGCACAGTCAGAAGACACTTCCTGTTTGCAGGCAGCCTGAGACTCCAAGTGCCGCCATCTTGGATGTTTAAAGGCTAGGTGCAGGTAGGATGATTTTTAACATGGGCAATCTGTATGTACATGGTGGGCAAACATATAAGATAGGCTCTTATTCAGGGGGAAGGTCCGGATCAATGTGGGCAATCTGTATGTACACGGTGGGGAAACATATAAAATAATCTGTAATTCAGGGTGAAAGTTTTGTTTAAACCCTACTGTTACATTTCAAAAAGCTGACCAGTTCTATGCTGTAAAACATTGTAACAGCCAGACATGTGGCTGATGTTACAGTTGTAACAACAGCTGCACCTTACTGAGCTACATTATATTATAGCAGATTACAGCAGAAGTGACCCTGCTATTACAATGTTAACAGCTTTATGGGATGTGTGAGTTATCTTTCCATTGCAGCACTGTAGACAAGAACCCAGGATTTTGACTATCCTGGGTTTTGCTCCGTGCCCCGCTGTGTGGAATCCCCCAGGTCACCGAAACCATCTCACCTCCTCCCGGTTCTACGGCACAAGCGCAGCCACTCATCCAATCAGCCAGCTCGGATCCGCTCACGTCATGTCGTCTAAGCCTTCGCCTAAGATGTGCGTCTCCGAGTGCTGATGGCCGCATCCCCTGCTACCCTCTAACAGGAAGCGTGCCTGCGCCGGCCATTCACAAATGCCTGCCGCGGGCATGCGCCCTGCTAAAGGGATAGCAGGGATGCGGCTGGGACTCACGAATGCACCGTTGGACCGGGAAAGAAGGTAAGTGTATGGGGCGACCTGAGGGGTTTCACACAGCGGGGCATCTCGATTTTGGATGTCCTGGGGGGAAGGAATCGATCGCCGTTTTGATCCACTGGCACGCCGGAGCATCACTGTGCCTTTTAGTAAATAAGAGCATTGGCTGTGACTGACACCTCGGAAAGCAAACCAACAAACCCTTAGTAAATGAAGACCAGAATGTCCCGAAACTTCCAGCGTTCTGTTAATATTATTAGCTTCCGATAGCTGGGAAATACTCTTAAATCAGATAAGTGCAAGGTAAGGATTTCCTCGTTACCCAGACAGGTATTGATTTGATTAATTTATGAAGCCTGGGGAGCCGTGGGCCCAGTCAGGGCTTTTGGTGGCCATATATATTAAGCCGTCCATTTGGCTGCCCGGCTGCCAGAAGCTCGGACGTCTAATAAGTCTCTGTTGTCCAAAGCGCCGACGTTGTGATTTAGCTCAGCTCCTGCTGAATCGCCTGAGGCCCCCATAGATGGGCTGCTGCCTATTAACTGCTGATCCCATGCTCATAAAACTCCCCATTTACTGGAGAGCCACATTTGGCAACGGCTATCATCACTTGAACAAATGAACAGCAACATGGAAATGGAGGAGCTTGCCGGGCTGCTCGCTTTATCTGGCCAAGAAAATGATGAAATATGTAAAATGTAAAGAAACTGAAAGAGTGGAATCAAGAATAGGTTTGTTTCGATTGGAGGTCCACTTTAAAGTGGACTAAAACCTAGCGCGGCACGGGAATATTTAAGATTCCCTGTTGTATGAAACCCCCCAGGTCGCCCCGTTCACTTACCTCTCCTTGCGGTCCAACGGCGCATGCGCGAGCCGCGACCACATCTCGCTATCCCTCTAGCAGGGCGCGTGCCCGTGCCAGCCATTTGTGAATGACAAGCTCCCTGTTAGAGGGAATCGGGGGATACGGCTGCCAGCGTGCTCCGAGCCGCTGGCCTTAGACGCCATCTTAGATGGCGTGACATCAGCGGCTCCGAGCGAGCTGATTGGACGAGCAGCCACACGAGCGCAGTAGGACCGGGAAGAGGTGAGTTAGATTGGGTGATCAGGGGGTTTTCCCCCCCGGGGAAAGGAGCAAAACCAAGGATAGTCAAAATCCTGGGTTTTGGTCCACTTTAAATGCAGACAGTGTGGGGTGTATTTTTTAAACAGGACCTTCAGCATGATTTAATGAAAAGCCCAAACTCTTAAAAAACGATTCCCCAACATCTAAAATTAACATATTTTAAGTTTTTAGTAACTTACTTTTTATTCTTTCCCCCGATGGGCTGCAACTCTGTTCAGGACTCCAGGATATTGGTGCCGCCATCTTGACTCAGAAGCATCACACATACTAAGGAGAGGAGAGCGGGATAAAGTTTAGGGGGTGGGTAATAGCTGTGCTTTGCACAGACATAGCAGATCTGGAACAGTTACAGAGTAACCAGCTCACCCTTTTGAGAGACCTTCCCAGCACGGACCATGAAACCTCTTGAATTGTTTCCAAAGTGCATAGAAAAAGGTGTCCAGCTCAAAGGTTAAAACGTAGCTTTTACTGAATTCATTAAAAGCGTAACAAATCCAAAAATATTAATCTATATCGTGTGTCAGCAAACATACAAAATCGCCGCACCCATTTCCTCTATAGAAAACCACGTGCCGCGTTTCGGGCTGCAAATGGCCCTTCATCATACAATAATCCAAAAACGACACAACACTTATAAAGGAGAGAAACAGGCTGAAAGACTCACCTAGAGCGCTGTGAAATGTCGCGCCGCCAAACACGGCGGGCCAGAACGGCCCCATGACGTCACCCCCGCGCTCAGCGTGATTGGTGAATTCGTCAGCCAATCCCTGCTCCCCCCAGGGGCGAGCCTCCGGGCAGGCGTTTTCCAATAAGTTAAGGCGCCGGCCAATAACACACAGCGCCGGGGTGACGTCATGGGGCCGTTCTGGCCCGCCGCGTTTGGCGAAGGTTGATTGGTGGACCACATCGACCAGGTTGTGAAGGAAAGCAGAATAAGCACATCGATTTTCCTCGCTAAGGAGGCAGACAGGAGAGGAAGTACAGCACTGGAACCACTCAATGAGAGGTAAGCTACTGATTTTTTTTTACTTTTGACCGCCAGTCACTTTAACACATTCTGCTGAAATTCAACTTCTTCAGTTTTGTTTTGTTTTGTTTTCCAGTACCAAAAGGGTTAATGGCCGGGTTCTCAGCTGGAGAGTTCATTAGGCTGCTTAGATGTGGAGGCTTATCCATTACTAGCACCAGGTATCGGCAGGTGAGCTTCTGTATAGCGGCGCTTAGAGTGACCACTAGTAGACGCTGTAAGCGGATATCGGGCGCTGTAACAGAGCGCCTCAGTCGCTGTAGTAACCTGCCTGGAATTGATGGATGTGATGTATGTTGGGCGCACTAACACCGGTACAGTGCTGCAGGGAGCGAAAGGTAGCGCCAGCTCAGTGCGGCGACTGTCGGCTCTCCACACCACTCCACAAATCTGGGTGCTGTAGCACAGAGTGCCAGACGCTGTGTGATTTAAGTCTGTTTTTGAACACATATCCACCAGTAACAAAGCGAAAACACATGGAATGACATTGTTTTAACACTGTGACATTAATACTTTAGTGCCAGACCTGTAATGACAATTCTGTCAAGTCAAAAAAGTTTCTAAAAGTGTTTGTTTGCAGCCAGGAGACGTCACACAATGATTGGAGCAAAGAAAATGTCAAACACGCTGTTTAAACACAAGCAAATGAACGACCATTGAAATGTATGGGAGAGCAACACTGAGAGAAAGGTAATACCTGAAGCTCTAAAGGCTAGATTGCCGGGGCTATATGCTCAGTCGCCTGTAATAATGCATGTGACGCTACATGGCGCTGTTAGAGTCGCTCACCAGATTCGCTTTCATAAATGTGGTTTTGCCCACAGCGCCTGGCGTCCACCAGACGCTACCTGCCGCTACATGGCACTACCTGGCACTATCCCTTCTTAAATAACCCCCTTAGCCAAAGCTGCTAAAGTGTTCACCTGTTACATTGGAGGAATTGTGGGACTTGTAGTCCATTGTTTTTACTCAAGAATATGAAAACCTCTCCCACTGTAGCAATACAGAGTCCCAGGAATAAGAGAATCATGGAAGCAGCTGCTGATAAGTAAGTCACAGGTCTGGGGGCATAATCCTAACACACAGGATTATTTTACATTCCAAAAAAGGAAATGAATAAGTCAGGACACCAAAAACCTGCCAAAAAGGAAGTTTCCATTCCCACCGAGTCTGATCAGTTTTTAACTGAGGCCCCGCTCCGGCTCATTGGCTGAATGGCGGACACAGCTTGTGCTGAATCAGGCCCCAGTACTGTATGTGTCTGGCATCTGGAAAAATAATAAAGGCAAATGACAGTACTAAAGTATCTGAACTAAAATCACAATCATATATATATATAAATATTTAAAATCCCTTAAAAATATTTCGTGCTCTTAGAATTTCTGCTATGTAGCCAATTGCCTTACATTCATAGACCAATAAGCATCGAGAGTCCTTCACAGTCTCCCATTATCCATTTATATAACAGAGTGTCCTCTTTACAGACTGAATATAATATAATATTTAATGTAATAGTAATAGCACACTGTGATAGTACAGAGAGAACAGCTCATACTGTGTACTTCCTAGGATTCGTCTACGTTGAACCATGTCGCCCCATTTAATGCTTTCCTATCACCTATTTCAGGTTTCAGGTTGTCTTCTAAATAATTCTTATTCTTAAGACTTGTAAATCTTATAAAGATTTGTTTCCCAGCAATCTCCTCCTTATGTGAAATGTGTAAGGCCGGCTTTCATGTCTACATCTTACGGGGTGACGGGCGTGGTAGTGGGTGTGGTTTAGAGGCGTGGCTTACTCGCTGTTTTTTTTTGGATCAAATATTTTTATGATTCCAAGGTGCGGGGAAAGGCGAGCCTTAACTGAGAACTTGGGATGCCCCAGCAAAAATAACATGCACTGAGAGGCAGGACGCCCTCTAAACAGGCTGAGAGGCAGAGTCCGCCTATAACAGGATGAGAGAGTCCCTCTGTAACAGGCTGAGTGGCAGAGTCCCCTTATAACAGGATGAGAGAGTCCCTCCGTAACAGGCTGAGTGGCAGAGTCCCCCTATAACTGGATGAGAGAGTCCCCCCGTAACAGGCTGAGTGGCAGAATCCCCCTATAACAGGATGAGAGAGTCCCTCCGTAACAGGCTGAGTGGCAGAGTCCCCCTATAACTGGATGAGAGAGTCCCCCCGTAACAGGCTGAGTGGCAAAGTCCTCCTATAACAGGATGAGAGAGTCCCTCCGTAACAGGCTGAGTGGCAGAGTCCCCCTATAACTGGATGAGAGAGTCCCCCCGTAACAGGCTGAGTGGCAAAGTCCTCCTATAACAGGATGAGAGAGTCCCTCCGTAACAGGCTAAGTGGCAGAGTCCCTCCGTAACAGACTGAGTGGCAGAGTCCCTCCGTAACAGGCTGAGTGGCAGAGTCCCCCTGTAATAGGATGAGAGTGTCCCCCTGAAACAGGCTGAGTGGCAAAGTCCCACTATAACAGGATGAGAGAGTCCACCCATAACAGGCTGAGAGGCAAAGTTCCCCTATAACAGGATGAGAGAGTCCCCCCATAACAGGCTGAGAGGCAAAGTTCCCCTATAACAGGATGAGAGAGTCCCCCCATAACAGGCTGAGAGGCAAAGTTCCCCTATAACAGGATGAGAGAGTCCCTCCATAACAGGCTGAGTGGCAGAGTCTCTCCGTATCAGGCTGAGTGGCAGAGTCCCCCTATAACAGGATGAGAGAGTCCCTCCGTAACAGGCTGAGTGGCAGAGTCCGCCTATAACAGGATGAGAGAGTCCCCCCGTAACAGGCTGAGTGGCAAAGTCCCCCTATAACAGGATGAGAGAGTCCCTCCGTAACAGGCTGAGTGGCAGATTCTCCCCGTAACAGGATGAGAGAGTACCTCCGTAACAGGCTGAGTGGCAGAGTCCCCCTGTAATAGGATGAGAGTGTCCCCCTGAAACAGGCTGAGTGGCAAAGTCCCACTATAACAGGATGAGAGAGTCCCTCCGTAACAGGCTGAGTGGCAAAGTCCCCCTATAACAGGATGAGAGAGTCCCCCCATAACAGGCTGAGAGGCAAAGTTCCCCTATAACAGGATGAGAGAGTCCCCCCATAACAGGCTGAGAGGCAAAGTTCCCCTATAACAGGATGAGAGAGTCCCTCCATAACAGGCTGAGTGGCAGAGTCTCTCCGTATCAGGCTGAGTGGCAGAGTCCCCCTATAACAGGATGAGAGAGTCCCTCCGTAACAGGCTGAGTGGCAGAGTCCGCCTATAACAGGATGAGAGAGTCCCCCCGTAACAGGCTGAGTGGCAAAGTCCCCCTATAACAGGATGAGAGAGTCCCTCCGTAACAGGCTGAGTGGCAGATTCTCCCCGTAACAGGATGAGAGAGTACCTCCGTAACAGGCTGAGTGGCAGAGTCCCTCCGTAACAGGCTGAGTGGCAGAGTTCCCCTATAATAGGATGAGAGAGTCCCTCCGTAACAGGCTGAGTGGCAGAGTTCCCCCGCAAAAGGCTGAGTGGCAGAGTCCCCTTATAACAGGATGAGAGAGTCCCCCGGTAACAGACTGAGTGGCAGAGTCCCTCTATAACAGGATCAGAGAGTCCCCCCGTAACAGGCTGAGTGGCAGAGTCCCCCTATAACAGGATGAGAGAGTCCACCCATAACAGACTGAGTGGCAGAGTACCTCCGTAACAGGGTGAGACGCTGAGTCCGCCTATAACAGGATGAGAGAGTCCCTCCGTAACAGGCTGAGTGGCAGAGTCCCCCTATAACAGGATGAGAGAGTCCACCCATAACAGACTGAGTGGCAGAGTACCTCCGTAACAGGGTGAGACGCAGAGTCCGCCTATAACAGGATGAGAGAGTCCCTCCGTAACAGGCTGAGTGGCAGAGTCCCCCTATAACAGGATGAGAGAGTACCCCCATAACAGGCTGAGTGGCAGAGTCCCCCTATAACAGGATGAGAGAGTCCCCCCGTAACAGGCTGAGTGGCAGAGTCCCCCTATAACAGGATGAGAGAGTACCCCCATAACAGGCTGAGTGGCAAGGTCCCCCTATAACAGGATGAGAGAGTCCCCCCGTAACAGGCTGAGTGGCAAAGTCCCCCTATAACAGGATGAGAGACTCCTTCCGTAACAAGCTGAGTGGCAGAATCCCCCTATAACAGAATGAGAGAGTCCCTCCGTAACAGGCTGAGTGGCAGAGTCCCTCCGTAATAGGCTGAGTGGCAGAGTCCCCCTATAACAGGATGAGAGAGTCCCCCCGTAACAGGCTGAGTGGCAGAGTCCCCCTATAACAGGATGAGAGAGTCCCCCCCGTAACAGGCTGAGTGGCAGAGTCCCCCTATAACAGGATGAGAGAGTCCCCCCCGTAACAGGCTGAGTGGCAGAGTCCCCCTATAACAGGATGAGAGAGTCCCCCCGTAACAGGCTGAGTGGCAAAGTCCCCCTATAACAGGATGAGAGAGTCCACCCATAACAGACTGAGTGGCAGAGTACCTCCGTAACAGGGTGAGACGCAGAGTCCGCCTATAACAGGATGAGAGAGTCCCTCCGTAACAGGCTGAGTGGCAGAGTCCCCCTATAACAGGATGAGAGAGTCCCCCCATTACAGGCTGAGTGGCAGAGTCCCCCTATAACAGGATCAGAGAGTCCCTCCGTAACAGGCTGAGTGGCAGAGTCCCCCTATAACAGGTCGAGAGACTCCCTCCGTAACGGGCTGAGTGGCAGAGTCCCCCTATAACAGGATGAGAGAGTCCCCCCATAACAGGCTGAGTGGCAGAGTCCCCCTATAACAGGATGAGAGAGTCCCTCCGTAACAGCCTGAGTGGCAGAGTGCCCCCGTAACAGGCTGAGTGGCAGAGTCCCCCAGTAACAGGAGGAGAGAGTCCCTCCGTAACAAGCTGAGTGGCAGAATCCCCCTATAACAGAATGAGAGAGTCCCCCCATTACAGGCTGAGTGGCAGAGTCCCCCTATAACAGGATGAGAGAGTCCCCCCATTACAGGTTGAGTGGCAGAGTCCCCCTATAACAGGATGAGATAGTCCCTCCGTAACGGGCTGAGTGGCAGAATCCCACCATAACAGGCTGAGTGGCAGAGTCCCCCTATAACAGGATGAGAGAGTCCCTCCGTAACAGCCTGAGTGGCAGAGTGCCCCCGTAACAGGCTGAGTGGCAGAGTCCCCCTATAACAGGATGAGAGAGTCCCTCCGTAACAAGCTGAGTGGCAGAATCCCCCTATAACAGAATGAGAGAGTCCCTCCGTAACAAGCTGAGTGGCAGAATCCCCCTATAACAGAATGAGAGAGTCCCTCCGTAACAGGCTGAGTGGCAGAGTGCCCCCGTAACAGGCTGAGTGGCAGTAAAAACAGAGTCCGCCTATAACAGGATGAGAGAGTCCCCCCGTAACAGGCTGAGTGGCAAAGTCCCCCTATAACAGGATGAGAGAGTCCCTCCGTAACAGGCTGAGTGGCAGATTCTCCCCGTAACAGGATGAGAGAGTACCTCCGTAACAGGCTGAGTGGCAGAGTCCCTCCGTAACAGGCTGAGTGGCAGAGTTCCCCTATAATAGGATGAGAGAGTCCCTCCGTAACAGGCTGAGTGGCAGATTTCCCCC
Organism: Gastrophryne carolinensis; assembly: GCA_027917425.1. Lineage (NCBI taxonomy): Eukaryota > Metazoa > Chordata > Amphibia > Anura > Microhylidae > Gastrophryne > Gastrophryne carolinensis. The sequence continues at coordinate 496,572,683 of CM051236.1, forward strand.
GCAAAAGGCTGAGTGGCAGAGTCCCCCTATAACAGGATGAGAGAGTCCCCCGGTAACAGACTGAGTGGCAGAGTCCCTCTATAACAGGATCAGAGAGTCCCCCCGTAACAGGCTGAGTGGCAGAGTCCCCCTATAACAGGATGAGAGAGTCCACCCATAACAGACTGAGTGGCAGAGTACCTCCGTAACAGGGTGAGACGCTGAGTCCGCCTATAACAGGATGAGAGAGTCCCTCCGTAACAGGCTGAGTGGCAGAGTCCCCCTATAACAGGATGAGAGAGTCCACTCATAACAGACTGAGTGGCAGAGTACCTCCGTAACAGGGTGAGACGCAGAGTCCGCCTATAACAGGATGAGAGAGTCCCTCCGTAACAGGCTGAGTGGCAGAGTCCCCCTATAACAGGATGAGAGAGTACCCCCATAACAGGCTGAGTGGCAGAGTCCCCCTATAACAGGATGAGAGAGTCCCCCCGTAACAGGCTGAGTGGCAGAGTCCCCCTATAACAGGATGAGAGAGTACCCCCATAACAGGCTGAGTGGCAAGGTCCCCCTATAACAGGATGAGAGAGTCCCCCCAGTAACAGGCTGAGTGGCAAAGTCCCCCTATAACAGGATGAGAGACTCCTTCCGTAACAAGCTGAGTGGCAGAATCCCCCTATAACAGAATGAGAGAGTCCCTCCGTAACAGGCTGAGTGGCAGAGTCTCTCCGTAATAGGCTGAGTGGCAGAGTCCCCCTATAACAGGATGAGAGAGTCCCCCCGTAACAGGCTGAGTGGCAGAGTCCCCCTATAACAGGATGAGAGAGTCCCCCCCGTAACAGGCTGAGTGGCAGAGTCCCCCTATAACAGGATGAGAGAGTCCCCCCCGTAACAGGCTGAGTGGCAGAGTCCCCCTATAACAGGATGAGAGAGTCCCCCCGTAACAGGCTGAGTGGCAAAGTCCCCCTATAACAGGATGAGAGAGTCCACCCATAACAGACTGAGTGGCAGAGTACCTCCGTAACAGGGTGAGACGCAGAGTCCGCCTATAACAGGATGAGAGAGTCCCTCCGTAACAGGCTGAGTGGCAGAGTCCCCCTATAACAGGATGAGAGAGTCCCCCCATTACAGGCTGAGTGGCAGAGTCCCCCTATAACAGGATCAGAGACTCCCTCCGTAACGGGCTGAGTGGCAGAGTCCCCCTATAACAGGATGAGAGAGTCCCCCCATAACAGGCTGAGTGGCAGAGTCCCCCTATAACAGGATGAGAGAATCCCTCCGTAACAGCCTGAGTGGCAGAGTGCCCCCGTAACAGGCTGAGTGGCAGAGTCCCCCTATAACAGGATGAGAGAGTTCCTCCGTAACAAGCTGAGTGGCAGAATCCCCCTATAACAGAATGAGAGAGTCCCCCCATTACAGGCTGAGTGGCAGAGTCCCCCTATAACAGGATGAGAGAGTCCCCCCATTACAGGCTGAGTGGCAGAGTCCCCCTATAACAGGATGAGATAGTCCCTCCGTAACGGGCTGAGTGGCAGAATCCCACCATAACAGGCTGAGTGGCAGAGTCCCCCTATAACAGGATGAGAGAGTCCCTCCGTAACAGCCTGAGTGGCAGAGTGCCCCCGTAACAGGCTGAGTGGCAGAGTCCCCCTATAACAGGATGAGAGAGTCCCTCCGTAACAAGCTGAGTGGCAGAATCCCCCTATAACAGAATGAGAGAGTCCCTCCGTAACAAGCTGAGTGGCAGAATCCCCCTATAACAGAATGAGAGAGTCCCTCCGTAACAGCCTGAGTGGCAGAGTGCCCCCGTAACAGGCTGAGTGGCAGTAACAACAGCATTAGAGCATAAGGTCATTGTTGCTCCTCCAATGAATCTATCAGATTTGTACAGTATATGGAATTATGTACAGAAAGGAGGCAGCAGTTTTCTTCCCTGTTTTGGTCTTTAGTCTAATTGTATCCAATTCAGTTATAATGATATTGATAAAAGGTAACTGTTCCTAGCAAAGACAGGGCCTCATTTATTGTACTGCACTGCACCAGGGCCTTGTCACAGTTAAGGTATTTTTGTTACTGTTAAAGTGGACCAAAACCCACCGAGAAATCCGAGCGCACTGGCATCCCCTGCTACCCTTTAACAGGGAGCGTGCACGCGTCGGCCATTCACAAATGGGCCGGTCATTCACAAAGGTAAATCGGGGATGTGTCCGCTGCTTTTGCATGTGCCGCTGGATCGAGAGCGAAGGTGAGTTTTCGGGCGACCTGGGTGTTTTCACACAGCGAGGCACCCCCAGAACACCCCCACATCCCCGCTGTCCTTTTGTGAATGGCCGGCCCATTTGTGAATGGCCGACGCATGCACGCACCCTGTTAAAGGGTAGCAGGGGATGTGCCCGCCAGTGCGCTCGGCTGTTGCACTTTAGAAAGAGGAAAATATTTTAAATGAAGAAGTTTGGTTAAACTTAATTTTTCATGACCACGTCCCCTACAAGACCACGACCCAACATGACCACGCCTCCTAGAAGGCCATGCCCATGTACCCGTGAAAAGGCCGGTATTTGTTGTTGGGAAAGGTGGCAACTCTAGTCAGAGTTAAGCCTCTAAATGGGCCTGTATAGGCTGAAAGAGGCAAACAACTTCAACTCAAAGGATACTGGAAGAGCAGGTAAGAAGTGCCTACAACAAAAAGTTGTTGTAAAGGCAGGCTCAGACTGGCCCACAGGGTTACCAGGAGATTCCCACTGCGGGGCCCCAGGGTCCCCCTTTAGGGCCTTCATAACTAAAACTTGAACAATGTATAGCTCAGTCGTGACATCCAAGTGCACACACATACACCGACAATACAGCCTGGCAAAATGTTTCTGAATGTAAGCCGGTATTACCAGGAGCGTAACTATAGGGGGTGCAACTGCGCCAGGGCCCAGAAGGTCAGAGGGCCCCATCATTGTTTGCTCAACCACCTTATTTAGCAGTTTTAGACTTACTTAGTATCATTTAGAGAAAGGGAGCACCCTATATATTTGCTGTTTCAGTATTTAGTTGTCTTGCTGCATCCAAATTAGGCAAAACAGAAAAAAGTTTACTCTTTGAGCCTTGAAAGGGCCCCATTTAATGTTCACACCAGGGCCCATCACATCTAATTACGCCACTAGACTTTGCATCTAAATGTGTGGTAGACTCATTTCTACTGGTGGGCACCAAGAGTCAGTTCTACCGGTGGGCACCCAGAGTCAGTTCTACTGGTGGGCACCTAGAGTCAGTTCTACTGGTGGGCACCCAGAGTCAGTTCTGCTGGTGGGCACCCAGAGTCAGTTCTACTGGTGGGCACCCAGAGTCAGTTCTACTGGTGGCCACCTAGAGTCAGTTCTACTAGTGGGCACCCAGAGTCAGTTCTACTGGTGGGCACCCAGAGTCAGTTCTACTGGTTGGCACCCAGAGTCAGTTCTACTGGTGGCCACCCAGAGTCAGTTCTACTGGTTGGCACCCAGAGTCAGTTCTACTGGTGGCCCCCCAGAGTCAGTTCTACTGGTGGCCCCCCAGAGTCAGCTCTACTGGTGGGCACCCAGAGTCAGTTCTACTTGTTGGCACCCAGAGTCAGTTCTACTGGTTGGCACCCAGAGTCAGTTCGACTGGTTGGCACCCAGAGTCAGTTCTACTGGTGGCCACCTACAGTCAGTTCTACTGGTGGGTACCTAGAGTCAGTTCTACTGGTGGCCCCCCAGAGTCAGTTCTACTGGTGGCCCCCCAGAGTCAGTTCTACTGGTGGCCCCCCAGAGTCAGTTCTACTGGTGGGCACCCAGAGAAAGTTTTACTGGTGGTCACCCAGAGTCAGTTCTACTGGTGGGCAATAAAAGTCAATTCTACTGGTTGGCACCCAGAGTCAGTTCTACTGGTGACCCCCAGAGTCAGTTCTACTGGTGAGCAGCCAGAGTCAGTTCTACTGGTTGGCACCAAGAGTCATTTCTACTGGTGGCCCCCCAGAGTCAGTTCTACTGGTGGGCGCCCAGAGTCAGTTCTACTGGTGGGCGCCCAGAGTCAGTTCTACTGGTGGGCAGAGTCAATTCTACTGGTTGGCACCCAGAGTCAGTTCTACTGGTGACCCCCCAGAGCCAGTTCTACTGGTGACCCCCCAGAGTCAGTTCTACTGGTGGGCACCCAGAGTCAGTTCAACTGGTGGGTGCTCAGACTCAGTACTACTGGTGGGCTCCCAGAGTCAGTTCTACTGGTGGGCACCCAGAGTCAGTTCTACTGGTGGCCACCTAGAGTCAATTTTACTGGCGGCCACCTAGAGTCAATTTTACTGGTGGCCACCTAGAGTCAATTTTACTGGTGGGCACCCAGAGTCAGTTCTACTGGTGGCCCCCCAGAGTCAGTTCTACTGGTGCCCCCCCAGAGTCAGTTCTACTGGTCGGCACCCAGAGTCTGTTCTACTGGTGGCACCCCAGAGTCAGTACTACTGGTAGGCACCCAGAGTCAGTTCTACTGGTGGGCACCCAGAGTCAGTTCTATTGGTGGGCACCCAGAGTCAGTTCTACTGGTGGCCCCCCGGAGTCAGTACTACTGGTGGGCACCCAGAGTCGATTCTGCTGGTGGGCACCCAGACATCCTAACAGAGCTATAGAGGCAGCTATATGGAAATCCACAAAACATGACCCGTTGGTCGCTTAAATCCAATCATTGATGGCTCAGCGGGTTGCTGAGTGGGGGGAGGGGTTGAGGCCGCTGAGCCACCAATGATATTTGATATGATATTAGATAAGAAGGGGTCATCTTTCTTTAGTTAGCCCGCCACGTGCCCCAATACTAGAGTTCTCCTTTAATTGCTCAGTTGCTGCGCTATCTCAGGCGATTTCATGTGTTGGGTGCAGAGCCCCAAGGAGGCGGCTATAAAATCATATTCTACAAACAGATACACAAAGAGGTTTAGGCACTCCGCAAGGTCATGAAAAGGGTTGTGTGTGGCCGACCCCCCCCCCCCCCCCTTCTTCTGTGCCCAGAATAAGCCATTTATGGCCAGGGTTTCCCAGATAACCGTCCCTTGTGATTCATTATTTTATGACAGTGATTAATATTAGATGCCATGTTGGTGAGTCCAAACTAAAAACAAGCTGGCTCCACAAAATGAAAATGTATTGCGAGCTCGTATTTCAATCCACAGACAGAAAACTCTGGAGTTAGCTGTTTAACTGGCACTCGCTGGTTTTCTTTTTATTATCTCAGTAAAACTCAGCTAGGCTTAAAGTGGAACAAAAGCCAGGATTTTGACTATCCTGGGTTATGGTCCTGTGACGATTGCACGGGTTGATCAGACCGCTTGATATACGATCAAACCGGCCAATCGTACCCCACGTGTGTCACTGCAATTGTTCAATTGGCAACAAGCGTGGCTATAAACTGCTGGCACCAGAACACAAACAGTGTTCACCTCTATATAAGCCACACACAACACAATCAGATCGAACAAATCGATCAATCCACAACCACTTCCAGGTGGGGGCAATCGAGCGTCCTAGGCAAGTAATGTACCCAGGCTCTTCAGAAATACTGTGAGCTTTTTAGATCCTTAATTCAGAGCATCAGTGACCCTCTGCTGTATTTTTAGAATTTATTTAAACAAACAGAAAAACACAAAAACAACAAGAAAATGATGCAAGGTGATAAAAACAGAATTAACTATAAAACACTGTAAATAAGATAAATAGCAAGAGATATAAAAAAAAATAGCAAAATACTTGTCTGTCTGGGCTATGATTCGATCAAACAAATTGTCTTTCACACTCTTTCTGATCTTCTCCTTAGATGGTAAAAGGGAGCATGTGTCACTCTTGATGGTAAGATTCGAGCGCCCCTCTGCCCATTCTGAAGCTCACCTTATTCCCTCTAACCAGGGGTAAGTTTCTGACTGTGTTGCTAGACTCAACCAATGGCAGGGCAGGTAAAGCCCCCACCCCCCGCAAACACGCACACGCATACAGGCAAGCCCCCCCCGCACGCGCACACGTACACATACAGGCAAGACCCCCCGCACACACACATGCACGTATACAGGCAAACCCGCACACATACAGGTAAGCCCCCTGCACACGTACACATACAGGCAAGACCCCCCGCACACACACACATGCACGCATACAGGCAAATCCGCACACATACAGGTAAGCCCCCTGCACACAAACACATACAGGCAAACCCCCGGGCATGCACGCATACAGACAAGCATACATGCCAATCTCTCTCTCTATACCCTCAGCTCGATGCCTCTCTCTCTCTCCTTCTCTCAAAGCCGACCTCACCTCAGTACGCTGACAGGACGGTCAGGCCATACTCTTGCTCGGCACCACGTCCGCCTCCTCTCCCGCAACCCGCCACGCACTGCCGACCTCATCTTAGTGCACTAACAGGATGGTTGGGCCCGTACTCTCACCCTGCACCACGTCTGCCTGTTAACTTGCCTTATCTCTTTCTTTTTTTGGAATGTAAAATAAACATTTTTATTAGGTTTGCACCCCCCGAGCTGTGACTTACTTATCAGTACGCTGTTTCACAGTTTCTTATATTGCTGTTGCTCTAAGTTGCTCAAGCAAGTGCGGCTTTCCCAGACTTGAGTCAAACCCCTTAGTATAGCTTCTGCTTACAAATCGCAGTACATCATCTGCTTACATCATCCACTGACAAGAGTGAGCTTCCCTCCCCCCACATAGCAGAGCATAGAAAAATCAAGCAATGGCAGACATCTCTCCCTGTATGAGAGCATTGACAGTAACCCTTTAGTTCTTGGAACACAAGATTGTGATTCCCTCACCCAGGGGCAGACTGACCATAGGGCAAATGCCTGTAGGCCAGCACAGCCCCTACACTGGCCGGCTGTCGGTTGAATGGGAGGTGAATGGGAGCCGCTGCAGGGCGACCAGAGTGTCCGCCGGCCCACGGCAGCTACCATTCTCCCGGCCGGCATTAAATAAGGGGGCAGTCTGCCATTGCAAGAGAGGTGGTTGCCTCCCTATGACATCCGGGCTATGAAGTCCTGCCGGAACTCTCATGCTGCTGCCGTGTTGCAGTCTGGAGGTCATAGGCCCCTGCACAGAGCATCAGACGGCAGGTGGGAAGCCCTGACTCTTAGTGGCGACATCCCTGGGCTTCCAGCTGCGGCGATGGCATCCCCGGCTTCCAGCAATGGCAGGACAGCGTGGTGAGTGGGGGGGGGAAGGGGTTGGGATTTTGACACCCAGCCTGTTATGGGAGGGGGTTCTGCCGCTCAGCATGTTATGGGGGGAATTCTGCTAGAATGTTATGGGGGGATTCTGCCACTCAGCATGTTATGGGGGGATTCTGCCTCTCAGCATGTTATGGAGGGATTCTGCCTTTCAGCATGTTATAGGGGATTCTGCCATTCAGCATGTTATGGGGGGATTCAGTAAATCAGCATGTTATGGGGGGATTATGTCACTCAGCATGTTATGAGGGGATTCTGCCACTCAGGATGTTATGGGGTAATTATGCCACTCATCGTGTTATGGGGGGATTCTGCCACTCAGGATGTTATGGGGGGATTCTGCCACTCAGGATGTTATGTGGGGATTCTGTCACTCAGCATGTTATGGGGGGATTCTGACACTCAGCATGTTATGGGGGGTTTCTGCTACTGAGTGTTTTATGGGGGGGTTCTGCCACTCAGGATGTTATGGCCGGATTCTGCCACTCAGGATGTTATGGGGGGATTCTGCCACTCAGGATGTTATGGGGGATTCTGTCACTCAGCATGTTATGGGGGAATTATGCCACTCATCGTGTTATGTGGGGATTCAGTCACTCAGCATGTTATGGGGGGATTCTGACACTCAGCATGTTATGGGGGATTTCTGCTACTGAGTGTTTTATGGGGAGGTTCTGCCACTCAGGATGTTATGGGGGGATTCTGCCACTCAGGATGTTATGGGGGGATTCTGCCACTCGGGATGTTATGGGGGATTCTGCCACTCGGGATGTTATGGGGGGATTCTGCCACTCAGGATGTTATGGGGGATTCTGTCACTCAGCATGTTATGGGGGAATTATGCCACTCATCGTGTTATGGGGGTTCTGTCACTCAGGATGTTATGTGGGGATTCTGTCACTCAGCATGTTATGGGGGCTTTCTGCTACTGAGTGTTTTATGGGGGGGTTCTGTCACTCAGGATGTTATGGGGGGATTCTGCCACTCAGGATGTTATGGGGGATTCGGTCACTCAGCATGTTATGGGGGAATTATGCCACTCATCGTGTTATGGGGGGTTCTGTCACTCAGGATGTTATGTGGGGATTCTGTCACTCAACATGTTATGGGGGGGGGGTTCTGCCACTCAGGATGTTATGGGGGGATTCTGCCACTCACGATGTTATGGGGGGATTCTGCCACTCACGATGTTATGGGGGGATTCTGCCACTCAGGATGTTATGGGGGATTCTGTCACTCAGCATATTATGGGGGAATTATGCCACTCATCCTGTTATGGGGGGTTCTGCCACTCAGCATGTTATGGGGGGATTCTGCCACTCAGCATGTTATGGGGGGATTCTGCCACTCAGCATGTTATGGGGGGATTCTGCTACTCAGCATGTTATGGGGGAATTATGCCACTCATCATGTTATGGGGGGTTGTGTCACTCAGGATGTTATGGGGGATTCTGTCACTCAGCATGTTATGGGGGAATTATGCCACTCATCGTGTTATGGGGGGTTCTGTCACTCAGGATGTTATGGGGGGATTCTGCTACTCAGCATGTTTGGGGGGATTCTGCCACTCAGCCTGTTACAGGGGGACTCTGTAACAGGCTGAGTGGCAGAATCCCCCCATAACAGAATGCTCACCTTAAGCTTTGTTGCAACTACTTTTACACTACTGACTGTTTAACAACTGTTTACCGACATCTATTGTCTCGCGCGGCACTCTCGTCTCTCAGGCATGGACCTATGAAACCCGCAGATCAGCTAAGTCCTCTGGGCCATTAGTAGTACCATCCCTCAGACTCTCCTTTCCTGGAAAAACAAACCAGTCTTACACTGCATCCGCTGGCTCTCTCCCTTCTCGCAAACCTGTAGAGTTAGTGAGGACCCAAACTGGTAAAACAGTGCCTCGGTCTCACGCCCCTCTACATTTTAGCCTTAATTCCAGTAATGACAGGTGTCTGCTAATGGCAGACTGTATTGCAAATTAAGGTGACCAGGCATCTGACTTACTTCTGCTTCGGTCAGGAAACTCAGTCGGACCTGTGATGAGAAGATCAGCTCTTAGGTAAGTAACTTCACTTCCTACCACACTCCTGGAACACTTGCGGCTGTTTCCACACCAATGTGAACTCCTTTCTGAAACATTTGCGGCTGTTTCAACACCCATGTGAACACTCCTGGAAACACGGCGGTTTCAGACCCATTTTGAACACTGCTTGAAACACTTAGGTGGTTTCACACCCACTTTAAACACTTCTTGAAACACTTATGGTGGTTTCACACCCATGGTTAACCCTTATGCTAAACACCTTCGGCTGCAGCCTTAACTTAAACGCTTTTACATGTAAACCTTTACACTCTTCTACAAGGAACACTTGCTACATCTAGGAGGAAAAGGGTTAGTACTGGCTGGGCTCCTTTAAGAGTGTCTCTCTTAACCAGACTGATGCCTGAATTCCTAGAGAGCCTCAGCACGCAGTGGTTTAAGCTGCACTGCTGAAGTGACACCTTAAAACACACAATGACATAAGACATTTTCTACTAGCATATTTAACTACTTCAATAAATCAACAGTTCAAAAACCCAGGTTGCTGTAAAACTCTTTTATTTACTGCCAAGCAGGAGTTTACACTAATGCAACCATAATAAACTCTTAAAACTCTTGGCGCCGTCAAACCTTAAAACATAATCATCAATTAAGAAACATAAGACTTATGACTCTACACATGGTGATTACCAGGCAACTATCTTAAAATAAAACTTCTATTTCAAACAGTGCATATATAATTTTCTAAAATGCAATCAACATCCTAAAAGAATTTAGGTCTTCTATTTAGCAACATGGAACATCTCTTCTTTCAAGGGGCATAGTAGGCTGGATCAGGTAAAGAAACCAGCTTACCATCTTTCCACCTGCTAACACCGTGCAGCCTTGGTCCAACATTTGGACTGTTAACGGTCACCCGGTCACAGAAAATATTGCGGCCCAAGTGCATCTGATGATAGATGTCCTGGAATTTGTCCCAGTCTTCCTGACTCAGTTCATTAAGGGACACTCCCTCAGGCAAATACATCTTCATCCTAATACGCTCCTCAATCCAAGAGTCTCTCTGGTCTTCCACATAAAACAAACCCCATTTATCTAGGTACGGGTATTCCAGCCCCAGCTTAAACGCACACTGGGTGTGAACCCACCTTTGGGCCTCAGAAAGACTTGTAAGTCGGGAGGGATCCCCCAATCCCGGCAACACATAGGGGTCATCAGCTTGCACTGTGAAATGTTTATACTGCGGGCCTCGGCGGACTGGCAAGGGGCAGACTGGGGTCTCAGGGTTAGACTGGCTCTGTCCCGGGGCAGGGGTGGAGCAATCACTTCCCCGAGGGTCAGGGGTAACAACCACAGTGCCTTGCTGTTGCACCACCTCCGTGGCGTCGGCAGACTTCAGAAAGGAGGCTTCGGCCCACTCCCGGATGCAGGTCTCGCGCCTCTACCCCTCGGTGCGACCATCCAGCTTTCCGCTCCCCGACAAGGACGCAGACATCAGGCTGACAACTGACGGCTCCGGCTCCTCATCTGACGACTCCTCGAACAGGGCAAGGTTGAGGACTACAGCTTTCGCTGCATCATCCTCCATCGGCACTGACACTTCGCTGTCAGCGGTGGCAGGCTTCACCTGCGTTGCGACTTCCCTTGTGGTGACTGGCTCGGCAACTCCGTCCTCCACGGTAGCTCTAGCAGCAGACTCAGCAACAGGCTCATCAGCAGTCTCCTCTATGGTAAGTTCAGCAGGCGGCTTCTCTACGGCAGGCTCAGCGGGCGGCTTCTCCACGGCAGGCTCAGCGGCCTTCGGCTCCGCAGCGGCTGGCTCCGCGCTCTCCGGCTTGGTAAGCTTCCGGCGCCGTCACAGCAGTACGGGAAGCAGCGGCAGGTTGTAGCGGGGCCTTCCACAGCGGTCCCGTTGTAGGATTGCGGCGGTACTGTGTGGGGCCTTCTCCGGTTCCCACCACCTCCCAGAAGCTGTGGTGGCAGAACGGACATTGGCGCAATCCAGTCCTTAGCACCACGATTTGGCCACACTCCCGACACAGAGGAAACAGCTCTTCCTGCCCGGCAGCGGTACACAGCATGAACTCCGGCAGCAGGCGGACCTGCGTCCCAGTGTCCTCAATCAGCGTTGCTCGCTCCATTGTCTCCCTGATGTGGGCGTTCAGGCCTCCTTCCACGGACATCGGGCTCAGGGCAGCCATCTCATTCCAAGACGTGCACTCCTCGTTGGCAAACGTCTCAGCACTCACGTGATCGTTAACTGCACTGCTCTCCTCACTCTGCATCACCGAGCAGTCTTGTGGCGGGCTTTTTTTTTTCTCTTTAGCCCCGCCCCCTCCTACTCCGCGCGGGAAAGGGTGCAAACCCAAATGGCACCAGGCGCTGAAGGAAAGGGGCGGGAAAACGCTGGCTGCACAGTTAACCTGTTAAGCGCGGCGTCACAGCTGAAATGTCATTCTGCTCATTTCCAGACGGCCGTAACCTCAGCATAGACAGTCCAAACACATCCAAATTTGGCGGTACAGCAGGGCAGGGGTTGGAGACGCTTCTCTCCAAATTTCAGCCAAAACGAAGCCAAACTCGACACAGTGGTCCCTTGGGGTCCCAGCACCTCAGCGACACCAGTTTTAACCCTTTAGGTCCCCGTGCGGGCCACCAAATGTGGCCGGGGGCACGCACCTGGGGAGCGAAGGGGATTCTTGGACCTAGGGTAGGGTATCCCATGTTGGTGCGGGCATGTGTGGGTGAAGGTGCACTTACTTCTGTAATAGCTGCTTGCATCCATACACGACACTCTTTGGTAAATTCACTTGGCGTTTATTTGATGCATCCATCCTCGTATCATACAACAAAGTCCATTAGTACAATCCAGCAAGTTACAGCAGCATTACCTCTTCGCTCCTCACTACATTAATAGAACTAGAAGAACAACCTTCTAGAAGGGTTGGTCTCCCCTTTATATAACCTCTGTAAGGTTTCCACTTACACCAACAGTTGCAAAGCTCGGCCAATGGCAGGACAGCTAATGTTGCCAATGCCATCTGGTCAAGGCTTTGTTTGCTTAACCTAAAGAAGTACACCAGACTACTTTAATCTAAGAGACCCATTTCTTAGGCAACACTGCCATCATGTGGTTTCATGATGTAATGGGCTCAAGAACTGCATCTGACAGATTTCTATCACCATCATAGCTATTCCTCTGACAGGGTTCTAATTCTTCCTACTTGTAGTGTTGCAACAGGTTTCTGCCCATTACACATGTTATGGGGGGATTCTGCCACTCAGCCTGTTATGGGGAGATTCTGCCACTCAGGATGTTATGGGGGGATTCTGCCACTCAGAATGTTATGGGGGGGTTCTGCCACTCAGCATGTTATGGGGGTATTCTGCCACTCAGCATGTTATGGGGGGATTCTGCCACTCAGCATGTTATGGGGGGATTCTGACACTCAGCATGTTATGGGGGATTCTGACACTCAGCATGTTATGGGGGGATTCTGACACTCAGCCTGTTATGGGGGGGATTCTGCCACTCAGCATGTTATGGGAGGATTCTGCCACTCAGCCTGTTATGGGGGGATTCTGCCACTCAGAATGTTATTAGGGGGATTCTGCCACTCAGCCTGTTATGGGGGGATTCTGCCACTCAGCATGTTATGGGGGGATTCTGCCACTCAGCATGTTATGGGGGGATCCTGTCACTCAGCATGTTATGGGGGGATCCTGTCACTCAGCATGTTATGGGGGGATTCTTCCACTCAGTATGTTATGGGGGATACCATATATTTAAGACCCACAGGGAGAACATGTAAATTATATCAAGGTGCACTGCCCTGTATCATCATGGGCGCCCATAAACCTAAAGAATACTGATTACAAAAAAACACCTACAAGACAAGCGGTTCACATAGGGCTGCCAGCCCTATGTGAACCGCTTGTCTTGTAGGTGTTTTTTGTAATCATGTTATGGGGGGATCCTGTCACTCAGTCTGTTATGGGGGGATTCTGCCTCTCAGCATGTTATGGCAGGGATTCTGCCACTCAGCCAGTAATGGATGGGGTTCTGCATATTGCCTGTTATGGGGGAAATGGATACCGGGCTGGACACACTGCCAAAAGGGCTGGGGTGACCAGAAAAGTCCCGGACCGTTAATTTACCCCAGTCTGCCCCTGTCCTCACCTGAATCTGAATTAGAAGCAGGACGGGTTGAACCTGTGAGCTCAGAAATGTGGAGCATCATCTCTGCCTCTACCAATCAGCAAACCAGAATCAGGAAGTCACTGCCAGGTACACCAAACACAGTTTGTGTACGGTTGCTAAGGTAAACACATTGTTGCTAAGGAAAAATGGTTTCTTTTAAAACACAGAGTTGCCAAAAAAGAATAAGAAAACAGATAAGCTCAGCACCTTGAAAATATCCAAAGAAAGCAGAGACAAGACCCTGCACTACCTCAGTACTTAAACAGTAGCGTTGTGCCCGGCCGGGTATCTAACCATGCACCCAAACAATCCAAATTTTTTTTGTATGTGGCCCCAGCTACCACAATGGGTCACACCCAGGCCAGCACCAAACACATCAAATAACTAATCAATTATTACATAAAATAATCCATCTATATTTTATTAAGTATCAAAACCATGGTAAACACAGCATGACATAACATGAAACCTAAACCCTTTTTGTTAAAATTATTCCACAGCGGAGGTATCCCCATTAAATTGGTATCCCATGTCACAAGAAAAACCCTCCACACAATATCCAAAGAATCAAAAAAGTTTTTCCAAATATTCAAAGATCCAAAAAAGAATCAAAAATATATCCACTTTCCTCTTACCCAAACACTGTGCAAATGATGCCTGAGAATCAAGAATAATAAAGTACTAATGCACATGTGCTGAATTCATCAGAAGAGAGATAAGAGAAAACAACAATGGACAATTGAGCCAATAAGGTTCATACAGTGAGAAAACACTACATAGAACAAATTCACCTTTGTGTATCCCCGCTGTGAGACTTCTGGAATCCCCTATAACCCACGCGTTCCGTGGTGTACCACTCCATTAGCACTTTATTAGCACTTTATTATTCTTGATTCTCAGGCATCATTTGCCTTTTAAGGTTAACTGAATAAAGAACTTTTGGACAAGTTTAGCTGATCCAAGAGGTACAGTATATTCCCATATTTTGTAGTATTTCGTACCACATTAGGGCTTCAGTATATAGTACTGATGTTATTAGAGATCATTTGGGCCAGGCATCCGGCATTAAAACAACCCCATTAAACTGCTGTGGGGGCTCCATCATATCTGCACAGATAGTTCGAAGAACTTATCGTGCTCTGGGAAATTACAAAAATTATAAATGATCATGGCCTAAGTGTACGGTCAATGTGATCGCTCTTACATTTAACTCAGTGGCTCTAATATGGAGAGGGGGTTATTTCTGTGCAAAATGTTATAAAGGGAGGTAAACAGTTTGCAAGGTTTTTCCTCCAACTATTATCACCCCCCCCCCCATTCCCCTGCATGAAGGAGGAGGGATAATTATGGTCCTCGCAGTCCTTTTCAGGCGCAAAGTAATAGAATATTTTATGGATGGCTGTAGATATTTGGAGTGAGCTATGTTAGTTTTGTTTTTTAACGACGTCCCATTTTATTTTCTCATTATATTTTTACAAATTGTCAAACCTGAAATACCAACTCTAATATTATGGAGAAAAAATGATCAGTCTATTGCTTGAAATGGACCAAAACCCATGCCCCAACTTTACCCCAGGGTAAACACATTGTTGCTAAAGGGAAAATAGTTTCTTTTAAAACACAGAGTTGCCAACAAATAAAAAGAATAAGAAAACAGATAAGCTCAGCACTTTGATAATAATAATAATAATAATAATAATAATAATGGACACTTAAAATAAATGCCATCCAAAGTGGACTTACCCTTTAAGGTTTACTGAATCCATAACTTTTGGACAAGTTTAGCTGATCCAAGTGGTACAGTATATTGGATCAATGCTACTCCCATATTTTGTAATAGAAAGCTCTTTCACATTTCGTACCACATTAGGGCTTCAATATATAGTACTGACGTTATTAGAGATCTTATTGAACTTAGCTTTAGTACGACTGATTAAAGAGAGGCCGTTTCTAAGCCTCCCAGTGATCTGCCCTTGCAATGATTTGGCTTAACCTCTGGAGCAAACCCATTGACTGGCCTGGCACATTGGAGTTGCTCAACAGGCTGATTATAAATTGGTAGGGATTTGGTAAAATCCTGGACTGATTCTTGGCCCCCGTCCTTTACTGCCTGCTTACCTGTCCAGGAACTGCTCACTGCACAGCACTATGTGGAGGATAATTCATTACTAATGCCAGGTATCGGCAGATTAGTGTCTGTATAGAGGCGCTAGTAGACACTGCAAGTGGGTATCGGGCGCTGTAACACAGGGCCTTAGTCTCTGTAGTAACCTGGCCAGTATTGATGAATGTGATGTATGTTGGGCGCTCTAACACCAGTACAGCACTGCAGGGAGCGAAAGGTAGCGCCAGCTCGGTGCAACCGACTCTCAGCGACCCACACCATACTTAGCAAAAAAGGACTCGCACACAGCGTCGGCACTTTAAATATGGGTGCAATAGCATAGAGCGCCAGACGTTGTGCGATTAAAGTCTGTTTTTAACACATATCCACCAGTAACAAACCGAAAAAAACACATGGAATGACATTGTTTTAACACTGTGACATTAACACTTTAATGCCAGACCAGTAATGACAATTCTGCATAAAAAACAAAAAAATCTAAAAAGTTTACAAAAATGAATCTTTCTAGGCCAGGAGAGGTCACACAATTATTTGAGAGAAAAATAAAATTAAAAACAAAAAACCCTGTTTAAACAGAAGAAAAGGATAATCCATTGAAATGTATGGGAGAGCGACAGGTAGCGACAGGTAATACCTGGCGCTCTGGAAGCTAGAGCGCCGGCGCTATACACTGAGCCTTGGGTAATGAGGAATCAGACGCTACATGGCGCTGTTGCAGTCGCTCACCAGAATCGGCTTCATAAATGTGGTATTGCGTACAGCCCCAGGCGTTCACCAGACGCTGCCTGACGCTTACAAGGCGCTACCTGCCGCTATCCCTTGATGAATAACCCCCAAAGTTGGGTATTTTGGATGAATCGGCTGTTGTCTGAATGCATACCTCCCAACTGTCCCTGGTTTGGAGGGACTGTCCCTCTTTTGAGTCCATGTCCTCCTGTCCCTTGTTGTTCTCATTTGTCCCTCTTTGAGGTGTAACATGCAGATCTGCAGCAATAAATGATTCATTTGCCTATTCCAACTGTTTATATTGTTGTAATTGTTACACTCTCCTATCAATCAATCAATGAGGGGGTGTGGCCTAATTTAACAATTGTCCCTCTTTCCCACACTGAAAAGTTGGAAGGTATGTGAATGTTTTTCCAGATTAAAGCAAAGATGTGATACACCTTTCACAGACAATACCCCCCATTTAGAATTTAAAACATGCTGATGGGTAAGACCAGCCTAATATACAAACAGGCACCATGGACCTTTTATAGAACCAGCGCTTTGGACTCATTGCCGGTTAATCTGGGTTAATAAACCCTGTTTTGTGATGCTGCTGGCAGCGGATTGTACAGGACAATCTTCCAGTGTTCAGGAACAGCTGTTCATTCAGCAACATAAATTCAGGAACATAAATGTGAGCTTGATACATCAGCAACACCTCTCTGGTATGGAGCAAAGGAAAAAGCTCCTCTCTGTTAGCAGGTTAAACACACTATGCAGCATTCACATGGTCTGCCTAAGACTTCCTGTTTTTTCTTTTAAACTAACTTTATCAACAGCATAACAAGCAGACAGTCATATAGAAAATATAGTTGTATTAAAGTGGACCAAAACCCATGCAGATCTCCCCGGGAATCTTATAGATTCCCTCCTCCCCGGGCATCCAAAATCAGGATGCCCCGCTGTGTTAAACCCCCCCAGGTCACCCCATACACTTACCTTGTTTCCTGATCTAACGGCGCATGTGAAAGCTGTGGTTGCATCCCCGCTATCCCTCTAGCAGGATGCGTGCTCGCTGCAAGCGTTTAGGAATGGCTGGTGTGGGCACGCTTCCTGTAAGAGGGAAGCGTGGGATGCGCCCGCAAGCGCACTCAGAACAGCTGACCTTAAACAAAGGTTTAGATGACGTGAAGGCAGTGGCTCCGAGCGCACTGATTGGACGAGTGTCCGTGCAGGCACCATGCACCATAGGCACTGGGAAGAGGTGAGTTGGCATCGCCGATCTGGGGGGTTTCACACATCGGGGTACTAAAGTGTTAATGTCACAGTGTAAAACAATGTCATTCCGTGTGTTTTTGCTTTGTTACAGGTGGATGTGTGTTCAATGTTCAAAAACAGACTTTAATCACACAGCGTCTGGCGCTCTATGCTATAGCGCCCAGATTTAGAGCGTTGACGCTGTGTGCGTCCTTTTTTGATAAGTATGGTGTGGATCGATGAGAGTCGGTCGCACTGAGCTGGCGCTACCTCTCGCTCTCTGCAGTGCTGTACTGGTGTTAGAGCGCCCAACATACATCACATTGATCAATGTGGGCCAGGTTACTACAGCGACTGAGGTGCTCTGTTACAGTGCCCGATAGCCGCTCACAGCATCTACTAGCGGTCGCTCTAAGCGCCGCTATACAGAAGCTCATCTGCCGATACCTGGCGTTAGTAATGTATCAGCCTCCACGTTTCTCTTCATAATGTTGTGAATGTGCATAGAGGATTTATCTCCCATGTTTGCATTAAAGTGCATTTGGATGTACAGTAGTTATAGCATCATAATAAGGAAATTATCATTATAGAAAGGAGACTTTACATCACCATAGAAAGGAGGAGTTGCAGTATATTCTAAGCATGTCACACACCCCGCTTCAAGAAATTCATAACGTGTGGGTAATACTGACCTGTAGAGAGCGATATGCAGAGATGCCAGGAAAAAAGAGAGCCCCTCCCGGTCCATAAATACCTGGGACCTCCCACTCATTACCCAGTCTTCATCTCTGCAGACGGCGAGCAAGTCAGAAGATGTGGTCTCCTCCTTGCACAGGGGGATTTCAGGTAGCCGGGATGACTCCCGGCCCTTTAGTTATCTATTTCCGCCTGGATCTTTTTTTTCTGTTACCTCATGCCTTTCAGCCTAGGCTGACGGTCCGGGTGAGGGTAGAAAAGCACCCTTGGTGCTTAAGAGCAAATGCTCTCCCGTGAGACCCTATATAAGAGGGTAGGCGGTCATCCGGGACGGTGACCCTGGTTTGGGATGCCCCGTCCTTTGGCCTTACACTTTGGGTGGTCCCCCCCTTTGGGTAATGCCCCTCTCTCTAGCGGGATAGCGAAGGGTAGGAGCAGGGCCCCTTATTCGGTGTTAGGTCCAAAATTTGTAATCATTAATTCGTAATAATGTTTTAATGTATTCATTTATTAAATTATCCTCCCAATAGTTATTAACTTATCATAACAACGTGTATTTCTCTGTCAAAACGGTGCTGTGGCCGTCATTTTTATGCAGGCTTCCTCCCTGAGGTAAAAGGGGCGGGGCCGGGCTTTAGGTGCGAGCCGCGGCCCCCACCCTTCTATTTGCGCTGATGCGGCTTGGATTCTGAGCAAGGAGCGGGGCCGGGCGTCAGGGTCAAAGCCACGGCCCGCTCCCATCCTTCTGTCTCTTCTGAGACCGGCGCCGCAGCCGCACATGGCTGCGGTACCGGCCTTTTTGCATTGTCATGGCGGAGGGGAGCTTCTCCCCTCACGCTTTCACTCCTGGCGGCGGGGCCGGGCTTTCCAGCGCTGCAGCCCGCCCCTGTGTCACAGGCACCGCTGAGGTGCTTTTCTCTGTGCCTGTTTCCTCAGAAGGAGCTGGCCACGCCCCCCTTCTCTCCTCAGAGCTGCTCTTTACCTCACGGAGAGAGGAAGCTGTCTTCAGGACCACAGTGAGTGGCCCGGTGGGCCCCCCTTCTGTCCCATCACTTATAATTATATATTTTTATGTCATATATATATATATATTTTATACTCCGCTTTTCTTATTAGCCTTTTTTATTATGTCTTTCAGATATAACCTACAGTGGTGTTAGGGGGTTTCTCCCGGTCCTAGGGTCCCTGGGTTCTTAATTGGCTTATTGCAAATCCTCCCACTTGGGACATTAAAGGGGCATCCCGGGTTGCTTATATGCGTAATTCCGTCGGTCATTGCGACCAACTATAAGTTCACCTTATGGAGGCATCCCCGGATACTGGGCTCGGGCTCCCCACGGGGCAATCCCGGAAGTGTATGGGGCGTGGGGCATCCCTTACTGGCGATGATGTATATCTGTGTATACCATGCGCACAGCAGACTATTACGCGGCAGTCCGGACCCCAGGCGTCTGGTTCAGCGCCGCCGGTCTCTCCCCCCCCCCTCCCAGTTTGATCCGTGCCCAGTCTGACGTTGTCATGGGCGGGCAGTTGCAATCGGAGATGTGTGCCCGATTGGCCAATCTTGAAAAATTATTCACCGGCGGCCGACTTGGATGATCTTGATAATCTGGACTGGTCTGATTACTCCCAATTTGAGGAAGGGGAGGTATATGAAGAATCAGATGATTCAGACGATCAGCAGTTTGTGGGTGCTGATACGGAGCGGGGCTTGGGGAGGTCTTCGGATACTCCTAATGTTCTGGCTCAGATGTTTGAGGTTTTGGCTATTTCTCCTCCTGAGGTGGTTCCACAGCAAAAGGGGGAATTTTTCGAAGAATCCAGGCCGCGCTTGGAATTTCCTAACCAAAAGCATTTTGATGGGATTATTGCTAAGGAATGGGAGAGGCCTGCCCGGCTCCCAGGTGTCCCTCAGGGTTGGGACAAAAAATATCCCTTTCCCTTGGATACGGTTAAGCGTTGGGCGTCCCCTCCCGAGGTGGATGCACAGATTCTGGGTTTATCCAACACTACTGTTTTAAATTCTCCTGATTGCTCCACGCTTAAAGATGGTGAGGATAAACGCATTGACCAAATGGCTTGTCATGGTTTTGCCAGTGTTGGGTCAGCCATGAGGCCGGTTTGTGCTTCAGCGCTGTTGGTGGTGGCTACCAGGTCGGTGGTCAGGGACCTGTTGACTTCTTCCGGGTTAGATTCGGATAGTGACGAGTTCCTTGGCCATAAAAGGTGTGAATTGTTTTTGTCATTTGTACTAGCTGCCTTGGATGACACACTGATGATGTGTGGCAGAACGTCGGCTCTATTGGTGACTATTCGGCGTTCGGTTAGGTTGCGCCAGTGGGCGGCTGATTTTGTGTCTAAAAAGTCGCTGACCGCTCTTCCCTTTGTGGGATTACGGCTCTTTGGTGAGAAGTTGGATTCAGTTGCCAAGGGTGGTAAGTTACCTCCACGCAAAAAAAAAGGCGTACCTTTCGGGGGGCGGGTTCCTTTGCTCTTTCCTTTCGTGGGCTAGAGCTGGCAGAGGAATTGTTTTCCCCGCAGCCAGAGGAGATTCCTGGAACAGGGGCAGAGGACGTGCCCGCCCAGGATACAGCTGGGGCTCTAAGCCCAAACCCGCTGAGGGGGCGCCCTCACCCATGTGGGTGGGGGGACGGCTGCAACCTTTCTCCCAGGTCTGGGACCGGGAGGTCTCGGACAGACGGATCCGGGAAGTGGTGACTTCCGGCTACAAGCTGGAGTTCGAGCTCCGGCCCCCTCCCAGATTCCTCAGGTCTCGGGTGCCTTCAGACCTTCTTGCCGCGCAGGAGCTCCAGGCGGCAGTAAAGAGTCTGTTGGATATGGCAGTTATTTGCCCAGTGCCCCCCTCAGACAGGGGTCGGGGCTTTTATTCCAATCTGTTCACGGTGCCCAAGAAGGACGGCTCGGTTTGACCCATTCTGGATCTAAAGATCCTCAACAGGTTCGTCCGTCCGCGGAAATTTCGCATAGAAACGCTGCGTTCAGCTATCCATTCTCTGACGTCCGTAGACATCAAGGACGCCTATCTGCATGTGCCGATTTTTCCAGCGCACCAGAGATTTCTCAGGTTCGTGGTGGAGGATCGGCATTTTCAGTTTGTGGCACTTCCTTTCGGTCTTACCTCGGCTCCAAGGGTTTTCACCAAGGTGCTGGCCGGGGTGATGGCTCTCCTCAGAGCCCAGGGTATTCGCATTGTCCCTTATCTGGACGACCTTCTCATTATGGCATCTTCCTTCAGCCAAGCGGTATTGGACACCAGAACTGTGGTGTCCACTCTGGAGAGATTCGGGTGGGTGATCGACTACCCCAAGTCCTCCCTTTCTCCGTCCAGGTTAGTGTCTTTTCTGGGAATGTCCCTGGATACTTCCCAGGCCAGGGTGTTTCTTCCTCAGTCCAAGGTTCTCTTGATTCAGGAGTTGGTTCGACTCCTCCTGTCTATCCCTCGTCCGGCCATCAGACTGGGGATGAGGCTGGTGGCATTGATGGTAGCCTCCTTCGAAGCGGTTCCCTTTGCTCAGTTCCACACAAGGACGCTCCAGCTCCATCTGTTGGCGGCCTGGGACGGGTCACCACTGTCGTTGGATCAGTCCTTCCTGATGACCCCCCGAGTTCGTTGCGCCCTCCAGTGGTGGCTGGATCCAATCAATCTGTCGAGGGGCAGATCCTTTCTGGCCCCTTGTTGGGAGACGGTCACCACGGATGCCAGTCTATCAGGATGGGGGGGGTTCTGGAAGGATCGTCAGTTTCAGGGATTGTGGGGGCCTCAGGAGGCTCACGAGTCCATCAATGTTCTGGAATTGAGGGCCATCCGGATGGTTCTGTTTAGCTTGACTCATCAGTTGCAAGGATTGCCGGTTCAAGTCCGGTCGGACAATCGGACCGCGGTCGCCTACATCAATCACCAGGGAGGGACTCGCAGCAGGAGTGCCCTCAAGGAAGTGTCTTTGATTCTGGCCTGGACGGAGACCCACGTCCCGTGCATTTCAGCAGTTTACATTCCGGCAGCGGAGAACACGGAGGCGGACTCTCTGAGCAGGTTCTCAGCTCGCCGGGGGGGATGGTCTCTCAGCCCCAAAGTGTTTCGCTTGATTTGTCTCAGGTGGGGGTCCCCGGTGGTGGACCTCTTTGCCTCTCGTCACAATCACAAACTTCCGACATTTGTGTCTCTCTCACGGGATCCACTGGCTCTGGCAGTGGATGCCATGTCTCTGAACTGGAGGGATCTGGGGTTTCTGTATCTGTTCCCTCCGTTTTCCTTGGTGGCCAGAGTGGTGCGCAAGCTGGCCCTGGAGGGTGCGTCAGCAATTCTGGTGGCTCCAAGGTGGCCAAGACAGGTTTGGTTCGCAGATGTGGTAAGGTTAGCAGAGGATCAGTTCGTTCTGCCCCTGCTGCCGGATCTGCTCACCCAGGGTCAACTACGTTATCCCAATTTACCAACGCTGGCTTTGACGCCGTGGCTGCTGAAACCTACATCTTGAAGGAGGAAGGTCTTTCCGATGCTGTGATTCGAACTCTCATTAGTGCTAGGAAGCGGTCTTCCTCTAATATCTACTATAGGACTTGGAGGTCTTATATTGATTGGTGTGAGATCAGGGCGTTGCCTTGTAGGGAATTTTCCATCTCCAGAATCCTGGAGTTTCTTCAACATGGTCTGGACCTGGGGCTCCAGCTTAGTACTCTGAAAGGGCAGGTTTTTGCCCTGGCGGTGTTCTTTCAAAGGTCATTTGCCCTACATCCTTTGGTTAAGACTTTTTTCCAGGGAGTCATGCACGTGCGGCCTCCTAGAAAACCTTTGCTCCCTGTTTGGGATTTGAATTTGGTTCTTTCTGCTCTTCAGGATTCTCCTTTTGAGCCCTTGAATGATATTGCCTTGTCTTCACTTACGCAGAAGGTGGCCTTTTTGGTAGCCATCACTTCGGTTAGGCGTGTCTCTGAGTTGGCGGCTTTGTCCATTCAAGCCCCGTACTTTGAGGGGCATCAGGACAAGGTGGTTTTTCGTTTCAAGTCCGATTTCCTTCCTAAGGTTGTTTCTGCCTTTCACCTAAACCAAGACATTGTTCTGCCCTCTCTGTGTCCTAATCCCAGCAATGACAAGGAGAGGGTCCTGCATTCTTTGGATGTGGTTCGTGTTGTGAAGTATTATTTGGAGGTAACGTCTTCCTTTCGTAAGACGGATGCCTTTTTTGTGGTGCCCTCCGGGCCCCGAAAAGGCTTGGCGCCTGCCAAGTCTTCCATTAGTAAATGGATCCGTCAGACCATAGTTGGGGCCTATTCTGCCAAAGGGAAGGTACCCCCTTTTCGTGTTACTGCTCATTCTACTCGTGCGGTTGGGGCGTCCTGGGCTTTTCAGCACCAGGCCTCTGTTGAGCAAGTTTGTAAGGCTGCTACTTGGTCTTCTGTTCACACTTTTTCCAAGTTTTACAAGGTTGATGTTCGGGCCTCAGCGGATGCTGTGTTTGGCCGCAAAGTTCTGCAAGCTGCAGTGGTTTAAGTTGTGCCTTGTTGCATTGTTTTGGATCCCCGCCCTTTATGGACACTGCTGTTGGATGTCCCACACGTTATGAATTTCTTGAAGCGGGGTGTGTGACATACTTAGAATAATACCATTTTGTGAATACTCACATGTAAAATGGGTATTATAAGTATGTCACACACCCTGCTTCACCCTGCCCTTTTGTATTCTGGATCCTTTATATGGTGAACTTTGCGTTGTTATGCTTTGTGTTGGGCTCTTCCTGGTCCCTTACCTTACTGCTGTTCTTATACTGGGTAATGAGTGGGAGGTCCCAGGTATTTATGGACCGGGAGGGGCTCTCTTTTTTCCTGGCATCTCTGCATATCGCCCTCTACAGGTCAGTATTACCCACACGTTATGAATTTCTTGAAGCGGGGTGTGTGACATACTTATAATACCCATTTTACAGGTGAGTATTCAGAAAATGGTATTATCTTCATTAGAAGATTAGATATCATAAAAAGGAGGAGTTGTATAATCATAGAATGGAAGAAGATACATCATAATAGAAAAGAGGAGTTACATAATCATATAAGGGAGGACGTTACATCATTACAGAAAGGAGAAGCAACGTCATTATAGAAAGGAGGAAGTTATAAGAAGTTACATCATCATAGAACAGAGGACTTATATAATCATAGAAGGGTGGATGTTACATCATTATAGAAAGGAGGGAGTTATAGGAAGTTACATTATCATAGAAAGCAGGAAGTTACATCATCATAGAAAGGAGTAAGGTGCATTGTTATATAAAGAGAAGCTACATCATCAAAGTAAAGGAGACCGCAATAACATCATATAAAGGAGGAGTTACATTATCACAGAGCAAAGCAGGAAGTTACATCATAATAGAAAGGAGGAAGTTACATCAGTATAGAAAGGAGGATATTTGAACATCATGGAAAGGAGGTGTTACCTCATCATAGAAAGGAGGAAGTTACATCATTATAGAAAAGAGAATTGCATCATTATAGAAAGGAGGTAGTTATACAATCAAAGAAATGAGAAGCTACATCATTATGGAAAGAAGTTACATCATCATAGAAAGGAGGATGTTACATCATTATAGAAAGGAGGAAGTTACATCATCATAGAAAGGAGGAAGTTACATCATCATAGAAAGGAGGAATTACAGCATCATCAAAAGGAGGAAGTTACATCATCAAAGAAAGGAGGAGTTAATTCATCATAGAAAGAAGGAGTTATAGCATCATAAAATGGAGCAAATTGCATCATTTTAGAAAGGAGAATGTTAAAACATTATTAATGGTGGTTCTGGGGAAATTAGTGAGCAATGGTCATGTGGTGGCAGCATAATGGTAAACAATGTAGTTGTAACATATGAATTATATATCCATAGTTGTGGATAATCAACATAAATATAAACACTGTTGATACAACAAAAAGAAATCTGGGTGGATTGGGATTTTAATGATTGCTCTCGAGCAATATTTCCATCACTTTGTCACTATATGAGAGATGGGGTGTTGGGAAGACATTTATTGATCCTTATTACAGATGATTATTTAATTATTAATGATGATGAAGCAGTTGGTGGGAAAAGGTCACGCGTGTCTGGCTGATTAAAGCCATTTCTCAGGAAGACATATGTTCAATCCAGATTATTGGCACAGTGGTTTTCCAATTTGCAGATGAAGGGATATTTGTGCTGAGGGTCTCCCATGTGGGTCTAAATATATATATATATATATATATATATATATATATATATATATATCCACTAAGACTATGTGAAACACAAATAGCACATTTCTCTAACGGACCCCAGACCTGGGTTACATCTTGCCCTTGTGCATACCTCCCAAGTGTTCTTGATTTAGAGGGATTGTCCCTCTTGTGAGTCCATGTCCCCCTGCCCCTTATTGTTCTCCTTTGCCCCCCGTTGAGATGTAACATGCAGATTGGCACAAATTAATGATTCATTTGCCTATTTAAAGTGTTTATATTGTTTTAACTGTTACAACTTAACTCCTATCCATCCCTAATTTAACAAATGTCCCTCTTTCCCTCCCTGAAAAGCTGGTAGGTATTCTTGTGTGAAACCCTTAGAATCCATCGGGAATCAAGCATAGACGCTCGTTTAACGGCAAACCAAAACCCATATGAAAGCCATATAAAAGATTCTAAGGTTAGTTTACCGCAACCCACTAATCCCACAGCACACAATTGTGCATAATCCATCATCAGCTGCTGCACCCATTTGAGGCATGTCTTAATGGCTGGTGGTAGGTGCACCAAGAGGAATGGAGCGGACAGCAAGAGGCCCCATTGCAGTTCATTGCAAAGTTTACATGGCACTGCATAATGGTTAAAGGAGAGGCCACGCATGCACAGTGGGATTTCTGGATCAAGGTGAGTTCTTCAATTTTCTTGAAAGGAAGTCCCTTGTCACTTGTAACAGTCCCCCTTCCGGGCATCCAGACAGTAAAGTATCCCTGGGAAGCCGAAAATGGGGCAGATTTACCCTTTTGCATTCCTGAGCTACAGCAACTACATTGTTACATATTATTTTTGGTTATTAAACAGAGTATTTAATTTATTTTAGTATGCAGCAAGCTAATCAAATTATAAATGATTAAGATTGATCTAGCATAATTTATATATAGCTGAAGTGTGATGATGACACCAAGAATGATTTCTTCTGGCGGGACCCAATAATGATTTCCTCTGGAAGGCCTCAAAAAAGATTTCCTCTGGTGCGCGCCCAGAATAATTTCCTCTGGTGGGCCCCAAGAATAATTTCCTCTGCTATTCCTCAAAAAAAGTTTACTCTTTTGGGCCTCAGAAAAGATTTTCTCTGGTTTGCCCCCAGAATGATTTCTTCTGGTGGTCCCAATGTATAAAGTTTTAAAACATGCATAGTTAACATTTGTGTACACTGCCCTCACACAGCTGCAGCCCCTCCAGGGCAAGTTACAACTGGGGAAGAGAAACGGCCCTCGGTAACCAAAAAGTTGAAATGTCTACCCTCCCATTGACACTGATGTCACTTGGGATGAGCAGCTGAGGGGAGAAGAAACAAATGCAGCAACTTTGTAAATAGACGAGCATTGTTTGCTAGCTGCACACCACCTTGTCAATGTCATATCATCCTCCGTCCTCACACAGCTGCAGCCCCTTCAGAGCGTGTTACAGCTGGGGATGAGAAACAGCCCTGGGCAACCAAAAAGTTACAATTTCCAAGGGCGGGGTGGCAGCCTGCACCGGGCCCTCTCCTAGTACGGGCCTAGTAGAAGCTGCCTCACCTGCCTCTATGATATGTAGACCCCTGCATAAAGAGATAAAAGAGTGAATCCCACAGCAGGCTAATAAACAGCTGGAGATTTCTATCACATCCAGGGGCGGACTGACAGGGCTGGCTTCAGGTTTGTGGGGGCCCTTGGGCAAGAGAGTCTTAGTGGGCCCCAAAGTAGTGAGTTACATAATGTCACCTTTCAGCTCCGCTGCCACAAATAAGTCTTCTTCTGCTGATCGGCCTCCAGTCCTTATTGCCCTCCCTATAGCCACCAATCTCTCTCCTGTCCTTATTGCCTTCCCTATAGCCACCAATCACCCTCCAGTCCTTATTGCCTTCCCTATAGCCACCAATCGCCCTCCAGTCCTTATTGCCTTCCCTATAGCCAACAATCATCCTCCAGTCCTTATTGCCTTCCCTATATCCACCAATCGCCCTCCAGTCCTTATTGCCTTCCCTATAGCCAACAATCATCCTCCAGTCCTTATTGCCCTCCCTATAGCCACCAATCCCCCTCCAGTCCTTATTGCCTTCCCTATATCCACCAATCGCCCTCCAGTCCTTATTGCCTTCGCTATAGTCAACAATCATCCTCCAGTCCTTATTGCCTTCCCTATAGCCACCAATCGCCCTCCAGTCCTTATTGCCTTCCCTATAGCCCCCAATCACCCTCTAGTCCTTATTGCCTTCCCTATAGCCACCAATCGCCCTCCAGTCCTTATTGCCTTCCCTATAGCCACCAATCGTCCTCCCATTCTTATTGCCTTCCCTATAGCCACCAATTATCCTCCAGTCCTTATTGCCTTCCCTATAGCCACCAATCGCCCTCCAGTCCTTATTGACTTCCCTATAGCCACCAATCGTCCTCTAGTCCTTATTGCCTTCCCTATAGCCACCAATCGCCCTCCTGTCCTTATTGCCTACCCTATAGCCACCAATAACCCTCCAGTCCTTACTGCCTTCCTTATAGCCACCAATCACCCTCCTGTCCTTATTGCCTTCCCTATAGCGTCTTCTAGTCCTAGCTGCATTCTCTACGGCCACCAAGCACTCTTCGGCCCTTACTGCTTGCTTCGCTGTCACTAAAGACTCCATCATTGTTGTCATCTGTCACCTGGTTCTCGCCACCTTCTGAGCTTCCATCAATTGCCCCCCATTCCAGGCCACTTTCTCCAATGTTGCTGATCATCCCCAGTTGCTGAGGCCAGGCATGAGCATGTCTGCACACAGCACCCGGCATTCAGTGATTCGGGTCCACTGTAAAATAATACCATGGCCAAGTGTGAGCCTGAGTGGGCCCTTGAAGATGCCAGGGGCCCTGGCAATTGCCCAGGTTTGCCCTGTGCTGGCGTCGGCCCAGCGGACTGACCATATGAAGGCCCTGGACAATGTCCGATGGGGCGTACTGCTTTGGAGCCAATTAGGCTGCTGCTTTTAACCCCCA
Source organism: Gastrophryne carolinensis (assembly GCA_027917425.1). Lineage (NCBI taxonomy): Eukaryota > Metazoa > Chordata > Amphibia > Anura > Microhylidae > Gastrophryne > Gastrophryne carolinensis. Next base: position 496,601,136 of record CM051236.1, read on the forward strand.
TATTTAAATCCTGCCCCCTTAGTTTCCCTCTCAGCCACCTGTACCCAGCCCCACTGTAAACACAAGCCAAGGAAGCTGAGCCCCAATGCTATAGCCCTGGCATCATGGTTGGGGGGGGGGCTTAGCAAGGATGTCTCAGGCCGGGCCAGAGGCTGGAAAAATCCAGGGCTAATTTTTTGCCCCAATCAATGATCACATTCTTACTATTTCAGAAGAAGTTTCATCACACATATGTTAAAAAATAAGAAGTGTTATTAAGCATATTTTGTTAAAAATAAAAAGTGTAATAAGCATATATTTAAAAAATAAAATCAGGAAGTAGGACAAAGACAGAGCTCTGATTGGAACAGCCTCCAAATGCCATGATGAGTCCAGACAGTTATGGGCAGACATTAGGGTCGATTCAAAGAAACATGTAACAGCTTGGATTTGGGTGCCGATCATCCTATTTTTCCCGTACGCTCGTGCGTTTGTATGAACTTGCGAGTGATTCTATAAGCAAATACGTTTCTATCCTAAAATGTACGTCCGTTCGTATGGCAGTTCGGGAATCAGACCTATGTCAGTTTCCATCCTGAATTTTCCGTTTCATTTCTCAGGTTGCAACATTGGTTTTGGCCTTTTTCCTTTTTTGTCTGGACGTAAATCCTTCTGATCTTGCGGCTGCGCACTACAAACTTACCTCATTAAAGTGCATTCTAAATATTTGGTCTTTTATTTTTCTTTATTTCATTCATTTTGTAGTAACCAACCATTAATGAATACATTTGCATAAGTAAATCTTACTTTGTTTAATTTTTAGTTAACTTGCATTTTTTACTTGTGGATTTAATTTTAATATTTTGGCTTCAAATGGTACAACTTAAAATTTTGTGTGTGGTTACCCACACCCTCTACATACAGATTGCTCTCAAATATAAAAAAACACCCAGCAACTTCTGCATGTTACGAGTCTAGAAACAGCCAAGATGGCGGCTCAGGTATTCTCGGGCAGCCTGCAAACAGAAAGGGCCTTGTGACTGTGTTGCTCTGCATTCTTTGATTTCTGACCTTTCCGTGCCCCCAGCTCTGCTGTGTCTGTGCAAAATACAGCAGTAACCCACATCCTGCACTTTATCCCGCTCTCCTCTCCTCAGTAAGTGTGATGCATCTGACCAAAGATGTGCTTAAATAATTAAACAAAGCAAAGGTAAACAACTACACCAATAAATGCAATCTAAAAATATTATTCTAGTACATCAATTTAAAAATAAATAACAAAGGACATAAGTTTCTTTAATTAACGCAAATATATTGCAAAATAAACGTTTACATGCAAAGGACTAATTAAGGTCCACATTAAAATGCTTTTAGAAGGCATACATGAATCAGGTATGCATTGCCATACAATTTATGGCCTCGGCCATGCTGAGACATGCAGTTCATTGGAGCTCAAGACGCGCAGACTCCTCCCGCCAAAAAACCTGTTCAAGAACAGCAATCCGACTGCTAAAAGGTGTCGCCAGTGGCTTTCTTTTAAAACGTATTTAGAGGTTTGAAAACTGTTCTCTGAATCACACCTAAACACATCCGATTATCCTAAGTTTTACGTTTTGATCCTAAGTTTTAGGATTTGATCCTAAGTTTTACGTTTTGATCCTAAAATTTAGGAACGAACTTCCGATGATCGTAAGAGCATATACGCATTCGTACGTAGGCTCGTGCGAGTCGGAAATGGCCAAAAAAACTGGAAAAAACACCCACCCAAACTTACGATTCTCGATCCGAAATCAATTAGCTTTTGCTCTTTGAATCGACCCTATTGTTACGGATCAGCCTAAAGCCAAAACCTGTGGAGTTTTTCCCATTCTAGACGGGGAGGCCGATTCATCAATAGCGCCAGGTAGCGACAGATGAGCGACTGTAGCGTGATTTTTTCAGCGCCAGCCAGTATTCGCTGTGCTTGGCCGGCATTAGCTTGATGACAGCGACTCAGTCGGTGTGCGGTAATGTTGAATACGGGCTGGGGAGTCGCTGTTTCACAGGTCCAGCGTTGTATGTGAGCGCCTGACAACGAATGGCCAGAGCGAACGGCTAGCTTCATATTCATCAAAAAATCACGCTCCGAATGTGCTGTCGCTGTCCATTCCTTGTTTAAACCCCAGAGCGCTGGCGGCGATGTGTATTAACTAGTTTTTAACCCCTAAACAACCATATTTTTAGAATGTAACATTATACATGGTTTTAGAATCATTTTGTAATATGAATACATTAATCTCAGACCTGTTAGATCAATTCTGCACAAATTTTTTTTTTTTTTTTTTTTGACTTAAAAATAAATCCTAACATTGCAGAAGTGTTCTCCGATTTTTCGACATTAAAAAAATAAAAAAAAAAATTTTTCCAAATTAATTATGATTAATTATAAATTGCTCCATTGAAATGCATTGGACATCGCCAGGGAGCGACAGCTCATACCTGGCGCTGTGAGGGAATTTGCAGCTGCGCTGTTCGGTCCAGGCGGCTTCATGATGAATGCCGCGCTAGCCGTCGCTCTCGCCGGCGGTATCCTCATTTTGCTTGATAAATGCGTCATTGTGAGCGCCGCCGGGCGTACTTGAGTCGGTAGTCGCCGTTAGCTGCCACTACCTGGCGCTCGTCAGACACTACCTGGCGCTATCGCTTGATGAATAAGGGCCACAGTCTCTTACTGAGGTCATTTTGGCGACTGACACAGCAGTTATTAGGATGACATCACACGTGAGTCACATGTCTGATTGTCTTTAAACGGTCATCCAGCGACTGGCGATCATTGACCTGTAATGAGAAGAAGCAGAGTTCAGTAAGTGCAATGTCCTGTATTCCAATCGTTTTATTTAATTCCTAATGACATTATTATTCGGTTTCCTTGGATCTGCAGGGCTGCTGCATATTTATAGACCTTGGAAGCTGCACTTGTTTATTTTGGATCTGAAGACACAAAATCATCATCCAAAATCAGGTTTTTTTTTTCCTTTCCAATTTGGCAGCTGCTGACTCTTCTCTGCTCAAGAGGAACGACATCTGAGGAGGAAGCGGACATCTGCAGCCAAATCTTCAAATCTTTCTGTGTATTTCCTCAGTCTCACTGATTTGTCTTATAAAAAACTAGAAGGAAATTCTACTGTGCACAGAATCTGAATGAATGTTATTCACAAAGTATGGTGACCCCCCCCCCCCCCCAATCACCCAATAACAGACAGAACCCACCCAATCACCCCATAAAAGGCAGAGTGCAGAATCCCCCCCAATCACCTCATAACAAGCAGTGTGCAAAATCCCCCCCAATATCCCCATAACAAGCAGTGTGTCAAAATCCCCCATTCAAATCATAACAGGCAGTCTGGCAGAATCCCCCCAACCTCTCAATAACATGCAATGTGCAGAATCCCCCCAACCAACCCATACCAGGAAAAGTGTAGAATCCCCCCCAATCACCCCATAACAGGCAGTGTGCAGAATTCCCCCCTCCAATCACCTAACAGGCAGTATGTCAGAACCCCCCCATTCAAACCATAACAGGCAGTGTGGAAAAACCCACCCAATCACGCATAGCAAACAGTGTGCAGAATCCCCCCAATCCCCTATAATAGGCAGCATGGCAGAACCCACCAAGCCCCTATAACAAGAAGTGTGCAGAATCTTTCCTCCCCTGATCCCAGTGCTGAATCCCCCCCCCCCCCCAGCCTGAGGCAAGAGGACAGGGAGGTTATAACAAAAAAAAACTTACCACGGCCAGGATTCATCAATGCCATGCACGCGGGCGGCTGCACTGACAGTACACAGAGTGGCTTTCCCCTCTCTGTGGACAAACCCACCCACCCATCAATTGAATAGGTGGACGGGCAACGCACAGAGCAGGGACAGCACATCGATAATATCGATGGATCCTGGGCAAGGTAAGGTTTTTTTGTTATTTAAAGTGGACCAAAACCCAGGACTATGACTACCGATCGGGGATGCCCCACTATCTAGTACCCTGCTAGAGTCGGATTGCAGGGATGCGGCTGTGGCTCACACATGCACCGTTGGACCGGAAAAGAAGATAAGTGTATGGGCGACCTGGGGGGGTTTCACACAACGGGGCATCCCGATTTTGGATGCCTCGGGGGGAGGGAATCGGTTTGTCCAGGAATCTTTCTTCTCACAAAACGCCCAAGCCAGGGCTTCAGAAAGATGGCTGGAGGACACTGGCAGCAGCTTACCATGTAAAGTGTCCTCACTCATGGGGATGGCCATCTTTCTGAAGCCTCCGCCGTGGACATTTTGTGAGAGGAAAGAACTGACTGAATCGCTGGCTAAGTCCGCTGCATTTTTTTTTTAACAGTCCAGATCCGATTCTGCCTCTGGGGGCTCCTTGACAGGCAGGCCCCCCTCTAACCCCCAATTGATTGGTGTGGGCTTTGGATTGGGGTCAAGTTTGGGTACTCGAACCAAACTTTTGTTCAAAGTTGGCCGAACTTGCCGAACCCAACACTACTTATTAATTGTGGCCCACGACCAGTTCCAAATTGCTTAAGTGGCCCACGCACTTCAAAAGGTTGATCACCCCCTCTCTAGTGGCTGACATTTTTGCCCATTCTTCTTTACAAAATAGCTGTAGCTCAGACAGACTGGAGCATTTATGAACAGATTCTCATAGGGATTTAGGACTGCTTTCTAACACATCAATATTTAAATCATTTAAATGTAGCTTTGGCTGAATGTTTAGTGTCGTTGTCTTGCTGGAACATGAATCTACACCCCAGTCTCAATTGGTTTACAGCCATTTTCCTCCAGGATTGCCCTATCATTAGTTCCACTCATCTTTCCATCAACTATGACCAGCTACACAATCCTTGCTGTAGAAAAGCCTCCCCACAGCATGATGCTGCCATAGCCATTTGTTACGTTGGGGATGGTGTGTTCAGAGTGATGGCCATTATTATCGTTTCTACACACTTTAGCATTTAGACCAAAAAGTTCAACTTTGGTCTCATCTAAGCAGAGCACCTTCTTCCACAAGTTTGCTGTGTCCCCTACACAGCTTGAGGCAAACTGCAAATGGCCTTCTTATGGCATCTTCTTGCTACTCTTTCATAACGCCCAGATTTGTGGCGTACACAGCTAGTTGTTGTCCTGAGGAGAGATTCTCCCACCTGAGCTGTGGATCTCTGCAGATTTGGCGGCTTCTCTAATTAGTGCTCTCCTTGCCCGGCTGTAAGAGGACGGTAGACTGCCATGTCTTTGCAGGTTTGCTGTTGTGCCATACTCCTAGTTACAGATAATGGATTGTAAAGTGCTCCGTGACATTTTCAGAGCTTAGGCAATTGTTTTTAATCTAACCCTGCAATACACTTGGTTCTCATGGTGCTGTTTGTTCCCTAATGTTCTCTAACAAACCTCTGAAGCCTGCACAGTACAGCTGTATGTCAGGCCCTTGGGACACTCGCCTTAAGCTAAGTCTCCGCTATACTCACCTTTTTTTCAGGACAGCTCCACCACCGGGACCAACTTGTGTAAAACTTACTGGGAGTGGAGAACGACGACATGTCGGTTTTCTGTCCGAGATAGCAGCTGTGGTTGAGTCAAGTTTTTGCCACACAATAAAGGGGTACGGTGCCAAGGCGGGTTTATTCGGGTCTGCATCAGCAAACCCCCTCCATTGCAATAATAGCAGGTGCTGGTTGTAGCACTATATGCTGAGGCTTCCGGTTTCCAGTCACAACACGACAGGAGAAAAGGTATGACTGTGGAGCTAAGGGACAGGGGGGGATTAGGCACCAAGGGAAAGCCTATCCTGCGGTAATAATTATACTCCACATGTGAGATTACCTGAACATGATTGCTTCTTGGGGTAGTTGTTGCTTCAGAGAAGGCGGAGTCACTGCCATTTGATCTAAAACCTAAAAAAAATAAAATTATTATTTTTCTTTCACTTCTTTAAAGTGGAACAAAATCCTGTCCACCCCTCCGAAACGACACCAGGTAAAAGCCCTCCACAGAGGCACCCACTGTCTAAAACCTCCTACTTTCTTGGCATAGGATCACACCAAGAGAAAAGTTGTGGCTGGAATATGTCTCCCCTCCCCATAACCTATAATATGATTGAGGGGCCCCAAGGCATCAACGGATTATGCTTCAAGCATGGTTGACATGGAGCCCAATTATCATATATAGGTTTCAAGAGGAGGTAGACTCACATAACCTATAATGTGAGAGAGATGACAAGTAATCCAGTTTCCTGGGAGTCGCCCGGTTTTGACCCTCCCTTACCCAGTCACCTGGTCATTATGTTGTTTCACCCCGCAGTTGGGGCTGCTGCTCTGCTGTCTTTTTGCAGCCACACTCTTGACTTTATTTAATAGCTGTGAGCTGCAGTGCTGCTCCTGGCTGTCCATTTGCCCTTTTTGCCTCCCCTGCCTACGTGAACTCCCCTCCTCCCCTGTTGGCAGTGGATTGTACATGACACTCTTCTTGCGTGAAGGAACAATCAGGGACATAAATGTGAATAGGGTACATCAGCAACACATCTCAACATGAAACAAAGGAAATAACTTCTTCCTGTTAGCAGGTTAAACACACTATTCATACAGTCACATCGTCTGCCTAAGACTTCCTATATCAATAGCATAACAAGCAGACAGTCATATGCAGAATGTAGTTGTATTAAAACTATTTCAACACCCCCACTGAACAACTACTTGTCCTGTTAGTCCCATTGCGGTCTGAATTCCTCAAACCTGGCTCTTGATAGTGGCTTTGCCATGCCATCCGCTATCATCTTGTCAAACTCACAATAAACAAACTCAAGTATCCCACGTGCCACTAAAGCACACAGGTGGGGATGTTTAACATCAATGTGCTTAGCCTTTGCACTGATCTCACTGCTGGCAAGTTTAATACATCATTGGTTGTTCTCATAGATAACGGTTGGCTGAGTTAGTGTTTCACTGAAATCTTCCATAAACTGTTTCAACCAGATTTCTTCTTGACTTGCATGAGCAGCAGACATGTACTCCACTTCTGTTAAAAACAACACAACTTATGCCTGTTTTCTGCTGGACCAAGAAACTGAATTTTCTCCAAACTTGAACAATAACCACTTCTTGATTTCTGATCCAGCCCAATCTGTGTCTACTCTGAGAGTCAGATCTCCTGATGCAGATATCTTAAGGTTTAGCCTTTGATTTTCCTTAAAATATTGTAACATACTCTTAATTGCATTCTCTTTGGAACTACATTCCCCTGGGAACATATAACACATCCTTTACTGGGATCTTCCTAGTTTGCTATGGGGGAACGGGACAGTGGATATAACCATTCCCCACACCTTAGCTAACTATTAGCTAAAATAACTCTTTCTGACTTGCTTTCATCCAGAGAGAAAGGTTTTGTTGTTTGTCATCTGGCTTGTGGCACCTGAGTCTTATACACCATGCATTCCTAGCAGCTGTGCCTGTGTTTACATTAAACGCAGCTTTGATACATTCATCAGCCTCGATACATGAAGGAGCATCAGCTTCCTCCACAACAGACTTAACCCCTTGCTGAACTTTCTGCTTCTGAAGATGACTCAAAACTTTGCAGTTTTTCTTTAGGCGCCCTGGATTTTTTCACACAAAACAATTTTCCTTTAGGTAGCTCTTATTTTTAGAGAAATCCTATGTCTGTAATGCTGTCTCTGCTCTGTATTCATTACTTATGCTTAGAGACTCTGCTTTTCTCTTGTACTCTCTTGTACTCTTGCTTTTATAGTGAACCAATCACCAGGATTTTTACTATCCTGGTGATTGGTCCCTGCCCAGGGGCATAGCGATGTAGGATGCCCCCCTGTGTGAAACCCCCCAGATCACCCACTTTCACTCACAGTTCCCGACTGTGCAGGCGCGGGCACTTGTCCAATCAGTGCTTTATGTGGTGCATACTAATGCGTGACATAAAGCCGCTGATTTGAGCTCTGTGCTTTCTGATCCTTTTCTAACCAATCATCTGGTAATGGATTAGGAATAGGTTCCTGAGTAAATGTCCATGTACCTTTTCTTATCAGTAATTTCCAGAATTCTGGAGCACCCCCCACACATAACCCCCAAAAAGCCTGTAATCATTACCTTAACCACAGGGAATCCAGAGCCACAATTGACCTCCAGAGCTCAAAAGGGCATTCCGACAGCCAGAACAATGGCGGCGCTCAGTACCCATGGCCAATCGCAGTGCTGGATTGCCAGCAAGAAAATGTAAAAATTACGGGTGTTTTTGGGGCATGTACAGGGGGTCTTAAAGTGACGGTACCAACATCCACTCCCACATAAAATCTTAAACTGGGTTTGGTCTGCTTTAAAGAGGAACAACACACATGAATTTCACTTTCCTGTGTGTTGTTCCTCTCTGCAGAGGCATCCTGAATTGGGACGCCTGGCTGTGTGTACCCCCCAAGTCTCCCCATTTCACTCACCTTCCTTCCGGCACGTTCAGCCAATCAGCACGCTCACTGTCACTCGGCTCCCTTCGGCGCCACTTGGACAGCTAAGCAGCCAAGCGTCACCGAAGGGAGCCAAGCGGTGCTGCCAGCCGCATCCCTCGCCCACCTTGAAGCCGTGGTGTGACCATGCCAGCCATTCAGGAATGCCGGACACGCGCGCGGCTAGAGATGAGCGGGTATGCAGCCAGAGTGCAAAGACACAGCGAGGGCTCCAGGACGAGGTGAGTGTTTTCGGAGTTCGTGGGGGTTTCACACTGCGGGGTATCCCAATTTGGTATGCCCCAAGGACTGGAACTCGGGAGGCCCTGGAGTCTAAAAGATGTTCCTCTTTAAAGTGGACCAACACCCAGGATTTTGACTATCCTGGGTCTTGGTCCACTTCGGTGGGGCACCCCCGATCGGGGTGCCCCGCTGTGTGAAACCCCCCCGAACTCACCTCTCCCCGCGCCGACGGACAAGCCGCTGATAAGCGGCTCCTCCGCCGACGCCTCCCGCGCGTCACTCTTGACGCGCGCGTGCCCGCGCCGGCCATTCACAGAAGGCAGGCGCGGGCGCGCGCACGTCTAGAGGGGAAGATAAGGTAAGGAGTTTGGGGTGTTTGGGGGGGTTTCACCCCGTGGGACATCCCGATCTCGAATGTCCCGCAGGGAGGGAGGTGATCGGCCCGGGAATCTTATAGATTCCCGGGCCGATCACCTGTGGGTGTTGGTCCACTTTAAAGAGTAGGAAAACTGGATTTTCACCCACCGGTTTTGCTCCTCTTCCAGGGAAAGCTGTAAATTCTCACCCTGCTGGCTATATTTTACGGCACAAAACCTCCAATTAGCTTTTTATGTCGTGCATATTGATGTTGTGCATATTGATGAGCGGCTAAAAGCTCAATGTAAGGTGAGTGGCAGACATGTGCATGCCCTTGCCATTCAGATAGCCCTTGCATGGGGGCAAATCAGCTGGAAGAAAGCCAGGGATGCTTATTTGGCCCATGTTTGCGGAATTTCCAAGAAAGGTGAGTTTCAGAATGATTTAATGATTTTGGACCGGGATCCCTAAGAGAGACTACCAGCCCTAGAGTCTTATAGACTGCCAGAGAGCCACCAACTGATTTTCCACAGAAATAAAGAGCCAACAGTTGATTTGCCCCATAAATATGCGATTCAATTCCCCTTATACAGTATGTAAAATGCCAGCAGTTCCATTAATTGATTTGCACTATAAATCTGCCATTCGGTTCCCCTTCTATGGTATATAACATGTCAGTAGTTTCACAAATTGATTTGCCACATAAATATGAGGAAAGAGGCTCAGATGCATCTATGGGCCCCCCGTTGCCAATCGACTGTTTTATCAGTACCGGTATGGGAGACAGAGGCAGGCAGGCAGATGTCTGATACTTGCCCGAACCCAAGATCAGGTCTAGTCACACCCCCACCACCACCTTGTGGAGATGGAGCATGCCCTCTGATGCATTTAAACCGGACCTTCACCCTGAATAAGAACATATCTTATATGTTTCCCCCATGCTGTGCATACAGATTGCTCACATTAAAAATCATCCTACCTGCATGTACTGCATTTTCTGAGCCTTTAAACAATCAAGATGGCGGGCCATTGAGTTTCGGACTGCCTGCAAACAGGAAGTGTCTTCTGACTGTGCTGCTCTGCATTCTGGGATTGCTGACCTTTTCCTGACCCCAACTTTGTGCAAAGCACACCTATAACCCACCCCCTGCACCTTTGTCCCCTCTCCTCTCCTCCGTATGTGATGCTACTGAGCCCCCGGGCTTCGGGGAGGCAGGTAATGAGGGGGCTCGGGGTTAATGGCAAGTCACCCGCTAGCCGCAGGTGACTTGCCAGACCCAAAGCCTTGTGAACTGGTTTCATGGACCCCTTACCAGTTCACAAAGGGTTAACTGATGACAGATGCCGAGCATCTTTTTTTTTTACTCTAATGGCCATTGCCAGTAAAATACCGGCCAGGTGGCAACCTTAGGTGTAGGCTAGGGCCTTGCTCGACAATTTTCTTGCAAATGGTGGATGAGCGCTCAAGAAATCCTCTGTGCATGCAAGCCTGATCTCGGAACAGTATCGCACCTTCCGACCTTTGCAAATCAGCTGCGGGGGAGAGGAGACAAGTATGTATTATTTTTTTAATGAGAATATTCTGTTAAGGATTTTTCAAAATAAATATGTTTTGGGATGAAAGTCCCTCTACTATTCAAATAAAGCATCTACCAGATAAACATCAAAGCAAACTCATCGCCTTACTTGGTGCTACTGACAGAGGTTCCGGTGTGTATGCACGGTTGTCGTACTCTCTTGGGAAGGCTCTGTCAGCGTTGAGGTTGCTGACATTTCGCTGCCTGTCAGTGACCGGGTCAGTGTTCCTGGGGTTACTGACATCCCTCTGTTGGCCTCTCCTAGGGGAAACATAGATTTGTGTCAACAGCTTATACCATAGTTATAGATAGATAAATACATGTGGGCCCGCATTATGACAGACTTGGGGGGCATCCAGATTGCTGGATGTGTGGCAAATTTACCGGCAGATTGCGGTTTATGTAAGAACTGCGGGTGGTTGCAGGGTAGAAAATGGGTGTGGGGCAGCTTTAAAGTGGACAAAACCCAGGATTTTGACTATCATGGGCCAGCTCAAGGGTTTTGTGGGGCCTTGGGAGACAGGGTCTCAGTGGCCCCCCTTTGTCACGTCACATGTGACAGTAAAACTGCATATAGTTGATGTTGGCAAAGATTTAGTGAAATTTGGTGCAAACTCTTCAACTGAGTGTATGCTGCAGAGTGAATTGAAGTGAATAAGCCTTTTTACCCCATCAGTGTTTTCACTTACACAGTCCTAGTCCATTTTTAGTTAACGCTGCTTTAACATGTGCCCCCAGACCCTGTCACTGGAGTTCCACTTTAATGCTCTGTTTGTAGATCCGGCATACACAGTTAACCACATTCCTGGTTACCTGATGCGATTCCACACCCAGCTAAAACATCTGGGCACCGGATCAAAAATATTCCAGGGTCGCTTGTTTTTCCCAGCGGCATCCCAAACCAGGATGCCCCACTGTGTAACACCCCCAGCACCCTGCTATTCACTTATATCTTCCCTGTTCCAATGGCACATGTGCGGGCTCTCAGCCAGTGAGAGCAATCTGCTGTGACATCGCCATGTCATTCGGCAGGTGGCTCTCATGGGACGGGAGAACGTTTACCTGCCGTTGGAACAAGGAAGATGTGAGTGAATAGCAGCGTTCTGGGGGTTTCACACAGCAGTCCCGATTTGGGATGCCCCGGGGGAAAGCCAGCAGCCATTCCAGGGCAAGATCACATGGGTTTTGATGTATTTTTACAAAGTGGAGCATCTCTGTTGGGGATGCCCCGTGGGGAGGTAATCAGCCAGCCCATGCATTATGCATTATGCCATATTTCCCTGTAGTTATGCCAGCTAGGCCTTTAAAAATTATACATAGCATTCCTGGTCAGGCATTTTTGTATTAGCATTTGATTGCAAATGGTCCTTTAATCCCAAGATCCCCCCCCCCCCCACATGGTTACCACCGTCATAAACTGTGAAGTGTATCTGTGAGGTGTCAGGTCTCTATGCTTCTAAAGAAGCCCACTCATTTGCACCTAGGTATTAAAGTGGCCGCATCCCCGCTATCCCTCTAGCAAGGTGTGTGCCATTGCCAGGCATTTGTGAATGGCCGGTGCTGGCACACTCACTGTTAGAGGGTAGCGGGGGATGCGTCCACCAACGCGCTTGGATCAAATGTTTAGACAAGCTAACGTGAGCGGATCAGAGCACACTGATTGGACGAGCGGCCGCGCATGCGCCGTAGGACCGGGAAGGGGTGAGTTTGCTTCGGCGACCTGGGGCAAGGAACAAAACCCAGGATAGTCAAAACCCAGGAAAGTCCACTTTAAAGACAAGCCTTACCAAAAGGAAGCGCCCCCCCCCCCCCCAGACAACTCATCTTCTCCCCACACAGACAGATCTTTCCTGCTAAAAAGTACATAAATTGATCCAACTAAATTGTATTATAGTATTACCGTTGATATCTGGTGGCAGCTTTGTCGCACTTGTCGCTGACCAGATGGCGCCTAGCGTCGCAGTGGTGTGTTTGTGGTGCGATTTGTCCAATTCGATCAGACAACTAATTGAAAGGTCTGATCGTTTTGGTCTGATCGTCACACCCGAAGTCTGATCGGGATGCCCCGCTGTGTAAAACCCCCAGAACGCCGCTATTCATTCACCTCTTTCTTGTTCCATGAGGCACATGTGCAAGCTCTCATCTGACTATGACTAATGACTATGTCATTTGGCAAGTGGCTTTCATTTGACAAGAGCCTGCGCATGCGCCGTTGGAAGAAGGGAGAGGTGAGTAAGTAGCAGCGTTCTAGGGGGTTTCGCACAGGGGGGAACCCCGATTAGGAAAAGCCAGCAGCCAGGGATGCCCCAGGGAGAGGAAATAAGCGTGCTCAGAGCCGCTGACGTCATGTTGTCTAAGCCTTCGTCTAAGGCGAGCGCGGCTCCGACAGCCGCAAAATGATGCCCTCAGGTTGCTGAGCTGATCTAGTATGTTTTTTATTTTTTCTTATGTTAGTGAATGTGTGTTTTATGGAAGCGGTTTTCACTACCCGCAGTCTGTTGCTATTGACAACCGTACACCAAGTCTGTAGACCAAGATCATGACCCGAATCATGAATGTGCAGTGCCATAATCACCCAGTATCCTTTACCCTGTACTCTGGGACAAATTGGTATGCCCCGCTATGTGAATTCCCCCCAGGTCACCACAAAACTCGCCTTTTCCCTGACTCCCATGGTGATGTAAAAAACACTGGATGCATCCCCGGCATCTCTGGACAGATAGGCTGGTGGTAGCAGGAGCCCCATGTCTAAAGGGAATGTCGGTATGCAGCCATCCCATTCTCTATTGCCGAACTCTGTATCTAATCAGAGCCGTATGCCAATTATTAATATGTACCGAATAACGCGCTGATCAGACAAGAGACACTCTAAAGTCTTTGGTTTTTTTTCTCTCTGGCGAGGCATTCAGATTTGGGATGCTGTGATGTGTATATCCTCCAGAATCACCAAAAAAAACCAACTTTTCCTCGCCCCCCCCTGCGCATGGGCAGACGACTCAGCCAATCAGCAGTGGTGCTCATTTCATTCAGATTTCCTGAGTGGCGTGAACGCCACCAGCCGCATCTAGCAGTGGGCATTGCCTGCAATGGACATTTAGAAAAGCCTGACGTGGGTGCGTGGCTAGCTTACAGGCATGCCGGGGATGCGGCTGCAGCATGGGCTTGTAGAATAGGTCAATGGATCATGTCATTTGGGATGCCCGTAGTCAACGGGATGTTGCTGGCTTGCTGGAAAAACACCTTAGGGATGGGTCTTAGCAGCTCATGGGCTGGCCAGGGCTTGTAAATTCCTGGCCCGTGGGGGTGATCCAGTGGGGTGATCTGTGGCTTACCATGATTCACTCTGATAGCCGGCTTCTGCAAAACAACAAAATCAGAAGTCAGCATAGCGGGAGAAATATATCACAATGCTGCTAAATTATCCACAACCATTGATGCTTTAAAGTGGACCAAAACCCAGGATTTTGACCATCCTGGGTTTTGGTCGTCTCTGCCGCAATGTGAAACCCCTAGATCTCCTGATAAAACTTACCGCACTGCACCCCTACGGCGCATGCGCACCGCTAGTCCAATCAGAGCGCTCGGAGCTGCTGAGCTATGCACGTCTAAGAGACGTCTTAGCTCAGCGGCTCCGAGAGCGCTGGTGGCCACATCTCGCAGTTCCCTCTAACAGGGAGCATTCACAAATGGCCGGTAGCGGGCACGCGCCCTGCTAGAGGGATAGCGGGGATGCGGCTGCAGTCCGCTCATGTGCCGTTGGCCCGGAATTCAGGTGCAGCCGACTACCTGGGGGGGTTTCACACAGCGGGGCATCCCGATTCTGGATGCCCCGCAGGGAGGGGATGGAGATTCCCGGGCCAATCCAGCAGGGTTTTGGTCCACTTTAACCCTTTCCCAAAGGGAAAGGGTTAAAGCAGACCAAAACCCTCTGAACTTGTGAAATACTGAACTTGTGAAATACATTTGGCCAAAGCCCCTGCCAATACCCCCTTCTTAGGGTATAGAACTAGAAATAGATATTTTTCGCTTTTTGAGTTGTCCCGGAACACTGTTTCTTTTGCTGTCCCTCTCTGTAAGATGGCAGGGGATCTGTCATTGCATAGGCATGGCAATGACATCATTAGCACACACAACAAAGGCAATGAATGGAGGAGACGGAGCTTTACAGCTAAAACAGGCGCCATTATCTGGGATTAGAGTGAAGTAGGGGCAGTGAAAATTGGCAAAAGGCTCTCTTCATGGAGGGAGCAATTGAGGGAGTGCTAGTTAAAAATGTGGGTTTTGGTCCACTGTAAAACTAGTGAATGGAGAGGATGTGGTAGCGCTCCTGGGACTGATGTTTGTATGTTATCTGGCTTGATCAGTTGTTCACATGGTCATAGAAGGGAGGAGAGACGTGTCATTGTTGGGGAACCCAACATTTAATGCTGGTCCCTATGTTTTGATCCTGGAATCAGAAAGTGATGCTAGTTCTCTCCATTGGGGGTCACAGACTGCGAGGAAAAAAAAAAAGCATTAAAGTACGGTAACTTCAGTTCACCAGAGTCAATCTGAATCTTACGTTTAAAAAAATGCCTGGAGTTATATAGTGGTTAAATGTATAATGATTAGGTGGAAAGCTGCCCGTATTCTTTCTTCATGACTGGTCCCAAAGTAAAATAAATGTTAGCCTGGCAAACAGCGAATGGCCTGCTCCGGCTTCTTGCACTCCAATAAAACTTGGATGAGATTAAGGCCCTTATTCATCAAGCGATAGCGCCAGGTAGTGTCTGACGAGCGCCAGGTAGCGGCAGCTAACGGCGACTACCGACTCAAGTACGCCCGGCGGCGGTCACAATGACGCATTTATCAAGCAAAATGAGGCTAGCGCCGCCGAGAGCGACGGCTAGCGCGGCATTCATCATGAAGCCGCCTGGACCGAACAGCGCCGCTGCAAATTCCCTCACAGCGCCAGGTATGAGCTGTCGCTCCCTGGCGATGTCCAATGCATTTCAATGGAGCAATCTATAATTAATCATAATTAATTGGTATTAATTTTTTTTTTTTTTTTTTTAATGTCAAAAAATCGGAGACCACTTCTGCAATGTTAGGATTTATTTTTAAGTCAAAAAAAAAATTAAAAAAAATATGTGCAGAATTGATCTAACAGGTCTGAGATTAATGTATTCATATTACAAAATGATTCTAAAAACATGTATAATGTTACATTCAAAAAATATGGTTGTTTAGGGGTTAAAAACTAGTTAATACACATCGCCGCAAGCGCTCTGGGGTTTAAACAAGGAATGGACAGCGACAGCACATTCGGAGCGTGATTTGTTGATGAATATGAAGCTAGCCGTTCGCTCTGGCCATTCGTTGTCAGGCGCTCACATACAACGCTGGACCTGTGAAACAGCGACCCCCCAGCCCGTATTCAACATTACCGCACACCGACTGAGTCGCTGTCATCAAGCTAATGCCGGCCAAGCACAGCGAATACTGGCTGGCGCTGAAAAAATCACGCTACAGTCGCTCATCTGTCGCTACCTGGCGCTATTAATGAATCGGCCTCTAATTTTGCATGGAGCAAGAGGGTTGCGGTATGCACAGCCAAGCAGAAAGGTGCTGGCAGGAGGGAAGGAACACAATACACTACTAGCAAAGGGACCCTAGACTAGTCCCACAACCCCTACAAATCTGCCGCACACACAAGGATTTACCACTAAGATGGTCAAAACATATATAAAACTGTATAAATTTATTAGGTCATCCTTAAAAACAATTTACAAACAACATAAACAACTCATTAAAAAACATACTCCATATATCTGGTGATGTAACTTGATGTTCATTCCTTCATATGGCATTTAATTATGGTGATTATACTGTTGGTTGTTGAACACTTGTGGGTTTATTATCTGGATACTCTGGAATCATTTCTTCACATATGTACTTGAAAGTTTACATTTCATAGCATTTTTTGCATTTTTGCACCATGCACTGATGCACTTTATATGGAACACTTCACATTTGCACACAGCAATTTTATATAGCTACTTATTTTTTCTAGTATATATTTTTGCTCTTTTTAGTATTTTTTTCTATTTTTGCACATATTCATTATTCTTGTTCTTTTTTTCACATGCCATATTTATATCTTTAATGGATTAATTTGGATTGTATATTTAATTATGGGATGAACTGTTGGACCTACAATAATAATAAGAGAGTCATTAGAGGGATAAATATCCCCCCCCCCCCCCCCCCCAGCGTATTGTATGTGTTTATGTTGTTTGTAAATTGTTTTTTAAGGATGACCTAAAAAAATTATACAGTTTTATATATGTTTTGACCATCTTAGTGGTAAATCCTTGTGTGTGCGGCAGATTTGTAGGGGTTGTGGGACTAGTCTAGGGTCCCTTTGCTAGTAGTGTAATTTTGCATGGAATCTGCCATTCCGTTTCGGAAAAATGACTTTCCTTAAAAAAAAAAAAAAAGCATAGTCTGGCATCAACAGGCACACAGGGAAGACCCGCGAGTCCACCTACCTTTCTTCTTCTTTTTCTTCTTCTTGCAGCAAATCACAATGATGGCGATAATAATGGCCAGGAGTAGAAGACCTCCGACGGTTGAGAAGACCGCGATGAGGATAATGTCTGTCTGACTCAAGCCAGAGCTGTTACCTGGGGAGCAAGAATAAGATAAAAGTTATCTTTACATGGGCAAAAGTGTGCGGTCAGAGACTTTAATTAAATAGACAGTCTAGGCAAATGCTATAGGGCTGCATGGAGCTCACCTGGAACCAGTCCCATGTCCCTCTCCTCCATGTAGATGCTGTAGTAGGGATCCAAAGTTCATCACTCTTTTTCCATTCCAAATTTGGTCACATGGCTGCCCCTGTCCCTCAGTGCTGCCCACTTACCAGCCTGCTGGTTAAAGTCGCGGCTAGTGACAAAGCGCGTTGTGAGACTCGGCATACTACTCCTGGACATTAGCATTTGGCTTTTATTGGATCACTTTGCAGAACATCAGTGACAAGGGCTCCTGGTGCAGATTTTATTATAAACCTATGAGCACGCGAGCTGGGTGGTGAGAGCTGCTGCTACTTTCATTGCTTTTACTACACGCTTTTAAAAAGTTTTGTCAATGTGAGTGCAATATACATTTCTTCTATTAAATGTGTTTGAGGATTTAAAACGTTATTGCACTAGTCCTTTATATTTTCCTTTGCTTGCACTCACATTAATCTGGGTTTAACATGCCCTAACTTTAAGTGCTGGTTTGGAGATTTAAAGGAGCAACAGCCGGATTATATAGCAGGTGCCCATGAATTGATTCCCCTGCTGCTATTTGAAGTGCCTGTTGGATCACTACTTGTCGTCCTTTTACATAGGCCCTTATTTATGAAGGAATAGCAACAGGTAGCGACTGGTGAGCGACCGGTAATGACGGGCACCGCCACGAGAACGCCGGCTCCCCACCACAATCACACATTTATCAAGCCGATCCTGCTTAGCGACTGAGATAGCGCCATATAGCGACTCATTCATCATTATTCCAGCCTCAGCCCACAGCGCCAGCGTCCGACCTTGAACAGCGACAGGTATGGCCTCTCGCTACCTGGCGCTCTCCAATGCATTTCAATGGAACAATCTTTAAATATTCATAATTAATTGTTATTAATGTTTTTTTTTTTTAAATGTGAACAATTCTGTGACCACTTCTGCCATGTTAGTTAATCTTTTTAAGGTAAAAAAAAAAAAAATAATAATTTGTGCAGAATTGATATTACAGGTCTGATATTATTGTATTCATATTACTAAATTCTTTCAAATTTTTTTTTTTGGGGTTTCCAAAAATATGGTGGTTTGGGGGTTAAAAAACTACTTTTAACACATCGCCGCCAGCGCTCTGGGGTTTAAACATGCATTTCACAGCGCAAGAATTTTTGGAGCGTGATTTTTTGATGAATGTGGTGGGAGCCGGTCGCTCTGACCAGTCGCTATCATGAGCACCCATACAGCGCGGAATCTGTCAAATAGCGACTCGTCACCCCGTATTCAACATTACTGCACACCGACTCAGTCACTATCAACAACCGAACAATGGCCAAGCACAGCGACTACTAGCGGGCGCTGTAAAAATACTGCTACAGTCGCTCAACTGTCGCTACCTGCCGCTATTAATGAATCGGCCTCATAGTTTTATGAGCCTTTCTTCAGCCGCCATCTGGTAAGAATTTTGCACAACCGGGTGATGGGAGCACGCAAAAGAAGTTGACACATGTACTTGGGGATTCCGCATATTCCTAAAAAGTGTTGTGGGCTTTGGATCTGAAAAAGATGTGAATTTTCCAATGGTCTGGCACATGCACTCTGGGATACCATATCATTTTATCCTATTTTAATGAATATAAATAGCTCTGTGTTTTTTTTCAAGTGTATTATTCTATGAAGATTGGGGACTCTTTCTTACACGTTGAGCTGTCTTGGATCAAATTTTAAATTACATCTTATAATTTGGTTTGATTTTGCTGATATTCTGTGTGCACGGTGTTTCAGCTACCTTTTTAAGGTGGTTTGCTTTGCTATTCACTTGCTCATGCTGGGAGTGCTGACGGACAGGGGCGGCCATGTGACCAAAATTGGAGGTGGTCTGCAAGGCTTTGGCACATTGGGAACATGCCCAGGGAGTGTGAGTCATGTGACAGATGAATTACAAAGCATTTCCTTGGAGGAACCAGAGCATATAAAAGTCATAGATCTAGCTACAATAGAGAAATGTGGTTTGGGTTTGTGGTGTGGAGCAGCTACAAGTGCTAGTAGGAGCAGGAGGAGGCTAAACCAACCTGAGCCCATGAGAGTGAGATGATTAACAGTCTTTGGAGCTGGGAGGAAACCAAGACCAAGGTGCTCATGTAGTGCGCACAAGCCAGGAGAGCACCAGCTACTATCCAGGTTGAGAGGAAGTTGCTATGAATGTGGAGGAACACAACTGTAAGAAACTCTATAGCAGTGGTTCTCAACCATTCTAATGCCATGACCCCGCAATACAGTTCCTCATGTTGCGGTGACCTCAAACCAAAAAATAATTTTGGTGGCTACTTCAAAACTGTAATTTTGCTACAGCTATGATTCGGAATGTAAATACCTGATATGCATTATGTATTCTCATTGCTACAAATTAAAAATAATTTAAACATAGTGATTAATCACAAAAACAATATTTAATTATATGTTGAGAAATATTTATTACTAATTCCAATAAATAACATTTCACCATGGCATAGCATGTGTCAGAAACTGTCATTTCTCCACCTCTTATTGCAATTAATGGGAGGCTGCGGCGGATTGTGTGGTAACTCGAGATTCTCGGGAGCTCGCTTCCACAAAATTCGCCGCACTCACAATAAAATCAATAGGAGGCGGATTCAATGCCGGAAACCTCTGATTTCAGCAGTTTCCTCATTCAGAATATGGGAAAATAGTGGGAGAATTGGGAGATGATTATACATTCGGGAACAGTGTGAACTACATCTTATAGTGGTCTCTTATAGTATAAGACCGATGTAGTTCACACTGTGTAAATGTTTGGTGCTTTGTGTAAGTGTAAGCTGCTTTGTGTACTGTGTAATGATAACACACAAAGCACCTTACAATTACACAGTATTTTGTGTATGGTGTGTGTACTGTTTTTATATTATTAACCCTTTTTACACCAGCAGGCTGTCTCGTAGGCTCCCTTGCCTCTCCGCCTCCTAGGCTTCTGTCCTCCTGCGCTTGCTGCGTCCGCCCACTGATGATCTCAGCAAGCGCCGGACACGTAATGCGCTGCTATGGACTGTGGAGCGTTTCCCCCGCCCCTTAGGCCACGGACAGATGATGCAATCACGTCTGCGCATGCGCGTAGGCATTCAGTTTGGAACGTGCATCCATAACGGCGTGCGTTCCAGCTGAATAGCGCTGCTGCAGACGGTAGCGCGACTTCTCAGCAGCTAAAGCCATTGGAAATATATATATATTTTCCGATGGCTTTAGGCGATACCTGTGTTTTGGTCGTTCGACCCCCGTCGGGGTCCCGACCCACAGGTTGAGAACCGCTGCTCTATAGGAAGAAGGCTGCTGTAATTGTTGCTTTGGAGCTGGAAGTGAGTTGTGATGACTGACATTGAGAAGGCCTTGAACAAGTGATGTGTGAGCTGTTATCTCCCAAAGTCTTCTGCCTTTCCAGTTAAGCCACCTGCTGTAGTGGTTGTGTTTGTCTGTTACGTTTATGTGGCTGTTCCCTAGGTTCTCCTTTTCATGTTCTCTGTCCTCTCACATGTGTTTGTAATTCCCTCCTCTGTCTTCCCTTAGTAAAATATGTGTGTAGTCCCATCTCCATAATGGATTGTTCTTTAACTTTTCTGAGTGTACCTGTGCTCTCCAGGCCTCTGTGATCCTCATCGCCTTGTCCCGCATACTGGGGCTCAGGCCCTCCATTGTCTGGACTGGGGCCTAGGACCTCGGTTAAATGTGCTGCGCTCAGACCTTCCACTACCCTCCACTACCCTGGTAGTTTCTGTCCTCCCATACCGGCTGTGTTGTTCACTGTCTGCCCTCAGTTTCCGCTTTTCCAAATCTACGACCACCACAGTACTGATTGGGCTTCGTGCAATCTCTACATTGGAGCGCGGCTAAAGTTGTGGCCCGGGCTCTCCATTGCGTACCAGACCTCCCACGCCCGGATGGTGGGCGCATCACCTCTCTTGTGCTATAGACGGGTTGTCACCATCCACTACAGCTTCAAACTTGAGACAACAGTCAATTATCTTGGCTCTCAAACAAAACTTCGACTTGCAAATATTTAGCAAATGAATAGTTGTTTTGCTCCTAAAATTCTACATTTTTATTATTTTGTTAACATTTAGTTCATCCTTCTGGGCATGTTCTTGGTCCGATCTAAGCAGAACTCGGCCAAAATCTGTTCCCAGGTCTCTTCTGCACAATGTTGGTGCATATTGGTCAATTCACCTGTGTATGTATAAAGCTTTTTCTTCAACTCTACCCACAAGAATTTTATTGGGTTGAGGTTTGGGGACCGTGGGGGCCAATCCAGCACTTCTACTTCATTGAACCATCTCATCGCCAATCTCAATGTATGCATGTCCTGCTGGGTATGATTCTTTTCATACCCATGGTACTTGAGTGTTTGAAATGACTAGTATTATAATCGCATATAGCTCAGCATTGAGACCACCATCGATCCTGGTCAAGTTTCCAACGTACTTGGCTGTGAAACAAGTCGATATCATCAGGTTTCCTACACCAACAGTTCCTTTAATTTCTTAGATCTGTTAGGCTTTTTCCCTTGTTTCTTCTAGACCCATTTGCCGACATCAGAGCCCAGTCTATTGAAATTTTTCTCATTGCACCAAATGACCCCCTTCCAATCTTTTACTGTCCACGTTTCGTATTTTTTTGTAAATTCAAGAAAATGCTTATGATATTAATGTCAAGGCTTCCAGACCTTTTTTTGAGCCACTTTTCCAGACTTGTGGAATGTGCACTGCATGATACGTACATGGATGTCTGTGATCCCACTATTATGAAGCATATGAGCCACCTCTATGTTTGTCATGCCAGAACTGATAGACCTTGTGATGAGCCAACTTGTTGACTCCAATCTTTTGCCTGCATGCAGGGGCGTAAATACCATAGAGGCAGTGTAGGCACTTGCCCCCCGGCCTGTGGAACAAGGGAGCCCGGTGCAAGCTACCTGCACCAACACTATTGAATGTACACCCGGTGCCAGGTTACCTATCCAGCGATGCACCTCACCCGTCCCGCTGCATGGCTCGCGACTGCATCGGCTCCATCCGCTTGCCTCTATCGTGTCCGTATTGCTGTGTGCACACTGCACGCCTCCTGCACCTCTGTGCCACATGCCTCCTACAGACCAAGCTGCTTAATGTACGCCCCGCTATGTATGCCCCTGCCTGGACGTTCACCTCTTGGCATTTGAATGGATGAATGGACTTCATTGCATATTTTTCCAACTGTCATAGCACTCACATGATGCAGTTTGGCAGTGTTCTTGGCTGAGATACTGCTATCGATGACCTGGGGGATGCTGTTCCTCTTTGCTTGGGAAATCTTTTTCATGACTGGTTTCTCGGTTATGGAATGTGAGAACAGATTGTGATTTTTAGTATAAAAGAAGTAAATTTGAGATACGGCAGCACCAACAAAAATCTCAATAATATAACCAGGTGTGCACTGCCAAGGCTGGCCTCCCCACCAATGAACCCAAATAACAAAGATGAAGGGGGTTGCCCCAATAATGGGACTGCAGTTACGCCAAGGACTAACAATTGCACTACCACTTCATTATATGAAAGTATGTATTTTTATCCAAATAAAGTGCTTGAGTAACCCATCAAAAAGTGCATGTCACACAAAAATGACCATCAATCTTACATACATATAGGGCTCCACAGCATCCAGTCCACCCTGGGAGAAGCTTCTTTTTGATGGATTATTCAAGCACTTTATTTGAATGAATTGTAAATGGATGCAATTTTTTGAGAAGCACATGCACTTTATGTATTATGGATTATATATGGGTCGTTTTTAGGATATTAATTTAGTATTACAATTATCATAGTATAATAGGTGCATTAAGTCCTGCGCCCCCTTGTGGCAGATGGTGTTCATGGTGTGTTATATGTTTTTAATGAACATTTTATTATGTCTGTTTGCCAAATAAAAATACATTCTTTCATATGATGAGTAATTCTGTTGTATTGGGCATTTAATATTTGTATGTTAATGTTAAACATAATAATATTAACAACATATTTGCCCAATACAACAGAATTACTCACCATACAATTAGTTGGACATTTACACAATGTGATTGGAATCATGTTTGTATATTTTTTTGTGTCATTCAGTAAGAATGTCTTAAAAAAATCTTTTAACATAACAAGTCTATTGTAATAAAATGTTGGTATGTTTTATACTACATAATTTTTCTGTGAACTTATGTTAATTCCAGCCTATATGCGTGGTGGGGTCTGCTTGAGCTCCCATTAATGTGACTTGGGGCCAGCCTAAGCCCCCAATTTGTTTGTTTTGGATTGTGGTCGGGAGCCAATCAACCTAACCAGCATATCTTGCTATTCGCATTATATTCTATCAAATCTTTTACTATAATAGGTTTTTTTTTTAATTTTCCTTCTCACTAGGTTGCAAAACCATTATTTTTACCTGTCCTAAAGAGTGCCCGCCATGTCCCCCCCTCCACACTTGCATGCTCAGGACACCCTGGGTTCTAGAAGAACCTGCTCCTGCTAAACCACTATATTCACGTGAGCAACCTCGTACCTGGGGGGCGCTCCCGTACTGCTATGGACACTGTTGAGGACTCTGGCTGGGTTAGCGTCTGTATGGAGGCCAGGCAGGTCAAGTTGGTGTCCCCATTGGCGGTAAGTGTAAAGACGCTCAGTTTTGTTATCAAGCCGTCCGTTCCTGAAGTGAAGTCTGTAGAGTAATCCAAGTTACTTGCAGCCGTAGCATTAACTTCCCAGGTGATGGTGGGAGCAGGGTCCCATCCTGAGGCTCTGCACGATATGTTCACTGTGGAGTTGGGGGCCACTGTCACAGAGCTGCCGTTTTCTATTTGGACTGATCCTTTCACTGTTAAAAGCAAGAACAGGCCACAGCACATCAGCATCAAACTGACAAATGTGTAAAAAAAAAAAAGCTCAAAGTGGAACTGAATCCAGGATTTTCACTAACACCTGCATTGTTCTTCATCCTATGGGCATCATCCCAATCTGGAATGTCCAACTGTGTGAAACCTCCTAGAATGGCCACTATGCTTACCTGTTACACCATCCCATGCATGATGCAGCATATATATATATATATATATATATATATATATATATATATTGTAAAGGTCCATTTACAGGCATCCGGTGAGAGGTGAAGGTCCGGACGGAGGGTTGTCATTGGGGGTGGATAGTTAGAAATCACCGCGCAGGGAGGGGGTGAATTTCACAAGCAAGTCTAAAAAACGCTGCTCCCGCCCCCAAGAATCCTGTTGGGCACTGGAATAAAACAGGAGCTTTTGGCCACACAGAACCTATAGCTCTGACCCACGGCACACTGTTTTAACCCCCCGTACATTCTGTGCAGGTCGTGTACAGGGATGGAGTAGGGCCTGAAGTGTTACTGGCAATTGGGTCTGGTAACAAGAATGGATAGGTAGGGATCAGGGGTGAGAGATGAATGGGAGACGAGCTGTAAGGAAGAGGGATGGATAGATATTACAGAAAGGGCAGGGAGGGATGGAGAGAGAGCTGGGAGAAGGGCAGATGGGCAGAACTAGGAGGACAGGAATGAATGGGCAGAGCTGGGGGGGGTAGATGGCCAGAGCTGGAAGAAAGAGTAATGGATTGGCAATGCTGGGAGGCCAAGGATTGGATGGGCAAAACTGGGGGGACAAGAATGGATGGGGCAGAGAGACTGGGTTGCATGGAGCAGAGCTGAGGGGGATGGATGCGGCAGAGCTGAGGGGACAGGAATGGATAGGGGCAGAGCTGGGGGGACCAGGAATGGATAGGGGCAGAGCTGAGGGGAAAGGGATGGATGAGGCAGAGCTGGGGAGACACGAATGGATGGAGCACTACATTCACAATCAAGTAAAGGGGGAAGGACTGTCAGGGCAAGGGTCCGGAAATTCTGCACCGAGGTCCACATTCGGACTCCGGTCCACCAGTTGAGTACTGCTGATATATATACTGCCATAGCCACTGGCAACCTTAATGGCAGTGCCAGCAAACATATCTCAGCTGCTCTTTAGTTGTCAGCTATGAGCGAAAGGCTTCTGCCCAGCTATAACCAGGGTGCGGTTATAGCTTTAACTATACAAGTTAGGACTCATTTCCTCCATTTTCCTGAATTATGTCAGTTTAATATGCTATTTGGTTTGTATGTGAATGGAAAGTTGTGCTGCAGCAAAATGAACTTGCTGGCCACTCATTAAAAATGAACCTGGTAAAAAAAATGCACTTTCACTATTTGTCTCTCTATAGGAAGGGAAATTTCATGAAAGACCTTTAGAGCGGAATGTTCCAGGGGCCCTAGAGAGCTCAGTGGGAGGACTCAGTACACAGGCCATGTCCACCGGCTGGCCTATGTTCTCATACCTATTCTGTGGGTGAACAATCAGCGGCACGGGAGCGGGTGGCAGGTAAACTGGGAGTCTAGTGCCCTCTGGCACATTTTGATCTGTGGTGTTTTGGGTAAGTATACAAAAGTTACATTTTCACTTTAAAGTGTTTGGCAAGTCAAAAGTGAAAAAAATAAATATCAGTCGCTTACCTTTCACTGAGTGGCTTGAATATTGTGCTTCCTCTTCTGTCTCCTTAGTTAGGAAAATCACTTCCTCATCAGCTTTCAGTTCCCACCCCACTGACCTGGTCCATCAATCAACCTTCAGTGGCCCGAGAACAGAAACACCTCCTACTCCCTGCCAAGACGTCCTGATTGGCTGCCTCTCTCTGTAGCTCTGAAACCCCGCCCTCCTCTCTCCTCTCATACTCATCACAGTGTGCTTACATAACATTGCTGTTACCACACCCACTGTTTCGCTTCATTTTTTCTATGAATCTCCAATGCTTTCATAACTTAGGAACTACAGGGTCTTTTTGAGCATGGATTGAAGTTTGGGACAGAGCAATGTGTAGCAATGGGACAACAATCGGGCCAAACAAACAAGTGGTCCCTGTTCTGTCTAAACTATTTGCTGGCAGGAAACGAGAAGCTACTACAGCAGCATTGTTGTATACCTGATTTGTAACTTTAGTGCTAACTCCAGATTGTTTTTTGCAGATAGCTGGAACCCAACCAAAACTGCACACTGTATTACTTATTTATACTCACCTGTGGTGAGTCACTGGACATCCCCTTCTCACAGCCTGCACATCCCCTTCTCCTCTGGCATGACACACATGTATACGGCATACCCACCAACTTTTCAGGGTGGGAAAGAAGGACGTTTGTTAAATTAGGCCACGCCCCCTCATTGATTGATGGATAGGAGATTGGGTGTAACAGTAACATAGAAACACTATAAATAGGCAAATGAATGATTTATTGATGTTGATCTGCATGTTAAACCTCAAAGAGGGGCAAAGGAGAACAATGCTGGACAGAGGGACATCTGCTGCTTGGTAGTGCAGCATAGAACAAGCCCTGGATTGGGGGGGGGGGGGTACATCCGACTAGGTGTTCCAGGGGATTCTAAAATATTTAAGGCCTAGCAAAAGATGGACAGTCCCTCCAAATCAGGAACACTTGGGAGGTATGGTATATGGTTAACTGTCATTCACTACCAATGTGGGCTTCTACATTATTGGGCTGTGTCAACCACATTTTGCATGTCTTCCTCCCCTGGCGACATGTCGGGTACACACATAGCATCCCATACATGGGTAACCTCACTTACCTCTGGTTGCCACGTGGGACATGAGAACACTGCAGGGGTACATGGGCTTTGGGCCTTCTAGGCATCTTCAACTAGGGATCATCCAGATATGGGGATGCGTGCTGTAAGTGACCGAACGCTGTACAAGCATACCAGACAAACCACATTGGCCACCGGTGGTCATGCAAGTTGTGAGAACAGCATGAGTTTCAGGGTTTGGGATCTCCCAGGCATCTTTAACTAGAGATCATTTTTATTTGGGCATGGGTCTTGATAGTAAAGCTGTGCATGAATGCCAGTTTAACCTCATAGACACCGAGGCTTGAAAACGACATGTTGGCAAGATTTTCTTCTTCAAGATTTTTCATCTTTAACCAGAGATCATTCAGATTTGGAAATGGGTACTGCTAGTGACCTAAAGCTATGCAAGCATGCCAGCGAACCTCATTGGCCACGTCAAGTGGGATGCAATAACAGCATGGGTTCATGGGTTTTGGGCTTCCGTGGCATCTTTAAACAGAGATCATTCAGGTTTGGGCGCTGGTAGTCACCTAAAACTGCACATGCATGCCAGGTAAGCCTTAAAGTGGACCAAAACCCACATTTTTAACAAGGATCCCCTGAATTGCTGCCCCCATGAAGAGCACATTCTGCTAATTTTTCACTGCTCCTGCAGCACTCTAATCTAAGATAATGCCGTCTGTTTTAGCTGTAAAGCTCGGCCTCTTCCATTTATTGCCACTGTTGTGTGTGGCAATGATGTCATTGCCACACCTATGCAATGACTGATCCCCTGCCATATTACACCAAGGGACAGCAAAACATAAGTGTTCCAGGACTTTTCAAAGAGCGAAAATATCCATTTCTAGTTCTACACTCTAAGGAGGAAGTATCGGCAGGGACTTTGGCCAATGTAATTTCAGTGGGTTTTGGTCCGCTTTAATGACCACTGGTGGTCACAGGGGCCATGAGAACAGCATGGCTGCATGGGCTTCGGGCTACCTTGGCATCTTTAACTAGAAATCATCAATATTCAGGGAATGAGTGCTGAAAATAATCTAAAGCTGCCCATGCATGCCAGGTGAACCTCTTTGGCCACCGATGGTCACATAAGGCTTGAGAAGAGCATGGCTTCCAGGACATCTTTAGAGTTCATTCAGATTTGGGGATGGGTTCTGATAGTGACCTAAAACTACCCATGCATGGTAGAGGAACCCCATTGGCCACCAATGGTCACACAGGCCATGCAAACAGAATGGGTGTGTTGGTTTTGGCTTGTGCATCTTTACCCAGAGATCATATGGATTTGGGGATGGGGGCTTGAAGTGACCTAAAGACATTTTTGACTTTAGTTCCATTTTAAATGCTCTTTATAATCTCTCACTTGCTGCCCCCACACGCACTGCAATGCTGGCTTGGTACCAACCTTGAACAGAGAGATAGGCCTCCTTGGTTGTTGCAGACAAGCTGCTGCACTGCACCAATCCAGAGTTACTCCTGTCGACGTTGATGATGGTTATGGTGGAGGTGAAGTCTCCATTGTTGGGATTTGTACTGTTGTACGTCAATATCTGGACACCTGGAGAAACGGTCACCCCACTGGGGAAGATATTGACCACATAAACACTCTTCAGGGACCAGGTGATGCTCTGCCAATTGGGCTGGACGGTGCATGTGAAGCTGGCATTGGAGCCAGAGAGGACGGTCGCATTCTGGGGACCCAAAACAATGTCAGCACTGGAGACCAAGTCTGGAAGAAAAAATAACCCATATATATTATACAAAGGTATATACACACTATAAACTATATCTCCATCATTGGGGGGGTGCTGCAGTATAGGGGAATCCCCAACCCTTCTATATACCAATAATTAAAAAAATACAGTGCACACCCACTATTCAGCTTTGTTGTTTAATATGCGTGAATATTTCATATACAAAACACTGATTATTGATACACTGGCATAAAACACACTGCATATAATTAGAACCCGGTGATAGATACTGTTGTACAAAGGATCAGCACCAAATGTACTTGCATAAAAAGCAATTAATTATTTTAAAGTCAATCAATGTATCTATTTGTTCACATAGCAGCAGGTGCTGAACTCACCAATTTGTACAACTGTTCTAATACCTTAAAGTGGAACAAAACCCACGGCGATCGGCCCGGGAATCTATAAGATTCCTGGGCCGATCGATTCCCACCCCCCAGGGCATCCAAAATCGGAATACCCGGCTGTGTGAAACCCCCCAGGTCGCCCCATACACTTATCTTGTTTCCCGGTCTAACGGTGCATGTGCAAGCCGCGGCTGCATGCCTGCTACCCCTCCAGCAGGGGGTGTGCCTGCGCCAGGCATTTGTGAATGGCCAGAACGGGCACGCTCCCTGTTAGAGGGCAGCGGGGGATGTGGCCACCAGCGTGCTCGGAGCTGCTTGCCTTAGACGAAGCCTTAGATGATGTGATGTCAGCGGCTCCAAGCACGCTGATTGGAAGAACGGCCACACATGCCCCGTAGGACTGGGAAGAGGTGAGTTGGCTTCAGCGATCTGGGGAGTTTCACGTAGCGGGGCATCCCAGATCGGGGTTTGGCCCACTTTAAATGTTGCAGCATGATTTCTAACAGCAGAGAAAATTTAAACATGAATGAACCAAGTCGTCTTTTTGTTACAATCAAATAAACCAAACAAACCACAAGATCCTGCACCACCTCAAATATTATTATTATTATTATGCTGTGCCCGGCCCAAAATATCCAAAAACATGCACAAAAATGCGTATGTATTTATTTTGTAGTTTTTTGAATAGATTGCACATTTAAAAGGAGACACAACCGCTGTAGAGTTTTTAAATATGAAATGTTTTGTATGTCATTTGTTAAATGTAGTAGTCTATTGGTATACAGGCCCGCGCTAGCAATTTCCAAAATAATAAATCAATAAATAAATGTGATAAATAATGCACAACGTGAAATGTCCTCAACCCCAAAAAGAACACAAATGAAATGTTAATATAAACACAGAGCAAACTAAATTAGATGAAACAAAATAAAAGTCCCAATTTTTAATCCTTCAAAGGTGCTATAGTGCTCGATATAACTATGTCCCACGGTGCATGCACTCCACGCAAAATTGTGCAAAGGAATCCTCCACCAATCGTGCAAACTCTTACCAACTTTTAGTAGGCAAAGCGCTTAAAATTAATTTTACACGGCGTTGTTGCCAATTCTGATGTAATCCACTTTTAAGTAGACGCTCATCCAGCAATGCTTCCACACTTCAACCCTCCAGCATTTACAGATTTCACAAAAGGCACTACAGCATACAGCCCTCCACTGTAGAATCTCTCTTTTTCAGGCAAAGCTCAGGGGGTGACATACATAGAGAAGCAAAAAGGCCAAAAAAGTGTAATATTGCAAAATCTATGACTTTAATAAAAAGATCCAAATCCACTCACAAGACAAGTAAAATAATCAGCATTGAGATACAGTTGTAATCTCACCGATCCCGGAATCAGACAATCCCCATTCGATCCAATAAAAGGGCGATCCCATAAAAATGAATAAAATGTCCAAAGGGTTTCTTTAAAAAACTCTAAAAAGCTCTAAAGAATCTACCGCTCGCCACCGCCGATGCGTTTCGTCGCCGCAAGGCAACTTTAACTAGGCTAGTTAAAGTTGCCTTGCGGCGACGAAACGCGTCGGCGGTGGCGAGCGGTAGATTCTTTAGAGCTTTTTAGAGTTTTTTGAAGAAACCCTTTGGACATTTTATTCATTTTTATGGGATCGCCCTTTTATTGGATCGAATGGGGATTGTCTGATTCCAGGATCGGTGAGATTACAACTGTATCTCAATGCTGATTATTTTACTTGTCTTGTGAGTGGATTTGGATCTTTTTATTAAACCGGACCTTCAGCGTGATTTAATGAAAAGCCCAAACTCTTAAAAAACGGTTCCCCAGCATCTAAAATTAATATATTTTACGTTTTTAGTCACTAACTTATTATTCTTTCTCCCCCTGGGCTGCAACTCTGTTCAGGAATTTAGGATACGGGCACCGCCATCTTGACTCAGAAGCATCACACTTACTGAGGAGAGGAGAGTGGGATAAGGTATAGGGGGGTGGGTTATAGCTGTGCTTTGCTCAGACAGAGCAGAGCTGGTGTCAGGTAAAGGTCAGCAGTCCCAGAATGCAGAGCAGCACAGTCAGGAGGCACTTCCTGTTTGCAGGCTGCCTGATAAGATGGCGGCTTCCATAAGCCGCCATCTTGGATGTTTAAAGGCTCATAACATGCAGTAGATGCAGGTAGGATGATTTTTAATGTGAGCAATCTGTATGTACAGGGTGTGGGAAACATATAAGATAGACTCTTATTCAGAGTGAAGGTCCGCTTTAAAGTCATAGATTTTGCAATATTACACTATTTTGGCCTTTTTGCTTCTCTATGTATGTCACCCCCTGAGCTTTGCCTGAAAAAGAGAGATTCTACAGTGGAGGGCTGTATGGAAATAGTGCCTTTTGTGACATCTGTAAATGCTGGAGGCTTGAAGTGTGGAAGCATTGCTGGATAAGCGTCTACTTAAAAGTGGATTACATCAGAATTGGCAACAACGCCGTGTAAAATTAATTTTAAGCGCTTTGCCTACTAAAAGTTGGTAAGAGTTTGCATGATTGGTGGAGGATTCCTTTGCACAATTTTGCGTGGAGTGCATGCACCGTGGGACATAGTTATATCGAGCACTATGGCACCTTTGAAGGATTAAAAATTGGGACTTTTATTTTGTTTCATCTAATTTAGTTTGCTCTGTGTTTATATTAACAAATGTAGTAGTCTGTTAATATAGATGTTTTCAACCTATTGAATAAAATATTGAATGATGATCTAATCAGTTTTTGTGCTGGCTCAATTGTGATCCTGTGGTAACTGGAACCACACTCTTTGTTACAATCAAATAAGGCCCTTATTTATGAAGGAATAGCGACAGGTAGTGACTGGTGAGCGGCCGGTAATGACGTTCACCGCCACAAGAACGTCGGCTCCCCACCACAATCACACATTTATCAAGCCGATCCTGCTTAGCGACTGAGATAGCGCCATATAGCGACTCATTCATCATTATTCCAGCCTCAGCCCACAGCGCCAGCGTCCGACCTTGAACAGCGACAGGTATGACCTCTCGCTACCTGGCGCTCTTCAACGCATTTCAATGGAACAATCTTTAAATATTCATAATTAATTGTTATTATTTATTTTTTTTTTTTTTTTTTTAAATGTCAAAAATTCTGTGACCACTTCTGCAATTTGAAATAATTTTTAAAGGTAAAAAAATTGTGCAGAATTGATATTACAGGTCTGATATTAATGTATTCATATTACAAAATTATTTGAAAAACTTGTTTTTTTTTGTTTCCAAAAATATGGTGGTTTGGGGGTTAAAAAACTACTTTTAACCCATCGCCGCCAGCGCTCTGGGGTTTAAACATGCATTTTACAGCGCGAGAATTTTTTGAGGGTGATTTTTTAATGCATATGGTGGGAGCCAGTCGCTAGGGCCATTCGCTATCATGCGCTCCCATACAGCGCGGAACCTGTCAAATAGCGACTCCTCACCCAATATTCAACAATACGCCACACCGACTGAGTCGCTATCAACTACCGAACAACGGCCAAGCACAGCGACTACTAGCGGGCGCTCTGAAAATGCCGCTACAGTCGCTCAACTGTCGCTACCTGCCGCTATTAATGAATCGGCCTCTAAGTCACAAACAATGCATCACCATCAGTGCTCTATATACAAAAACGGATAATAACAGCAATAATTAAAAACCTCATCAAAGTGGACTAAAACCCAGGATTTTGAATATAATGGGTTTTGATCCTTGCCCCTGTGGCACCCCGATCAAGGAAACCCACCAGGTCGCCGAAACAATTCACCTCTTCCCGGTCCTACGGGGCATGCGCGGCCGCTCGTCCAATCAGCACGCTCGGAGCCGCTCACATCTACCCTCTAACAGGGAGCGTGCCCGCGCTTGCTGTTCACAAATACCTGGTGTGAGCACGTGTCCTGCTAGAGGTATAGCAGGGATGCGGTCGTGGCTAGCACATGCGCCATTGGACTTGAAAAGAGGGTATTTATGGTCGACCTGGGGGAGGGTTCACACAGGGGGCATCCCGATGTTGTATAGATTCCTGGGCCGATCGCTGTGGTCCACTTTAATTACCAAAGAAAGCTCCCTTCTATTGCAACATTTCGAGGCTCTCCGTGCCCCTTTCTCATGCAGGCAGAAGAAAAAAGAACCAAAATGTTATCCAGAGGATATGTGAACACCTAAAACTGTCTCATCCTGCTGGGCCCTGGGTGGTGTTGCTGGCCGGCTTTGGGTTAAAACTGAACCAAAATTCTAAGAAGACCCTGGGCCCGGCATGTTCTTTATGTACAGAGCTGCATGCGTCCACGGGACTCCCCCTTTGAACTTTGCATGCCGCACCAACAGTTAACTTTGACTGACGTTAAACCGGACCAACAGCCTGGCACTGTTGGAAAAGAAAGGTAGCGGCCATTTTGGAGCTTCCTCTCCCAGCATCTCAGCCATGCTGCTGCCTGGATTCAACTGACATAACTGACAATGCACAGTAACAGGAAGCCCAGCAGCACTTCCTGTTTGCAGGCCATTTTGTTTTTAACATTTACCCCAGCAGGAGTTAGAAAAAGGTAAATGATTTTTTATGTGCAGCAATGTAAATTGCCCTGGGGAGGGAGATGAGCACTGTTCGTTGTGTTGGTCTGGTTTAAGTCGTTTAAGTCCACTTTAAAGTGGACCAAAACCCAGGAAAAAACCTGCTGTGTGAAACCCCCCAGATCACCGATGCCAACTCACCTCTTCCTGGTCCTCTGGCGCATGCATGGGCGCTCGTCCAATCAGCGTGCTTTAAGCCGCTGGCGTCACGTCGTCTAAGGCCCTTATTTATGAAGGAATAGCGACAGGTAGCGACTTGTGAGCGGCCGGTAATGACGGGCCCCGCCACGAGAACGCCGGCTCCCCACCACAATCACACATTTATCAAGGCAATCCTGCTTAGCGACTGAGATAGCGCCATATAGCGACTCATTCATCATTATTCCAGCCTCAGCCCACAGCGCCAGCGTCCGACCTTGAACAGCGACAGGTATGACCTCTCGCTACCTGGCGCTCTCCAATGCATTTCAATGGAACAATCCTTAAATATTAA
This sequence comes from Gastrophryne carolinensis, assembly GCA_027917425.1. Lineage (NCBI taxonomy): Eukaryota > Metazoa > Chordata > Amphibia > Anura > Microhylidae > Gastrophryne > Gastrophryne carolinensis. Next base: position 496,635,462 of record CM051236.1, read on the forward strand.
TAATTAATTGTTCTTAATGTTTTTTTTTTTAAATGTGAAAAATTCTGTGACCACATCTGCCATGTTAGGTTTTTTTTTTTAATGTAAAAAAAAAAAAAAAAATTGTGCAGAATTGATATTACAGGTCTGATATTAATGTATTCATATTGCTAAATTATTTAAAAAAACTTGTTTTTTTTGGTTTCCAAAAATATGGTTGTTTTGGGGTTAAAAAAATACTTTTAACACATCGCCTCCAGCGCTCTGGGGTTTAAACATGCATTTCACAGCGCGAGAATTTTTTGAGTGTGATTTGTTAATGAATATGGTGGGAGCCGGTCGCTATGGCCAGTCGCTATCATGCGCTCCCATACAGCGCGGAACCTGTCAAATAGCGACTCCTCACCCAATATTCAACATTACTGCACACCGACTGAGTCGCTGTCAACAACCGAACAACGGCCAAGCACAGCGACTACTAGCGGGCGCTGTGAAAATACTGCTACAGTCGCTCAACTGTCGCTACCTGCCGCTATTAATGAATCGCCCTCTGAGATATCATATTCATCAATGCCGGACATCGACTGAGGCGCTCTGAAGCAATGATCCATGGCCGAGCACAGCGACTACTAGCGGGTGCTCTGAAATCCGCTATACAGGCGCTCATCTGTCGCTACCTGGCGTTAGTAATGAATCAGCCTGCCAGACACTATTAGAGGTGCAAGCCCAGGGTAAGGCCCTCATCCCCCATTTTGGGCTCAGTAATGGGGAGCATGGGACAGCAGCAGCACCATAGGATGGGTGATTTCCTTCCTGCACGGGGTGCTAATATAGCATAAAAAAAATAAGAAGAAGGAAGAAGTTGAATACATTTTCATACCTTCCAACTTTTCAGGGTGGGAAATAGGGACAATTGGTAAATTAAGCCACGCCCCCTCATTAATTGATGGATAGGAGATACATTGTAACACTATTAACACTTTGAATAGGAGAATGAAACATTTATTGATGCAGATCCGTATGTTACACCTCAAAGATAACAACGAGGGGACATGGACTCAAAAGAGGGACAGTCCCTTCAAATCAGGGACACTTGGGAGGTATGCATTTTTATGAAATAGAGTCTCGTTATTTGTTATAGAATATTCCTGGAGTTCTCATTTAGGAATGAATGCTCCAGGCCATTAATGATAAAATATAATGCAGGGGCTGCCATTACTCTGATCAATCTATAACGGGTGGGAATTGGCGGGTAATTGCCCCATATCTCACAGTCTATGACAGGCCGAACCTTGCGTCTCCGTGCTGATTGGCTGGCTGCCGGGCTTCCCGCGTTTCCTGTTTGATATATGTCTGCGCTGACAAATGTCGCCATTTCTGCTATTTTGTTATCTTATATGAGATTCCCATTATTTTCTTATTTTATTTTTTCACTGCTGAAGCTTTGTCGTTTCCCCCGTGTCACGCTGTCACATTTGTAAAACCTAGAGGGGACGGAGAAAATGAGCCGCCGCCGCCACCGATATAGGATATGAAATATTAAAAGCTGGGGCATAACTATAACTGGTGCAGGGAACGGGTGCAACCACACTGGGGCCCAGAAGGCCAGGGGGGCCCATCATTGTTCCTCTTATCATATTCGTGCTCACTAAGGGGGTTATTCATCAAGGGATAGCGCCAGGTAGCGCCTCGTAGCATCAGGCAGCGCCTGAAGAACGCCGGCGCTGTAAGCAAAACCACATTTATGAAGGCGATTCTGGTGAGCGACTCTAACAGCGCCATGTAGCGTCACATGTATTATCACAGGCAGCTCAGCGTAGAGCGCCGGAGCTCTAACTTCCAGAGCGCCAGGTATTACCTGTCCCTCTCCCATACATTTCAATGGACGTTCCTTTTCTTCTGTTTAAACAGGGTTTTTTGTTTTTAATATATTTTTTTTCTCTCAAATAATTGTGTGGCCTCTCCTGGCCTAGAAAGAGTCATTTTTGAAAACTTTTTTGATTTTTTTATGCAGAATTGTTAGTACAGGTCTGGCACTAAATGTCACAATGTTACAGCAATGTCATTCCATGTGTTTTCGCTTTGTTACTGGTGGATATGTGTTCAAAAACAGACTTTAATCACACAGCATCTGGCGCCCTATGCTACAGCGCCCAGATCCAGAGCGCCGACACTGTGTGTGTGTGTTTTTTGTTGAATATGGTGTGAGTCGCTGAGAGTCGGTCGCACTGAGCTGGCGCTACCTCTCGCTCGCTGCAACGCTGTACTGGTGTTATAGCGCCCAAGACACATTTCATTCATCAATGCCGGCCAGGTTACTATAGCGACTGAGGCGCTCTGTTACAGCGCCCGATAGCTGATCACAGCGTATACTAGCGGTCGCCGCTCTTAGCGCCTCTGTACAGACGCTCATCTGCCGATAGCTGTAATGAATCAGCCTGCTGTTATACTTTAGAGAAAGAAAGCTCCAGCTGTCTTTGTTGTTTTAGTCTTTAGTTGTGTAGCTGCATCCAATCGAGTTAGAAGACAGAAAAAGTTACAATATGAGCCTTGAAATGGCTCCATTTAAAGCAGACCAGTCAAAAAATGACTTACACCAGACCAGCACAACAAATAGTGCTCATATGCATCCCTCCCTGGGGTAATTTAGATGCACATAAAAATTAATTTACCTTCCTCTAATTCCTGCAGGGGTCAAATAAAAAAAAAAAAAAGATGGCGGCCAGTATTTGTAGGCCACCTGCAAACATTGTCAGTTATGTCGGTTGGGAGAGGAAGCTCCAAAATGGCCGCTACCTTTCTTTTCCAATTGTGCCAGGATGTTGGTCCCATTTAAGGTGGAACTTCAGTTAAAAAGGACCCCCCCCCCCCATCCTGCCACGTTACCCTGGCGCTGAGGCAGGTCCTCCTCCGACGCTCCCTATCCTGGGTGCCACCATCTTGACTGGAAGACACAGAGCCGCATCCCCCGACTCCGTGCGCGCTCCTGTCCGCCTGTTCAAGTGCACGCGGAGCCAGGGGATGCGACTTTGCTTCTTTATGTGCGGTAGACGGTGTGGGCACCTGGCTAAGGTAAGGGTTTTTTCTCTTTGTAACCTTCCATCCTGCCTCAGGTAGTGTGGCGGGGGGGGGGGGGGGCGCGGCGCGGCCTTGGATGGTCCTTTTTAACTGAATTTTTAATTTAAGGTAAATTATCCCTAAGAAACTCAAAGTTTCAGTCCCCTAACTTGGCATAGCTGCCTGTCTAAGAAGGAAAGAAAGAATGTAAAAAAAAGAAGGAATGAATGTAATAAATGGAAAGAAAGAAAGAAAGAGAGTAACAGAAAGAAAGTCAGAAAGAAAGATAGAAAGAGCAAGAAAGAAGAGAAGCAATGAATGACAGAAAGAAAGAAAAGAAAAGAAGAGAGAAAGAAAGTGACAGAAAGAAAGCCAGATAGAAAAAGCGAGAAGCATTAGAAGGAATAGATGTCTGAAAGAAGGAATATATGTAATGACAGAAAGAATGAATGCCAGAAAGATAGAAAAGAAGGAACGAGAAAGAAGGAAAGAAAGAAAGAGAAAGAAAGAAAGAAAGAAAGAAAGAAAAGAAATGAAAAAAAATCGAAGGAATGACTGACAGAAGGAACATATGTAATGTAAGAAAGAAGGAGTGCCATAAAGAAGAATAGAGAAAAGAAATAAAGAAATGAATGACAAAGAAAAATTAAAGAAAGAAAGAAAGAAATTAAAAAAAAATAGAAGGAATGACTGACAGAAGGAACATATGTAATGAAAGAAAGAAGGAGTGCCATAAAGAAGAATAGAGAAAAGAAATAAAGAAATGAATGACAAAGAAAAATTAAAGAAAGAAAGAAAAGAAATGAAAAAAAATAGAAGGAATGACTGACAGAAGGAACATATGTAATGAAAGAAAGAAGGAATGCCAGAAAGAAGAATAGAGAAAAGAAATAAAGAAATGAATGACAAAGAAAAATTAAAGAAAGAAAGAAAGAAATTAAAAAAAAATAGAAGGAATGACTGACAGAAGGAACATATGTAATGAAAGAAAGAAGGAGTGCCATAAAGAAGAATAGAGAAAAGAAATAAAGAAATGAATGACAAAGAAAAATTAAAGAACGAAGAAGAAACATAGGAATGACAAAAGAAAGAAAGATAAGAAATGACACAGAAAGAACAGAAATAATGACTGACAGAAGAAACATATGCAATGAAAGAAAGAAAGAAGGAATGCCAGAAAGAAAGAATAGAGGAATGAAAGAAAGAAAGGAATGACAAAAAAAATAAATAAATAACGGAGAAGAAAAATAGGAATGAGAAAAGGAAGGATAGAGCGAAAAAGAAATGATCCCCCAAAGGCCAGTCTGCCCCTGGCCCAGTCGTGGTTTCTGCGTCCTGCATAGGGGCTGCCTTGGAAGAGGAAATGACCTGCTCACCATTAGGAAGAGGTGGGCCAATGCCCCGCTATGCTCAGTGCTGACGCCTGCCTTGGCACCAGGGCCCCACCTGGGGAGGCCGATTCATTAATAGCGCCAGGTAGCGACAGATGAGCGACAGTAGCGTTATTTTCACAGCGCCCGCTAGTATTCGCTGTGCTTGGCCGTTGTTCGGTTGTTGACAGCGACTCAGTCGGTGTGCGGTAATGTTGAATACGGGGTTAGGAGTCGCTGTTTGACAGGTTCCGCGCTGTATGGGAGCGCATGACAGCGAATGGCCATAGCGACCGGCTCCCACCATATTCATTAACAAATCACGCTCCAAAAATTCTTGCGCTGTGAAATGCTTGTTTAAACCCCAGAGCGCTGGCGGCGATGTGTTAAAAGTAGTTTTTTAACCCCCAAACAACCATATTTTTGAAAAAAAAAAAAAAAAAGTTTTTCAAAACATTTTGTAATATTAATACATTAATATCAGACCTGTAATATCAATTCTGCACAATTTTTTTTTTTTTTTTTTAACCATAAAAGAAAAAATATCTAACATGGCAGAAGGGGTCACAGAATTTTTGACATTTAAAAAAAAAAACATTAATAGCAATTAGTTATTAATATTTAAAGATTGCTCCATTGAAATGCATTGGAGAGCGCCAGGTAGCGAGAGGTCATACCTGTCGCTGTTCAAGGTCGGACGCTGGCGCTGTGGGCTGAGGCTGGAATAATGATCAATGAGTCGCTATCTGGCGCTATCTCAGTCGCTAAGCAGGATCGGCTTGATAAATGTGTGATTGCGGAGGGGAGCCGGCGTTCTCGTGGCGGTGAGCGTCATTACCGTTCGCTCACCATTCGCTACCTGGCGCTATCCCTTGTTAAATAAGGGCCCAAGTTACACCACTGAATATAAAGCAATTAAGCCAAGTCGTATTTTATAGCCCAGGTGATGAGAGTTACACCCTTCCTTATAACTGCTCGTATGGCTGTGAGAAGGCGACAAGTTGCTCTTTCATTTTAGATCAGCTTTAAATGATTCAGCAGGGTCACAGTTTTCCAGCCTCACCTCTGCACACTGGTAAACATTACACATTTAAAAACAGATCTATGACTAACAGACTTTTTATAACCACTGGTACGTGTGCATGGGGCTGCGGGCACAGAGCACACTCCTGGATGGGGTTTTGACTATCCTGGGTTTTGGTCTTTGCCCCCCGAGCACTCCGATCGGACATGTGACAGCCCCCCCAGGTCACCCGATCTCACTCACCCTTCCTCCGTCCCATGGCGTATGCGCCAACTCTCATCCAGTCAGTGAGCTCGCTGGCGGCCACATCCCCCGCTACCCTTCAACAGGGAGCGTGCACGCACCAGCCATTCACGAATGCCTGGCTCGGACATGTTCCCAGCTAGAGGGATGGCAGGGATGCAGCCGCTGCTCGCACATGTGCTGTTGAACCGGGAACAAAGGTGCGTTTTGTGGGGTTTGACACAGCGGGGGCATCCCGAATCTGGATGCCCCAGGGGGAAGCAACTAACAGTCCACTTTAAGAGTGAGAGAGTAAGAAATACATAAGAGGAAAAAGAAAGAGTTGTGTAGGAGACATGGAAAAGAAAGAAAGAAATATAGAGGGAACGTAGGGATCAAGAAAAAGAGGGGAGCAGCGGAAGTGCAGCGAAAGACTGAACGGGGAGGCCGATTCATTAATAGCGCCAGGTAGCGACAGTTGAGCGACTGTAGCGGCATTTTCAGAGCGCCCGCTAGTATTCGCTGTGCTTGGCCGTTGTTCGGTTGTTGGTGCGGTAATGTTGAATATTGGGTGAGGAGTCGCTATTTGACAGGTTCCGCGCTGTATGGGAGCGCATGATAGCGAATGGCCATAGCGAACGGCTCCCACCATATTCATTAACAAATCATGCTTTAAAAATCCTTGCGCTGTGAAATGCTTGTTTAAACCCCAGAGCGCTGGCGGCGATGGGTTAAAAGTAGTTTTTTAACCCCCAATCAACCATATTTTTTGAAACAGTTTTTCAAAACATTTTGTAATATGAATACATTAATATCAGACATGTAATATCAATTCTGCACAAATTTTTTTTTAATTTTTTTAACCTTAAAAAAAATATCTAACATTGCAGAAGTGGTCACAGAATTTTTGACATTTAAAAAAAAAAAAAAAACATTAATAACAATTAATTATTAATATTTAAAGATTGGTGATTGATTGGATGCTTTGTCGGGCTGTGGTGCCACCCGCGGTCATGCTCAATTTGGGTGAGATATACCTTGCCCCCTCCTGCGCGGGGCCCGAATTGGACTATTACTGGGCGGGGCTCGGCCTGGTGCCCTGTCCCACACGCCACACCTATACCTACACCCGCCCCTCCCTCATGCCTTTTGTGTCGTCTACCCTCCCTCTTTCTCTCCCCTCCCCCTACTCCTACTGCACCAACCCCTCGGTCCCCCCTTGTACGTCTAGTCCCTGTATCCTGGGGAGGGCTCGGGATCCTACTCGATGCGAGGGAATCGAAACCATTCACATCTGAAAGCCCCATGGCTAAAGGTATCTACTGAAGCAGAGAAGAGATGGGGTGGAGTGGACGGATGGTCGTTGGGCGGCTTTCGTCACGTTGGGTTCCCCCGCCTCGTGATCTCCCACAGCTGGTATTCGCATTATATGGCATTATGTACTGTTGTCTGATATCATTTCTCAACTGCGATCCGCCACCTCTGTCATGATAGTGATCTACTTGAGCTCCCCTATTCCTTTTATGTATCCTGTATTGTTGACCCTATTGAATGTATGTATGTTATAAACCTGCAAAAATTCATAAATAAAGAATTTAAAAAAAATAAAATATTTAAAGATTGCTCCATTGAAATGCATTGGAGAGCGCCAGGTAGCGAGAGGTCATACCTGTCGCTGTTCAAGGTCGCTCGCTGGCGCTGTGGGCTGAGGCTGGAATAATGATGAATGATTCGCTATCTGGCGCTCTGTCAGTCGCTAAGCAGGATCGGCTTGATAAATGTGTGATTGCGGAGGGGAGCCGGCGTTCTCGTGGCGGTGAGCGTCATTACCGTTCGCTCACCATTCGCTACCTGGCGCTATCCCTTGTTAAATAAGGGCCTAAGATGGAAACTAGGGACAAAGAAATGTGCAATGTAAAAGGAGAGAGAGAAAGAGGGAAAGTAAAAGGAATGAAGACTTACCTAAAATGAGAGAAATAAAGGCTATGATGAGAGAATGGAGGGAATGTGGAAACAAGGGGAAAGAGAAAATGTAGAGATGAGAGGAAAGGAATGACAGTGTGATGGGCATGTGTGGAAAAGGGTTAAAAAAAGGGGATATGAAAAGAGTAAAAGATGGAGGGATTGTGTTAAAAGGGGAGAAAGAAGAGAGACAATAAAGGCAGAGTGTGCAAAGAGAAAGATGGCAGAAATGTGGAAGAAAGAAGCTTTCTTTCCAAAGTGGGGTCTGAATGGCGCTTTCTTGCCCACCCCTTACAGAAAGGTTGGGATGACGCCCTGTGTAACACCCCCAAAGGCATACCTCCCAAGTGTCCCTGATTTGGAGGGACTGTCCCTCTTTTGAGTCCACGTCCTCCGGTCCCTCCTTGTTCCCATTCGTCCCTCTTTGAGGTGTAACATGCAGATCTGCAGCAATAAATCATTCATTTGCCTATTTAAAGTGTTTATATTGTTTTAACTGTTATAGCCTATCTCCTATCCATCCCTTAATGAGGGGGTGTGGCCTAATTTAACAAATGTCCCTCTTTCCCACCCTGAAAAGTTGGTAGGTGGACTGGGGCTAAAAATAAGCCCAGGAGTTTAGTGGCCCTGGCCAGACCATGAGCAGCCCGCAAGCTATTGAACCCCACCCCCAGGGTGCTTCCTAGCCTGTAAATGAGAAGGTTTGTCACATGAGACTATAGCATTGCAGGGGCAGATCATGGGCAGGAGTGGAAATGGTCATTCCTAAGGAGACAGTCATGTACCTTTAGCATTGTAGGAGTTGTCATGTACCACGACGTGTATTTTATTTTACCCTGGGTAACTGCTTAATATAATGTTTATTTACATAGGCTGAGCAGTGTGCCTTTAGTTCCCCTCATCGCTTCCGTGCTCCCTTAGTCTTGCTGTGATGCAAGTAGCTCCTCCCTTCTCCCCCCTCCCTTAGTCGTTGCTCGTTTTGCATCCAAGCAGTGCTGCTCCCTCCTCTAGTCTACAGTCTTTTTACCTGCTGCTGTTATGCTGTTACATCATGGGTTACAACACAAGTTTCCTGCTGTATTGAAAAGACATTTCAAGATTCCCACTATAAGAAGTTTTGCTGCAAGATTCTGTACTTTTGGGAGAGAATATATGGTGAGAGAAATATGGTATTTTTTGGACCCACTAATATGTAAGGTTATATTATTCCAAGTGTTTTCTAGACTCACGCTGATACCACAAAAGACAACAGTAGTTACATAATTGATATATGTTTTCTATGCGTAATAACAACCAGTCATAAAACACTGTAACAGTATATAACAGGCCAATGCACTTAGTCTTTGATGTACCTGGCATACGACACAGTAAAGCGATGGTGAGTATAAAGATCCATCCTCGCCCCTCCATCAGACTGGGTGAGCGTCACCTGAAACATGAAGGAAACAGAGGCGGTGAATATAATGTACATAGCAGGGTTGTGTCATACTATTGTGCTCTGAGTTTGCTGATCAGCTGATACCACTTCCAGGAACATTCAAGGGTGTTGAGGTCATGTTTGTGCCAAGGACTAATTGTGGTCAGACCGGGCACTGGTTAGCACTTATGGGCTCCATACATTCTCAATGTCAAGGCCCTCTTTTTATTCCAACATAGGCTTCTAAGAGGAACGACACCAACGGCGGGTGGGGCATCCCGATTTTAGATGTCGCACTGTGTGTATCCCCACAGATCACCTAAAAACTCACCTCTCCCTGGTTCCCACGAGGGTCACTCAGCCAATCAGTGGCACTCACTCAATTCAGATACTGTTCAGTGGGGCAAAGGAAATCTAAATGGAGTGAGAGCTGCCGGTTGCATACCTGTCCCTGCTTTCATTCAGATTTCCTTTACCGCACTGAACAGTATCTGAATGGAACGAGCACCACTGATTGACTGAGCGACCCACAGGGGAACCAGAACATAAAAGAACATACATATAATTAAAGGAGATTTATCAGGAAAATAGTCTAAAAATTCCCATCAAGCAATAGGGAACGTCTGATTGGAAGTATATCCCTGTTACAGCCCAGACCCTACGTTCTGTTACTCTTTTGCTGACCAATGCCACATGTGACCAAAACTGACTTGGACACGTTAAGTGTCTGGGCATCCACTTGGCAAATGAAGTTAAATGTGGGGAAATGTAAAGTGATGCATTTGGGGTCTAACAACCTGAGGTCACAGGCTAAATAACAGCATGTAATGTCAAGCAGCTTCTTCCAAGGCCACCAAGATATTATCATGCATTAATAGAGGCCCGGAATCACGTTATAGGTGAGTAATTTTGCCTCTTTACAAGATACTGGTGCGCCCTCACCTGGAATATGCCGTCCAGTTCTGGGCACCCATTTATAGAAAGGACACTCTGACTATGGAAAGGGTGCAGAGGAGAGCCACCAAACTAATAAGGGGAATGAAGTTATGAGGAAAGATTAAAATCTGGTTAGTCTTGAGAGAAGACGACTGAGGGGGGGGGGGGGGGGGGACATGATTAACTGGTATAAATATATAAATGGCCAATATAAAAAATATGGGGAAACACTATTTCAGGTAAAATCCTCTCTAAGGACAAGGGGGCACTGCCTCCCTTCGATGGGAAAAAAAAGAAATTCAATCTCCGAAGGCCACAATCTTTTTTTACCATGAGAACTATAAATCTGTGGAATAGCCTCCCACAGAAGCTTGTTACAGCATCAACCGCCGACATCTTCAAAAAAAGGATTAGATGCTTATTTAGAAGAAAATAACATTAACAGTTATTATTAGCTGTTATCGGTAAATAAAACAAAAAATGTAATAAAAATAACTTCCCCTACCCTAACACCCTTGGTTGAACTTGATGGACACATATGTCTTATTTCAACCGTATTAACTATATGTTGCCTAGCCCTATATGTTGCCTAGCCTGGTTGCCTAGCCCTGCTGCCAACTATTGCCATGTCTGTTAGTCAAGTGCCAAGCCTTGTTGCCTTACCATTGCCACCCCTGACCAAATCAAAATCCAAGCCCTGTTACCAGCCATTGGCATGTCTGTCCATGTCAAGTGCCAAGCCCTTTGGCCGACCAGTGCCACACCAGACCTAAGTCAAGCACCAAGTCCTGCTATCATCCAGTGCCAGGCCTGACAAAAATCAAGAGCCAAGTTCGGTTTCTGACCATTTCCAAGGCAGACCACATCGAAAGCCAATCCGTTTTGCCAACCATTGCCATGTTTGACCAATTCAAGAGCCAAGCTCTATTGCTGGCCATTAACGTATCTGACCACGCCAAGTGCAAAGCCCTGTTGTTGACCAGGGCTACATTTGAACAGCACTCAGGCCTATGTCAAACATAACGTTTTTTAATTTCATAAACAATGTAATTCATGTGTTCAGTATTTGACTAATTTAGGGCGCAAAATCTGAGCGGCCCGAAACGCATCAGACAAGTCAGCTTATGTGAGTTTTTAATTTATCTTATGGAACCTGTGAATTGAATTTTTAATGGAATTAAAAAACATTATGTTTTAGATAGACATTTTAGATATTTGTCCAGAGTGCTGGACAAATTTATACACATGAACTGTTGCCTTGCTAGCCTGTCCTGAGCCCCAGTTATCTCTGCCTAAGGGCCTTATTTATCAAGGGCTAGCGCCAGGTAGTGTCTGACGAGCGCCAGGTACCGCCAGCTAACGGCGGCTACCGACTCAAGTACGCCCGGCGGCCGTCACAATGACGCATTTATCACGCTAAATGAGGCTAGCGCCGGCGAGAGCGTCAACTAGCGCGGGATTCATCATGTAGCCGACTGCAACGAACAGCGCCTCTACTAATCCCATCACAGCGCCAGGTATGACCTGTCGCTCCCTGGCGCTCTCCAATGCATTTCAATGGAGCAATCTTTTAATATTCATAATTAATTGATTTTTTTTTTTTTTTTTTTTTTAACTGTCAAAAATTCTGTGACCACTACGGCAATGTTAGATATTTTTTTTAAGGTAAAAAAAAAAAAAAAATATGTGCAGAATTGATATTACAGGTCTGATATTAATGTATTCATATTACAAAATGTTTAGAAAAACTTGTATAATTTTTACATTTAAACAAAATGGTTGTTTGGGGGTTAAAAACTACTTTACACACATCGCCGCCAGCGCTCTGGGGTTTAAACAAGGAATTCACAGCGCGAGAAATTTTTGAGCGTGATTTGTTAATGAATCTGCAGCAAGCCGTTCGCTCTGGACATTCGCTGTCAGGCGCACCCATACAACGCAGAACCTGTGAAACATCGACCCCTAACCCCGTATTCAACATTACCGCACACCGACTGAGTCGCTGTCAACAAGCAAACCCCGGCCAAGCACAGCGAATACTAGCTGGCGCTGTGAAAATCACGCTACTGGCGCTCATCTGTCGCTACCTGGCGCTATTAATGAATCGGCCTCTAAGTTAAAGATTGAGTTGGCCAATTAATTTCTTCTCTATACGAATATCTGTTGCAGTGCAGCATGACAGCGTCTACCACTGATGTTGTCCATCTCTCCTCCATGGTATGCTGGTCCTAAGCGCTAAAAAAATAAATAACAAAGTGGGCCCCCCAAAGCACATTGGGCCCCAGCATCTACCCTGTCTTGCCAGGTGCTGCTGCTGGCCCTGGGTTTGTTTATTACTCATTTTACCCTCCTCTATTCTTTACCATGTTGATGTTGGCGCCCTATTAATAAACAATAATAATACGCCAGTGATGCTGTGTTTCATAGAGAGACCTTCCACTGCTTCTGCGATGATTCGGGGAGGCCGATTCATCAATAGCGGCAGGTAGCGACAGTTGAGCGACTGTAGCAGTATTTTCACAGCGCCCGCTAGTAGTCGCTGTGCTTGGCCATTGTTCGGTTGTTGATAGCGACTGAGTCGGTGTGCAGTAATGTTGAATACGGGGTGGCGAGTCGCTATTTGACAGGTTCCGCGATGTATGGGTGCGCATGATAGCGACTGGTCAGAGCGACCGGCTCCCACCATATTCATCAAAAAATCACACTCAAAACATTCTCGCGCTGTGAAATGCATGTTTAAACCCCAGAGCGCTGGCGGCGATGTGTTAAAAGTAGTTTTTTAACCCCCAAACCACCATATTTTTGGAAACCCAAAAAAAAAATTTTGAAAGAATTTAGTAATATGAATACAATAATATCAGACCTCTAATATCAATTCTGCACAAATTTTTTTTTTTTCTTTTTAACCTTAAAAAAATTAACTAACATGGCAGAAGTGGTCACAGAATTTTTCACATTTAAAAAAAAAAAAAAACATTAATAACAATTATTAATATTTTAAGATTGTTCCATTGAAATGCATTGGAGAGCGCCAGGTAGCGAGAGGTCATACCTGTCGCTGTTCAAGGTCGGACGCTGGCGCTGTGGGCTGAGGCTGGAATAATGATGAATGAGTCGCTATATGGCGCTATCTCAGTCGCTAAGCAGGATTGGCTTGATAAATGTGTGATTGTGGTGGGGAGCCGGCGTTCTCGTGGCGGTTCCCGTCATTACCGGTCGCTCACCAGTCGCTACCTGTCGCTATTCCTTCATAAATAAGGGCCTCAGTCCCCTGTCAGTTATTGGTATGATACTCCACATCCCCGGTTAGTGATTAGTAATCATTACCATCACCTACCTCCCTGGTTTCTGAGCTAAGGGCTGATTCAGCACCAAAAAAAAAGTTATAATGATTTTTTTCCCCTTAGTGCAATTGAGCACCATGTTTAGCTGTGCAAATTATTTTAAAGTGGAATAAAACCCACCAGCGACTGATCTGAAAGGGATGGCCGCTGGCTTTCCACTGGGGCACACCGATTCAGGATGCCCCGCTGTGTGAAACCCTCACAGGGCACCCATACAAACTCACCTTTCCCTGGTCCAACGGCGCATGCGCAGGCTCTCGTCCAATGAGAGCTGTCGGGCAGGTGCCCATTCATTGTTGTCCATGGGGAGCGCACGCTGTCGCATCCCCTGCATCCCCGGAGTTGTGTGCGCGCTCCCACCTCAGCCATTCGCATAGGCTGGAGCAGGAGCACACACAGCCAGGGATGCAGGGGATGTGCATGCTCCCCATTACAGTCAATGAGAGCCACTTGCCAAAAGATGTAAACATAGCAAATGGCTCTCATTGGCTGAGCGCCCATGCATGCTCCAATGGACTAATTAGGGGGCGCATTGGGGGGTTTCACACAGTGGGGCATCCCCAATCAGGAGGCCCCAGGGAATGGGGAACAACACCCGGGAAAGTCAAAATCCTGAGTTTAGTTCTGCTTTAAAATGTGCACAGCTAGAATTGGTGCTGCACTAAAGAAAAAAATGATTAAAAAATGTTCATGGTGCTGAATCAGCCCTATAGAAATGAAGGGACACATTAGCTGACACGCTCCTACACTCTCACTTTTAAAGACCATAAAAAACATGCTAAAATCATTCAACATCATCTACTTCACCTCTATAACCTCAACATTTAATGCAATAAAATGATTTCCAGCAAACATTAATTAAAAATAAACTTCAGTAGGTAAATTAATAACTTATTTATGCATATCTATATATCAGACTGAAAGGAGGGACTGTCCCTGCAAATAAAGGACAAATAAAGGTTTGGATGTATGTTCTCAGCCTCTAATGAATGCGGTCATATAGGGTTTTGCCTTTTTTGCATTTTGCAATGGGCAGGTATGGCAGACAGGCTGTGATTTGAACAACAAAGCTCACGCTTTGAGCCAGGGCATGATGGGAAAATGAATCCTTTGACTGTTATTAAAGCAATTAGTGAGCTCCAGGGTTGTGGAAATTTCAGGAAGAGGAATGCGAGGGGCCGCGTGCTGCCCAAGACCTTGCTGGAAAATCCAGGCCGCAGGGTGCCCCATAATTAATCCACACAAGCCTCTGCAAAGCTAATGACACATAAACGTCTCTGCTGGGGGGGCCGCTGGGGACTTGTCTCATGCAGGGCCGGATCCCAATTAGGAGCGCTCTGTACCAGTGTGACCCTGCGGCTGCCATTTACCCACTTCTCTGCTGAATGCAATGGACAGGCTGAGGGTTTATTATTTAATTGGGGGCCTGTGTTGTCCTATTGTAGCCACAAAACCTTTTTCTGGACTATCATATTTAGGGGCATAAGGGGATGAGGGAGATTAAAGAAGGCAGAGAGCTTACAATCTGTTTGGGTATAAGAGAGGATACAGAAGCAGAAGAGATTTCAATCTATTAGGGTATAATGGAGGATACAGAAGGAAAAGGGATTACAAAATATTAGGGTATAAGTGAGGATACAGAAGGAGAAGAGCTTACACTCTATTAGGGTATAAGTGAGGATACAGAAGGAGAAGATCTTACAATCTATTAGGGTATAAGTGAGGATACAGAAGGAGAAGAGCTTACAATCTATTAGGGTATAAGTGAGGATACAGAAGGAGAAGATCTTACAATCTATTAGGGTATAAGGGAGGATACAGAAGGAGAAGAGCTTACAATCTATCAGGGTATAAGGGAGGATACAGGAGGAGAAGAGCTTACACTCCATTAGAGTATAAGGGAGGATACAGGAGGAAAAGAGCTTACAATTTATTAGGGTATAATGGAGGATACAGGAGGAAAAGAGCTTACAATTTATTAGGGTATAAGGAAGGATAGAGAATGAGGAGAGCTTACAATCTATTATAGTATAAAGGAGGATAAAGAAGGAAAACGTACTATCTGTTAAGGTAAAAATGGAGGATTCAGAAGGAGGAAGCGCTTGTAATATATTACAGTATAAGGTTGAAGGGGGGGTTACAGGAGGTGGAAAGGCTAATTAGGGCATAGGGAGAAAGAAGAACTCAGCTGCCACCTGTACTATTAAAGGGACACCTAATAATTGTATGCATAGAAGAAATATTTAATGTGGTCATGAAGATGACCTCTGGAACATTTTAATATACTTCTGGTTAAGAAACATAGGTGTAAATTATTTTTCAGGCCTTTATTATGTAGCCAGGTACCAACTAGAAATATAATGGCATGAGCTGAATAGTACAACATCGCCATCTCGTGACGATACTTGGAACTAGTGCTGCTCATTTGTTTTATCAATTGCAAATATCTCTATAATTACATAATATATATATATTATGTATATATATAATATTGTAAATATAAATATAAATATATATATATATATATATATATATATATATTTATATTTATATTTACAATACAGTTTTCTGTTCTTCCCCCTTATCCTTTGTTGCAAATCCATACTTACCTTATGATGCCCATCATGTTATATGTTAAAATAAATCCCTTGTATGCAAGGACTGTACCTGTTTCAGCCTGCCCTGGAGTCTAATAGAGAGCCGGCCTGTAAATAATAAATTGTAAGTCCACATTGGATGGAATTTTTTAAAATGTAGATTTTCGTGTGCCAAAATGTTGTCCTCGAAGAGCAGAGCTGATTAGTATTTTTCTTTTAGTTTTTCTTATGTCAGAAAATGTGTTTTATAGAAATAGATTCCACTATCTGCAATCTGTTGTTATTAGCAACCGTGCACCAAGTCTGTAGGACCAAGAGTGAGATCCCCCATGTCAGCAGCAGCCATAGCAGCAGTGTTCTGTGTGTACAGGGGTCACTCCTCAACTTTTAGATCTTGGTGGACAGACGGGCAGGCTGATTCATGACTAGCGCCAGGTAACAGCAGATGAGCGTCTGTACAGCGGCCCTAAGAGCGACCGCTAGTGGTCGCTCTGATCGGCCATAAGTCGCTATTACAGAGCACCTCAGTCGCTGTAGTAACATGGCCGACACTGATGAATTTGATGTGCGAGTCGCTATAACACCAGTACAGCACTATATAGGAGCGAAAGGTAGCGACAGGTCAGTGTGAGAGACTCAAACCTTATTCATCAAAAAAAACAGCCTCACACAGCGCTCAAAATTGTGTTGCTATAGCATACAGCGCCAGAGTCTATTTTTGAACACATATCCACCAGTAACAAAACACATGGAATGACATTGTTGTAACATTGTGACATTAATACTTTAATGCCAGACCTGTAATGACAATTCTGCATAAAACTATAAAAAATCAAAAAAGTTTTCAAAAATGACCCTTTCTAGGCCAGGAGACGTCACACCATTATTTAATATAAAAAAAAAAAAAGAAAAAGAAAACCCTGTTTACAGTGAAAAAAGGTAATGTCCATTGAAATGTATGGGAGAGCGACAGGTAGCGACAGGTAATACCTGGCGCTCTGGAAGGCAGAGCGCCGGCGGTATACGCTGAGCCGTCTATGATGATGAATCAGACGCTACATGGCGCTGTTAGAGTCGCTTATCAAAATTGCTTTGATAAATGTGGTTTTGCATACAACGTTCACCGTTCTACCTGTCGCTAAGAGGCACTACCTGCCGCTATCCCTTGATGAATAAACCTTATGGTGTACGGTTGCAGGTAGTGAAATAATATATAAGCTCAGCACCTTCACAACATCATTTTGGCACAAAATATATATATATATATATATATATATATATATATATATATATATATATATATAAATATATTATATAAAAATATATAATTCTATCGAAAGTGGACTTTCCTTTTAAAGTGGACCAAAACCCTGGATTTGGTGGGTGAAATCCCCCAGATCGCCCGAAGATACTCACCTCCTCCCGGTCCTATGGCGCAAGCGTGGGCTCTCATCGAATCAGCGTGCTCAGAGCCAGCTGCTCCAAGCATGCTTGCGGGAATCCATAAGATCTGATCGATTCCCTCCCCCCTGTTTGAAACCCCCCAGGTTGCCCCATTCACTTACCTTGCTTCCCGGTTCAACAGGCACAAATGACTTGGCGTGGGCATGCGCCCTCCTAGAAGGATAGCGGGGATGTGGCCATGGCCCACGCATTCTCCGTTGGATCGGGAAGCAAGGAAAGTGAACAGGGCAACCTGGGGGGTTTCAAACAGTAGGCACCTCTGATCGGGGTGCCCCAGGGGAGGGAATCCATCAAATCTTATAGGTTCCTGGGCCGTACGAGCTGGGTTTTGGTCCACTTTAAAGAAGACAAAAAGAGGAGAAAAAGAGAGAAAAAGAAAAGCCCATCTTGGTTTTGGATGTTCCAGTGTGAAATCCCCAGATTGCTGTAAAAACTCACCTTTCCAGCAATCCCATGAGGCATGTGTGGGCCGCCAGCCAACCAGCAACTCTCGCTCCATTCACCTTTCTACTAGCCGCATAGACAGCAGTGCATCATGGTGAAGATGAATGGATTCCCTGCTCCTCCTTATACTGAAGCCAGCCATTCAGAAATGTGCCACAGCCTGCACATGCACCATGGGGGCACCGGTGAGATGATACCAGGAGATTCCAGGACTTACACACTGGGGCATCCCAGTCAGGATGACCCACAAAGAGGGTGGCCTCCGACCATAGAGTCTCTAGTCTGGTGGTTGCTCCTCCTTAACGTGGGCCTTCAGTCAAAAAAAAATCAAAGAAGAAATTGCTCCCCTCTAACGAACATTGATGTAAGCTGTTTGAGAGCGTTTAAAGTGGACCAAAACCAAGGATTTTGACTATGCTGGGTTTTGGTCCTTGCCCCTGGGGTACCCCGATCTGGGATTGGCTGCCACTCTCTGCAGCTCTGAAAGCCCGCCCTCCTCCCTCAGCAGGGAGGGAACACTATTTAAACTCTGTTCAGGATACGGGCGCCGCCATCTTGCCTAAGAAGCATCACATACTGAGGAGAGGAGAGCGGGATAAAGTACAGGGGTGGGTTATAGCTGTGCTTTGCACAGACAGAGCAGAGCTGGGGTCAGGAAAAGGACAGCAATCCCAGAATGCAGAGAGACACAGTCAGAAGACACTTCCTGTCTGCAGGCTGTCTGATTCTCCATGAGCCGCCATCTTGGATGTTTAAAGGCCCGTAACATGCAGTAGGTGCAGGTAAGATGATTTTTAATGTGGGCAATCTGTATGTACAGGATGGGGAAACATATAAGATAGGCTCATATTCAGAGTCCGCTTTAATATTATGGAACTTTAGTTTGATGACGGCGTGCCGGTTATTTATCATATTTGGATGTACTGCCGCGCCTCCGCTAACCTTGCACCCACTAATTACGCGGTAAGAGCGCAAATGTCACTTTGGAATTGTTTTCTCAATTTCTTGGGTGTTGATCCTCTTTAAATTTAACCAAAGCCTAACCTAAATCTAACTTATCTAGGGGTGTACATACCATAGGGGCAGTGCAGGCACGTACCTCAGGGCATACCTCCCAACTGTCCCTGATTTGGAGGGACTGTCCCTCTTCTGAGTCCATGTCCCCCTGCTCCTCTTCTTCATCCATGTGAGCTGTATTACCAGATTTTAATGGACCAACATTAAAGTGGACCAAAACCCAGGATTTTGACTATCCTGGGTTTTGGTCCTTTCCCTCAGCGCACCCCGATTGGGGATGCCCCGCTATGTGAAACCTCCCAGCTCGCCCACATCAACTCACTTTGTCTCGGTCCTACGGCGCATACGCGGTGGCTCGTCCAATCAGCGCCCTCAGAGCCGCTGAGCTATAGATGTCTAACCCGACGTCTTAGCCCAGCAGCTCCAAGCGCGCTGGCAGCCACATCTCATGCTTCCCTCTAACAGGGAGCGTGCCCGCGACGGCCATTCACAAATGCGCATGCGTCGTTAGACAGGGAAGTAAGGTAAGTGTAGAGGGCGACCTGGGGGGTTTCACACAGCAGGGCAGCCTGATTTTGAATGCCCCGGGGGGGAGGGAACCGATCGGCCCGGGAATCTTTAGGTTCCCGGGCCAATCCAGCTCGGTTTCGGTCCACTTTAAAAGCTAAGTTTTATTTTTTATAGCCTGTGAAGCGCTGGGATTAACTCTTTCTATGTCCACCCTGAACTTGACTTACTATGTACACCCTGAACTTCTACGTACACCCTAAACTTGACTTTATATGTACATGCTGAACTTGACTTTCTATGTACACCCTGAACTTCTACGTACACCCTAAACTTGACTAACTATGTACACCCTGAACTTGACTATGTCCCTGAACTTGACTTACTATGTCCACCCTAATCTTGACTTTCTATGTACACCCTGAACTTGACTTACTATGTACACCCTGAACTTCTACGTACACCCTAAACTTGACTAACTATGTACACCCTGGTCTTGACTTACTACGTACACCCTGAACCTGACTCACTATGTACACCCTGAAATTGTCTTTCTATGTACACCCTGAACTTGACTTACTATGTACACCCTAAACTTGACTTACTATGTACACCCTGAACTTGACTTACTATGTACACCCTGAACTTGACTTACTATGTACACCCTGAACTTGTCTAACTATGTCCACCCTGAACTTGACTTACTAAACTTTCTTTCAAATTTGCCGCTAAATGTGTTCTTTAAAGTCATTAGTGAAAATTCCTGATGATGTCATAATACCAGAGGAGTACCTAGGCTTTCTGGCACCCGGGGCAAAGAAATGGCGCCCCCACCTGTTCTCAGGCCCCCATTGGCACCCCACTGACCTGCTGCATCCGAGGCAAGTGCCCCCTGACCCCCCCCCCAGCTACGCTCCTGCATCAGGGCCGGATTAAGTGTGGTGGAGACCCCTGGGCACAAAATCTGGTGAAAGCCCCAGATACAGTAATTTTTTTCCTTTAAAATAATAGTCCAGCAAAGTAACTGATTGGTGGTTGTCTGGCCCCCGCCCACTTACTGGAACATCAGATCGAGTCCCTTGTGCGGGTGCGTGCTGCTCGGGAACTCCTGCTTTGCCATTCTGGGTGGGGGGTAGTGTAGTCGCCCGGCTGGTTCCCTGCATTGAGCTGCCAGCGGCTGTGCTTGGTGGCTTATGTGCAGTGACAGCTCTGCACCCATCACTGTAGCGTTGCTGGCGGCGGCTTCGCTGCTCTAGACTCTCTGTCCTGCCCTGTGGTGGCTTTGGCTGCAGGTTTGCAAAAACAAAAAAAAGGCTTGTCTAGGCGCAGGGGGCCCCCACTGTTGCTGGCCCCGCGGCCCATCAGACCAAAGACTGAAAAGCCTCCTGGACCAGACCATAACCCAAAGATTGGTGGAGGCCCCCCTTTGCAAGGCAAGTGGTGGAGGTCCCGGGTCTCGTGCCCCTTGCGCCCCCCTCATAATCCAGCCCTGCCCTGCATAATACCATCACCACACACCATTTCCTGATAATAGCTGTCTACTTGGCCAAGCCCTCCCCAGGTTTACCTTTTGCTCTGTCGGGTGCTCGGAAAGGGTTAGTGCAGTGTCCAGCAGCCAGCTAGGTCCTCTTGTGCCATACAGAGATTTCAGGATTCAGGCCATGAGGGATTCCCGGGGGGAGCTCATTTTTAATCCAGGGATCGGCTCAGGTAATGGGCCTGGGAGCAGGCTGGTGTCGGAGTGACAGGGAAGGGCAGCGCTGGCGTTGACAGGCGGCATGATAACACAGGGGTAGAGTCCACCAATCTCAGTACAGTGAGCGGTGAATCATTAACCAGATGGATTGCTGGAAGATCTATTCTAGTTACACTCCTATTAAGCCATAAACTGGTCATTTCATGCCACACCTCGCTATAGCTCTATGACATCATCCTCTGCTCACACTGCTGTGATGTCAGAGGCTGCAAGATTGTAGAGGGTTAGGAGAGGCTTATTAAAAGGAAAAGCCCATTTCCAATGGGATTTTTGAAAGAGTATTTTTGTGTGCCAAGATCTAGGTGCTTATCTAGTATTTTTTTTTTTACATTTTTTCTAATATTAGAAAATGTGTGTTTTATAGAAGCAGTTTTCACTATCTGCAATCTGTACAATGAGAAGAGAGATGTGAGCCCTGCACACACAGAACACTGCTGCTGGGCCGGTGTAAGGTTGAGTGAGCTCCCTCACCTCAGCAGTGGCCATAGCAGCAGTGTTCTGTTTGTACAGGGCTCAATTCTCTCTTCTTGGTGAGCAATTGCCAATGGCAACAGATAGTAGATAGTGAAAACTGCTTCCATAAAACGTAGGAAAAAAAATACTATATAAGTTCAGCACATTGAGGACAACATTTTGGCACAAAAAAATTCACTTTCAAAAATTCCTACGAAAGTCGACCCTTTAAAGTGGACCAACACCCAGGGGGGATCGGCCCGGGAATCTATAAGATTCCCGGGCCGATCAGATCCCTCCCCGCGGGGCATCCGAAATCGGGATGTCCCGCGGGGTGAAACCCCCCAGGAAGCCAACAAGCCTTACCTTCTCCCCGTTCCATCGCGGGCCGCCGCCGCCTCCCGCGCGTCCCTCTAGCGGGCACGCTCCCTGTAAGAGTGACGCACGGGAGGCGGCGGCGGGCGAGCTCGCTTGTCCGTCGACGGACCTCGCTTGTCCGTCGCCGGTGATTCGCTGGAGCGGTCACGTGGAAGAGGGGTCAGGTGAGTTTTCGGGGCTTTCTGGGGGGTTTCACACAGCGGGGCACCCCCTTTAAAGTGGATCAAAACCCAGGATTTTGACTATTTTAAGGGGCGATCGGGGATGCCCCGCTGTGTGAGACCCACCAGGTCTCTGAAAAAAACTCACTTCTTCCCAGTCCTAGGGGCATGCGCAGCCGCTCATTCAGTTAGCACACTCAGAACCGCTGACGTCCCTTCGTCTAAGCCTTCATCTAAGGTGAGCGGCTCTAAACTCGCTGACGCAGCATCCACCACTATCCTCTAACAGGGAGTGTGCCTGCGCCGGCCATTTACAAATGCCTGGCGCGGGCACGCGCCCTACTGGAGGGATAGCGGGGATGCGGCCACAAATCGTG
The DNA here is from genome assembly GCA_027917425.1 of Gastrophryne carolinensis. NCBI lineage: Eukaryota > Metazoa > Chordata > Amphibia > Anura > Microhylidae > Gastrophryne > Gastrophryne carolinensis. Next base: position 496,657,927 of record CM051236.1, read on the forward strand.
CATGCGCTGTTGGACCGAAAAAGAAGGTAAGTGTATGGGCAACCTGGGGGGTTTCACACAGCGGCGCACTATGATTTTGGATGCCCCGGGGGAAGGGAATCAATCAGCCCGGGAATCTTATAGGTTCCAGGACCGATCGCTGCGGGTTTTGGTCCACTTTAAGTGTTCATGTGCATCAAGACCCTCCCTGGCACAGAGTTGCAAGCAAGGGTTTAGGTCATAATCAAACCAAACAGCCCATAGGGGATGTATTAAAGTGCACCAAACTTTTGACTATTCTGGGTTTCAGTCCTCATCCCCAGGGCATGTGTGAAACCTCCCAAGTCGGCCAGAAAAACGTACCTTTCCCAGGTCCTACAGTGCACTTGTGCGTGCTCAGCTCAATTTCGTCATTTTCAGCTAAGAATCGGCTAAGGGCCAAAATGGAGCTGAATAGATCTGAGTGCAACCGAGCAAGCTGATGGCCGCATCCCAACTAACCTTTATCAGGGGGCGTGCTGACTCCAGCCTCTAGGGATATTAGCTTCTTTAAAGTGGACCAACACCCAGGATTTTGACTATCCTGGGTTTTGGTCCACTTCGGCGGGGCACCCCGATCGGGGGTGCCCCGCTGTGTGAAACCCCCCAGAAAGCCCCAAAATCTTACCTGTCCCCGCTCCCACGTGACTGGACGGTCCAATCCCTGCCAACGTCCAGGCGGGGATCAGGAACATCCAAGCGGCTGCCGCCGCCGCCGCCTCCCTCGCGTCACTTTCGGCGCGCGCGCGCGCCCCCGCCGGCAATTCGCAGACGGCCGGCGCGGGCGCGAGTACGCCTACAGGGGCGCGAGGGAGGCGGCGGCGGCCGGCCGCCGCCGAAGATCAGGTAAGGTGTTTGGGGTTTTTTTGGGGGGTTTCACCCCGCGGGACATCCCGATCTCGGATGTCCCGCGGGGTGGGAGGTGATCGGCCCGGGAATCTTATAGATTTCCGGGCCGATCACCTCTCGGTGTTGGTCCACTTTAATGTGGAACAAAGCCACATTAGCTACTATAATGTGGAACAAAACCTAACCAGGCCAGCCTGGTTGAAATCAATTTGGGATGCCCTTTTGCAGCCCTTTCCACCTTTTACGGCAGCTCGCTCTGCTATGTAAACAATAGGGAGCGAGAGCGGGTACATTAGCACCATGCATGGCCAGTGGCGCACATCCGCGCCCAGCCATTCAGATAGCCCAGGACGGGAGCACGCCCACGTCTTAGGGGACGCACCTGCTTTCGCTCCCGGCGCAGAGACGTTTGCCGTGCATCAATATGCACAGCAAATGGCTCTGATTGGACATGGGCAGTAGCATCGGGGAAAGGTGAGGTTGCACTGGGGGATTTCACACAGAAGGGCATCCCGGATCGGAGTGCCTCGGGAGTGTAGCGATAACCTTTATCGCCGGAGGGCTTCCCCGCCAGAGACGTCCTTTTCCCAATGGTGAGAGGTGCTGCAGGAATCCCAGAGTCGTCGGTGAGGAAACAGGAACAGCCCTTACAAGGGCTAGTGAATTGTAATATAGCGTTTCCCCCAATAAGAGACAGAACTTCAGTATTGAGGGTGAAGATGAACTCAACTTTATTAGTGCCACACTGTGCCTTATATGCAAGGCTCCATGCAAGGGGACCTCCCCCGTGGACCTGATAGAGAACTGCATGACAAACACACGGACCAATGGGAGCAGGGCACACAATCCCTCAACTCTGCCGGTAACACAATCAGTAGAACAATAGCAGTCTGTAGCACAATCAGTAGAACAATAGCAGTCTGTAACACAATCAGTAGAACAATAGCAGTCTGTAGCACAATCAGTAGAACAATAGCAGTCTGTAGCACAATCAGTATAACAATAGCAGTCTGTAACACAATCAGTATAACAATAGCAGTCTGTAAAGCAATCAATAACACAATGGCAGTCTGTCTGGGACATGCTCAAGAAAATGAAAGTAATGGGTCTATGCAAAAACAGCGCCTTTAAAATCCAAAGGCATAGAGTCTGTCACAGGGAGCAAGGAACAAAACCTGGGATAGTCCCATTTCTGTTTTTTTTTGTTAAGATTCCAGGGCCGTTGAATTCTCTCCCCCGAGGCATCCAGAATCGGGATGCTCCTCTGTGTGATACCCCCCTGGTCGCCCCGTTCACTTACCTTGATTCACGGTCCAATGGCGCATGCGTGAGCTGCGGCCATATCCCCGCTATCCCTTCAGCAGAGCAGTGCGGACACGCTCCCTGTTAGAGGGTAGCGGGGGATGCGGCCGCCAGCACGCTCGGATCCGCTCATCTTAGATGAAGGAGTCAGAGTGGATCAGAGCGGGCTGGTTGAACGAGAGGTAGCGCATGCAGATCAGGGGACCTGGGGGGTTTCACACAGCGGGGCATCACCGATCGGGGTGCACCGGGGGCAAGAATCCACTTTAAAGTAACTTTCAGCGTTATGTTTAGAGCAATAAGATAATTAAACTTTTCTCTGTTGAAATACAGTTGTCTATAGGAGACCTGTACTATTGTTTGCCAATTAGGTGTTTGATTTGGGTGCATCATCGTGCTTAAAGTGTACCAACACCCATTTTAAACAAGGTGGGTGTTGGTCAATCACTAATGAACAACCACTCTTGCATAACCTCTACTGCGAGTCCAGTTATCCTTACCTGCACTGTCTTGCCTCTCTGAAGCTGGGCCACCAGCGGTTAGGGTTGTATTTCCCATTAGGCAGCCCTAGTCCACTGCAGGGGACGCCGTTGAGTGTACTGTTACTGGTTCTTCACAAGTACCCCCCAAAGCACAAAAAAAGATGCAGAATGTGTGTGAATGGAGGCGGGGGGAGGAGTGCAGATTCCACTCATGTGATTCCTGTGGGTCCAAAGCCAAAAAGCCTGTGATAAGCATATGCTTGCAACTCTGGATTTAACCCCTTGCGCTCTCTCTTCCCTCTGTCCTCTCCTTCCACACACACTGTCTGCATTTAACCTCTTTCGTCCTCTCTCCCACCTGTCCAGGCACTTTCCCCACTTTATCATTTTAAAGTGGATAAAAAAACAGGATTTTGACTATCCTGGGTCCTTGCCCCCCGGGCACCCCGATTGGGGATGCCCGGCTGTGTGAAACCCCCCAAATTGCTCGATATCACTTACCCTTCCCTGATCTTACGGTATATGCGTAGCCTCTCTTCTAGTCAGCTCACAAGGATTTGCTTCCTCCCCCTCATCCAAGAGCTTATTTAAAGTGGACCAACACCCAGAATTTTGACTATCCTGGGTTTTGGTCCACTTCGATCCCCGATCGTGGGGTGCCCCGCTGTGTGAAACCCCCCAGAAACCCCGAAAAACTCACCTCTCCTCGTTCCCACGTGACCGCCGCTGCCAATCCCCACCGACGGACAAGCGGGAGGCAGTGACGGACAAGAGAGTGCGCCCGCCGCCGCCTCCCGCGCATCACTTATACAGGGCGCGCGCCCGCGCCAGCCATTCACAAACGACCGGCGCGGGTGCACGTCCTGCTAGAGGGACGCGCGGGAGGCGGCGGCAGGCGGCGCTGGATCGTGGATAAGGTAGGGATTTAGGGGTTTCTGGGGGGTTTCACACCCCGATCGGGGTGCCCCGCAGTCAGGGGTCTGATCGGTCCGGGAATCTTATAGATTCCCTGGCCGATCATGGGAGGGTGTTGGTCCACTTTAAGGTGAGCAGATCGGAACACGCTGGCGGCCGCATCCTCCGCTACCCTTTAACAGGGAGCGTCCCTGTGCTGGCTATTCACAAATTCCTGCCATGGGCACGCGCCCTGCTAAAGGGATAGCAGGGGTGTGGCCGCTGTTCGTGCATGCGCCATTGGACCAGGAAAAAGGAGTTTCTGGGTGACCTCGGGGGTTTTACACAGCGGGGCATCCTGAATCTGGATACCCCGAGGGGAGCAAGTATGCCCTGCCCTGGAGTCTCACAGGGTGGGTTTTGGTCCACTTTAAAGCATCTCAGGATCTCTGATTATATGTAAATAACTTCTTTATTCTAATCATAGCTGCTTTCTTTGCTGCCATTCTCAGCTGAGATGGTAAGGGCGTGTCGTAAAGCAGCTTTATGAGTCCTTTACAAAGTTTTTTATTGAAGTTTGCACGTGATGTACAGCATATTTTTAAAGACAGGCGTACTGAACAAGTAGTAATGCAAAAAGCGTACATAGTTGAATGCATAATGGAATGCAGATAAACAGTAAAGATAAGTCAACAAAATGCTCACAGTATCTTTTGGTGTCAGCAAAAGTAGCTCGCAAAATCAGACAGTGTCTAACCAAGGGATATGCGTCTTGTGGAACTTAAGTAGTATAAATTGAGATTACGAATTCTCATTAAAATTATTTTGAGAGCTATTTGTATATTCACTTTTGGGTGTTCAGCACCCTGGCTGACCTTGGGCAAACTTCTAACTAAGATAAACGAACATTGGACTGGTGTAGATGTCCGGGGTATATCTCAGGAGGGTTGGGGGGGGGGGAGAGAGGGGGGCAGAAAGAGAAGGGGGGGGATTGTGGGAGCCCAGGTATGCTGGATCATGTTTTAATAAGAGAGTGAGAACTAGAACCAGACCAGTCCGGAGTCTAGTGGTTAGATAGGGAAGGACGGGTCTGTTTGATGAGGGCTCAGTCCAATATACTCTATCCATGGGTTCCAGGTACTGAGGAATTTGTCGTATGAATCGTTTATTATGGCAGTGATTTTCTCATTGCACATGACATCCTATTACAGATCTCCTGCCAAGGTATTTGGGGCGATTTCCAGTTTCTAGCTATCGTCCCCCTAACTGCCGATAATACATGGAGTATCAATCGCCACTCTGGCTTTGTGTATGTACCAGATTTGAGCGATAGGAGCGCCTCCCATGGATCGCCAATACTGGATATGTGTAGGATGTCAGATATCAATTTGTAGGCTTTATCCCATGTAGAACGAACCACAGGGCACTCCCACCAGATGTGGGACATTGTGCCTCTTTCTTGGCACCCTCTAAAGCATAATGGTGAATCTGAGGGGGAAAATTTGTGGATTCTGTCTGGAGTGTAATACCATCTGAAGAGGATTTTATAGGCATTTTCTAAAACCAGCGCATTACAGGATAATTTTCTTGTATCCCTCCAGATTTTCTGCCATGTCTCAGGATCTTTAGTTGTTCCCAGCTCTTGTTCCCATCTTATCATATAGTTGTAGTGAACAGGGGCTGGGGGTGTAACTAGAGCTGTGTATAAACTGGATATTAAACCCCTTTCAAAATGGTCCCTGATGCATCTGATTTCGAAGTCCGTATTCCTATATGGAGGAGGGGACTTTTTTAGGAGGCTTTTAACAAAATGTTGGACTTGTAGGTGTCTAAATACCTCAGAAGGTGGGAAGCTATCGCGGGGTGCGAGGTCTTGTCTGGTTTTCATCCCTTTTGGGGTGCAGAGTTAGGCCTTTCTGTGACCACCATTTGTAATTTTTAGGGTACGTGACTCCTGATGGAAACATTGGGTTACCTAGCAGGGGGAAAGCTGGCAAATGAGGTGACGTGAATTCATGTTTGACTTTGTCCCATATTGTCAAGGAGAACTTTAGGATTGGAGGGATATATTTTGGTCTAAGTGTTCTAGGGATCCAGAGCAGAGCAGCGGCAATGTCATTTAGGTATAATGGTTTATGCTGTGGGGCGTGTAGGAGTACTAGGGGCGCTATTTGAGCTGCTGTATAATATTTATGCAGGGATGGGAAGGCCAGGCCGCCTTGGTCTTTTTTACAGAAAAGGGTTGTTTTATTTATCCTTGGTCTAGATTTGCACCATGTAAAAGACATGATTTTCTGTTGAAGGATGTCGAGGGCACGTTTAGGGACCTGAACTGGGAGCACTCTGAAGAGATATAAAATTTTTGGTAAAAAGGTCATCTTGAGAGCTGCTATTCTCCCTAGCCAAGACAATTTTATAAATTGCCAGGACTGAAGTAGAGTGTCCAGTTTTCTAAATGTTTCTGGGTAGTTGGCACTATACAAATCTGTATAGTTGGCTGTTAATTAGATCCCCAGATACTCCACGTAAAGTTTTGGGATAAAGTCTGCTTTGTACTAGCAGAGAGTGAGACGTCTAGTGCAGTGGACTTTGAGGCGTTTAGTTTAAGGCCAGAGATGCGGCCAAAAGTGGTCAGCAGGTCGATGGCATTAGGGGCTGAGGTATGTGGGGAGCTCAACATCAACAGCATGTCGTCTGCGAAAAGTGAAACTTTATGTTCCCTGCCTCCTAAGGGGATTCCTTTGATTGAGGTATTTTGCCTTAGTTTTATTGCAAGTGGTTCTAGGGCCAGGATGAATAATACAGGGGACAAAGGACATCCTTGTCTGGTACCTCTTTGGATCTTGAAACTTGGGGAGTGGAAGCCAGCGTACTTAACACAAGCAGACGGGTTGGAGTACAAAGCTGCGATCCAAGAGAGGAATCCTGGGCCGAAGCCCCATTTATTTAAGGAGGACTGGAGGTATTGCCAAGAGAGGGAATCGAAAGCTTTCTCCACATCAAGAGAAAGGAGCATTGCCTCTAATTTTTGGTCCTTTGCCCCCTGTATCAATTGCATTATCCTGCGCACCCCAACTCCAGCCTGTCTTCTAGGGACAAAACCCACCTGATCCTTGTGAATTACATCCCCCAGAAATCCATTGACTCTGTTGGCTAAGATCTTCGTCAGGATTTTCAAGTCTATATTAAGGAGTGATATAGGCCGAAAATTTGTCCAGTTTTGGTGGTCCTTTCCAGGCTTCGGGATCATTGTTATCACGGCTCTAAGCATGTCTGGGTCTATGGGGTTGCCTCCTTTGATATAGTTGTAAACCCTCACCAGTCGAGGTGCTACTATGGGGGCCATTTTTTTATAAAATGCAGCGGTAAACCCACCAGGCCCAGGCCTTTTATTGGATTTCAATGTCTTGATTGCTTTCAAGACTTCTTCTACTGTTATATTTTCGTCTATTTTGGCACTCTGACCCTCTGGGATTCGTGGTAGGTTGATCTCGTCTAAGAAGGCCTGTGTCTGATGGTCCCCTAATGGGGGTGGGGCTTTGTATAACTTAGATAGGCCTGCTGAGAATTCTTCAACCACTACTTGGGGGTTGCTAGTCTCCCCTCCTGTCCTAGTCTTGAGTCTCACTGGTTTCATGGTAGGCTCGTGACACTTTAATTGGGAGGCCAGAAGGGTGCCTGGTTTATTTGCAGAAACATAGTATTTTTGTCTAGAGTGTCTATAACGGCCCTCTGCCTCTTGAGATTGCAAGAGGTTAAGTTTAGTCCTGGAGAGCTCCATTTGACGGAGATGTTTGGAACTGGGAGTGGTTTTAAAGGTCCCTACATCCTTAGAATATTGGGACTGAAGTTGTTCTGAGAGTATTGACCTTTCCTTTTTCTTTCTAGAAGCTGTGGCAATAAAGTGTCCTCTCATAACAGATTTAAAGGCACCCCAGACCATAGTTGGTGAGGTTTCTGGGTTCTCATTTATAGTGAAGAATTCTAAAGCGACTTTGCTAGCATCCTCCACCAAGGGTTTTGAGGACAGCAGCGAGTCATTCAATATCCATGAGGACGGTTTGGGTTTAATGACCATAGAGTTGCACGTCATTGCCACCAAGTCGTGGTCTGACCACGGGACAGGGTAGATTTTCGTCTGACCCACCTGTGACATAAAGGTGGAGAGGACAAAAATGTGGTCTATCCTGGTATGGGGGGCAGAGTAATGGGTGTAGTCCCTTTTATGAGGGTGCATATCTCTCCATGGGTCCACTAGATGCACATTATCTATCAACTCTGTGAAGCGTTTGCTATCTTGAATTGTAAGGGCGTTTGGGGGGAGTGATCTATCCAGGGATGGTTGCAGCGTTAAGTTTGAGTCTCCGCACATAAACATAACTCCCTTTCCATGCTTCTGCAATATTGAGCACATATGGGCCAGGAAAGGAATCTGCTTGGTGTTTGGCGTGTAGTAAGTGAGAAATGTTACCTCATCATCCTGTAAGGTTCCTTGAAGCAAAAGATATCTACCGCCAGGGTCTGCTATCTGTTTATGGCAGGTAAAGGAAAGCCCATTACGAAATGCTATTAGAACACCTTTCTGCTTACCTTGGCTGACCGCCTGAAAAAACAAGGGGAATTTATGGTTAAGAAATTTTGGTTTGCAACTAGATGAATAGTGTGTTTCCTGCAGACAAATGATGTCTGCGTGGATTGAATTCAAATATTTAAATGCTCTGGACCTCTTATTTGGGGAGTTTAGCCCCTGAACATTCACTGATACTATATTAAGTGACATCTTCATTTAGGAAGGAACTATGTCCCTTGAGGAGCGGATTGTGCTTACCTGGGCTCCCACTGTGGGTGGGGGAGGGGAGGGTGTTGGTTTTGAGGTGGGTGGATGAATAGGGGGGAAAGGGGTGGTAGAGTTAGATGAATTAAACACATTAAGTAGACGTTGCTCGCATTTCTGTGTGCGAAAGAGCCTGTCCAAAGGCTTGGGAAGTGTTTTCCCATCTTTGGAAGGTAGGGGGCGTCCGGTGTGGGTCAGGAGGCTATCTTGAGTATATTAAAAGGGCATTAAATGCTATAACATTTTGATATAAAACAGAATTAAACAAGGTCTCCGGCTGGTGGGATCCGGCCCAGCCACCCAGGGGGCGGCCCCCCTCACCCTCCCTATGGGGTCCCCCCCTAAGGGCGGTGCGCCTTCTCCCACCAGTCCGAGACTATCTAGGCCGCATGGCCAACCTTTATAAAAAAACATTATTATAAACATTATTATAATCAGAGAGAATGAAAAGAGAGGCTTTGTTATAGTAGCAAAAAACTTTTGGGCTTCCAGAGCCCTAACACTTGCTGATACAAAACTGCGGGTTGTTTGGCACCCTAGAAGGCAGCCCAGGCACCTGGTATGACCACTGTTGTAGGTCAGACAGGTACCCAGACACAGGGTGTGTACTGAGCGGGTCATCCCTGGGAGTTCCCCGCTCCGGTGGCGCACATGGTCGTTGGTGAGACCTCAGCGGGATAACGGGGCATCCCAAATATGCAGGGAGTTGGCCGAGAGAGCATGGGTCCTGTATCTGGTTATAACTCGGTAGAGGTGCCAGGGAGTGTTGCACTTAGTCCTTCTGTGAAGGGTGGAACATTTGGGACAAAAGACGTTTCATCGCTGGGGTTTTCTGAACTTGCTTGGTGAGTCGTGGCGATGGGGTGGCTTGAATGTTGCTGCTGTAGCCAGGCCTTGGCGTTTTTGGTGTAGAGGGGAGAGAAGAGGTTGTCTTATCAGGTTCTGGTATACGGATGTCCAAAGATTTAAATTTATCCAGAAGCTCTGAGAGGGAGGAAGCTTGGACTTGTTTCCCTTGGTATGAGAATGAGAGCTTAAAGGGGAAGCCCCATCTATAGCGTATTCCCTGTGCCTGCAGGGCCAGAAGGTATGGCCGAAAAGCTCTTCTTTTTAAGATGGTGGTTTGGGATAAATCAGCAAAGATTTGATAGCTGTGCTTCTGAAATGTAAGGGGTGCTTTATCTCTGGAAGCTTTCAATATAATTTCTTTTGTTTGGTAGTAGTGGAATTTGACAATGATGTCACGTGGTGGGCCCTCTGCAGGTCTTCTGGTTAGGGCCCTATGAGCTCTGTCTAATTCCAGTCTCTCTAGTGGGATTTCAGGTACTAGCTCCTGTAAAAGGGCTGTGATAGTGCCCACTGTGTCTTCCATAGTTTCCGGCAACCCCCTGAATCTCAGGTTAGATCTGCGGTTGCGATTTTCCAGCTCCTCATTCTGGCCCTTTAAGAGGGTGATTTCTTCTTGGAGCTGCTGTAATAAAGTCCCCTGGTTATCTAAAACTGTAGTGGCATCGTCCATGCGGGATTCTAATGCATCTGTACGTCCCCCCAGATCTCTGATCTCTTTCAGGAGGGTGTCAGTGTGTCTGGCAGACACTGCAGTAACTTCCTCCCTCACTATGGTTCTCAGCTGGCTGAGGAGGGCCTGGTTTGCTGTGGGGCTCTGTGCTGCAGTCTGTGTGGATGGAGGGTGCTGGGGCCAGCTATCTGTGGAGTCGAGGGAAAGATCCTCCCCAGCGCTTATCCCCCCACCAATCTCCTTACTTGGATTGCTGTGACCTGTCTCCTCCTCAGCACTGTCAGGGACTGCCGCCATCTTGCCTGCTGGAGCTGCTGATCTGCGTGTCTCCCTAGCAGCTTTCTTCCTGCTGTGAGCTGTGTTCATCGCCTCTGGTAAGTGGACTGGGGTTTCCAAAGGTCTCCTGTGCCTTTTAGGGGCCTCTCACGATCTGCCCTGCTGCTGCTGTGTGCTTCCAGCCTCTCTGACCTGTGGAGCCGAGCTAGCAGGCATCCATCTTGCACGGCCACGCCCCCTGGTGCAGCTTTATGAGTCATGAGCATACTCTGCTGTGGTCAGAGACAGCTGCAGAACCACTGTGGCTTGACAGGCTCACTCACACTGAGAACACCAGAGGGACAGAGACCCCTTTTTTTGTGCAGTTCTGGATGAATGGAATTTAACAGCAGGCAAATGTGGAGCCCTGCTACGGCTTCTACCCCGCACTGTAGGAAACAGACGAGAGGCAAGTGGGAGAGCATTTAGGTGAGCTGCTTGCTGCCTTATTATTGCTGTTGGGTTTACAGTCCATTTAACCCCTTGTATCCTTTGCCCATCTGCATTTAATCCCTTGCCTCCTCTCTCCCACTGTTTGCATTTAACCCAATTTGCCGCACACACACAGTCTGAATTTAACCCCTTGCGTCGTCTCCCCCCCACACAGTCTGAATTTAACCACTTGCGTCGCCCCCCCCCCACACAGTCTGAATTTAACCCCTTGCGTCGCCCCCCCCCAAACACAGTCTGACTTCAACCCCTTGCGTCGTCTCCCCCCCACACAGTCTGAATTTAACCCCTTGCGCCATCTCCCCCCCCCCCCCCCACAGTCTGAATTTAACCCCTTGCGTCGTCTCCCCCCCACACAGTCTGAATTTAACCCCTTGCGTCGCCCCCCCCCCCCCACAGTCTGAATTTAACCCCTTGCGTCGTCTCTCCACCCCACACAAACTATCTGCAGCTATCCCCTTGCACCCCCTCCCCCATACACTATTTTGAATGCTGGGTACACACTTGCTGCATATTTATGATAAGAGCACACTGAGGGGGCAGCCAGAAGTATGGAATTTTAAACTCACAGGCTGCGACCTGACTCAACATAAGAGGCCACAAGCACTAAAAGTGCCCTGGGCAGCCTGAACACCAAACATGGACTCCTTAATTAGTACGGAAACCTGGTAGAGCAGACTGAGACACATGACTACTGTTGGCCAATCCAGGGCCCAGGTTTGACCGATGAGGTGGTGCAGGTCAGGAGAACCAGTCTTGTATGTGGTGGGGGGCATTGGTGGACTGGGGCCAAAAACCAGCCCTGGGTTTTATCAGCCCATGGCCGGCCCCGAGACATCCCTGCTGAGGAGCCCCCCAACCATGATGCCGGGGCTATGGCATTGGGGGCTGAAGTTCTTCGGCTTGTGGGTACAGTGGGGCTGAGAGGGATGAATGTGAGTGTTAATGAAGCAGCAGCTCAAATGGCCCCAGGGGCATAGCTAGGGAAGAGCAGGGGGGCACTTGCCCCGGGTGCAGCAGGTCAGGAGAGTGGCAAAGGGGGGCCTGCGAACAGGTGGGGGTTGCCATTTTTAATCTTTGCCTCGGGTGCCAGAAAGCCTAACTACTCCTCTGACTGGCCCCAAAGCTGTGCAGCCCTTCGGGCATTGTCCAGGGTCTCCCAAATGCCCCAGGTGGGGGGATCAGACGCTGTGGCCAACACCCATTTTATCTGAAATCGGTGTTGGCATACCTCCCAGGTGTCCCTGATTTGGAGGGGCTGTCCCTCTTTGGAGTCCTTGTCCCCCTGTCCCTCGTTGTTCTCATTTGTCCCTCTCTGAGGTGTAACATGCAGATCTGCATCAATTAAAGCGGACTACCCTAAATAAGAGTCTATCTTATATGTTTCCCACACCCTCTACATACATATTGCTCACATTAAAAATCATCCTACCTGCATCTATTGTATTTTCTGAGACTTTAAACATCCAAGATGGCGGCCCATGGAGGTGCAGGCTGCCTGAAAACAGGAAGTGTCTTCTAACTGTGTTGCTCTGCATTCTGGGATTGCTGTCCTTTCCCTGACCCCAGCTCTGCTCTGTCTGTGCAAAGCACAGCTATAACCCCGCTCCCCTGCACTTTTGACCCCTCTTCTCTCCTCATTATTTGCTGCTACTGAGCCAAGATGGCGGTGCCCGTATCCTAGAGTCCTGAACAGAGTTGCAGCCCAGCGAGGGAAGGAATAAAAAGTAAATGAGTAAAAACGTTAAATATATTAATTTTAGATGATGGGGAATTGTTTTTTAAGGGTTTGGGCTTTTCATTAAATGATGCTGAAGGTCCGCTTTAATGATTCATTTTCCTGTTCAAAGTAGTGTTTCTATTGTTACACCCTACCCCCTATCCACCCCTCAATGAGGGGGCGCAGCTTAATGTAATAATTATCCCCCTTTCCCCCCAGAAAAGTTGGAAGGTATGGTGTTTGGTATAATATACACTTTTTAAAGGAGTTGAATGGGGTTTCTGCGCTAACTCTAAAAACATATTATTTGGCTAAAGAAGCCAACCCCCCCCCCTCCTTCCATTGTATCTGAACCAAACAGAGGCAGGTTCCTGAAACGCTTCTCACAAGGATACTGTAAAATAGGTTTGATCGGTCACCATCTAGTGGCCATTATTATTCAGTGCATTTTTGTCAATGTCAATGTAAGAAGTCACATGCTGTATCTCTGGGTAGTATTAGCTAAATTCGGACTCCCCACAGGCTTTATCAGTTATATTAAACTATTATATGGGCGCCCGACTGCCAGGGTCCGGGCCAATGTCTGCTACTCTAGCTCATTTACACTAGGTAGAGGGACTAGGCAAGGACGCCCGCTGTCACCGTTGCTCTTTGCATTGGCCATTGAACCCTTAGCGATTATTGTTAGGAATTCTCCCACCATCACCGGCTGGAGACTAAATGGGATTGAGGAGAGGATATCCCTCTACGCAGATGACACACTGATATATTTGGCAGACTGCCAAGGGACCCTAGAGGCGGTTTTGGATACTATTGAAGAGTTTGGGAGGTTTTCGGGGTTAAAAATAAACTGGGACAAATCCAGCCTGATGCCGGTAAATGGGCCCGACCACTTGCATATATCCCCGAGATCACAGTTGAAAGTGGTTTGGCAGTTTAAGTATTTGGGGGTCATGGTGAGCAGGCAGCCAGGTGAGTTCATCACTCTTAATATTTCCCTGGTGGCGGCAAAATTGAAACAGCGAGTTGCCCAATGGGCGAGTCTTCCACTGTCAGTTATGGGTAGAATCAACATCTACAAGATGATTTTCCTTCCCAAATTTTTGTACATGTACCAGGCCTCACCAGTGATGTTGCCCATCTCGCACTTTAAGATGCTGGACGCAGTTATATTCAGTTTCATCCCTATCCCTACAGACACACGCCCTGCTATCCCTATAGCAGGGCGTGTGTCTGTATCAGGCATTTGTGAATGGCCGACGCTGGCATGCGCCCTGTTAGAGGGAAGTAGCGGCTGCGGACCCCAGCACACTCAGAGCTGCTGGCCTTAGACGAAGGTTTAGACGGCGTGACATCAGCGGCTCTGAGCGCACTGATTGGACGAGCGGCCGCGCATGTGCCGTAGGACCGGGAAGAGGTCAGTTGCGCTTGGTGATCTGTGGGGTTTCAGACAGTGGGGCACCCCCGATCGGGGTGCCCAGGGGAAAAGGAGCAAAACCCAGGATTTGGACTGGTCCACTTTAAATGTTAATATAATGACCTACAGTATATTCCCCAGGAAATCCCCCTCCATGTCCCTCCTCTCCACTGACATAGATAGTAACATGAGGGGATTGCACATAGGCTCTGCCTCCTCCCCGGGGGCCAGCATTGCCCCATGACTGAGCGCCTGTTCAAGAGATGCAGGCCGATCGTCTGCTTTTAACATTGCTACTGGCATAAGAAGGCCCCAGCGCTGGGCCTGGAGGGAGCCCTAGACCCGGTGGACCTGAGGAAAGGACGCCCCCCAGCAGTGCAAAGGAAGACGCAGATCAGTGAGTCTTGTAAAATGTGATTTCATTGCTTCTTTAAACCGGACCTTCAACATCATTTAATGAAAAGCCCAAACCCTTAAAAACTTTTCCCCAACATCTAAAATAATATATTTTACATTTTAAGTCAATTACTTATTATTTTTTCCCCCACTGGGCTTCAACTCTGTTCAGGACTCATACAGGCTCTCTCAGGATACAGGCTCTGCCATCTTGCCTCAGAAGCAACACATACTGAGGAGAGAAGAGGGGGGGGGTGCAGGGGTTATAGGTTATAGCTGTGCTTTGCTCAGACAGAGCAGAGTTGGGGTCAGGAAAAGGACAGCAATCCCAGAATGCAGAGCAGCACAGTCAGAAGACACTTCTTGTCTGTAGACAGCCAGAGACTCCATGAGCCGCCATCTTTGATGTTTAAACCGGACCTTCACCATGATTTATTGAAGAGCCCAAACCCTTATAAAATGATTCCTAAGCATCTAAAATTAATATATTCATAGTTTTTAGTCACTTACCTATTATTCTTTCCCCCACTGGGCTGCAACTCTGTTGAGGACTTTAGGATACGGGCGCCGCCATCTTGACTCAGAAGCATCACACTTACTGAGGAGAGGAGAGCGGGATAAAGTACAGGGGGCGGGTTATAGCTGTGCTTTGCACAGTTAGAAGGCACTTCCTGTTTGCAGGCTGCCTGATGTCCCATGAGCCGCCATCTTGGATGTTTAAAGGCTCATAACATGCAGTAGATGCAGGTAGGATGATTTTTAATGTGCAGAGTGTTGGGGTTAATATTGACTGAAGTTCTGCTTTAAGTTCAGATGTCTTGTTTAGTACAATGTGTTCATTGGTCATGTTCTTGGGAGTGAGGATTGTGGGCCATAAACATGAGGATCTTCATATCTTACTGTATTATACTTACAATATAGCATTCTTTCTGATCTAAAAGTGACACTGTGGCAGCAGGTTTAGCTGGTTGTGAAGGTGGTGACCCTGAGACGTACATTGGTTTTATAGGGCCCCATAGCAAAATTCATAATAGGTCCCCCAAAAAAGAATACTTAACTGATACTGCAGACTGCTATGGTGCATAGTCAGCTGACTTTTGTCAGTGGTGTTACTGCAGTACAGAGGCAGCAACAATGAGAGTAATGAAACTCATGTTGGGTGTTTTAAAACTCGCTCTGTTGCTGCACTTTACAATGTAACAAGCAGGGCAGAATCCCCTCTGTTACATTGTAAAAAGCTGGGAATCTCCCTGTTGTCTTTCATTGTAACAGTCAGGCATGTGGCTGATGTTACAGTTGTAACAATATCCACACCCTGCTGAGTTACATTATATAGCTACTTACAGGTTTCTGCAATGTGTGAGTAATCTATCCATGGCAGTGCTCACACACTGCAGACAGCTGATCACTTTGAAGAATGCTGCATCTGTGCTGCCTGCATGGAGTACCAATGATAAGGGGCTTTAGTTTTCAAAAGAGGGAACATAGATTACCTTGTTCCCCCTAACTGCTAGCATACTGCGATGGCACCCTAAACATTAAACGGACCACACCAGGTGGCCTACGGGTGCTGCAAGGCAGGGGAAGACAGCCTGCACTAGGCCCCCTTCTGCCATGGGCCCAGTAGCACAGATCAAAATGAGGGAACACAGATCAACGTGTTCCCCTAGCTGCTAGCATACAGCAATGTCACCCTAAACATTAAACTGACCACACCAGGTGGCCTACAGATGCTGCAAGGTGGAGGAAGACAGCCTGCTCTAGGCTTCCTTCTGGCGTGGGCCCAGTAGCAGCTCCCTCCCCTGCCTTTAAAATATGTACGCCCATGTGTTGACCAGTCTGGGTGGAGGATTGGGTTTTCTGGAAGTTGTTCTGAATAAAGAACCAGTTGTTGAAGATTGACCTGGTAAGCAAGAGATCTACAAAGAAATATTCTGGTTGGCCGTTCAGTTGTAAGGACAGTTTATTTAGGAAAAGACTTGGAAGTGTTGAAGAAAATGAATTATTTCCCTGTTGCCAATGCACTTTATTAGAGGAACATTGTCAATACCGTCTATAACATGGTTCCCCTATATTTTATATGGTGTACCACCGCCCATTTTCCGCTTATCTCTAGTACTACCCAATAAAAACTGGGTTAATTCTCAGCTGATAGACAGGGACTGGAAGCATCAAATCCTAAAACTCCTCATGGCTAATACTGTATGTCAGGCATAATTGGCTACTTTTGTCTAAAAGGTTTTTGTTTTGTCTTCCACTGACCAAAATAAAGGGCTAGTTTGTGTTAAAGTAGACCTTCAGCATAATTAATTGAAAAGCCCAAACCCTAAAAAAAATATTCCCCAGCATCTAAAATTAATATATATTACATTTTTAGTCACTTACTTTTTATTCTTTCCCCCTCTGGCCTGCAACTCTGTTCAGGACTCTAGGATATGGGAGTTGCCATCTTGGCTCAGTAGCATCACATACTGAGGAGAGTCAAAAGACAGAGAAGAGCCGGCACAGACAGAGAAGAGCCAGCGTCATGAAAAGGACAGCAATCCCAGAATGCAGAGCGGCACAGAAGACACTTCCTGTCTGCAGGCAGCCTGAGAGTCCATGGGCCACCATCTTGGATGTTTAAAGGCTCAGAAAATGCAGTAGATGCAGGTAGGATGATTTTAATGTGGGCAATCTGTATGTACAGGGTGAGAGAAACATATAAGATAGGCTCTTATTCAAGATGAAGGTCCGGTTTAAGCTTGATGGTAATTTTTATTTAACCCCGAATAACTATGTATCTATCTATGAAATAATGTATTTGAGACATTATGTACCAAGCAAGAACAAAAGAGAATGGCATCCTTAAACCGGACTAGCACCCTTACCAGACACAGTGCTCATACGCATGCCACCTGGGGGCAATTCAGAGTATTGCACATAAAAATGTAATTTACTTTTTTGGAACAAGGAAGGTAGGATGTGCTCATCCAGTCAATAAATAGCAGTCAAGAAGGTGCTAGAAGGGTGTGACCACACTCCATAGACAAAAAAGGAATATAACCCTCTGCACACTCATACTATTGAAAAAGTTAGCTATCACTTGTTAAAAACATGAACTGTTAATTAACATAGATTGCAATGAATGTAAAAGTGAGGCAGCCACGACAAGGCCGTCCAATTAGAGTGGATGCAGGAGCAAATGAAAGCTCAGGCAATGATTCAGTATTATGCATGCTGATGGGGCAAAAGAGTTCTTGAGAGTTTTTTTGTTTCAATTGTGTAAGACTGTTGGTCCGTTTTAATCTAACAAGTGTCCTCCACCAGTGTACAATATATCTAATCATCAGTTAAAGTTCAAATGTCTTTATTTTAATAAAATGTATAAAAATACAGTGGCTATCATTTTCTATGTGAATTTCCTAATACATAATACAAAAAATATCACTACCCTTTGAACTTTTCCACATTTTTAAACTTTACAGCCTTAAACTTAAATGTATTTTATTGAGAGTTGACATGATAGAGCAACACAAAGTAGTATTTGTGAATTGAAATGAAAATAATACATGCTTTTCAGCCTTAAAAAAAATAAATAAAACTGAAAAGTGCAGTGTATGAGGCAAAGAAGAATGGATACAAATGTCAGCCTCTGGATGTGCAAAGCAGACCTGAAGCTGTAATTGCAGCTAAAGTTGGTCCTACAAAATATTGGTTCAAGAGGGCTAAATACATATTGTATACATTGTACATACATGTATTCATTTCCGCCCTGATGAAGTAGTGTAGGGGTCACTACGACACGCATTGGCGTCTCATCTTTACAGGGGTACCCCGGTTGGTCTGTATATGCACATCTAAGAATTTCTTTGCGCTATTTTTTGGTGACATTTATAACCTTGTTTTTCTCTTGCACACCCTGGTTGGTCCTCCTGTTATATTATTACTAATAGTGATTTTAGTGTTTGATACTGTTGTATAATGTTTGTATAAAGGACAATTGCACATTTGGATTGTAGATTTGCACATATTGATATAGGTGATTAGATTTTAGGCATTGTGATTAGAGTTGGAGGTTAGGGTAGTATTATGTATTCCTACAGACCCCTGGCGCCCCCTGGTGTTTTTATATATTAATGTGATGTCTGTTGTCCATTTGTATAAATGTTTGAATGTCTTGTTATGTAATCATTAAGATTAATAAACTTTTCATACTTTTTTACACTTATGAGTAGTGCTACTCAATAGTTACCTGGCATCTATTTGGGGGAGGGTGGGTTCCCCCATTTTTTCGTTTTACATATTGTATACACACCACACCAGTGGTTTTTTAATTTCAGTTTTTTTATTTTTTTTTATAATTTGGAAAAGCATGTATCATTTTCTCTATCTGTCACTAATCCTTGCCACTGCAAGGCCCTGTGGGACTCCCACCTTCTGTGAGCTGGTTGTCTCTCCTGTAACATATAACTTATACTTGGAGAGCGGCCGCGTCCCTCCTGTAACATATTCCTTAATTCTGGAGAGCTTCCTCGTGTAACATATAACTTATATCTGGAGAGTTTGCCGGGACGCTCTATACGACTCACCGGACACGGTTGCCCCCAGGTCTTAAAAGGCGCAAAGGATGTCAGCTTACAGTTAGGATGGAAGAAGCGCGAGGTTATACTATGGCCAAGGTCGTTCACAGGTGATCAGTCCAAGGATGCGCCTGTACACAGGGATGACATACGAGAGTAGTCAAAAACTAGCCAAGGGTCAAGTCGGAAGGTCAGAGGCAACATGGTATCCAAAAGGGGCAGGCAAGTTCAAGGTTGGGCAAGCAAAGGTGGGTTCAGGCAGCAAGCCAAGTCGATAACAGGAACAGCACAGATTAAATAACACCTTGAGCTCAACTAGCTATAACGGGCACTGACGTCAGGGTAAAAACTCTATTTAAGGAATGGCTGGGCAATACTGAGGGGAGGAAACAAGGTGGCACTAGGATCCCTAAAAGGATTGGTAAACAGATCTCAAGGGCTGGACGGCTCTGACCAGTAAGGCTGTCCAGCATCTGATATCTTTCAGCTTTGAAGGAGGCTGCACCACCTGCCACCAACGGTGCAACGCCTCCTAAGGGCCACTTTGTCCAGCATCAGGGCACCCACACAACTGGAGAGAAGCGAGGGAGGCAGCCAGGGCGGCTCTCCATGCTCTCCAACTTCTGGGAGCAGCGAGCACACCCTCTTCTAGTCAGCCGGGGAACACCGCTCCGACCAGAGAAAACTCCACCCAATGCAGGTAAGTTCCTTACAGCTGCCTTGTGTTAAGTTTTTGGCTGTAATGTAAATGTGGAAAATTTCCAGTGTGATTAATATATTCTTAACGCACTTTGTATAATTTGGTCAATAACAATTACAAAGCATTTGATTGGATTATAGATTGCAAAGATTACATTAACAAAGGCAGATTGTAAATTCATCTAAATCAATGACTAGGATTTCAAAGGATTGTCTAGGCAAAAATCTAAAAAAACTATACTCGTCTGTTGACCCCCACAGCTCCTCTGTCTTTCTCTAGTGTTGGAAAGTTTACCACACCAAAAAATCAGACAAGGAAGCCTCATTCAAGACAGAATTTCACCCCTCCACTCCGTTCATTGTAATAGAGGGTGTGCTGAGGTCGGGGCATGACGCTGCCTCTATAGCCCAGCCTTGACACACCCTCTCTATCCCATTGAATATACTGGCGGTACTAAGGGGTAGAGTTCCATCTTGGAGGAGGTGGGGATTGAAGGTAGACAACAGGTCCAAAAAGAAGAGCTGTGGGGACAAAGGGTGAGTATCACTTTTTTTGTTTTGCCTAGACAATGGAGTCGATTCAGAGTTAGGGGAGAACTCCTTTATAGAATACTCCCATTGACTTTTAAAGTCTGCCTTGGGGCTGATTCAGAGCCAGGTGAAAATTTACACACGATAGACCATGAAAGGAGTGGAAATTCTCACTTGGCTCTGAATCGACCCCATTGTCTGTGATACTCACTTTTTGTCCCCCACAGCTCTTCTTTTTGGACTAATACCAGATAACAAGCCCAATGACTTTACCTAGTACAAACTCCAACATGTTTCATTGTTATACTTCTTCGGTAGGGGGGGTTCATGTAAAAAGAATGGGCTTCAGTATCTGTTGCTTACAGGGGCGTACATAGCTTTCACATGGCCCCACAGAAAAATGCTATATACTGTATACTCATACTGCCCATTGTGGTCAATTTATTGTCCGGGGTGCTGCCGCAGTACAGAGGAAGCAACACCAAGAGTAATGAAGCTCACGCCTCTGCTGTGCAATGTAGCAAGCAGGGCAGAGTTCCTGCTGTTACATTGTGAAAAAAACTCAACATCTCTTGTGTTACATTGCAACAGGCAGACTCGTTGATATAAGCAGAGTTGAAATGAGGTTGGAAGAAGTGGACAGAGGTGAGGTGGACTGAGATGAGGAGAGCAAGTATGACGTATAAAAAGGAGAGGTGTGAAGAGCTAAGATGAGGTGGAAAGAAGGTGGGCATGCGTGAGGCGGGAAGAGGTGAAATGAGTAGAGGTGAGTTGGAAAGAAGTGTGCAGTGGTGAGGTGGGATAAGGTGAAATGAGTAGAGGTGGGGTAGGCAGAGGTAAGCAGAGGAGAGATGAGTAGAGGTGGGGCAGGCAGAGGTAAGCAGAGGTGAGACAAGTAAAGGTGGGGCCCGCAGAGGTGAGACAAGTAAAGGTGGGGCCCGCAGAGGTAAGCAGGGGTGAGATGAGTAGAGGTGGGGCAGGCAGAGGTAAGCAGAGGTGAGATGAGTAGAGGTGGGGCAGACAGGGGTAAGCAGAGGTGAGATGAGTAGAGGTGGGGCAGGCAGAGGTAAGCAAAGGTGAAATGAGTAGAGGTGGGGTAGGCAGAGGTAAGCAGAGGTGAGACGAATAGTGGTGGGGCCCACAGAGGTGAGTAGAGATGGGGCAGGAAGAGGTGAGATGAGTAGAGGTGGGGCAGGCAGAGGTAAGCAGAGGTGAGATGAGTAGACTTGGGGCCCGCAGAGGTGAGATAAGATGAGGTGAGGCAGGCAGAGTTAAGAAGAGGTGAGATGAATAGAATTGAGGTAGGAAGAAATGGACAGAGGTGGGGTTAGGTGGACGGAGGTAAGGATAGCAAGGGTGAGGCAGGAAAAGGTGAGGAAGAGGTAAGATAAGTAGCGGTGAGGCAGGTGGAGGTAAACAGAGGTGAGGAAAACAAACGTGGGTAGAGTTGGTCAGAATTGTGGGGGATGCACCTGACAGCAGTGTATCCCTGGTGCAACCCCAACATAGCATACAAATATCATTTGCTTGGTGTCTAACGACACAGTGCATCTACTGTAGAAAGGACCGTCCCTGCTGCCTGCAGCATTACAGATAAGGGCAGTTCATAATTTATTATTTAATAAAAAAAAATAGTAACAACTTTACATTTTCCACAAGAATACATTTGGCTGTAAAAACCTATTTCTGGATGTATTTAATACAAAAGTCTCATATTCTTTAAAAATATGAAAAAACACATTTGTACATTAACAAGAGTAACGTATTTCAATACAGGAGACGTACCACATTTTCTGTTTTTATTTTCTTAAAGTCTTTCGCTTTCCTTTTTTTTTTTTTGTGAATAGGCAGTGCTTCCTCTTCTACAAACCGTAGCTGGACTTTTTCTTTAAAGTGGAGCAAAACCCAAAGTGGAACAAAACACAGTTTTTGTTCTGTGCTTCCAAATCGGGAGTGAAACCTCCCTGTTTGCTCATAAAAACTCACTTTTCCAGGCTTCAACTGCACAAGCACAGGCTCCCGACCAGTGAGTACCACCTGCTGTGGCTACATCTATCGATATGGCTGGGGAAATGCCAGTGGCCTGCCCTAGAATCTTTTAAATTCAAGGCCGGCCTCTGCTGGGTTTTGTTCTGCTTTTGGCACCTACAGACCAAAATTAACAGAGCAATCCAGAACTGTCAGTGAGTATGCAGAGCCATGCAAATCATCTTTTTTGTCTTTACTATACCAAGCACTCAGAGCCTCTGAGCATGAAATGCTTAGATATACAATGTCTAAGAAAAAGACATGGAGTGACAGGGTTATCAAGCATATGCAAAGTCTTTTGGTGACGTCCAAACTACTGTACATACAAATTATTTGCTCTGGGTGCAATATAAAAAAGTAGCTTCCCTTTTTCATCTCTGTGCTCTTTGAGGGACTTACACTTACCAGACACTTGCTTGTCGTCTGCTAAGATTTCACTTTGGCTTCTGCTCGCTTGCTGCTGCTGCTGGAAGCCTTTTATACTTGTTGGGTGACAGGTAACATGGGGTTAATTAAAAAAAAAAAAATAAAGGTTAAAAACCCTTAAAACTCCCCCAAAAAAATAGCATGAGGTCCTCCTACCCAGAAGCCTGGGGACCAGCTATGGGGGGCATAGCAAAGAGACATGAAGAGGTGATTGGCATGGCTCCATTTACTTGCCAAGAATAATAGGTAATCCTGTTATTCTTGCTCTGTGTGCGCCATGCTAATACTGTGTTTTAAAAAAAAGGTGCTCTTTACCATGGATGGATTTTTTTATCTCTTTTAACGCCTTATATGAAGCCTAATATTGTTCTCTAAACCAATACAAAGGAACAAGACAAGGTAACCGAGGCCAGGCCAAGGTCAGGCAATGCAAACACAATAGAAAAGGACCAGCCTTGACATTTCATATGTTTGACTAAGGATCAATACATTCCAAAACACTTTACACTGATTTTTACTGTCAGGATGCAGTACCGTTTTTCCAATAGATTTTAGACTAAGCTACTTTTTAATTAGGATTGTGTTTAGATGGTTGTTTTCTATGGCGATCTGTTTCTGTGCAGCTGCTTGGTCATAGATATTTAGTTCAGCTTCTGTGCTAAAGGTGCTTTCAGAATCAGTCGAGATTTTAGAAGTGAGTTTCAGTTGCTCCTAATCATGTAGCAGGAAAGATATTTGGCAAATTTGGCAAGGTGACAACAGCCATTGATCTCCTTAGTACTCTATCTCCTTTCTGGTGGAGAATTCTGGGTGATATTTTGATCTCCTTAGTACTCTATCTCCTTTCTGGTGGAGAATTCTGGGTGATATTTTGATCTCCTTAGTACTCTTTCTCCTTTCTGGTGGAGAATTCTGGGTGATATTTTGATCTCCTTAGTACTCTATCTCCTTTCTGGTGGAGAATTCTAGGTGATATTAGTGATGAGTATTTAGTATTGGTGGAGAATGTGATGGTACCAGTGGCATCTTTGGATGCTATAAGTGGGGCACAGAATAGAATGTGAGAATCCTAAATGGTAAAGAGACATCAGGAGGACACAGCTGTCATGCCCAGGTGAATTATATCGCTGGGCATTCAGGATGGTTGGGAATTTCCGGGTATGGGACAGGGAGGCCATAGCAATATGTCAAAATCACTGACTCCAAAACAGTTAAGCAGAGTAGCATGCTGGGAAAAAGTAAGCAGCATAGCAGGCTGGAAACCATTAGGTAGAGGCACAGGTTAGGAACAGGAGAGGGGACTAGCAGGCTGGAAACAGAAGCAGAGCAGCAGGCTTGGACCCAGAAAGCAGAGGCACAAGTTGGGAACAGGAGAGCGGATTAGTAGGCTGGAAACATATAAACATAAGACAGAACAACCCGTCTACACCACCAGAGAGGTAAGCCGACAACTACCTGGGGTGTATGAAGTCTAGTACTCAACAGAGATCCCCTAACCTACCCACATCTTCAGCAGAGCCTCAAAATGGAGGAGAGTACACTAGAACACTAGACCCCAGGCAGTCCTGTGGTGGTCACAGACTTGGGAAAGGGGAAATAGAGGGCAAACAGTACACAGCAAAAACAGATTATGGAGGGTCTGGGTCCCAGTACAGACAATGGAGCGTCTGGGACCCAGTACAGACAACAGAGGGTCTGGGACCCAGTACAGTAAAGACAATAGAGAGCCGGAGCTCCAGAACAGACTATGAAGAGTGTGAGCCCCAATACAGACTATGAAGGGCGTGAGCCCCAATACGCAAGGCAAGATACTAATGTTGAAGAGGGCTGGAGAGCACAGGTTTACTCAGGAAAAGGGGATGCAATGATCCATCCCAGAGGAGGGGCTAGGTACACATTTATAGGGCAAACGGGAGATAATCAACAACAGCTAAGGGAGAGCATGAGGACCCAGGAGGGAACCACACAAACACAGCCGACACACACAAGCACAACAGGAAGTGGCTCAACTGGGAGAGGAGTAGACTTGGAGCAATAACATAGCACATCACAGATTCAAGGCCCTGTCTATGTACAACAGCATGACAAGCTCTTGGATAGTATGTAAAGCCTCATTGCTTGAAATGGAGCAGTGGTTCTAGCTTTTCCTAATGGTGGACCTAGTAAACCCTAGCCAAGTAAAGATGGGCAGGATACCCTCAAACTACCAACTATTTCAGTTTAGTTATCTGGTTGGAGATCTGTGTTTTAAGTTGAGATGCAGTCAAATCTTTTTGGGCAAAGTTTATAGACACAAACATTCAAACCTGCCCCCTTGTTGGAAAAGGCTGAAACCCTATCTATCGGCTAAAAGCAGCTGCTATGGTATCTTTGACGTAAAGATATGAAGAAAATATTCCTGAATACTCTTCCTGTAAAGTCTTGGCCCCAAACCTACCAATCATCTTCATTATTACACAACCTAAATATACTCTAGTTGAAAGTCAAAGGCAACTCAACTTGACTCTCAAATTTTTGAACATCAGTCATCTGAGCAGTTCTTTCATTTCAGCTGATATAAAAGACTAGATTCCAGTTACTGTTAAAATACATTGTATGCTTTCAAATTCAAGTTTCTTTAGCCCTTTGGGGCCTATCTTCTCTTACAGACAATTAATGACCAAATATTAGCTGGTGATTGACATTCTATTTGAAAGCAATGAGTACCAAACCTCTTTTAATCCTATTAATTCGGGCGATTGTATTACCGACTTCACTTTAATGTAATGTTCTTCAACAATGTTCTTCCTGAGCTTCCTGTAAAGCTTCCCAGAAATTGATTAGTTCTGTGGGTAAAATTCCATGCGACGTTACAAGATTCCGGTACGTGCATATAGAAAATGCAGGCTTTGATACAAAGAATACTTCCTCAGAGTGAAGTTCCTGCAATGGAACCTTCAACTTGTTCAAACATATTCCTATGTAGACATCCTCCAGCTTGAAATATGGAATTGTAGGGTAGATTTTGTAGACCTTTTGGGCAATGTCTACTGAGAACACATAGCCGGTACCTGAGCAAAAGGGTGGGTACATATCTTCCCCATATTCTGTTTTGCTGATATACCATTTGTTGAATATGTTACGCACAGGAGGATCGTTTATCTTCAGGAGACCAGTGAAGAGATCAGTGGTCTGATTTTTACGGAGAAGCAGTTCAACAAGATATAATGTATTAATAAACATGTCTGTGTCAGTCTTCATGACGTAGCTGGTTTGAGGACAGTAATGTACGATCCAGTCTATGCCCATTAATGTTTTAATAGTCAAGTTGTAATACGAATCCACAAAATCCTTCTGAATAATATCTTTGTAGGTTTGAACCTCTTCCGGGAGGCCAATGTCATCCGTACTTGGATTGATGCTGGTACCTAGAAGAAAGAAGGTCACCACCCTTTTGCCTTGGATCAGTCTCTCCTGCCCCCAAGTTTTCCGAACAGCCATACGTGCCTCTTGCTGGTCATGTGTGGTAGTCACCAGAAGCACCAAAAATGGAGGGTTGTGTTCGCAGTTTGATTCTGGCACTGTCATGAAGGTGTTTCTTTTATAGTCAAATTTGAAAGAAAAATAATGGTCTTCTTTTCGTAAACAGTAATAACACTTTTCAAAATCCCAGTTTATAATGCAGTATGCAAACATTCCCAGAAAGGGAGTAAAGAGGAGTGCCACAAACATCGCCTTCCTTCGAGAAATCTGAAAGATAAAGCAGAAGTGAGGTTACTGTAGCAAAATAACTTTCTTAACAACTGTGACTGACGTTTCAGAAGATTTATTCATTTTTTAACCCTGTACGTTTGAGAAAACTAGATCATCTCCTGGTCCTATAGGATCAATAAAATATTCCATCTCTTATCTCTATACGGTTTAGAAGATTCTTTCTTCTAGCTCCATAATGTTGAGAATATATGTCCGTCTCCTGACCCTGTCTGCCTCTAGACAGCATCAAAGATTAATCTATCTCCTGGCCCTGTAAGGTTGAAAAGATTAGTCCACCCCCTAGCCTTATAGGATTAGTCCACTTGCTGGCCCTATAATGTTGAGATCTGTCTTATGAGATCTTATGTTGAGATCTTATGTCCCTTTTGAAGATGGGTTAGTGCTAATGGGTGTTATACTGGAAGTCATATGTAGCAGAGGTTGTGCATGGGTGATTAGTCCAAGACTTTTGACGGACTGTATGGATCAGTAACAGGCACAGAGCTCCACTTCCATCCAGACGCAAGCAAGGTAAAGGTGCTGTAGGGTACTACTATGTGCTGCTATTATAAAAGATTATCTGGTTGGGCCTTTTCATGTTGAAGACGGACTAACAAATCATTTCTTCAAGCGGTGGTAATGGAAAATGTCTACGTCTTGTCAGTAAAGACATTAAAGATGAAAGAATAATTACATGGTCAACTGACCTATACTGTAGCCTATTGAGGACTTTCATAAATGGAAGATAAACTGTGAAGGAAAACAATACTCTCTGAACCGTGAATGGGTGACTATGGTTGCTGCTGCACAAAATGCTGATTGTCAACAGATCAAGAAACTGCCCGGTTAATATGCACACATAGATATTCTCTTAAGTAGCAAAAACTTGGCACTGACCTCTGGACTGCCTTTGATTGATCTAGCAGTAGACCACCAATCATAGTGCTAAACTGGTGGTCTATAACTCTACCTCCTTTGTCTGTCTGCGCATTGCAGCATTGTGATTAGTTGTCAAAGTATGCTGTTATAAACATGCTGCCTGCTATTGTCCGGGAGAGCGACCACAATCGCTGGCTGTAAATTTCTAAAGTTTTCTCTGCTTTGGGGGGTTCATTTTGAAAAAACAGAAGAAATGGGGAATATTATGACGCTTTAGGTCTATGTGATTATATGGTATACAGTATGTAGTTGCCCGGACAATCCCTTAAAATATTCGAGTATGTTCTTTTATTATTTTTGACTGACATCACTGTAATTGTTCAATAATAAAATGAATCCTCAAAAGGAAACTTGCCTAATAATTGTGCACTCAGTGTAGGTAGTTATTGTTGCTACCGGAGATGAGCAACCGGAGTTTGCTTTAAATTTCAGTAAAAAAAATTGATCCTTTTTGAACTTTTCCCTGAAATACTTAACATACAGTATCTGCGTTCTTGCTGTCCCTCCGCCCATGCTGTCCCATGACACTCTTCGGTTTCTGTTCTGCGCCGCTTTTCGCAGATGCTGCCAATCTTTACAGCCTCTGACATCTTGCTACCTGCCACACGGAGGGGCTATTTATACTGGCAGATGGAGCTGACGCTAGCTCACTCCCTGTATAAATAGCTTCTCCCTGCGGCAGAAGCCCAGCTAGGGCATAGATTTCAAGCACTAGAACAGGGATGGAGGTAAGCTGTTATTTTTTTGTTTTACAAGCGAGTTCATTAAAAGTTCGTTTTGGGCGAACCCAAATTTCTTGGGGAAATTTGCGGAATCGCCCGAATCGAACTAGAGCTAGGGTTTGTAACTTCTCAATCAAGAGGAAATGAAGAAAAATGACCAAGTTTCCAGGGTAGAGGAACCAGCTCGTTTACAGGATCCACAATACCTTTCCTTGTAGACAACTTACAAGTCTAGATTTCCATCATTGATTCAACAATGAATGAACCTGAAGCTCTGGAAATGGGACATCTCAGTAGGCTATGAGGAAAGGTTTGGGATATTAAAAAAAAAAACACTTTGTATTACCAAGTTATAAAAAAAGCAAGCTGGTCTAACATAAAGTACATTTTCTATTCATATGTAACTAGTTATCCTAATTCAATATAACCTGTCATGCTTTATTTGTGTTTAGGTCTCGGGAGAAATGAGCTACATGAAGCACACAGTGTGTACTGTATCTAAGGAGAAACCTCTCCCCTGGTACTGTGTAGTTTGTAGTATAATATTTATTTGTATGTTTCACCGGAATATGTGCGTGTTGTTTCAATGAAGTTTGTCCAAATGTTTCTTTGCTGGTTTGGCAAGTGCCCAAATGGTAATTCTTTAGAGAATAGTAAATGTGCCCTTTAACCAACTAATGTTTTTTTTAAAGTAAAAATGTAAAATAAGTCGCCTTCAAATATAATGATCTTAAAACGATAAACGGGGGGTGCCGAAAGCCTCCCAACAAAAAACTGCATACACGCCAGAGACTAACACTTGCACCAACCAATCAATGTTAATGCATAAAATCCATAAAATTTGGATGGATTATTGTAAATTGATGAACTGGTAATGAATTATTATATCTTTTTATAATTCAAATAAAAATGTTTTTTTAGGATATAAGGTGTCTCACTTATCATGCAATAATAGGTGATTCGTTTAGTAGTGGGTTAATGGGTGGGTTAATTGGCAGATTGTGTTAATGGGTGTTTTCTTAAGCAAAATATTTATCATGTAGTGTTTGTCCTTTGTCTAAATAAAGAATGGATTTTATGTATTAACATTGATTGGTTGGTACAAGTGTTAGAGGCCGATTTATTAATAGCGCCAGGTAGCGACAGATGAGCGCCAGTGGCGTGATTTTCACAGTGCCCGCTAGTATTCGCTGTGCTTGGCCGTTATTCGGCTGTTGACAGCGACTCAGTCGGTGTGCGGTAATGTTGAATACGGGGTTAGGAGTCGCTGTTTGACTGGTTCCGTGCTGTATGGGAGCGCATGACAGCGAATGGCCATAGCGAACGGCTCCCAGCATATTCATTAACAAATCACGCTCAAAAAATTCTCGCGCTGTGAAATGCATGTTTAAACCCCAGAGCGCTGGCGGCGATGGGTTAAAAGTAGTTTTTTAACCCCCAAACAACCATATTTTTGTTAAAAAAAAATAAACATGTTTTTATAAACATTTTGTTATATGAATACATTAATATCAGACCTGTAATATCAATTCTGCACAATTTTTTTTTTTTTTTATTTTATTACCTTAAAAAAAAAAACTAACATTGCAGAAGTGGTCACAGAATTTTTGACATTTAAAAAAAAAAAAAAAAAAAAAAACATTAATATCAATTAATTATGAATATTTAAAGATTTCTCCATTGAAATGCATTGGAGAGCGCCAGGTAGCGAGAGGTCATACCTGGCGCTGTGATGGGATTAGAAGCGGCGCTGTTTGCTGAAGTCTGCAACATGATGAATCCCGCGCTAGCTGACGCTCTTGCCGGCGCTAGCCTCATTTAGCGTGATAAATGCGTGATTGTGTTCGCAACCTGGCGTTCTGGAGTCAGTAGCCGCCGATAGCTGGCGCTACCTGGCGCTAGTGAGACACTACCTGGCGCTATCCCTTGATAAATAAGGCCCTTAGTCTCTGGTGTGTATACAGTTTTGTGTTGGGGGGCTTTGGGCACCTCCCATGTATCATTTTAGGGTAGTAAATTTCTGCTAGCCAGAGCGGTGCACACCTTGGTTTGAGTATCAGTTGGTGCGGCCTATACTTATTGGTTGTTCAAATATGTTGAATTATCTGTATATACTGTATACCCTGAACAATTTTGAGAGTGAGAGAGAATACCCCTTCAGCTATAAAATACCTCCTACCTCATTTTCTTTTTTTAAAAAAATACATTAGATAGCTAAAGGAGACTTTTACTGTTATTTGAAAATGGATTAATGTGGCTAAAGCGGCTTATCCCAAAAATACAGTATTGTATATGCTATTGTATATATTTTGTTTAAGCGGACCACTAACATTAGAGGTGTGGAGCATAGTGTCAGTTAGTAACTGCTCTGTTAGTATTAGGAATAGTTAGAACCCTCCGATAGCCAGTATTTAATAGAATTGTAAAGATAGGCTTTAAAGGGCATTTAAAGTGGCACTCGGGGGCGCTGAGGCAGGACGGGGGGGTTACAAAAAAAAATCCTTACATTGCCTGTTTCCAGTGCTGCTTTGCCTCCTCAGTGTGTCTGCTGAACAGAAAGCAAAAGCAACATACTCCGTTTTGTGGATGCTCCCAGCATCAGGAGAGGGTGGCAGGATGGGGGGTGTTACCCCGACACTCGACTTGCTGGACTGGACTGCTTTATTAAGGTATTAGTGAATGCTAAGAGTGCATTGTTAGAAAGTTCAGTACCAGAAATTGACACTAGAAGGCAGTGCAGGATAAGAAATAGGAAGATACAGAACGTTTAAATAGAACAGAGCAGGGATTTCCAGCCAGTGGTACAACCTTTTACATTTGAAATACCGCCCACAAAATATATATTCTCTGGAAGTACATACCTCAAGCTTTCTAGGTGTACCAGGCTTTTTGACGTGGGCGTAGTTTTCTAGAAGCAATCCCTCATTTAATTTTTTAGTTGCCAAAAAAAATTATATGCAAACAAGAAGAGTTAAATCTGAAAAAGCAACATCCCCTGAACGGAACAATACCCAACATGCATAGGTAATGTCAAGAAAAGAGTTGCCAAATACCCCAAAGTAAAGCACGCGCGAAAGGATAATTTTATTGAAAATGTCAGATCTGCAAACATAGTGCACACCTTGTGCTTTTTCTACAAAAACATCCCTTACATTTGGAATACCCCCCCACAAACCTTCTCTGAAAGAACACATGTTGAGCTTTCTAAGCGTAACCAGCTTGTTGTAGTGGGCTCATCTTTCTGGAAGTAATCCCTCAAAGAATACTTAGGTTGAACAGGGTTTCTCTAAAAAATGCAAACAAGATATCAATCTCAATATCAATATCAATATGCAAACAAGAAAAAACAAGATAAATCTGAAAGCACAAGGTCCCCCAAACAGAACAATACCCAACATGCATAGCTACTTTTAACCCTTTTAATTGCTAGCCTACTTGAAATTTTGTCACCCTCTGTTGACAGGTCATTTTTGCTTTTTTTTTGTGGTAGAGTTTAGGCTTTAACATGAAATGTCTTGTTTGTAATTTTTTTTCTGTTTTTTTTTTATTTTTTTTTTGTAAAAAATAACAAAAAAAAGTATTTTTTTTTAGAAAATTGTCTCCTTTATTTTAAATAAAACATTTGTTCTATTAAAGAAAACCATATTGCGTGGGAAAGCCCTATTTCTCCCAATTACAACAGTACCACATATGTATCAGTAGCCCCCGTTCCTTTCCAAGAAATTCCCTAAACTGAAAAGAGCACTTTATAACATTTACAAACAAAGTACAACTACTATCCACACTATAAATGGTTAAATAAAAACAAATTGGTGTGGGCTCTCCCTTCCCAGGGGGTTCAAAAAAACACCCATAAGATGGCGTAAGGTCCCCCCTACCCAGCATTACCAGCCCGGGGACCAGCTATGGGGGCTTGTAGAACAGGGCACAGAGCCAGCTTCTGTAGCCCTGCAGACTACAAGCCCACACAGGCTAAATGGCCCCTGGGCCCTTTTGCCCCCCTGAGCTTTGGTGAGGCAGGTAATGGGGGGGCTAGCCGCAGGAGGCTTGTCAGACCCAGAGCCTTGTGAACTGGTATAGGGGTCTCATGGATCTCTTACCAGCTCAGGGCTAACAGTAAAAAAAAAAAAAAAAAAAAAACAGAAAATGTCAATTATTAAAAAAAAAAGTTTTTCTTTACTCACCTCCGATTGTCAGCTCCTCTGTCCCTTACCGATCCAATGACAGATGAAGTGATTGCTGTAGGAAGGGGGGGGGAGGCAGGGGATCAGATGATCCCACGCCTCTCTCCTCCTCTGGCCGGCGATTGTATCTGGCCGGCATTGTATCTGACAGCTGTACCGCCGGGAGCGCGATGATGCCTGCATGGTGATGTCATTCACCCTCGATCTTGTATCTGGAAGAAGCAACCTCCCAGATCCAGGCATCGGTTATTCGTTCCCTCTACACTGATGTGTAGTGCAAAGCTATCCTCCCACTCGATCAGGTGAGGGCACCCCATCAAACCTGAGAGGGCTTGGCTGGGACTCGGAGCTTGGGCCAGCTGGTCCCTTGGGGTCTAGATTTCACCCATGACTTTCGCTTACTCGAAAAATCCTTACTGTGTCTGAAGTCTGTAGAACATTCAAACTTCCGGAAAGGACAAAAATTCAGTGACCTGTGAAAAAAGGTTCTCAGTTTCCGTTTCTGTCAAAGCCTAGTCAACTTCCCACCTGTGGCTGGCTCGACCAGGTCATACAGTAGCTCACCGAAGAGACAACCCCCGAAAAAAGGAGGGCAGTAAGCGTCTACTTAGAAGCAGTGTCGGCTGACCACTGTTTCAGCCAGATTGCAAGATAATCAGCAAGGCCCCCCTAGCCACCGAACGCACCAAGCCACCCATAGCCAGCACTATGTATCTGAAGACCTCCATAGCGAAGGCGTTCAAACGAAGTGCGGAGGAACACAAACTTCAATGTCGTAAACGTCTCCTCTGCTGCTTCATCCAGACCCCGTCTGCCATAGCCTCCATGAACGTGGCACAAGCTGGGCGCATGGACGACCCCACCATGGAGAATGCATGCCTGGCCAGCTGGTCCATTCTCCTATCCGCCGGGTGTCTCAAGCCCCAATAAGTAGGGATAATGGTGTGCCGACCCAGACACAAAACCGGTTCTACCTCAGGTGGCGAAGACCAAACCTTGACCGCCTCATACGGAAAGGGATACTTGGCATTCAGGCCCTTAGGAAGAGACAGAAGCTTATACAGTTTCTCCCACTCCTTTGCCACTAGCCTGTTGAAATGGGCAACCCTGGGAAATACTTGTCTGACCTTCTGATGCTTGTAGGGTTCGCCTTTCTTCATCTGCCATTTTGGCTGAGGAGTAGAGGTGCAGAACCTCCAATATTGCCTTAGTAAGCTCCTCAATGACACCTCCCCCTATTACCGGAGGAACTAGATCCTGAACCGCTAAATAGGTCCTCAATGTAAGAGCTAGAATCCGCCTACTGAATGTCAGGCCAGAGAGTTCTCCAACATGAACTCTCCGCAAGAGGAGCAGAGGGTTCGGCCAGAGCAAAGACAGACAAGGAAATGCTGAAAACTTAATTAATAAGTCAAAGAAAACAAACAAAGGGAATTACTGAAGCCCTAAGGTGCTGGCGCACTCACCCGAAGGCTCAGGACAGGCAATACAACTCTGGTTCAGGTACAGATTCAGATACCGGTTCCAATACAGATACAAGAAAGTAAATGAAGCAAACAAAATCCTGCTGCACCAGGTGGAGGGCTGAACCCTGGCCCGGGTATTAATCCCATTAAGTCCATAGGGGAAGGGATCCAGATGGTTGGCCAGGTTTCACAGGTCCCGGATGTAGACAGGGCTCGGGTGTGGATTCAAGACAGAGCCCGGGTGCAGGGCCAAGGCAGAGCCTGGGTGCAGGGCCAAGGCAGACCCAGGTGCAGGGCCAAGGCATAGCCTGGGTTCAGGGCCAAGGCAGAGCCCGGGTGCAGGGCCAAGGCAGAGCCCAAGAGTTCTGAAGCAAGTTGGTTGCAAAGCCCGGGTGCAGACTCAGGGTAGAGCCCGGGTGCAGATTCAAAGCCAGGGGGTCCTGGAGCAGGTTGGAAGCAGAGCCTGGGTGCAGATTCAAAGCCAGGGGGTCCTGTAGCAGATTGGAAGCAGAGCCCAAGTGCAGATTCAAAGCCAGGGGGTCCTGGAGCAGGTTGTAAGCAGAGCCCGGGTACAGATTCAAAGCCAGGGGGTCCTGGAGCAGGTTGGAAGCAGAGCCCAAGTGCAGATTCAAAGCCAGGGGGTCCTGTAGCAGATTGGAAGCAGAGCCCAAGTGCAGATTCAAAGCCAGGGGGTCCTGGAGCAGGTTGTAAGCAGAGCCCGGGTACAGATTCAAAGCCAGGGGTCCTGGAACAAGTTGTAAGCAGAGCCCGGGTGCATATTCAAAGCCACGGGGCCCTGGAGCAGGTTGGAAGCAGAGCCCGGGTGCAGATTCAAAGCCATGGGGTCCTGGAGCAGCTTGATAGCAGAGCCCGGGTGCAGACTCAGGGTAGATCCCGGGTGCAAACTCAAAGCCAGGAGGTCCTGGAGCAGGTTGGAAGCAAAGCCCGGGTGCAGACTCAGGGTAGAGCCCGGGTGCATATTCAAAGCCAGGGGGTCCTGGAGCAGGTTGGAAGCAGAGCCTGGGTGCAGATTCAAAGCCATGGGGTCCCGGAGCAGGTTGATAGCAGAGCCTGGGTGCAGACTCAGAGCCAGAGAGTCCAGGTGCAGGCTGGTAGCAGAGCCTGGGTGCAGACTCAGAGCCAGGGAGTGCGAGTGCAAGCTGGTAGCAGAGCCCGGGTGCCGACTCAGGGTAGAGCCCGGGTGCAGACTCAGAGCCAGGGAGTCCAGGTTCAGGCTGGTAGCAGAGCCCGGGTGCAGACTCAGAGCCAGGGAGTCCAGGTGCAGGCCGGTAGCAGAGCCTGGGTGCAGACTCAGAGCCAGGGAGTGCGGGTGCAAGCTGGTAGCAGAGCCCGGGTGCAGACTCAGAGCCAGGGAGTCCAGGTTCAGGCTGGTAGCAGAGTCCGGGTGGAGACTCAGAGCCAGGGAGTCCAGGTGCAGGCTGGTAGCAGAGCCCGGGTGCAGACTCAGAGCCAGGGAGTGCGGGTGCAAGCTGGTAGCAGAGCCCGGGTGCAGACTCAGAGCCAGGGAGTCCAGGTTCAGGCTGGTAGCAGAGTCCGGGTGCAGACTCAGAGCCAGGGAGTCCAGGTGCAAGCTGGTAGCAGAGCCCGGGTGCAGACTCAGAGCCAGGGAGTCCAGGTGCAGGCCGGTAGCAGAGCCTGGGTGCAGACTCAGAGCCAGGGAGTGCGGGTGCAAGCTGGTAGCAGAGCCCGGGTGCAGACTCAGAGCCAGGGAGTCCAGGTTCAGGCTGGTAGCAGAGTCCGGGTGGAGACTCAGAGCCAGGGAGTCCAGGTGCAGGCTGGTAGCAGAGCCCGGGTGCAGACTCAGAGCCAGGGAGTGCGGGTGCAAGCTGGTAGCAGAGCCCGGGTGCAGACTCAGAGCCAGGGAGTCCAGGTTCAGGCTGGTAGCAGAGTCCGGGTGCAGACTCAGAGCCAGGGAGTGCGGGTGCAAGCTGGTAGCAGAGCCCGGGTGCAGACTCAGAGCCAGGGAGTCCAGGTTCAGGCTGGTAGCAGAGTCCGGGTGGAGACTCAGAGCCAGGGAGTCCAGGTTCAGGCTGGTAGCAGAGCCCGGGTGCAGACTGCCAGGGAGTCCAGGTGCAGGCTCGCTGAGGGACCCGGCTGCAGGCTCGTTGAGGGAATGAAACAAGGCAGATTCTAGGAGGCATTCAGCGGCGGCTGACTCGCGGTGGGGTCCAGCGGCGGCTGACTCGCGGTGGGGTCCAGCGGCGGCTGACTCGCGGTGGGGTCCAGCGGCGGCTGACTCGCGGTGGGGTCCAGCGGCGGCTGACTCGCGGTGGGGTCCAGCGCCGGCTGACTCTCGGTGGGGTCCAGCGCCGGCTGACTCGCGGTGGGGTCCAGCTGCGGCTGACTCGCGGTGGGGCGCAGCGGCGGCTGACTTGCAGACTCAGAGCCAGAGAGTCCAGGTGCAGGCTGGTAGCAGAGCCCGGGTGAAGACTCAGAGCCAGGGAGTGCGAGTGCAAGCTGGTAGCAGAGCCCGGGTGCAGACTCAGGGTAGAGCCCGGGTGCAGACTCAGAGCCAGGGAGTCCAGGTTCAGGCTGGTAGCAGAGCCCGGGTGCAGACTCAGAGCCAGGGAGTCCAGGTTCAGGCTGGTAGCAGAGCCCGGGTGCAGACTCAGAGCCAGGGAGTCCAGGTTCAGGCTGGTAGCAGAGCCCGGGTGCAGACTCAGAGCCAGGGAGTCCGGGTTCAGGCTGGTAGCAGAGCCCGGGTGCAGACTGCCAGGGAGTCCAGGTGCAGGCTCGCTGAGGGACCCGGCTGCAAGCTCGTGGGGGTCCAGCGGCGGCTGACTCGCGGTGGGGTCCAGGGGAGGCTGACTCGCGGTGGGGTCCAGGGGAGGCTGACTCGCGGTGGGGTCCAGCTGCGGCTGACTCGCGGTGGGGCGCAGCGGCGGCTGACTCGACCATGGGATGCTCTGGTGACAGACTCGACCATGGGACGCTCTGGTGACAGACTGGTATCGACCATGGGACGCTCTGGTGACAGACTGGTATCGACCATGGGACGCTCTGGTGACAGGCTAGCATCGGCCTCACAATCCTCATCGGTCCAAGCATCATCATCTGAATCAGTGGCATGGATCTCAAAGACAGGATCATCATCATCAGATTCTTCATAGAACCAAGAATCAGGGTCCTGACTTTCAGCAGTAGGCACAGGTTGGCCCCATGAGGAAGCAGCAGACCCCTGAGCCAAGGCCCCAGGTGAAGCACCTCAGAGTAACCCCTAGACCCTACAGATCTATCTAAAGGGAAAGAAGCTGGGGGAATCTGATGAGGGACACAGGGTTCAATGGAACAGGTCTGCTTAACCTGTGGCAAAGGAGTATTGATATTGAAAGCTACATCCACCAGGATCTTAATGAGGGGTTGAGCAGCAGGGAAATCAAAATCCCCTTGATCAATTAGCGAATGGATAAAATGTATCATGCCTAGGCATATGGATTTGGAATATCCCACAAATACTGCGTACACAGCATCAGCATGGCTTTCTGTTAATGCAAGCAACTTTCTGATCACTCCAGGATCCATTTTAGGGGGCTAGGAACGGAGACTTTGGCAATAGCTAGAGGGACTACAGGTCCCAGCATGTGCAATGCTCTGGCCAGGTGGAGTTTGGGTGTGGCCACCTGCCGGTGGCTAACGGTACTGCAGATGGGGTAAGAGAGAAGCCAGAGCTCTACTGACACCTGCCGGTGGCTAACGGAGCTGCAGATGGGGTGAGAGAGCAGCCAGGGCTCTGCTGACACCTGCTGGTGGCTAATGGTACTGCAGATGGGATAAGAACTGACCCCAGCCACCAGCCGGGCATCAGCCGAACCCAGGGTTCTAACACTGAATATGTCTACGCTGGAGAATGGAGAATGGCGGCAAACTGCTTTGGCAGAATTCTTTAGCAAAAAAAAAAGAAATTTTGCTGAAAACACACTTTTATAGCATATATCGGCATTGGAGGGGTCTCAGAATATATGTGGGGTATCTTGGGAGTGTCTGGGTTGTTTTAGCTTAAGGATAAACGTCTATTTAAAAATATAAAAGTAATGTAAAACATTATTGCTAATTGTTTTTCAAATACTTGCAAACTTTCTAGTGTTCACTCTCGAAAAAAAAGTTGAAGTTTCAATCTCTCCTTAAATAACATTGATTCCTATGGGGTTCGCCACTAAAAGGTAGAGAATGCAAAAGTGTTCGCCAGCATTTGCCAAGCCAAATTGAAGTAGAAGTAAATCCAAAAAACATGGACATCATCGACGGCACATATATCTATGAGATACACGTAATTGTATATATCATGCTTACTTTCTCCATTTTACATTTTTGATACTTTCATATTGTAATTTGGTGTGCATCTCTATTCTGTTTTCTTGAAATCAATTCAGGGAGCGATTACTGTCCTAATTGAGAAGGAGTGTAAGAAATGGAGGAAAGAGCTGCTTCTTGTTGCAGAGGCTGTGGAGCCCTGACTGGTGCTGATAGTGTGCGTCGCAATGGGAAATGCAGTGGTTGGTGGATCCTGCTGCACAAAAACCTATTGGACACAGTTCTCCCAAGCAGCACTGGGGGCATGTCATGTGTACACACATGAAACTAGTGCCCATATTTGGACCATTTCCCCACTTCCCATGTTCCTGACAACATGTATTACTAGTTTACTGACTAGCAGATAGTGTACTCCTCCCACATTTTACCCGACATATCTGATGGCTGCCACCACGCTGGGTAGGTGGCACGTTCCAACCATGCTGGGTTTTCTGCCACACTGCCACCCGCACCCCCTGATGCCGATGATTCTGTCTCATGCCTACCTGGATGACCCAGCCGCCTTGATGTTAATGAAAGCCCTGCTGCGGACAACACCAGTCCTTCTACCTCTGCTTTTCCTCCTTGGGCTGGTAGAAGCTGCTACTGGGCATAGAGCCAGACCCAGTTTCATAACTAAATGTCTAGGGCAGTGGTTCCCAACCCTGTCCTCAAGGCACACCAACATGTCATGTTTTTTGGATCTCCAAATACCTGGCCTGTTGGTGTCCCTTGAGGACAGGGTTGGGAACCACTGGTCTAGGGGACCTGGTGTGAACATTAAATGGGCCCCTTCAAGGCTGTCTTTTAACTCAGTTAAAGGCAGCTAGAAAACTAAAGATTGAAAAAGTTGAGACAAATGTTGCCTCCTTTCTCTAAATGTGAGCACAAAAGAAATGAATAAGGTGTAAAAGCCAAAATGATGGGCCCCCTGCCCTCAGGGGCGCAAGTGCAGTCACACCCTGTGAACTCCCTATAGTTACGCACCTGCCCTCTATAGTTGCGCCCCTGGCCAGACACATTACCGTTTGGCAATGTGAGTACATTTTAGGAAACTGTATTCTCTATAAAGAACTGACTGTATTCACTCTAAAAGAATACTTACCCAGCTACACTGGCTTAAGCCCCAAAGGTAAGTATAGGTGTAAGAATTATATTAAAGGACTTTTTTTCTAATTAATGTTTTGCTTTTTACACTGAACCCTTAGACCCCATGCTAGTTCAAAGGGCAGGAGGGGCCAGCAAGTCACCTGCCAGCATTCTGGTGACTTGCCAAAATCCATGTCCCTATTACCTGCGTCCTCAAAGGCCAAGTGGGTGCAAAAGATCCCGCAGCCCCTGTGGGCTATGCGGGCTGGTAGCCTTCAGGGCCGGGGGCCAACCGACTGGCCTCATGCCATTAAACAAAAAATTAGGGGTTACCTGGAAAGCAAGAAAGGAGAAAGAATACGATCATCCAGTATGTAGCCGAGTTGTCAAAATAAAATAATATATTTTACAATTTCACAAGCCTGTCTGCTATAAACATGAAAGAAACACAAGGGTAACATTATGAATGAAATGCAAAGCAGTGAGAAGTGTATGTGACTGAACAGAATGGCCAAATCCTCAGCACCTACATCTGGTGGAGGCAGGGTATTCCTTTATTGATAGTTAAGTTCTTTTTTAGATACAGAAGCTGACTGGTTTAAAAGAGGAGTAAAAGAAAACATTCATGTAAAAATTAGGAAGCCAAGCTACAATAAAAGCAGGAGGCTGGGACACCTATTGTCTGTGGCTTACAATGAGGCTGATACATTACTAACGCCAGGTATCGGCTGATGAGCGTCTGTATAGCGGCACTTAGGGCGACCGCTAGTAGACGCTGTAAGCGGGTATCTGGCGCTGTAACAGAACGCCTCAGTCAGTGTAGTAACCTGGCCGGCATTGATGAATGTGATGTTGGGTGTTGGGTGCTCTAACACCAGTACAGCGCTGCAGGGAACGAAAGGTAGCGCGAGCTCAGTGTGCCCGACTCTCGGTGCCCCACACCATATTTATCAAAAAAGGACAAAAAAGGTGCTCTAAATCTGGTCACTATAACATAGAGCACCAGACGCTGTGTGATTAAAGTCTGTTTTTTGAACACATATACAGCAGTAACATAGTAACGACAAAACATATGGAATTACATTGTTTTAACACTGAGACATTAACACTTTAATGCCAGATGTGTAATGACAATTCTGCATAAAAATATAAAAAGTCAAAAAAGTTTCTAAAAGTGTTTGTTTGCAGCCAGGAGACGTCACACAATGATTTGAGCAAAAAAAAAAATCAAACAAGCTGTTTAAACACAAGCAAATGAACGGCCATTGAAATGTATGGGAGAGCGACACTGAGCGAAAGGTAATACCTGGCTCTGGAAGCTAGAGCGCTGGCGCTATACACTGAGCCGCCTGTAATAATACATCGGACGCTACATGGCACTGTTAGAGTCACTCAGCGAATCGCCAGATTCGCTTTCATAAATCTGGTTTTGCGTACAGCTCCCGGCGTTCACCAGACACTGCCTGCCGCTACAAGGCGCTACCTGTCGCTAGACCTTCTTAAATAACCCCCTTAGTTTGTTTTTATGGGTCACATTGAACGTTTGAAAATAATTGATGGTCAATTTTTTTTTTTACATGGCAAAACCTTGCATGTCATCACAAAGCTTTAATTTCTTATTTTGTGCCCTGGTCACAATACAGTGCTGGCAAACAATAGAAGAACAGTCAAATATGAGTAACTATGAAGCTGGGTGGCCACTCTAGTTCAGTAATTGTCCTCTATGGCTCGCTGCTCATTAACACTCTGATCATCTTCTTGGAAAGATCGCGCTAAACTGAGGCTCAGCCAGAACATGATGTCGGGAGACTTTCTAACATTCCAAAAGGCAAGCAGAAGATTAAAGATCTGTGGACACACACAACATGTCAACGCTTCCAAGTAAAGACAGTGTTTGTGTTTTTATTATATTTAACCCTTGTGAATTGGTATAGGGTCCTTGAGATACCAGTTCAAAGGGCAGAAGGAGCCAGCAAGTCACCTGCTGGCAAGTCACCTCGGTTCGGTTCCCCTTTGAAATCAATGGGGTTTGGGTCGAGTCTGAACTTGGGGACCAAAAATGGCTGTAAAATGGGGGTAGTTAGGGCTAGAGAGCTGCACAATGGGGGGAACACCAGTCCCCTTCATTGTGCAGTGTTTCATTTTACTCGGGGTAACTGCTTATTATAATGTTTATTTACATAGGTTGAGCAGTGTGCCCTTAAATTCCCTTTGTCCCTTCCTGGCTCCCTTAGTCTTGCTCTGATGCAACAAGTTCCTCCCTCCTTCCGCCCTCCTTCAGCCATTTCTGATATGGCATCGAAGCAGTGCACACCTACAGCTCCCTTCTGCAGCTACAGTCTTTCTGCCTACTGCTGTTGTATGGGTTACATCAAAAGTTTTCTGCTCTATTGAATGTACATGTCAATATTCCTGCTGTAAGACGTTTTGCTGCAAGATTCTGTACTGAAATAAAGATTTTGAAACTTATCTCACATGATCCCTGAGCAGCTGAGTAAGCTATCTGCCAAGCCTTATGGAGTAAAGAAAACATCCATCACAGACACACACAGGGAACGTAGATCTGTCTACAGGATTCACATAACTGCCGTCCGGTGAGTCAGAATAACCAGGGAGATTGCCCTGCACAAAATGGGCTGGGGAAAGTACTCAAGGCTAAAACAGAAAACAAAGAATTAAATAAATACATACATTAAAAAAATAAATAATAAATTTTTAATAAAACAATTTTTAACAGGTGTCAGAGGCAAATTTGGGAGTAACCTGAGGGTGATTGCCCTGCACAAAATGGAGTAAGGAAAGTATTTAAAATAATAACAGAAAACTTTAAAATTGAAGAAATACATACATACCATATATACTCGAGTATAAGCCGAGTTTTTCAGCCCACTTTTTGGGCTGAAAAAAGCCGCCTCGGCTTATACTCGAGTCAGTGAAAATTTTGGCCGAAATGGAGGAGAAAAAGGGGCAGGGCCATACCGCTGGGTGACGCTCGTGAATGGCCTCACGTGCAGCCGTGGGAGCGATGTCCCGCCTCCTCTGGTACAGTGATCCTCCTCTGGTACAGTGATCCACCGTCCTCCCCTTCCCTCATGATGCCTCTTGATGCTGATGTCCCGTGCAGCCGCGGGAGCGGGATGTCCCGCCTCCTCTGGTACAGTGATCCGCCATCCTCCCCTTCCTCTTCAGCGCGCCGGCTCAGCTTCAGTCCAGCCTGGCGAGCGGCCGCTTCCGGGTGTATAGAGGGAGCCGGCGCGCTGAAGAGGAAGGCGGCAATCAACTACCGGTATAACGGCAGAACGGATCGGGCAATCAAACGGCAGGAGCCAGGTATTTACTCAGCATAAACCACACTACCAGCCTGGGCCACTGGTTAGTGCGGTTATGCTTACCGTATGTGACAGTTTTCCTTTAATGGACACAGACAGGCATTATATTTAATGGACACAGGCAGGCTGTACGGTATATTTCATGGACACAGGCATGCTGTATATTTAATGGGCACAGGCAGGACACTGGTAGAATGTATATTATGAGCCCTAACACAGGCTGCTCTATGCAAACAATCATGTCATCACATGCAAACAGTCATGTCATCACTTTCTGTAATATCAGCCTGCATTAGGCCTCAAAAGATACCGTACGGTACCCGTAAAAGTCTTTTCTTTGAAATAAATACGGTATTCAAAAACATTATTGGTATCTATTTTTATTTTTGAAATTTACCGGTAGCTGCTGCATTTCCCACCCTAGGCTTATACTCGAGTCAATAACTTTTCCAGTTTTTTGTGGTAAAATTAGGTGCCTCGGCTTATATTCGGGTCGACCTATACTCGAGTATATACGGTAATTACAATAAAACAAATTAAATTTTAATGATAATTAATATTATTTTTTTAACAGGAGTCAGAGGTCCAGGGGGACGAGGATGATGTGGATGTGGTGATGTAAGTGGAAAAGGCAAACGTGGATGTCATGGACATGGTGCAGAGATTATTAAGGCTTTTCCCCCACTTTAGGAACTGGTGAAACAATGTGAAAATGACCCATGTCTTGACATCTGTGTACTGCAGAAATGGCATGCTGGGGACATCCTTTGTGCCATCTTTGGCATGCCCAGTCCCTGGTAGTAGCAATGGGCTGACCTCTGAGGGTTTCCACCCTTCTGCTGGCTGCCTGGGGCTGCGTGATCACCACTTCTTCCGTGCTCCATGCTCGGATTCTGAGTCTGAGCTCGCAAAGTTCAGTACAAGCTTGTGCAGCTCGGGCTCACTCAATATTAGATATTATACCCCTGGGATATTAGGTGCCTGGGCTGGTTTTCCTGGAGAGGAGGGCCCACAAGGCCTTTTTAACCCTTAAAATGTGTTT
Source organism: Gastrophryne carolinensis (assembly GCA_027917425.1). Classification (NCBI taxonomy): domain Eukaryota; kingdom Metazoa; phylum Chordata; class Amphibia; order Anura; family Microhylidae; genus Gastrophryne; species Gastrophryne carolinensis. Next base: position 496,701,183 of record CM051236.1, read on the forward strand.
TCAAAGAAACTATGGGGTATTTTTTTGTCTTTTAAAATTTTAAGGGTTTAACCCTTGATAGTGCCTATAGCAGTTGTGCTTTATCTGAAAATCTCCTAATGCGATATTTTCAGTTTGGGGGGCTCCTGGGCAGTGATATGATTTTCTTGAATAAAAAGCTAAATTTTTTTTTTTATTTCACCCAAAAAATATTGAGAGCACTAAAAAAAATAACAAACAAGACATTTCATGGTACATCCCAAATATAACAGTTAAAGCGGAATTTCCAGTGAAAACTAACCCTCCCATCCTTCCACCCTCCCCTGGCGCTGAGGCAGGATGGAGGATTACAAAGAAATAAGCCCCGTAACTCACCCACAGTCCAGCATCATTCTATTGGGTCTGTGCAGTGGCCACACAGAAAAACACAAAGCCACATCCCCCAGCTTTGTGAACACTCCCGCCCGGCCATTCAAGTGAAACGTGCACAGAGCTGGAGGATGCCGCTCTGTGCTTTCTTCCAAGATGGTGGCTCCCAATGGGCTGGGACCATGGGTGAAGTAAGGGGTACTTTTTTTGTAACCCCTCTGTCCTGCCTTAGTGCCAGGGGAGGTAGGCAGGGCAGGAGTGGACCTTGACTGGACTTCCGCTTTAAAAATATACAGTGCAGAATGCTTTAAAATTGCTTGGCAACAAGAATTTCTATGTAAACTGGCAAAAAAGAGTAAATGATGGCCGCTGTGCACTGACTACTATTTAACATTTATTTAAATGTGATTGAACACAATCACAACCCCAATTATAAGAAGATTTTTAACAAATATGTGACCAAATTATTTGAGTTTTGTTATTTAGTTTGTTTTTATGGGTCACATTGAAAGTAGAGATGAGCGAACTTTTGAAAAATTCGATTCGACTGATTCGCCCAATTTTCCGCCAAAAATCATTTCGATCCGAATTTATTCGCGACGAATCGCTAATAAAAAACGGCTATTTCTGAGCCTCCTAGAGCCTCAATAGGGTTGTAAACCATTCTGCCTTGCTGTAACACGCACAGGATGCGTGCTGGGTTAGTTAAATAATACTTTGAATAAATATCACATGCAGATCAGAGGCATCGCTAATAGAATCTCAGAGCGGCACAATTGCAGAGAGTTGAAGTGGCATCACTATGAGGGGCAGGAGCCCAAACATTGCTTTAAGGAGACACTGGAGTTGGCAGCAGCAGGAGCCCGAAAATTGGATGAATCACACCCTGGAGTTGGCAGGAGTTGGCAGCAGCAGCAGCAGCAACAAGAGCCCAAACATTACTTTAAAGAGACCCTGGGGTTGGCTTCAGGAGCCCAAAAATTGGATGAATCACACCCTGGAGTTGGCAGCAGCAGCAGCAGGAGCCCAAACATTATTTTAAAGAGACACTGGAGTTGGCTTCAGGAGCCCAAAAATTGGATGAATCACACCCTGGAGTTGGCAGCAGCAGCAGGAGCCCAAACATTACTTTAAAGAGACCCTGGGGTTGGCTTCAGGAGCCCAAAAATTGGATGAATCACACCCTGGAGTTGGCAGCAGCAGCAGCAGGAGCCCAAACATTACTTTAAAGAGACCCTGGGGTTGGCTTCAGGAGCCCAAAAATTGGATGAATCACACCCTGGAGTTGGCAGCAGCAGCAGCAGGAGCCCAAACATTACTTTAAAGAGACACTGGAGTTGGCTTCAGGAGCCCAAAAATTGGATTAATCACACCCTGGAGTTGGCAGCAGCAGCAGGAGCCCAATCATTACTTTAAAGAGACCCTGGGGTTGGCTTCAGGAGCCCAAAAATTGGATGAATCACACCCTGGAGTTGGCAGCAGCAGCACCAGGAGCCCAAATATTGCTTTAAAGAGACACTGGAGTTGGCTTCAGGAGCCCAAAAATTGGATGAATCACACCCTGGAGTTGGCAGCAGCAGCAGGAGCTCAAACATTACTTTAAAGAGACCCTGGGGTTGGCTTCAGGAGCCCAAAAATTGGATGAATCACACCCTGGAGTTGGCAGCAGCAGCAGGAGCCCAAACATTACTTTAAAGAGACACTGGAGTTGGCTTCAGGAGCCCAAAAATTGGATGAATCACACCCTGGAGTTGGCAGCAGCAGGAGCCCAAACATTACTTTAAAGAGACCCTGGGGTTGGCTTCAGGAGCCCAAAAATTGGATGAATCACACCCTGGAGTTGGCAGCAGCAGCAGCAGGAGCCCAAACATTACTTTAAAGAGACACTGGAGTTGGCTTCAGGAGCCCAAAAATTGGATGAATCACACCCTGGAGTTGGCAGCAGCAGGAGCCCAAATATTACTTTAAAGAGACACTGGAGTTGGCTTCAGGAGCCCAAAAATTGGATGAATCACACCCTGGAGTTGGCAGCAGCAGCAGCAGGAGCCCAAACATTACTTTAAAGAGACCCTGGGGTTGGCTTCAGGAGCCCAAAAATTGGATGAATCACACCCTGGAGTTGGCAGCAGCAGCAGCAGGAGCCCAAACATTACTTTAAAGAGACACTGGGGTTGGCTTCAGGAGCCCAAAAATTGGATGAATCACACCCTGGAGTTGGCAGCAGCAGCAGCAGCAGGAGCCCAAACATTACTTTAAAGAAACCCTGGGGTTGGCTTCAGGAGCCCAAAAATTGGATGAATCACACCCTGGAGTTGGCAGCAGCAGCACCAGGAGCCCAAATATTACTTTAAAGAGACACTGGAGTTGGCTTCAGGAGCCCAAAAATTGGATGAATCACACCCTGGAGTTGGCAGCAGCAGCAGCAGGAGCCCAAACATTACTTTAAAGACACCCTGGGGTTGGCTTCAGGAGCCCAAAAATTGGATGAATCACACCCTGGAGTTGGCAGCAGCAGCAGCAGGAGCCCAAACATTTCTTTAAAGAGACACTGGAGTTGGCTTCAGGAGCCCAAAAATTGGATGAATCACACCCTGGAGTTGGCAGCAGCAGCAGCAGGAGCCCAAATATTACTTTAAAGAGACACTGGAGTTGGCTTCAGGAGCCCAAAAATTGGATGAATCACACCCTGGAGTTGGCAGCAGCAGCAGCAGCAGGAGCCCAAACATTACTTTAAAGAGACCCTGGGGTTGGCTTCAGGAGCCCAAAAATTGGATGAATCACACCCTGGAGTTGGCAGCAGCAGCAGGAGCCCAAATATTACTTTAAAGAGATACTGGAGTTGGCTTCAGGAGCCCAAAAATTGGATGAATCACACCCTGGAGTTGGCAGGAGTTGGCAGCAGCAGCAACAGGAGCCCAAACATTACTTTAAAGAGACCCTGGGGTTGGCTTCAGGAGCCCAAAAATTGGATTAATCACACCCTGGAGTTGGCAGCAGCAGCAGCAGGAGCCCAAACATTACTTTAAAGAGACACTGGAGTTGGCTTCAGGAGCCCAAAAATTGGATGATTCACACCCTGGAGTTGGCAGCAGCAGGAGCCCAAATATTACTTTAAAGAGACACTGGAGTTGGCTTCAGGAGCCCAAAAATTGGATGAATCACACCCTGGAGTTGGCAGCAGCAGCAGCAGCAGGAGCCCAAACATTACTTTAAAGAGACCCTGGGGTTGGCTTCAGGAGCCCAAAAATTGGATGAATCACACCCTGGAGTTGGCAGCAGCAGAAGCCCAAACATTACTTTAAAGAGACCCTGGGGTTGGCTTGAGGAGGCCAAAAATTGGATGATTCACACCCTGGAGTTGGCAGCAGCAGCAGCAGCAGCAGGAGCCCAAACATTACTTTAAAGAGACCCTGGGGTTGGCTTCAGGAGCCCAAAAATTGGATGAATCACACCCTGGAGTTGGCAGCAGCAGGAGCCCAAACATTACTTTAAAGAGACCCTGGGGTTGGCTTCAGGAGGCCAAAAATTGGATGAATCACACCCTGGAGTTGGCAGCAGCAGCAGGAGCCCAAACATTACTTTAAAGAGACCCTGGGGTTGGCTTCAGGAGCCCAAAAATTGGATGAATCACACCCTGGAGTTGGCAGCAGCAGGAGCCCAAAAATTGGCCTAAAGACATAAATATGTTTTGCACCATTTGGAAAGTGTAAAACGTGGCACCATGCTGAATCTAGTCGCATGCATCAGGCACTGGTGGGTGGAAATCCTGGCTGATCCATCCCTGATTCATTTTGACAAAGGTGAGTCTCTCCACATTTTTAGTTGACAGACGAGTTCTCCTCGCCGTAACTATGGCCCCCGCCGCACTAAACACCAGCTCAGATGGCACGCTACTTGCCGGGCAGGACAGCTTTTCCAAACTCTGCTAGTTGCGGCCACAAATCAAGTTTGGCTGCCCAGAAGTCCAGCGGATCCTCAAGGTGTGTTGGCATGGTCATGTCAAAGTATGCCATGACCTGCTGGTTCAGGTCCTGCTCCAGGTCTTCCTGCTGCTCATGAGTAGCCTCACTATGCGGGTGTAGAAAGCTACTCATTAGAAACTGAAGACTGAGGCTGCTGCTGATGGAGCTGCTGCTCCTGCCAACCCCCCCAGCGGCCATGGCAGTGGAAGGTGAGCGCAGTCAGTGAGTCAGACCTGCGAGAGTATGGACCATGGCGCAGATAGGCATCGGCCAACTGCCTACGTAGAATGTCTTTGTAGTAGTTGAGTTTGTCCTCCCTCTCGGTGGGTTTAAAAAATGCCCCCATTTTGTGCCGGAAGCGAGGGTCCAATAAGGTGGACAGCCAGAAGTCATCCCGCCGACAGATGGAAACAATTCTGGGGTCACTACGCAAGCACGTGAGCATGCTTCGTGCCATTTGCGCAAGTGACTCGGATGGACTACCTGTCTCCATCTCCACTGCATACTGCCACGGTGTGCCCAGGTCCTCTGTCTCGCCTTCCTCAAAAACCTCTAGCTCCTCTGGCTGCTCCTGCTCCTCCTCTCCTGTCCGCTGACTAGATAAACCAGCCATTTCGCCAAGCCTAAACTGTGTTTCGCAGGGCAACTCCTCCTCCTCCTCTTCCTCCTCCTCCTCCAGTTCAGCTCCAACGGGGTTCATGTGGCCGTAAGATGTAAACGCCATGTCTCCAGTGCCCTGACCAGCCATGGTTTCCAACATGTGCTGTAGTACATGAAGCAGTGGAATCACATCGTTCATCCCGTAATCCTGCCGACTGACAAATAAAGTGGCTTCCTCAAAGGGCCTGAGCAAATGGCAGGTGTCACGTATGAGCTGCCACTGGTTGACATTGAAGTTACACAGGGGAGTCCCCCTATCTGCTTGGATCATCAGGAAATCCGTGATGGCTTTTCTCTGTTCATATAATCGGTCCAACATGTAAAGGGTGGAATTCCAACGGGTGGAAACATCGCAAATCAGACTATGTTGGGGGATACCATTCTGACGCTGTAGCTCAAGAAGGGTGTGTTTGGCGGTGTATGAGTGGCTGAAGTGCATGCAAAGTTTCCTTGAAGTTGTTAGAATGTCTTGCAGATGGGGGGAACACTTCAGAAACCGCTTGACAAGATTGAAGAGGTGAGCCATGCAGGGGGCATGGGTCAGGCTTCCTTTGCGCAGCGCAGACAAAATGTTCTTCCCATTGTCGGTAACCATGATTCCCATTTTAAGTTTTCTCGGAGTAAGCCATGTTTGGATTTCCTGATGAATACATTTAAGCAGTTCCTCCCCTGTGTGACTCAGTTCGCCAAGACAAACCATGTGAAGCACTGCGTGACACCTCCGTGCCCTGCACACATCGTAGACTGGAGGGGCACTGAGACTTGAGCCTACAGTGGAGGGTGAGGAGATGGCGGAGGATGAGGAGGCCGAGTCGCACGGTGTCACAGGCTCAACGGGCAGGGAGCGCAGAGGCCGAAGCGGCGTGACCTGTCCAAGTTGCTGCTGCTGCTGCAAAGGGACCACATTCACCCAGTGGGCCGTAAACGACATGTACTGTCCCTGACCGTAGTTACAGCTCCAGATGTCGGCGCTGCCATGCACTTTGCTACACACCGACAGGCTCAAGGACTGGCCCACCTTCTGTTCAACAAAAGTGTGCAGCGCTGGTACTGCCTTCTTGGCAAAGAAATGACGGCTTGGGACTCTCCACCTCGGCTCGGCACAAGCCATCAGTTCTCGGAAAGGTGCAGATTCCACCACCTGAAAAGGGAGCGACTGCAGCACCAGCAACTTGGACAGGAGCACATTCAGCTTCTGCGCCGTAGGATGAGTGGGCGCATACTGCTGTCTCTTGGACATGGCTTCGCTGATGGATTGCTGGTGGGATGCATGACTTGGAGGAGGAGGAGGAGGAGCAGGAGCGACAGAGGATGGGTATGACGCACAGCTGCCTTCGGCTGAGGTGCTGGAGCCTTGGCTGGCAGAAATTGGGAGCGGCGTGCCACTTGGTGAGGAAGCAGACTGGACCACCCCTTGGGAGCCTCGGTTCTCCCAGGTCGCTTTATGGTGACGCATCATATGTTGACGCAGGGCCGTGGTGCCAACATTTGGACCCTGGCCACGCTTCACCTTTTGCCTACATATCTTGCATGTGGCCATGTTACCCTCCTGCGGATGCTTCAGGAAAAACTGCCACACTGCCGAGTAGCTACTTTTCCCACCCCCTGGCCTCACTGATTCACTGCTGCTGTTGCCAACTCCAGGAACCCCTGCTCCACTACCTCCTGATAAGGTAGACTGCCGCACAGCAGGTGCTCTACCCCGGCCCCGGCCCCGGCCGGCTCCAGCCTTTGGAATTGTGCCCCCATGCTGACTGCTACCACCTTGCTGCCTCAGCTGCTGACTCCAGGGCAACCTGCGCCCCTCTTCTCCTGATGATGACGATGAAGCCCCTTCATCACCCGGCTCCCAAGTGCGATCGGCTTCATCGTCATCATCATTATCACCGAGTTGTGGCTGTACGTCACTGATGTTCGTGGATTCGTCAACAGTGTCTGGCGCAGGAGCTGGAACGCTCGCAGCACCCACGACACTGTCCACATCACTATTTGTCTGCCTAGCTAAAGAAGCCACCTCCATTTCTTGGCTGGGCAGTAGCTGCTGACTGTCCTCTATCTGATCGTCCTCCTCACTAAAGAGTGGAGCTGAACCCAAAGCATTGGATACGTCGCTGGGGGAGGGAACGGCGTAAGACAGAGGCAATGGGAGGACAGGGACTGCTCTCGGGGCATGCCAACTCAGGGTTGTGTCAGAGGAACCTACCGACCCTAGACTGGGGGTCTCAGACGTAAGTTGTGATGATGTTGTTGATGAGCGCATCAACCAATCTACCACGGCAGATGCGTTACTGGTGGAGACCCGACCGCTAGCAGATACTGGCAGATAAGGTCTCTCAGCGTGACTCCTGCTGCTACTAGTCCCCAGTCTGCTGCGAGCTCTGCCTGCTGAATCTTGGCCTCTGCCACTCCTCTTTTAACTTCCAGGCACTTGTCTGCCCGACATAGTCTAACTGGCGTGGTAGTAGGTGATATTTTAAGAACCCCCAGGCAGCGGTGGTCTATATGAAACAGAATATAATGCACACCAAAAGTGAGCAGTACACTCAGCCTCCAACAGGCCTGCCTAGTGTAAATAAGAGAGCTGCTTAGTGTAAATAAAGAGGGGTATGCTATGTTACAGAATGTGATGCCCCAACAGCCAGCAGTGCACCTGTGAGCGGTACTACTATGCACAGCAAAAGTGTCTTTATCAGGCCTAATTTCAATTAGAATAAGTGCAAATGGTTATGGTCTTGAATAGAGGCTGGTGTAGTCACAGAATGGGATGCCACAAAAACCAGAGAGCATGCACAGCAAAAGTGTCTTTATCAGGCCTAATTTCAATTAGAATAAGTGCAAATGGTTATGGTCTTAAATAGAGGCTGGTGTAGTCACAGAATGGGATGCCCCAACAGGAGTGCACCTGGGACCAGTAGTGCTATGCACAGCAAAAGTGTCTTTATCAGGCCTAATTTCAATTAGAATAAGTGCAAATGGTTATGGTCTTAAATAGAGGCTGGTGTAGTCACAGAATGGGATGCCACAACAGGAGTGCACCTGGGACCAGTAGTGCTATGCACAGCAAAAGTGTCTTTATCAGGCCTAATTTCAATTAGAATAAGTGCAAATGTTTATGGTTTTAAATAGAGGCTGGTGTAGTCACAGAATGGGATGCCCCAACAAGAGTGCACCTGGGACCAGTAGTGCTATGCTCAGCAAAAGTGTCTTTATCAGGCCTAATTTCAATTAGAATAAGTGCAAATGGTTATGGTCTTAAATAGAGGCTGGTGTAGTCACAGAATGGGATGCCCCAACAGGAGTGCACCTGGGACCAGTAGTAGCATGCACAGCAAAAGTGTCTTTATCAGGCCTAATTTCAATTAGAATAAGTGCAAATGGTTATGGTCTTAAATAGAGGCTGGTGTAGTCACAGAATGGGATGCCCCAACAGGAGTGCACCTGGGACCAGTAGTAGCATGCACAGCAAAAGTGTCTTTATCAGGCCTAATTTCAATTAGAATAAGTGCAAATGGTTATGGTCTTAAATAGAGGCTGGTGTAGTCACAGAATGGGATGCCACAAAAACCAGAGAGCATGCACAGCAAAAGTGTCTTTATCAGGCCTAATTTCAATTAGAATAAGTGCAAATGGTTATGGTCTTAAATAGAGGCTGGTGTAGTCACAGAATGGGATGCCACAAAAACCAGAGAGCATGCACAGCAAAAGTGTCTTTATCAGGCCTAATTTCAATTAGAATAAGTGCAAATGGTTATGGTCTTAAATAGAGGCTGGTGTAGTCACAGAATGGGATGCCACAACAGGAGTGCACCTGGGACCAGTAGTGCTATGCACAGCAAAGTGTCTTTATCAGGCCTAATTTCAATTAGAATAAGTGCAAATGGTTATGGTCTTAAATAGAGGCTGGTGTAGTCACAGAATGGGATGCCACAAAAACCAGAGAGCATGCACAGCAAAAGTGTCTTTATCAGGCCTAATTTCAATTAGAATAAGTGAAAATGGTTATGGTCTTAAATAGAGGCTGGTGTAGTCACAGAATGGGATGCCACAACAGGAGTGCACCTGGGACCAGTAGTAGCATGCACAGCAAAAGTGTCTTTATCAGGCCTAATTTCAATTAGAATAAGTGCAAATGGTTATGGTCTTAAATAGAGGCTGGTGTAGTCACAGAATGGGATGCCACAAAAACCAGAGAGCATGCACAGCAAAAGTGTCTTTATCAGGCCTAATTTCAATTAGAATAAGTGCAAATGGTTATGGTCTTAAATAGAGGCTGGTGTAGTCACAGAATGGGATGCCACAACAGGAGTGCACCTGGGACCAGTAGTGCTATGCACAGCAAAAGTGTCTTTATCAGGCCTAATTTCAATTAGAATAAGTGCAAATGGTTATGGTCTTAAATAGAGGCTGGTGTAGTCACAGAATGGGATGCCACAAAAACCAGAGAGCATGCACAGCAAAAGTGTCTTTATCAGGCCTAATTTCAATTAGAATAAGTGCAAATGGTTATGGTCTTAAATAGAGGCTGGTGTAGTCACAGAATGGGATGCCACAAAAACCAGAGAGCATGCACAGCAAAAGTGTCTTTATCAGGCCTAATTTCAATTAGAATAAGTGCAAATGGTTATGGTCTTAAATAGAGGCTGGTGTAGTCACAGAATGGGATGCCTCACAGCAGACTTAAGATCAGTTCAGTATACAGTTTATGCACAGTTAGTGTATAAGCAGCCTGAAAACGCTAACAAAGCCAGTCAGCCAGCCAGTAACACTCAGGCTGGATGAAAAAAAAAAAATCTCCCTGTGACTGCCTCCGATTTTTCCTAACTTTCCCTGTTTTTCGCTGACTTTCTGTCTGTCTCCTGCCTGTCTCCTGCCTGTCTCCAGCCTGTCCCTGTCTGTCCCTGTCTGTCCCTGTCTGTCTAACTGTCTCTCTCCCTGCCTACAGCAGCGTTCTGTCTCTCACGAATGCAATAGAGAAATGAAGAAAAGCAAGATGGCCGCCGGCCTTAAATAGCGCTGTGACGTCACCGGGCTTGCTGGCTGCTGACAGGCTGCATGTGACTGCCCCAGCTTGCACTGGCGCGGGGTAGATGTCTGGACATGTCCCGTCCGCCATCTTAGAATGCCTGTATGTAAATGAATGGATGTTAAAGGAAAACTTTGAGCGATCGAATCGCGGGGAAATTCGGATTCGATCCGAATCAAATTTTTCATGAAATTCGGATCGAATCCGGGTTCGTCCGGATCGATTCACTCATCCCTAATTGAAAGTTTAAAAATTATTCATGGTCATTTTTTTTTTACATGGCAAAACCTTGCATGTCAACAAAGGTGTGTAAATGTCTTATATACACCATAGGGCTATCACAAAGCTTTTATTTCTTATTTTGTGCCTTAGTCACAAAACAATGCTGGCAAACAATAGAAGAACAGCCAACTATTAAAAGCTATGAAGCTGGCCGGTCACTTTGCCCTATTTACATAGGCTGAGCAATGTTCCCTTTAACCCTTTAAGTGCCAGCCTACGTGGAGATTTTGTCACCCTCTGTTGCTAGACCATGTTTCACTATTTTGCGCTACACATGTTCAACTGTGATTTTTGAAGGGATTTCCAAGGAAAATTATATATTGTTTTGCTTCAATATGAAATGTCTTGTTTGGCCTTTATTTAGTGTATTCTCAATACTGTTGGGTGAAATATGTGAAAAAATTTTTTTTAAAAATCTATTTTTTACAATTTGTAATTTTCTTTGTAATAAAAATATGTAAGTTTGTAAAAAAATCTTATTGCATGTGAAATCCCCATTTCTCCCGGTTACAGCCGTGCCACATATGTATTGGTAGACACCCTTTCCTGACCAGGAGTCTCCCCCAAACTGAAACCGCACAGATAAAATACAATTATCCTATGCGCTATGCGCACCTTGCAGTTTTTCAAGAAAAACAACCCTTTACATTTGAAATACCCCCCACAAACTATATATTCTCTTGAAGTATACACCTCAAGCTTTCTAGGCGTACCAGGCTTGTTGAAGTGGGCGCAGTTTTCTGGAAGTAATCCCTCAATGAATTCTTTGGTTGCACAGATTTTCCCTAAAAAAAGAATAAAAAAGAAGAATCAAAGCCACATGTTCCTAAAAAAACAATATGCAAACAAAAAAAACAAGTTAAATCTGAAAAAGCAACATCCTGCAAACAGAACAATATCCAACATGCATAGCTACTGTCAAAGGAAGTTGCCAAACACCCCAAAGTAAAGCATGCGCGTAATGGTAATTATACTTGAAAATTTCAGCTCTGCAGACAAAGTGCGCACCTTGAGCTTTTTCTACCAAAACAACCCTTTACATTTGGAATACCCCCCATAAACCATATATTCTCTGAAAGAGCACATGTTAAGCTTTCTAAGTGTAATATACTAGTATTCAGGAATGCACACCATAGTTCATGCAAAAAATCTTTATCAATTTAGAAATAGTGTACAGAAATCATCAGTTTTGTAAAGCAGTCATCACAAGATACAGAGCTCAAATGAAATAACGTCTCTCACACTCAGTATCAAATACAACAACCCTTTTTAGACCATCAATACATGTTATAACAAAGTGGATTCAATAATAGATGTATGCTGCCACCTAGTGGTTACACATGGACATAGGCTACAATCCATAGAAAATACTCTGAACAGTAAATACAAAGTGTAATCAACACGATGAATCAGCTGAGTTAGCCTGCCCTAGTGCTGCCATGTGGAGGTAAACACTTAGTTTATCATAAGCATCGATTTGACAAACAGAAAATGGTCTGTACAGAGCAGTGCACAGCAGATACATAACATGAACACACAATCCAACATGGAAACACATAAACACACAGTATAACGGCAATACTTTTTACCAGAGATTGAGAATGGGGGTGGAGAGAGGATCGCTCATATAGGGGACGTTTCGGGGCAACAAAGCCCCTTCCTCAGCTGAGCGATGTGGGTACATCGCAGATCAGCTCCTTAAATGCGCCATCTTTCCCTTTGGCCGGCCAATCAGTGACCGCCAGCGTGCAGCCAATCAGGCGCATGCTGACGTCACCTCCCCAGACAGCCGTCCCGGCCAGCAGCTCTATTGATGGTTTAAACAAACCATCAAAATGACGGCGGCGCGCGGGGCGGCGACCTGAGGCGCCTCCAGCTACAGCAAGCTTTATTAGATAACGGAATTGTTACAAACAGACATTATGGTTGCGAGGCGTGCAGGAAAAGTCTTTTGCAGGGTTTTTGAAGGGAAGACATGGAGGCTCTAGACCGGATAGTTTGAGTATGCCTGAGGTGAAGAGAATATCACATTAATAAAACTCATATGGAGAACAACAAACATCAACATTTGCCTATACAGCGCACGCTGTTAAGGGGGAACTCCACCAGTGAAAAAAACTTTACACATATTTGTATATTACAAACTAATTAATAAACAATGAAAAATAAGAAACTATAAAGGGGAGCTCCCCTTGGGATAAAAGGGGAAGGAAAATCAATTCTTATATAAAAACAATACTAGCTCCTCCACCCATATTCAGAAAAATATTGAAAAATCTATATCCTCATTAAGGCCCCTAGGGGACCTGGTATCCAATTTATAGATCCAGTGTAATTCTCTCTGGAGTAAAATTCTGTTTCGGTCACCACCACGTCGAGGTGGTTCTACGCTATCTATGACCGTAAACCGTAATTGGCTGATTTGGTGCCCTTTTTCCATGAAATGGCGAGCTAGTGCAGAGTTCAAATCTCCCCGCCTGATGCAGCTGCGATGTTCACAAATCCGCGTGCGTATTTCCCTTGTGGTTTTACCCACATATCCTAGGCCACAAGGGCACTTTATGAGGTAAACCACATAAGTGCTGGAACAATTGTAAAACTGCCTGAGCTTGTATCGCTTCCCTGAATGTGGGTGCATAAAAGAGTCGCCTTTGGACACGTGACTACATTGACCACAATGGCCACAGCTATACATCCCAATGGGTTTATTTCTTTCTGTGAGCCACGTAGAACCTAAGGAAGGCACTGAGACTGGATCCGGCATCCGTGTATCTGCTCTAATAAGACATGATCGTAAATTGGGCGGCCTTTTCCTTACTATCAGCGGGGGTTGGGAAAAAATTTTTGACAACTTAGGATCACCACCAAGAACATGCCAATGTTTCCTAATGACATGTTCAACCTGTGGTGACCTCACAGAGTATACCAAAGGAATAGGTAAACGCTGGTTATTTGTGCGAGGATTATGTTTAAGTAGCGATTCCCTAGTCTTGGAGAGCGCCTTGGCTTTCGCCTGGCTGATGATTAGTGGATCATAGCCTCTGTGAAGAAAATCTTGGGCCATTTCATCAGCACGTTTGAGAAAAGTCTCATCATCAGAGGTGATACGTCGAATACGAATGAACTGACTATATGGTAGCCCCTCCTTCAATTTCCTAGGATGGAAGCTATTGGCATGCAGGTAAGTATTACAGTCCGTTGGCTTTTGATACAGATCAGTGGTCAATTGGGAATTAGAGTTAACGACTAAAACATCCAAAAAGTGTACCTGTGCCTGACTATATTCAAGAGTGAATGATATAGTAGGTATTTTTTGATCTAATTTATCCTTAAAGGAGAGGAGGGCTGCTTCAGGGCCCTGCCAGATGAAGAATATGTCGTCGATATAACGAAACCATACAAGAACATGATTGATGAAGTCCATGTCAGTATAGACATGTTTCCTCTCAAAATCTGCCATAAATAAGTTAGCATAAGCTGGGGCCACATTGGACCCCATGGCAGTACCTTGTAACTGCAGGTAGAATTCATCTTGATATCTGAAGTAGTTCCTAATTAGGACCACCTCCAGCAGTTTCAAACAGAAAATGTTAAACTCAGGGGAGCTATCCATAGTTGTGAGTACTTCACGTATCACATTAATCCCATCATTGTGTGGGATTGAGGTATATAGGGACGTTACGTCCATACTACAAAGGAGAGTATCAGGTGGAATAACATCAATCTGACCTAGTTTATTAAGAAAATCTCCCGTATCAAGCAAAAAAGAACGTGTCTGAATTACCTTTTGTTGAAGAATTCGGTCAAGGTAGGTGGCCACTGGCTGAAAGACAGAGTTCGTCCCTGCTACAATCGGTCTTCCGGGCGGGTTTGTAATGCTCTTGTGAATCTTTGGGAGTATATAAAAGAGTGGATATTCATTAATCAGATACTTCTGAATCCTTGTATTGATGATACCCTGATCAACCGCTGTTTGAATGATTTCATTTATTTCCAATTGAATCTCAGGCAGGGGATCACCTCGTAATTTACGATATACACTAGAGTCACCCAGTTGACTCATCACGATGTCATTATACTGATGTGCACTCATAGCCACTGTCGCTCCCCCTTTGTCTGCTGGCTTAATGACAATGGACGAGTCTGTCTGAAGGGAGCGTAATGCTGCTCTCTCTTCACGAGTGAAGTTAGACCTACCTCTTCTGATCGGATTATCCCAACGTATATCTTTGATCTCTTGATCAACCAATTGGATAAATGCCTCAACACAATGCGAGGAGGAAGGGGGGGTCCAGGTACTCTTCTGTCTGCATTCTGAAAGGTCCACCCCTGAGGGTAGATGGGGAGTGCTGGAAGAGGAAAACTCTTGCTCTTCACCTGAAAAAAAGGCTCTAATCCTAAGTGACCGGAAACATTTTTGCAAATGAATATCGGTCTCAAGCCTATTGCTGTCATATATTGGTACATACCCCATCCCCTTCTCAAGTACCTGTTGTTCAATGGGTGTAAGTTGTCGATCTGCCATATTAATCACAATGCTGGTCGAGTTTGGCTCCTGGTTGTCATGGATCCTGGAGCCCCTCCGTTTGCCCCTCCTGGTCTTTTTGTGCGGCGAGATGCTTTTGGGCGCTGCTCTAAAAAACGGCCACTTCTACCTTCTGAGGAGGTGCCGGATTCAGTGTCAGTGCCTGAGGAAGGCGAATCTTGATGAGGTCTAAATTGCCTACGGAAGGAAGGCCAGGTGTAGACCCTCTCTTCCTGATAATCCAATGTGTCTCTACGGTATTTATTATGTTTTAAATTAAGCGTATTGACTCTATAATCCTCGAGTTTAGCTCCCCTTGGGATAAAAGGGGAAGGAAAATCAATTCTTATATAAAAACAATACTAGCTCCTCTGGGTGGAGGAGCTAGTATTGTTTTTATATAAGAATTGATTTTCCTTCCCCTTTTAACCCAAGGGGAGCTCCCCTTTATAGTTTCTTATTTTTCATTGTTTATTAATTAGTTTGTAATATACAAATATGTGTAAAGTTTTTTTCACTGGTGGAGTTCCCCCTTAACAGCGTGCGCTGTATAGGCAAATGTTGATGTTTGTTGTTCTCCATATGAGTTTTATTAATGTGATATTCTCTTCACCTCAGGCATACTCAAACTATCCGGTCTAGAGCCTCCATGTCTTCCCTTCAAAAACCCTGCAAAAGACTTTTCCTGCACGCCTCGCAACCATAATGTCTGTTTGTAACAATTCCGTTATCTAATAAAGCTTGCTGTAGCTGGAGGAGCCTCAGGTCGCCGCCCCGCGCGCCGCCGCCATTTTGATGGTTTGTTTAAACCATCAATAGAGCTGCTGGCCGGGACGGCTGTCTGGGGAGGTGACGTCAGCGTGCGCCTGATTGGCTGCACGCTGGCGGTCACTGATTGGCCAGCCAAAGGGAAAGATGGTGCATTTAAGGAGCTGATCTGCGATGCACCCACATCGCTCAGCTGAGGAAGGGGCTTTGTTGCCCCGAAACGTCCCCTATATGAGCGATCCTCTCTCCACCCCCATTCTCAATATCTGGTAAAAAGTACTGCCGTTATACTGTGTGTTTATGTGTTTCCATGTTGGATTGTGTGTTCATGTTATGTATCTGCTGTGCACTGCTATGTACAGACCATTTTCTGTTTGTCAAATCGATGCTTATGATAAACTAAGTGTTTACCTCCACATGGCAGCACTAGGGCAGGCTAACTCAGCTGATTCATCGTGTTGATTACACTTTGTATTTACTGTTCAGAGTATTTTCTATGGATTGTAGCCTATGTCCATGTGTAACCACTAGGTGGCAGCATACATCTATTATTGAATCCACTTTGTTATAACATGTATTGATGGTCTAAAAAGGGTTGTATTTGATACTGAGTGTCAGAGACTAGAGATGAGCGAACTTTTGAAAAATTCGATTCGACTGATTCGCCAAATTTTCCGACAAAAATCGTTTCGACCCGAATAAATTCGCGACGAATCGCTATTAAAAACGGCTATTTCTGAGCCTCCTAGAGCCTCAATAGGGTTGTAAACCATTCAGCCTTGCTGTAACACGCACAGGATGCGTGCTGGGTTAGTTAAATAATACTTTGAAGAAATATCACATGCAGGTCAGAGGCATCGCTAATAGAATCGCAGAGCGGCACAATTGCAGAGAGTTGAAGTGGCATCACTATGAGGGGCAGAAGGAGCCCAAATATACACTGGAGTTGGCCTCAGGAGCCCAAAAATTGGATGAATCACACCCTGGAGTTGGCAGAAGTTGGCAGCAGCAGCAGCAGGAGCCCAAATATACACTGGAGTTGGCTTCAGGAGCCCAAAAATTGGATGAATCACACCCTGGAGTTGGCAGGAGTTGACAGTAGCAGCAGCAGGAGCCCAAATATACACTGGAGTTGGCTTCAGGAGCCCAAAAATTGGATGAATCACACCCAGGAGTTGACAGTAGCAGCAGCAGGAGCCCAAATATACACTGGAGTTGGCTTCAGGAGCCCAAAAGTTGGATGAATCACACCCTGGAGTTGGCAGGAGTTGACAGTAGCAGCAGCAGGAGCCCAAATATACACTGGAGTTGGCTTCAGGAGCCCAAAAATTGGATGAATCACACCCTGGAGTTGGCAGGAGTTGACAGTAGCAGCAGCAGGAGCCCAAATATACACTGGAGTTGGCTTCAGGAGCCCAAAAATTGGATGAATCACACCCTGGAGTTGGCAGAAGTTGGCAGCAGCAGCAGCAGGAGCCCAAATATACACTGGAGTTGGCTTCAGGAGCCCAAAAATTGGATGAATCACACCCTGGAGTTGGCAGAAGTTGGCAGCAGCAGCAGCAGGAGCCCAAATATACACTGGAGTTGGCTTCAGGAGCCCAAAAATTGGATGAATCACACCCTGGAGTTGGCAGAAGTTGGCAGCAGCAGCAGCAGGAGCCCAAATATACACTGGAGTTGGCCTCAGGAGCCCAAAAATTGGATGAATCACACCCTGGAGTTGGCAGAAGTTGGCAGCAGCAGCAGCAGGAGCCCAAATATACACTGGAGTTGGCCTCAGGAGCCCAAAAATTGGATGAATCACACCCTGGAGTTGGCAGAAGTTGGCAGCAGCAGCAGCAGGAGCCCAAATATACACTGGAGTTGGCTTCAGGAGCCCAAAAATTGGATGAATCACACCCTGGAGTTGGCAGGAGTTGACAGTAGCAGCAGCAGGAGCCCAAATATACACTGGAGTTGGCCTCAGGAGCCCAAAAATTGGATGAATCACACCCTGGAGTTGGCAGGAGTTGACAGCAGCAGCAGCAGGAGCCCAAATATACACTGGAGTTGGCTTCAGGAGCCCAAAAATTGGATGAATCACACCCTGGAGTTGGCAGAAGTTGGCAGCAGCAGCAGCAGGAGCCCAAATATACACTGGAGTTGGCCTCAGGAGCCCAAAAATTGGATGAATCACACCCTGGAGTTGGCAGCAGCAGCAGGAGCCCAAACATTACTTTAAAGAGACCCTGGGGTTGGCTTCAGGAGCCCAAAAATTGGATGAATCACACCCTGGAGTTGGCAGAAGTTGGCAGCAGCAGGAGCCCAAATATACACTGGAGTTGGCTTCAGGAGCCCAAAAATTGGATGAATCACACCCTGGAGTTGGCAGGAGTTGACAGTAGCAGCAGCAGGAGCCCAAATATACACTGGAGTTGGCTTCAGGAGCCCAAAAATTGGATGAATCACACCCTGGAGTTGGCAGGAGTTGACAGTAGCAGCAGCAGGAGCCCAAATATACACTGGAGTTGGCTTCAGGAGCCCAAAAATTGGATGAATCACACCCTGGAGTTGGCAGGAGTTGACAGTAGCAGCAGCAGGAGCCCAAATATACACTAGAGTTGGCTTCAGGAGCCCAAAAATTGGATGAATCACACCCTGGAGTTGGCAGAAGTTGGCAGCAGCAGCAGCAGGAGCCCAAATATACACTGGAGTTGGCCTCAGGAGCCCAAAAATTGGATGAATCACACCCTGGAGTTGGCAGGAGTTGACAGCAGCAGCAGCAGGAGCCCAAATATACACTGGAGTTGGCCTCAGGAGCCCAAAAATTGGATGAATCACACCCTGGAGTTGGCAGAAGTTGGCAGCAGCAGCAGCAGGAGCCCAAATATACACTGGAGTTGGCTTCAGGAGTCCAAAAATTGGATGAATCACACCCTGGAGTTGGCAGGAGTTGACAGTAGCAGCAGCAGGAGCCCAAAAAATGGCCTAAAGACATAAATATGTTTTGCACCATTTGGAAAGTGTAAAACGTGGCACCATGCTGAATCTAGTCGCATGCATCAGGCATTGGTGGGTGGAAATCCTGGCTGATCCATCCCTGATTCATTTTGACAAAGGTGAGTCTCTCCACATTTTTAGTTGACAGACGAGTTCTCCTCGCCGTAACTATGGCCCCCGCCGCACTAAACACCCGCTCAGATGGCACGCTACTTGCCGGGCAGGACAGCTTTTCCAGGGCAAACTCTGCTAGTTGCGGCCACAAATCAAGTTTGGCTGCCCAGAAGTCCAGCGGATCCTCAAGGTGTGTTGGCATGGTCATGTCAAAGTATGACATGACCTGCTGGTTCAGGTCCTGCTCCAGGTCTTCCTGCTGCTCATGAGTAGCCTCACTATGCGGGTGTAGAAAGCTACTCATTAGCGACTGAAGACTGAGGCTGCTGCTGCTGATGGAGCTTCTGCTGCTGCTGCTGCCAACCCCCCCAGCGGCCATGGCAGTGGAAGGTGAGCGCAGAGGTCCCCTCGAGTCAGACCTGCGAGAGTATGGACCATGGCGCAGATAGGCATCGGCCAACTGCCTACGTAGAATGTCTTTGTAGTAGTTGAGTTTGTCCTCCCTCTCGGTGGGTTTAAAAAATGCCCCCATTTTGTGCCGGAAGCGAGGGTCCAATAAGGTGGACAGCCAGAAGTCATCCCGCCGACAGATGGAAACAATTCTGGGGTCACTACGCAAGCATGTGAGCATGCTTCGTGCCATTTGCGCAAGTGACTCGGATGGACTACCTGTCTCCATCTCCACTGCATACTGCCACGGTGTGCCCGGGTCCTCTGTCTCTCCTTCCTCAAAAACCTCTAGCTCCTCTGGCTGCTCCTGCTCCTCCTCTCCTGTCCGCTGACCAGCCATTTCGCCAAGCCTAAACTGTGTTTCGCTGGGCAACTCCTCCTCCTCCTCTTCCTCCTCCTCCTCCTCCAGTTCAGCTCCAACGGGGTTCATGTGGCCGTAAGATGTAAACGCCATGTCTCCAGTGCCCTGACCAGCCATGGTTTCCAACATGTGCTGTAGTACATGAAGCAGTGGAATCACGTCGTTCATCCCGTAATCCTGCCGACTGACAAATAAAGTGGCTTCCTCAAAGGGCCTGAGCAAACGGCAGGTGTCACGTATGAGCTGCCACTGGTTGACATTGAAGTTACACAGGGGAGTCCCCCTATCTGCTTGGATCATCAGGAAATCCGTGATGGCTTTTCTCTGTTCATATAATCGGTCCAACATGTGAAGGGTGGAATTCCAATGGGTGGAAACATCGCAAATCAGACTATGTTGGGGGATACCATTCTGACGCTGTAGCTCAAGAAGGGTGTGTTTGGCGGTGTAGGAGTGGCTGAAGTGCATGCAAAGTTTCCGTGAAGTTGTTAGGATGTCCTGCAGATGGGGGGAACACTTCAGAAACCGCTTGACAACCAGATTGAAGACGTGAGCCATGCAGGGGGCATGGGTCAGGCTTCCTTGGCGCAGCGCAGACAAAATGTTCTTCCCATTGTCGGTAACCATGATTCCCATTTTAAGTTTTCTCGGAGTAAGCCATGTTTGGATTTCCTGATGAATACATTTAAGCAGTTCCTCCCCTGTGTGACTCCGTTCGCCAAGACAAACCATGTGAAGCACTGCGTGACACCTCCGTGCCCTGCACACATGGTAGACTGGAGGGGCACTGAGACTTGAGCCTACAGTGGAGGGTGAGGAGATGGCGGAGGATGAGGAGGCCGAGTCGCACGGTGTCACAGGCCCAATGGGCAGAGAGCGCGGAGGCCGAAGCGGCGTGACCTGTCCAAGTTGCTGCTGCAAAGGGACCACATTCACCCAGTGGGCCGTAAACGACATGTACTGCCCCTGACCGTAGTTACAGCTCCAGATGTCGGCGCTGCCATGTATTTTGCTACACACCGACAGGCTCAAGGACTGGCCCACCTTCTGTTCAACAAAAGTGTGCAGCGCTGGTACTGCCTTCTTGGCAAAGAAATGACGGCTTGGGACTCTCCACCTCGGCTCGGCACAAGCCATCAGTTCTCTGAAAGGTGCAGATTCCACCACCTGAAAAGGGAGCGACTGCAGCACCAGCAACTTGGACAGGAGCACATTCAGCTTCTGCGCCGTAGGATGAGTGGGCGCATACTGCTGTCTCTTGGACATGGCTTCGCTGATGGATTGCTGGCGGGATGCATGACTTGGAGGAGGAGGAGGAGGAGCAGGAGCGACAGAGGATGGGTATGACGCACAGCTGCCTTCGGCTGAGGTGCTGGAGCCTTGGCTGGCAGAAATTGGGAGCTCACTTGGTGAGGAAGCAGACTGGACCACCCCTTGGGAGCCTCGGTTCTCCCAGGTCGTTTTATGGTGACGCATCATATGTTGACGCAGGGCCGTGGTGCCAACATTTGGACCCTGGCCACGCTTCACCTTTTGCCTACATATCTTGCATGTGGCCATGTTACCCTCCTGCGGATGCCTCAGGAAAAACTGCCACACTGCCGAGTAGCTACTTTTCCCACCCCCTGGCCTCACTGATTCACTGCTGCTGTTGCCAACTCCAGGAACCCCTGCTCCACTACCTCCCGATAAGGTAGACTGCCGCACAGCAGGTGCTCTACCCCGGCCCCGGCCCCGGCCGGCTCCAGCCTTTGGAATTGTGCCCCCATGCTGACTGCTACCACCTTGCTGCCTCAGCTGCTGACTCCGGGGCAACCTGCGCCCCTCTTCTCCTGATGATGACGATGAAGCCCCTTCATCACCCGGCTCCCAAGTGCGATCGGCTTCATCGTCATCATCATCATCACCGAGTTGTGGCTGTACGTCACTGATGTTCGTGGATTCGTCAACAGTGTCTGGCGCAGGAGCTGGAGCGCTCGCAGCACCCACGACACTGTCCACATTACTATCTGTCTGCCTAGCTAGAGAAGCCACCTCCATTTCTTGGCTGGGCAGTAGCTGCTGACTGTCCTCTATCTGATGGTCCTCCTCACTAAAGAGTGGAGCTGAACCCAAAGCATAGGATACGTCGCTGGGGGAGGGAACGGCGTAGGACAGAGGCAATGGGAGGACAGGGACTGCTCTCGGGGCATGCCAACTCAGGGTTGTGTCAGAGGAACCTACCGACCCTAGACTGGGGGTCTCAGACGTAAGTTGTGATGATGTTGTTGATGAGCGCGTCAACCAATCTACCACGGCAGATGCGTTACTGGTGGAGACCCGACCGCTAGCAGATACTGGCAGATTAGGTCTCTCAGCGTGACTCCTGCTGCTACTGGCCCCCAGTCTGATGCGAGCTCTGCCTGCGGAATCTTGGCCTCTGCCACTCCTCTTTTCACTTCCAGGCACTTGTCTGCCCGACATAGTCTAACTGGCGTGGGAGTAGGTGATATTTTAAGATCCCCCGGGCAGCGGTGGGTCTATATGAAACAGAATATAATGCACACCAAAAGTGAGCAGTAACACTCAGCCTCCAACAGGCCTGCTTAGTGTAAATAAGAGAGCTGCTTAGTGTAAATAAAGAGGGGTATGCTATGTTACAGAATGGGATGCCTCAACAGAAGTGCACCTGGCAGGCAGCAGTAAGCCTATGCCCAGCAAAAGTGTCTTATAATATAAATATAATAAGAGCAAATGCTTATATGGTCTTAAACAGAGGCTGCTTTAGTCACAGAATGGGATGCCCTCAAAAAAGATCCAGTAGTACTATGCCCAGCAAAAGTGTCTTTATCAGGCTAATTTCAAATATGATAAGAGCAAATGCTTATATGGTCTTAAACAGAGGCTGCTTTAGTCACAGAATGGGATGCCCTGGCAGGGACAAGTAGTGCTATGCCCAGCAAAAGTGTCTTTATCAGGCTAATTTCAAATATGATAAGAGCAAATGCTTATACGGTCTTAAACAGAGGCTGCTGTAGTCACAGAATGGGATGCCCCAACAGAAGTGGACCTGGCAGGGTCCAGTAGTGCTATGCCCAGCAAAAGTGTCTTTATCAGGCCTAATTTCAAATATGATAAGAGCAAATGCTTATATGGTCTTAAACAGAGGCTGCTTTAGTCACAGAATGGGATGCCCCAACAGGAATGGACCTGGCAGGGTCCAGTAGTGCTTTGCCCAGCAAAAGTGTCTTTATCAGGCCTAATTTCAAATATGATAAGAGCAAATGGTTATATGGTCTTAAACAGAGGCTGCTTTAGTCACAGAATGGGATGCCCCAACAGAAGTGGACCTGGCAGGGTCCAGTAGTGCTATGCCCAGCAAAAGTGTCTTTATCAGGCCTAATTTCAAATATGATAAGAGCAAATGGTTATATGGTCTTAAACAGAGGCTGCTTTAGTCACAGAATGGGATGCCCCAACAGGAATGGACCTGGCAGGGTCCAGTAGTGCTTTGCCCAGCAAAAGTGTCTTTATCAGGCCTAATTTCAAATATGATAAGTGAAAATGGTTATACGGTCTTAAACAGAGGCTGCTGTAGTCACAGAATGGGATGCCCCAACAGAAGTGGACCTGGCAGGGTCCAGTAGTGCTATGCCCAGCAAAAGTGTCTTTATCAGGCCTAATTTCAAATATGATAAGAGCAAATGGTTATATGGTCTTAAACAGAGGCTGCTTTAGTCACAGAATGGGATGCTCCAACAGGAATGGACCTGGCAGGGTCCAGTAGTGCTTTGCCCAGCAAAAGTGTCTTTATCAGGCCTAATTTCAAATATGATAAGTGAAAATGGTTATACGGTCTTAAACAGAGGCTGCTGTAGTCACAGAATGGGATGCCCCAACAGAAGTGGACCTGGCAGGGTCCAGTAGTGCTATGCCCAGCAAAAGTGTCTTTATCAGGCCTAATTTCAAATATGATAAGAGCAAATGCTTATATGGTCTTAAACAGAGGCTGCTTTAGTCACAGAATGGGATGCCCCAACAGGAATGGACCTGGCAGGGTCCAGTAGTGCTTTGCCCAGCAAAAGTGTCTTTATCAGGCCTAATTTCAAATATGATAAGAGCAAATGCTTATATGGTCTTAAACAGAGGCTGCTTTAGTCACAGAATGGGATGCCCCAACAGGAATGGACCTGGCAGGGTCCAGTAGTGCTTTGCCCAGCAAAAGTGTCTTTATCAGGCCTAATTTCAAATATGATAAGAGCAAATGCTTATATGGTCTTAAACAGAGGCTGCTTTAGTCACAGAATGGGATGCCCCAACAGAAGTGGACCTGGCAGGGTCCAGTAGTGCTATGCCCAGCAAAAGTGTCTTTATCAGGCCTAATTTCAAATATGATAAGAGCAAATGGTTATATGGTCTTAAACAGAGGCTGCTTTAGTCACAGAATGGGATGCCCCAACAGGAATGGACCTGGCAGGGTCCAGTAGTGCTTTGCCCAGCAAAAGTGTCTTTATCAGGCCTAATTTCAAATATGATAAGTGAAAATGGTTATACGGTCTTAAACAGAGGCTGCTGTAGTCACAGAATGGGATGCCCCAACAGAAGTGGACCTGGCAGGGTCCAGTAGTGCTATGCCCAGCAAAAGTGTCTTTATCAGGCCTAATTTCAAATATGATAAGAGCAAATGGTTATATGGTCTTAAACAGAGGCTGCTTTAGTCACAGAATGGGATGCCCCAACAGGAATGGACCTGGCAGGGTCCAGTAGTGCTTTGCCCAGCAAAAGTGTCTTTATCAGGCCTAATTTCAAATATGATAAGTGAAAATGGTTATACGGTCTTAAACAGAGGCTGCTTTAGTCACAGAATGGGATGCCCCAACAGAAGTGGACCTGGCAGGGTCCAGTAGTGCTATGCCCAGCAAAAGTGTCTTTATCAGGCCTAATTTCAAATATGATAAGTGAAAATGGTTATACGGTCTTAAACAGAGGCTGCTTTAGTCACAGAATGGGATGCCCCAACAGAAGTGGACCTGGCAGGGTCCAGTAGTGCTATGCCCAGCAAAAGTGTCTTTATCAGGCCTAATTTCAAATATGATAAGAGCAAATGGTTATATGGTCTTAAACAGAGGCTGCTTTAGTCACAGAATGGGATGCCCCAACAGAAGTGGACCTGGCAGGGTCCAGTAGTGCTATGCCCAGCAAAAGTGTCTTTATCAGGCCTAATTTCAAATATGATAAGAGCAAATGGTTATATGGTCTTAAACAGAGGCTGCTTTAGTCACAGAATGGGATGCCCCAACAGGAATTGACCTGGCAGGGTCCAGTAGTGCTTTGCCCAGCAAAAGTGTCTTTATCAGGCCTAATTTCAAATATGATAAGTGAAAATGGTTATACGGTCTTAAACAGAGGCTGCTTTAGTCACAGAATGGGATGCCCCAACAGAAGTGGACCTGGCAGGGTCCAGTAGTGCTATGCCCAGCAAAAGTGTCTTTATCAGGCCTAATTTCAAATATGATAAGAGCAAATGGTTATATGGTCTTAAACAGAGGCTGCTTTAGTCACAGAATGGGATGCCCCAACAGGAATGGACCTGGCAGGGTCCAGTAGTGCTTTGCCCAGCAAAAGTGTCTTTATCAGGCCTAATTTCAAATATGATAAGTGAAAATGGTTATACGGTCTTAAACAGAGGCTGCTGTAGTCACAGAATGGGATGCCCCAACAGAAGTGGACCTGGCAGGGTCCAGTAGTGCTATGCCCAGCAAAAGTGTCTTTATCAGGCCTAATTTCAAATATGATAAGAGCAAATGGTTATATGGTCTTAAACAGAGGCTGCTTTAGTCACAGAATGGGATGCCCCAACAGGAATGGACCTGGCAGGGTCCAGTAGTGCTTTGCCCAGCAAAAGTGTCTTTATCAGGCCTAATTTCAAATATGATAAGTGAAAATGGTTATACGGTCTTAAACAGAGGCTGCTGTAGTCACAGAATGGGATGCCCCAACAGAAGTGGACCTGGCAGGGTCCAGTAGTGCTATGCCCAGCAAAAGTGTCTTTATCAGGCCTAATTTCAAATATGATAAGAGCAAATGCTTATATGGTCTTAAACAGAGGCTGCTTTAGTCACAGAATGGGATGCCCCAACAGGAATGGACCTGGCAGGGTCCAGTAGTGCTTTGCCCAGCAAAAGTGTCTTTATCAGGCCTAATTTCAAATATGATAAGAGCAAATGCTTATATGGTCTTAAACAGAGGCTGCTTTAGTCACAGAATGGGATGCCCCAACAGGAATGGACCTGGCAGGGTCCAGTAGTGCTTTGCCCAGCAAAAGTGTCTTTATCAGGCCTAATTTCAAATATGATAAGAGCAAATGCTTATATGGTCTTAAACAGAGGCTGCTTTAGTCACAGAATGGGATGCCCCAACAGAAGTGGACCTGGCAGGGTCCAGTAGTGCTATGCCCAGCAAAAGTGTCTTTATCAGGCCTAATTTCAAATATGATAAGAGCAAATGGTTATATGGTCTTAAACAGAGGCTGCTTTAGTCACAGAATGGGATGCCCCAACAGGAATGGACCTGGCAGGGTCCAGTAGTGCTTTGCCCAGCAAAAGTGTCTTTATCAGGCCTAATTTCAAATATGATAAGTGAAAATGGTTATACGGTCTTAAACAGAGGCTGCTGTAGTCACAGAATGGGATGCCCCAACAGAAGTGGACCTGGCAGGGTCCAGTAGTGCTATGCCCAGCAAAAGTGTCTTTATCAGGCCTAATTTCAAATATGATAAGAGCAAATGGTTATATGGTCTTAAACAGAGGCTGCTTTAGTCACAGAATGGGATGCCCCAACAGGAATGGACCTGGCAGGGTCCAGTAGTGCTTTGCCCAGCAAAAGTGTCTTTATCAGGCCTAATTTCAAATATGATAAGTGAAAATGGTTATACGGTCTTAAACAGAGGCTGCTGTAGTCACAGAATGGGATGCCCCAACAGAAGTGGACCTGGCAGGGTCCAGTAGTGCTATGCCCAGCAAAAGTGTCTTTATCAGGCCTAATTTCAAATATGATAAGAGCAAATGGTTATATGGTCTTAAACAGAGGCTGCTTTAGTCACAGAATGGGATGCCCCAACAGAAGTGGACCTGGCAGGGTCCAGTAGTGCTATGCCCAGCAAAAGTGTCTTTATCAGGCCTAATTTCAAATATGATAAGAGCAAATGGTTATATGGTCTTAAACAGAGGCTGCTTTAGTCACAGAATGGGATGCCCCAACAGAAGTGGACCTGGCAGGGTCCAGTAGTGCTATGCCCAGCAAAAGTGTCTTTATCAGGCCTAATTTCAAATATGATAAGAGCAAATGGTTATATGGTCTTAAACAGAGGCTGCTTTAGTCACAGAATGGGATGCCCCAACAGGAATGGACCTGGCAGGGTCCAGTAGTGCTTTGCCCAGCAAAAGTGTCTTTATCAGGCCTAATTTCAAATATGATAAGTGAAAATGGTTATATGGTCTTAAACAGAGGCTGCTTTAGTCACAGAATGGGATGCCCCCCAAAAAAGATGCAGTAGTACTATGCCCAGCAAAAGTGTCTTTATCAGGCTAATTTCAAATATGATAAGAGCAAATGCTTATATGGTCTTAAACAGAGGCTGCTTTAGTCACAGAATGGGATGCCCCCCAAAAAAGATCCAGTAGTACTATGCCCAGCAAAAGTGTCTTTATCAGGCTAATTTCAAATATGATAAGAGCAAATGCTTATATGGTCTTAAACAGAGGCTGCTTTAGTCACAGAATGGGATGCCCCCCAAAAAAGATCAAGTAGTACTATGCCCAGCAAAAGTGTCTTTATCAGGCTAATTTCAAATATGATAAGAGCAAATGCTTATATGGTCTTAAACAGAGGCTGCTTTAGTCACAGAATGGGATGCCCCCAAAAAAAGATCCAGTAGTACTATGCCCAGCAAAAGTGTCTTTATCAGGCTAATTTCAAATATGATAAGAGCAAATGCTTATATGGTCTTAAACAGAGGCTGCTTTAGTCACAGAATGGGATGCCCCCAAAAAAAGATACAGTAGTACTATGCCCAGCAAAAGTGTCTTTATCAGGCTAATTTCAAATATGATAAGAGCAAATGCTTATATGGTCTTAAACAGAGGCTGCTTTAGTCACAGAATGGGATGCCCCCCCAAAAAGATGCAGTAGTACTATGCCCAGCAAAAGTGTCTTTATCAGGCTAATTTCAAATATGATAAGAGCAAATGCTTATATGGTCTTAAACAGAGGCTGCTTTAGTCACAGAATGGGATGCCCCCCAAAAAAGATGCAGTAGTACTATGCCCAGCAAAAGTGTCTTTATCAGGCTAATTTAAAATATGATAAGAGCAAATGCTTATATGGTCTTAAACAGAGGCTGCTTTAGTCACAGAATGGGATGCCCCCCAAAAAAGATGCAGTAGTACTATGCCCAGCAAAAGTGTCTTTATCAGGCTAATTTCAAATATGATAAGAGCAAATGGTTATATGGTCTTAAACAGAGGCTGCTTTAGTCACAGAATGGGATGCCCCCCAAAAAAGATGCAGTAGTACTATGCCCAGCAAAAGTGTCTTTATCAGGCTAATTTCAAATATGATAAGAGCAAATGCTTATATGGTCTTAAACAGAGGCTGCTTTAGTCACAGAATGGGATGCCCCCCAAAAAAGATGCAGTAGTACTATGCCCAGCAAAAGTGTCTTTATCAGGCTAATTTCAAATATGATAAGAGCAAATGCTTATATGGTCTTAAACAGAGGCTGCTTTAGTCACAGAATGGGATGCCCCCCAAAAAAGATGCAGTAGTACTATGCCCAGCAAAAGTGTCTTTATCAGGCTAATTTCAAATATGATAAGAGCAAATGCTTATATGGTCTTAAACAGAGGCTGCTTTAGTCACAGAATGGGATGCCCCCCAAAAAAGATGCAGTAGTACTATGCCCAGCAAAAGTGTCTTTATCAGGCTAATTTCAAATATGATAAGAGCAAATGCTTATATGGTCTTAAACAGAGGCTGCTTTAGTCACAGAATGGGATGCCCCCCAAAAAAGATCCAGTAGTACTATGCCCAGCAAAAGTGTCTTTATCAGGCTAATTTCAAATATGATAAGAGCAAATGCTTATATGGTCTTAAACAGAGGCTGCTTTAGTCACAGAATGGGATGCCCCCCAAAAAAGATGCAGTAGTACTATGCCCAGCAAAAGTGTCTTTATCAGGCTAATTTCAAATATGATAAGAGCAAATGCTTATATGGTCTTAAACAGAGGCTGCTTTAGTCACAGAATGGGATGCCCCCCAAAAAAGATGCAGTAGTACTATGCCCAGCAAAAGTGTCTTTATCAGGCTAATTTCAAATATGATAAGAGCAAATGGTTATATGGTCTTAAACAGAGGCTGCTTTAGTCACAGAATGGGATGCCCCCCAAAAAAGATGCAGTAGTACTATGCCCAGCAAAAGTGTCTTTATCAGGCTAATTTCAAATATGATAAGAGCAAATGCTTATATGGTCTTAAACAGAGGCTGCTTTAGTCACAGAATGGGATGCCCCCCAAAAAAGATGCAGTAGTACTATGCCCAGCAAAAGTGTCTTTATCAGGCTAATTTCAAATATGATAAGAGCAAATGCTTATATGGTCTTAAACAGAGGCTGCTTTAGTCACAGAATGGGATGCCCCCCAAAAAAGATGCAGTAGTACTATGCCCAGCAAAAGTGTCTTTATCAGGCTAATTTCAAATATGATAAGAGCAAATGCTTATATGGTCTTAAAAAGAGGCTGCTTTAGTCACAGAATGGGATGCCCCCCAAAAAAGATCCAGTAGTACTATGCCCAGCAAAAGTGTCTTTATCAGGCTAATTTCAAATATGATAAGAGCAAATGCTTATATGGTCTTAAACAGAGGCTGCTTTAGTCACAGAATGGGATGCCCCCCAAAAAAGATGCAGTAGTACTATGCCCAGCAAAAGTGTCTTTATCAGGCTAATTTCAAATATGATAAGAGCAAATGCTTATATGGTCTTAAACAGAGGCTGCTTTAGTCACAGAATGGGATGCCCCCCAAAAAAGATGCAGTAGTACTATGCCCAGCAAAAGTGTCTTTATCAGGCTAATTTCAAATATGATAAGAGCAAATGCTTATATGGTCTTAAACAGAGGCTGCTTTAGTCACAGAATGGGATGCCCCCCAAAAAAGATGCAGTAGTACTATGCCCAGCAAAAGTGTCTTTATCAGGCTAATTTCAAATATGATAAGAGCAAATGCTTATATGGTCTTAAACAGAGGCTGCTTTAGTCACAGAATGGGATGCCCCCCAAAAAAGATGCAGTAGTACTATGCCCAGCAAAAGTGTCTTTATCAGGCTAATTTCAAATATGATAAGAGCAAATGCTTATATGGTCTTAAACAGAGGCTGCTTTAGTCACAGAATGGGATGCCCCCCAAAAAAGATGCAGTAGTACTATGCCCAGCAAAAGTGTCTTTATCAGGCTAATTTCAAATATGATAAGAGCAAATGCTTATATGGTCTTAAACAGAGGCTGCTTTAGTCACAGAATGGGATGCCCCCAAAAAAAGATCCAGTAGTACTATGCCCAGCAAAAGTGTCTTTATCAGGCTAATTTCAAATATGATAAGAGCAAATGCTTATATGGTCTTAAACAGAGGCTGCTTTAGTCACAGAATGGGATGCCCCCCAAAAAAGATGCAGTAGTACTATGCCCAGCAAAAGTGTCTTTATCAGGCTAATTTCAAATATGATAAGAGCAAATGCTTATATGGTCTTAAACAGAGGCTGCTTTAGTCACAGAATGGGATGCCCCCCCAAAAAGATGCAGTAGTACTATGCCCAGCAAAAGTGTCTTTATCAGGCTAATTTCAAATATGATAAGAGCAAATGCTTATATGGTCTTAAACAGAGGCTGCTTTAGTCACAGAATGGGATGCCCCCCAAAAAAGATGCAGTAGTACTATGCCCAGCAAAAGTGTCTTTATCAGGCTAATTTCAAATATGATAAGAGCAAATGCTTATATGGTCTTAAACAGAGGCTGCTTTAGTCACAGAATGGGATGCCCCCCAAAAAAGATGCAGTAGTACTATGCCCAGCAAAAGTGTCTTTATCAGGCTAATTTCAAATATGATAAGAGCAAATGCTTATATGGTCTTAAACAGAGGCTGCTTTAGTCACAGAATGGGATTCCCCCCCAAAAAGATGCAGTAGTACTATGCCCAGCAAAAGTGTCTTTATCAGGCTAATTTCAAATATGATAAGAGCAAATGCTTATATGGTCTTAAACAGAGGCTGCTTTAGTCACAGAATGGGATGCCCCCCAAAAAAGATGCAGTAGTACTATGCCCAGCAAAAGTGTCTTTATCAGGCTAATTTCAAATATGATAAGAGCAAATGCTTATATGGTCTTAAACAGAGGCTGCTTTAGTCACAGAATGGGATGCCTCACAGCAGACTTAAGATCAGTTCAGTATATATGCACAGTTAGTTAGTATAAGCAGCCTGAAAACGCTAACAAAGCCTGGCTGTCAGGCTGGATGAAAAAAAAAAAAAAACTGACAGCCTCCGATTTTCCATTCCTTTCCCTGTTTTCCGCTGACTTTCTGTCTGTCTCCTGTCTGTCTCCTGCCTGTCTCCAGCCTGTCCCTGTCTGTCCCTGCCTGTCTAACTGTCTGTCTCTCCCTCAGCTACACAGCGTTCTGTCTCTCACGAATGCAATAGAGAAATGAGGCTGGAAAGCAAGATGGCCGGCCTTAAATACAGCTGTGACGTCACCTGGCTTGCTGGCTGCTGATAGGCTGCATGTGACTGTCCCAGCATACACTGCCCCAGCTTACATGTCTGGACATGTCCCGTCCGCCATCTTAGAATGCCTGTAATGTAAATGAATGGATGTTAAAGGAAAACTTCGAGCGATCGAATCGCGGGGAAATTCGGATTCGATCCGAATCGAATTTTTCCTGAAATTCGGATCGAATCCGGGTTCGTCCGGATCGATTCGCTCATCCCTATCAGAGACGTTATTTGAGCTCTGTATCTTGTGATGACTGCTTTACAAAACTGATTTCTGTACACTATTTCTAAATTGATAAAGATTTTTTTGCATGAACTATGGTGTGCGTTCCCGAATACTAGTATATTGGATTCTGTTTTCCCTAGGGGTATAGGGGATTCAGGCACTGCACCCAAGCATACATATTTTAAGTCTGTTTATAATGTTAGAGTTGGTGTGCTCTTTTCCTAAACTGCTTTTCTAAATGTATTCTCTTTATACCCGCAGGAAGTGAGCACCTGTGTTTCTATTCTCTGTATTCTTGACAATATCTGCTTTTAAAGTATGTCATTCGCTGAGCTCAATACACTCACACAGAAACAGGCAGAAACTTTAGCATTTAGCCAAGCTGACATTGACTCGGTAATTGCCAGATTTGGGAAAGACACTAGCCCTTTTAATGCTGATAATATTGGATTAAAACGCCAGTTTGAAGCAGTAAATAAAAAATTAATTCAATATGAGCTACATAGCTCAACTCTGATTGAATATCTCCGGGTGAAACGCATCCCCAGAGGTTTAAGGCTAACCATAAGACCCACTTTCTGTCTCGAAGATAAAGATTTTTGTGCAGACTGGTTTAAGATTTTAAATAAATGCAGTCTGGATCTCATGACATTAACAATACAAGGGATTCAGAAACAGTTGTCCTCTATTGAGGGTAGCATAGCAGAGACAAAATCCCTTCTGGAAAAAAAATTTTCTGTACCAAACTTCCAGAAATTTCTGGAGGAAACAAAAGCTAAACTCGAGGATTATAGAGTCAATATGCTTAATTTAAAACATAATAAATACCGTAGAGACACATTGGATTATCAGGAAGAGAGGGTCTACACCTGGCCTTCCTTCCGTAGGCAATTTAGACCTCATCAAGATTCGCCTTCCTCAGGCACTGACACTGAATCCGGCACCTCCTCAGAAGGTAGAAGTGGCTGTTTTTTAGAGCAGCGCCCAAAAGCATCTCGCCGCACAAAAAGACCAGGAGGGGCAAATGGAGGGGCTCCAGGATCCATGACAACCAGGAGCCAAACTCGACCAGCATTGTGATTAATATGGCAGATCGACAACTTACACCCATTGAACAACAGGTACTTGAGAAGGGGATGGGGTATGTACCAATATATGACAGCAATAGGCTTGAGACCGATATTCATTTGCAAAAATGTTTCCGGTCACTTAGGATTAGAGCCTTTTTTTCAGGTGAAGAGCAAGAGTTTTCCTCTTCCAGCACTCCCCATCTACCCTCAGGGGTGGACCTTTCAGAATGCAGACAGAAGAGTACCTGGACCCCCCCTTCCTCCTCGCATTGTGTTGTGGCATTTATCCAATTGGTTGATCAAGAGAGCAAAGATATACGTTGGGATAATCCGATCACTTCACTCGTGAAGAGAGAGCAGCATTACGCTCCCTTCAGACAGACTCCTCCATTGTCATTAAGCCAGCAGACAAAGGGGGAGCGACAGTGGTTATGAGTGCACATCAGTATAATGACATCGTGATGAGTCAACTGGGTGACTCTAGTGTATATCGTAAATTACGAGGTGATCCCCTGCCTGAGATTCAATTGGAAATAAATGAAATCATTCAAACAGCGGTTGATCAGGGTATCATCAATACAAGGATTCAGAAGTATCTGATTAATGAATATCCACTGACACCTCTCTTTTATATACTCCCAAAGATTCACAAGAGCATTACAAACCCGCCCGGAAGACCGATTGTAGCAGGGACGAACTCTGTCTTTCAGCCAGTGGCCACCTTCCTTGACCGAATTCTTCAACAAAAGGTAATTCAGACACGTTCTTTTTTGCTTGATACGGGAGATTTTCTTAATAAACTAGGTCAGATTGATGTTATTCCACCCGATACTCTCCTTTGTAGTATGGACGTAACGTCCCTATATACCTCAATCCCACACAATGATGGGATTAATGTGATACGTGAAGTACTCACAACTATGGATAGCTCCCCTGAGTTTAACATTTTCTGTTTGAAACTGCTGGAGGTGGTCCTAATTAGGAACTACTTCAGATATCAAGATGAATTCTACCTGCAGTTACAAGGTACTGCCATGGGGTCCAATGTGGCCCCAGCTTATGCTAACTTATTTATGGCAGATTTTGAGAGGAAACATGTCTATACTGACATGGACTTCATCAATCATGTTCTTGTATGGTTTCGTTATATCGTCGACATATTCTTCATCTGGCAGGGCCCTGAAGCAGCCCTCCTCTCCTTTAAGGATAAATTGGATCAAAAAATACCTACTATATCATTCACTCTTGAATATAGTCAGGCACAGGTACACTTTTTGGATGTTTTAGTCGTTAACTCTAATTCCCAATTGACCACTGATCTGTATCAAAAGCCAATGGACTGTAATACTTACCTGCATGCCAATAGCTTCCATCCTAGGAAATTGAAGGAGGGGCTACCATATAGTCAGTTCATTCGTATTCGACGTATCACCTCTGATGATGAGACTTTTCTCAAACGTGCTGATGAAATGGCCCAAGATTTTCTTCACAGAGGCTATGATCCACTAATCATCAGCCAGGCTAAAGCCAAGGCGCTCTCCAAGACTAGGGAATCGCTACTTAAAGTGGACCAACACCCAGGATTTTGACTATCCTGGGTTTTGGTCCACTTCGGCGGGGCACCCCGATCGGGGGTGCCCCGCTGTGTGAAACCCCCCAGAAACCCCAAAAAACTCACCTCTCAACGCTCCCACGTGAACGCCGCAGCCAATCCCCGCCAACGTCCAGGCGGGGATCAGGAACGTCCAAGCCGCTTCCGCCGCCTCCCGCGCGTCACTCTCGGCGCGCGCGCGCCCCCGCCGGCCATTCACAGAGGAGCCTGCGCGGGCGCGCGCACGTCTGGAGGGGCGCGCGGGAGGCGGCGGCGGCGGAAGCGGCGGCGGATCAGGTAAGAGGTTTTTGGGGTTTCACCCCGCGGGACATCCCGATCTCGGATGTCCCGCGGGGTGGGAGGTGATCGGCCCGGGAATCTTATAGATTTCCGGGCCGATCACCCCTGGGTGTTGGTCCTCTTTAAACATAATCCTCGCACAAATAACCAGCGTTTACCTATTCCTTTGGTATACTCTGTGAGGTCACCACAGGTTGAACATGTCATTAGGAAACATTGGCATGTTCTTGGTGGTGATCCTAAGTTGTCAAAAATTTTTTCCCAACCCCCGCTGATAGTAAGGAAAAGGCCGCCCAATTTACGATCATGTCTTATTAGAGCAGATACACGGATGCCGGATCCAGTCTCAGTGCCTTCCTTAGGTTCTACGTGGCTCACAGAAAGAAATAAACCCATTGGGATGTATAGCTGTGGCCATTGTGGTCAATGTAGTCACGTGTCCAAAGGCGACTCTTTTACACACCCACATTCAGGGAAGCGATACAAGCTCAGGCAGTTTTACAATTGTTCCAGCACTTATGTGGTTTACCTCATAAAGTGCCCTTGTGGCCTAGGATATGTGGGTAAAACCACAAGGGAAATACGCACGCGGATTTGTGAACATCGCAGCTGCATCAGGCGGGGAGATTTGAACTCTGCACTAGCTCGCCATTTCATGGAAAAAGGGCACCAAATCAGCCAATTACGGTTTACGGTCATAGATAGCGTAGAACCACCTCGACGTGGTGGTGACCGAAACAGAATTTTACTCCAGAGAGAATTACACTGGATCTATAAATTGGATACCAGGTCCCTTAGGGGCCTTAATGAGGATATAGATTTTTCAATATTTTTCTGAATATGGGTGGAGGAGCTAGTATTGTTTTTATATAAGAATTGATTTTCCTTTTCCTTTTAACCCAAGGGGAGCTCCCCTTTATAGTTTCTTATTTTTCATTGTTTATTAATTAGTTTGTAATATACAAATATGTGTAAAGTTTTTTTCACTGGTGGAGTTCCCCCTTAACAGCATGCGCTGTATAGGCAAATGTTGATGTTTGTTGTTCTCCATATGAGTTTTATTAATGTGATATTCTCTTCACCTCAGGCATACTCAAACTATCCGGTCTAGAGCCTCCATGTCTTCCCTTCAAAAACCCTGCAAAAGACTTTTCCTGCACGCCTCGCAACCATAATGTCTGTTTGTAACAATTCCGTTATCTAATAAAGCTTGCTGTAGCTGGAGGCGCCTCAGGTCGCCGCCCCGCGCGCCGCCGCCATTTTGATGGTTTGTTTAAACCATCAATAGAGCTGCTGGCCGGGACGGCTGTCTGGGGAGGTGACGTCAGCGTGCGCCTGATTGGCTGCACGCTGGCGGTCACTGATTGGCCAGCCAAAGGGAAAGATGGCGCATTTAAGGAGCTGATCTGCGATGCACCCACATCGCTCAGCTGAGGAAGGGGCTTTGTTGCCCCGAAACGTCCCCTATATGAGCGATCCTCTCTCCACCCCCATTCTCAATCTCTGGTAAAAAGTATTGCCGTTATACTGTGTGTTTATGTGTTTTCATGTTGGATTGTGTGTTCATGTTATGTATCTGCTGTGCACTGCTCTGTACAGACCATTTTCTGTTTGTCAAATCGATGCTTATGATAAACTAAGTGTTTACCTCCACATGGCAGCACTAGGGAAGGCTAACTCAGCTGATTCATCGTGTTGATTACACTTTGTATTTACTGTTCAGAGTATTTTCTATGGATTGTAGCCTATGTCCATGTGTAACCACTAGGTGGCAGCATACATCTATTATTGAATCCACTTTGTTATAACATGTATTGATGGTCTAAAAAGGGTTGTTGTATTTGATACTGAGTGTGAGAGATGTTATTTCATTTGAGCTCTGTATCTTGTGATGACTGCTTTACAAAACTGATGATTTCTGTACACTATTTCTAAATTGATAAAGATTTTTTGCATGAACTATGGTGTGCGTTCCTGAATACTAGTATATTGGATTCTGTTTTCCCTAGGGGTATAGGGGATTCAGGCACTGCACCCAAGCATACATATTTTAAGTCTGTTTATAATGTTAGAGTTGGTGTGCTCTTTTCCTAAACTGCTTTTCTAAAAGCTTTCTAAGTGTAACCAGCTTGTTGTAGTGGCTTCATCTTCTTGGAAGTAATCTCTGGAAGAACTCTTAGGTTACACAGGGTTTCCCTAAAAAAAGTATAAAAAAGCAAAATAAAAAACATGTTTTCCTAAAATATCAATAGGCAAATAAGAAAAAACAAGGTAAATCTGAAAGCACAAGGTCCCCCGAACAGAACAATACCCAACATGCATAGCTACTTTTAACCCTTGTAATTTCCCGCCTACTTTTTTCACCTGCTGTTGACATTTAACTGTAATTTTTGCAGGAATTTCTAGGAAAATTATATATTTTGCAGCAGAGTTTAGGCTTTAACATGAAATGTCTTCTTTGTAGTTTTTCTACTGTATTTTTAAGTATTTTTCCGTAAAAAAAAAAAACAAAAAAAAATATTTTTTAGAAAATTGTCTCCTTTATTTTAAATAAAAAATGTGTTTTATTACAGAAATCCATATTGCATTTGAAAGCCCCATTTCTCCTGATTACAACAATACCACATATGTATCGATAGCCCCCCATTCTTGCCCAGGAGACCCCCAAACTGAAAAGAGCACTTTATAACATTTACAAATAAAATATAACTACTATCCACATTATAAAGGGTTAAAAAAAATGGTGGTCCCTTTCCCGAGGGGCATCTTTGGTGGCCCCCCGCTCTGCCGGCTAAAACCCCAGGGGAGGGGGATCCAATTGTTTGGGGAATTTTAAGGGTCCAAAAAGTGAAATGGGATCCCTC
This sequence comes from Gastrophryne carolinensis, assembly GCA_027917425.1. NCBI lineage: Eukaryota > Metazoa > Chordata > Amphibia > Anura > Microhylidae > Gastrophryne > Gastrophryne carolinensis. The sequence goes on from CM051236.1 coordinate 496,738,508, forward strand.
CTACCCAGCATAACAAGCCCAGGACCAGCTATGCAGGGCTTATAGAGCACCACCGCCTAAATTTGCCTCGGGCCCTTCTGCCTCACCCCCCGGGCTTTGGGGAGGCAGGTAATAGGGGGGCTATTCGCAGGTGACTTGCCAGCCCCTAAGCCTTGTGAACTGGTATAGGGGTCTCATGGACCCCTTACCAGTTCACAATGGGTTAAATGTAAAAAAACACACAACACACACACCGAGAAAAAAATATTTTATTCTCTTTTTTTTTTTTTTTAATACTTACCTCCCACTCCTCTCCTTCCCCCACCAATCACTCTGGCTTCTGCTCTCCTGCTGTTACTGCTGCTGGAAGCATTTTATAGCTGCTGGGTGACAGAACAAAACCCTTAAAAATCCCCCCAAAAAATGACATGGGTCCCCCCTACCCAGCATAACTGGCAGGGACCAGCTATGCAGGGCTTATAGAACAGGGCGCAGGGGCCAGCTTTGGTGGCCCCCTACCCTGCCGGGTACAAGCCCACATAGCCATGGGCTGGGTCCTTCTGCCCCCCCCCCCCCCGGGCTTTGGGGAGGCAGGTAATTGGGGAGCCTGGGTTTAATGGCAAGTCACCCGCTAGCCGCAGGTGACTTGCTAGCCCCCAGCCTTTTGAACTGGTAAAGGGGTCTCATGGATCCCTTACCAGGTCACAAAGGGTTAAATGTAAAAATAAACACACACATAAGAAAAAAAATGTCATTTGTTTATTTTTTCTTTACTTACCTCCGATCCTCCTCTGTCCCCCGGCGATCCCCCAGGACAGCTGCCTGGTGCTCGTTGGAGGGAGCCGTGGGGGTCGAGGGATCACAGCCCTCTCCCCCCCTCCAACCTCTCTCCTCTGATCACCGGGTGACATCATAGATTACATCACCCAGCCACTATTTCTCGCCCTGCTCGGAACCACGGAAGAAACGGGGGGCAATCGGAGGACCCCCGGTGAAGAGGAATCGCAGCTGCAGGTGAGTAAAAGTCTTTTTTTTTTTTTTATTTACACTTATCAGCGGCCACGCCCGAAGTGTGGGGGGGGGGCGCTATTCCGGAGGTTCTACTGGAGCCATCCAAGCCCCCGGGGGGGGGGGGATTGGATGGCACCAAATTTAATAGGAGACCCGGCCGGATCAATTGATGGGTCAGGTGAAAATTTTTTTTAATATTTTTTTTAACTAGCAGGGGGGAAAGTCAAGCACATAACACCTACGTGCTTGGCACTTAGGTCCTGGACAAGCCAGCACGTAGGTGTTACATGCTTGGCTCTTAATTCCCTTAATTCCCTTTTTCCCTTTCTGGCTCACTTAGTCTTGCCCTCTCCTTCAGCCATTTCTAATTTGGCATCCAAGCAGTGCACACCTGCTGCTCCCTTCTGCAGCTACGCACTTTCTACCTACTGCTGTTGTGTGGGTTACATCACAAGTTTCCTGCTCTATTGAACCTGCATGTCAAGATTCCTGCTGTAAGAAGTTTTGCTGCAAGATTCTGTACTGAAATAAAGCTTTTGAAACTTATCCCACATGATCCCTGAGCAGCTGAGCCTGCCAAGCCTTATGGAGTAAAGAAAAGCTGTCTACAGGATTCACATAAATGCCATCCTGTGAGTCAAAATAACCAGGGAGATTGCCCTGCACAAAATGGGCTGGGGAAAGCACTCAAGGCAATAACAGAAAACAAGGAATTAAATAAATACATACATTTAAAAAATAAATAATAAAATATATATTTTTAACAGGTGTCAGAGGTAAATTTGGGAGTAACATGAGGGCGATTGCCCTGCACAAAATGGAGTAAGGAAAGTATTTAAAATAATAACAGAAAACGTTAAAATTAAAGAAATACATACATAATTACAATTTAAAAAAATAAAAACAAAATATAAATTTTGTAACAGGAGGCAGAGATTCAGAGGGATGAGGGTGGTGTGGATGTGGTGATGTAAGTGGAAGAGGCAAATGAAGTGGATGTCATGGACATGGTGCAAAGATTATTAAGACTTTACCCCCACGTTAGGGACTGGTGACACAGTGTGAATATGACCCGTGTCTTGACATCTGTGTATTGCTTGAAAAAATGGCATGCTGGGGACATCCTTTGTGCAAGCAAAGTCCCTGGGTGTGGTGGACAGTAGTAGCAATGGGCTGACCGCTGAGGGTTTCCACCCTTCTCCCTCTTCTGATGGCTGCCTGGGGCTGCGTGACCACCACCTCTTCCTCCGAACTCTAATGGCCTTCAGTCCATGTTGGGTCTAGGACTTTGTCATCACCTCTGGGATTGTCTCCCCTCCCTTTCAGCCTCCAGATTGCAAAAAGCCATAGCACTTATCACCATAGGTGTCCTCCCAACATATCTTGTTGAGCATCTGCAAACCTTAGGTCTGCAACTGGGGCAGGGGCAGGTGGATGGCCCACGGAATGCCAGGAGAGTCGTCATACAGCATTACTGACTCCAGGACCTGTGGCTGGGATGGCCTTGCTGATCTTAAGGGGGGTGAGGTGGAGTGCTCTGCAGCAGAAGAGGAGTGGGTGGAAGACAATCCCATGGAACCGGTAGCACTGAGTGCCATATAATCTACAACTGCCTCAACTTGTTCTGAGCAGCCAGTCAACCAGCTTCCCGGGTTTCCACGTTCGGCTGACCACCGAACTTGGGCACAGTCTTGCTGAATGAGTCTGAGCTTGCAAATCAACATTAGACATTATACAAATCACAATGTAATAAAACACATTATAGAAAACACTACCACCTAGAAGTGCCACGTCAACCCAGCCAGTAATTTACAAGAAGCCCGTGTCAATAGAGTCCCTATAATGAATGAAACTGTAGATCTTAAGAAGATCTCAAGCTGTTACTCCGCGGGATAAAGTTCGTCAAAATGCAATAGCACTTTCTTATCACCCAGTGTGCTACTGCATTTTTTAAGCTCTACAGTTTCATTCATTATACTATCTTGCTTTAAAAAAGTGCTACAAGGCCCATAACCTACTTATTTTGGTAACATTAATAGTTAATCTCCTCCTTAGGGGTACTTGTCTGTAACTGCTTGTTGACAGTGGTTACTTTGGGTAAAAGGTTGAGCACCACTGCTCTAGAATGTAAATTATCTGAACTTCAAACCAAGGGCACTGTAAACCAAGGGAAATTAATATTAGTAGCTTTTGCAAATAGCCAACAGATAAAGAAGACAAATACATATAGTTTCTTGGCAAATTATGTTTTTGTTGCTTGTTATTTCTGCAGATTTAAATGTCGAGCCCATAGAATATTTGCTTTAAAAAGCTACATTTTTAAAAACATTTTATTTTCATTTTTTAACCCAAAAATATTGAGAAAGCACAAAAAATAAAATTTCATGTTAAAAAATCCCAAACTCCTCTGAAAAAAAATCTAGAATTTTCCTAGAAATCCCTGGAAATTCCTGCAAAAATCATAGATAAACATGTATAGCGCAAACTGCTGAAAAAATGTCTAGGCTTGGCAGTTAAAGGGTCAACTAAACAACCCTACTGTGTGTAAAAGTGTATTAAGGGCATTACATTAGTAGCAGTGGTACATTTGTCTTAAACTCTATGTTATGCTGTAGTTGAGTGCAAACGACTGCCCAGGCCATTATTCCTCCACCACTTTCCCCAAAACTTTACAGGACATTGTTCCTCCACCACCTTCCCAAGAACGTCCTAGGCCAGGGGTTTCCAAGTGGTACATAGCAAAGCTAAAGATTAATCTGTGTTCCAACCTCATCTACTGCCATATTTTTTCCTTTAGCCTAATATGCTTATAAAGTACAAAACTCCTCCACAGGTATATAAAAAGGATTTTTTTTTCCTGCATTTAAAATGTTTTTTTTTGTGGATTTATAACACAGCTAGAGGTGACTGACAACCTGGGTTGGCTCCAGGGTTTTGTGGGCCCCTGGGTGACAGGGTCTTAGTGGGCCCCTTGTGTCACGTCACATGCCGCGCTGCGTGAAACCCCTGGGATCGCTCGTACGTTCATCCTGAAACACCCTGGGACAGCTCGTATGGGATGCCCCAATGTGTGAACCCCCCCCCCGGGGGAACTTACCTGCTTCCTGGCGCCCTTGGAGATGTAAACACCTGCAGCCGCTGTGCTCCCAGTTGCTGAATCTCTGCATGTAAACAGACCCGTTTATCGAGCATTACATATGCACGGCAAATGGCTCTGATTGAACGAAAGACGGCGCATGCGCTATAGTACCTGGGAGAGGTAAGTTTGTATGGATGTTCTGGGGGTCACAGTGTTCTGTTCTGGGGTTCTGTCACAGTGGGGCTTCCTAATTTGGGCACGAACCAAAAACCCGGGTTTTGTTCCGCTTTAAGAGGAAGATCAATCTCTGTGGCCAGCCATGGAGTCTAAAAGACTTCAGGGCTGGCTGATTATCCCTACTGAGAGGCATCGCGATGTGTGAAACCCTGCAGACATCGCGAAAGCCGCTCCCACAGCGCATGGGCAGGCTCTCATTCAATCAGCGCTTTATGCCGTGCATATTAATAATGTACAATGTAAGGCCCTGTTATACAACATAAGACAAGACCTCCGGCATATGGAGCGGGGGGTGGTCGCATCCTCACTTTTCCTGTGGTCTGCGTTGTGCTCCCGCACCCAGCCGTTCAGATGAGCTGGGAGCGCACCTCAGCCACTGAAATGTCGGGAATGCGACGAGGCATACAAATGTGGTGTGGGGCCCCGGAAAGGTGTATGTTTGTGGGGCTTCCTGAGGCATTTCACACAGTGTGGCATCCCAATTTGGATACCCCAGGGTTGGAAATTATCTTTTTTTAAGGTGGAAGTTCCCCTCTAAACTCCATTTGCCATTAGGCATCAGAGTTCAGCGAGTAGCTCTGCCTCTTAAACCATTGATAGTATAGCGGGGGCAGATGCCCAGTCTCTACCCTGAAGAGAAGGAGTGGCAGTGGGTGAGTGCAGGTGCGTGATCATGTCGGCTGATCCACCAATGAGGTAGATATTGCTGCGCTGGCTGAATTAACCAAAATATCGGGTGCATGAACCCACAATCACCGACCGAAGTGACCTGCCCCGGCAGTTAAACATGTTTGCCGCCCGCTGGTGCCGGCCCTGCTGACAATCCATAAGGACTATTCAGGTACATAATTAGAAATTTGAAAGGGGTACTCGATGAAACAAAAGGTTGGGGGACCCTTCCTAGGCCATTATTACCCCACCATCAACCCAAAAACTTCCCAGGCTATTATTTCACCACAGCCACCTTATCAAGTCCTTCTTAGGCCATTCTTCCTCCCTCCCCAGAAACTTTCCAAGCCATTATTCCTCTTACTCCTGTCCAAGAACTTTCCAGGCCATTATATTTCATCCTCCTGCCCAAGAACTTTCCAAGCCATTATTCCCCTTCCTCCTGCCCAAGAACTTCCCAGGCCATTATATATCCTCCTCCTGGCCAAGAACTTTCCAAGCCATTATTCCTCTTCCTCCTGCCCAAGAACTTTCCAGGCCATTATTCCTTCTGGCAAAGAACTTTCCAGACCATGATATTTCCCCCACCTGCCCAAGATCTTTCCAGGCCATTATATCTCCTCCTCCTGGCCAAGAACTTTCCAGGCCATTATATTTCCTCCTCCTAGCCAAGAGCTTTCCAGGCCATTATATTTCCTCCTCCTGCCCAAGAACTTTCCAGGCCATTATATTTCCTCCTCCTAGCCAAGAGCTTCCCAGGCCATTATATTTCCTCCTCCTGCCCAAGAACTTTCCAGGCCATTATATTTCCTCCTCCTGGCCAAGAACTTTCCAGGCCATTATCTTTGCTCCTTCTGCCCAAGAACTTTCCAGGCCATTATATTTCCTCCTTCTGCCCAAGAACTTTCCAAGCCATTATTCCCCTTCCTCCTGTCCAAGAACTTTCCAGTCCATTATATTTCCTCTTCCTGCTTAAAGGAGCACTATCGCGAAATTTTGTAATGTTAAAAATCCATATAAACACGTCGGCTAATGGGAAGAGGGGTCACTTATAAACTTGGACTGAATACAACTCCCGCCAAGCTCGTGGTTTATTCTCAAATTGTAGTAATAAATTCCAGGGGTGACAGGTTTAGTCTATGAGGGGTGACAGAGCCTGTCACCCCGCATGTCCTTTTCCTTTAAAATAAAGAAAAACAAGCCTGGGTGGATATTTCTTGATGCCAGGTGTATAAGTGACCCCTCCTCCTGCCATCCACCATATTTGTATCGGTTTTTATCATTGGGCCATTTTTTCGCGATAGTGCTCCTTTAAGAACTTTCCAGGCCATTATATATCCTCCTCCTGGCCAAGAGCTTTCATGGACGACCTGGATGGTTTCACACAGTGGAGCATCCCGATCATGCTCAGTTTTGGTCCACTTTAAATTGAAGATATCGGGGTTTACAGTTCAGCTCATGATTTCTCTTCTGAAAAAAGTTGGCGTGGGCCTTGGATCTGTGATGCTGCATAATAATCAGCATAATGGACAGGCTCTGTGTCTCAATGTGATGAAGAATCTGGAGGAGGAGGCGGAGCAAGCGGCAAGAGGAGGGAGGGACCAGCAATACTGTCCCACTCTGCTGAGCTGATTGGGGGACAGGATGAACTAGAGAATTTAATTGGCTGAACCTGTAAACCCCGATATCTCAGCCATTTCTGCTTCAATTAAAGAAACGAAAAGCAGTTTAGGACAGCGCCAAATGTAGCCCGACACAATGGTGTAACAATTACCTTTGCCTGCGGTTAGGGACCAGACCAATTTTTCAGAGAAAACACGAGGTAAAACTGGAAATCTCGATATCTCGGCCATTTCTTCTTCAATTTAAAAACGGAAGCAGTATAGGACAGCGCCAATCGTTGCCCAATGCAATGTTCTAACAATTACCTTTGCCAGCTGTATCACCTTAATTAAAACAAAACTACTGTAAGCTCGAAACATTCCACAAGGCAGTTCTATCCCTCAGCCCCTGGGTATTATATGTCAATCGAATCTGTTATTAGTGCTCACTCTTCTGTGTTCCTGGAGCCTTGGCAGCTGCATCCTGCATGTGGCTACTAAGGGGGTTATTCATAAGGGGATAGCGTCAGGTATCGCCTCGTAGCGGCAGGCAGCGTCTGGTGAATGCCTGGCGCTGTACACAAAACCACATTTATGAAAGCGAATCTGGTGAGCGACTCTAACAGCACCATGTAGCTTCACATGTATTATTACAGGCGGCTCAGCGTATAGCGCCGGAGCTCTAGCTTCCAGAGCACCAGGTATTACCTTTCGCTCAGTGTCGCTCTCTCATTCATTTCAATGGCCGTTCATTTGCTTCTGTTTAAACAGCGTGTTTGACATTTTTATTGATTTTTTTTTTTTGCTCAAATCATTGTGTGACCTCTCCTGGCTGCAAAAAAACACTTTTAGAAACTTTTTTGACTTTATTTTTATGCAGAATTGTCATTACAGGTCTGGCATTAAAGTGTTAATGTCACAGTGTTACAACAATGTCATTCCATGTGTTATCGCTTTGTTACTTGTGGATATGTGTTCAAAAACAGACTTTAATCACACAGCGTCTGCCGCTCTATGCTACAGCGCCCGGCGCTGTGTGTGTGCAGTTTTGGTGTGGAGCGCCGAGTGCCGGACGCACTGAGCTGGCGCTACTTCTCGCTCACTGCCGCTCTATACTGGTGTTAGAGCGCCCAATATACATCACATTCATCAATGCCGGCCAGGTTACTACAGCGACTGAGGCGCTCTGTTACAGCGCCCGATACCCGCTTACAGCGTCTACTAGCGGTCGCTCTAAGCGCCACTATACAGATGATCATCTGCCGATACCTGGCGTTAGTAATGAATCAGCCTCCACGACTGCTATATGATATATATATATATATTATATACATATGATATGTATGAGTGCATATGACCTTTGGTAGCCAGTAGGGTCTTCTCTGTGGGTGTGCATGACACCTCACACCCATACCCGCCAACTTCAGGGTGGGAAAGAGGCACATCTGTTAAATCAGACCACGCCTCCTCATTCAGGGATGTATAGTAGATAGGGTGCAATAATTAAAACAATAGAAACACTTTAAACCGGACCTTCACCCTGAATAAGAGCCTATCTTATAAGTTTCCCCCACCCTGTACATACAGATTGCCCACATTAATCCAGGACCTTCACCCTGAATAAGAGCCTATCTTATATGTTTCCCCCCTGTACATACAGATTGCCCACATTAAAAATCATCCTACCTGCACCTAGTGCATATTCTGAGCCGTTAAACATCCAAGATGGTTGCTCATGGAGTATCAGGCAGCCTGCAGACAGGAAATCTCTTCTGACTATGCCACTCTGCATTCTGGGATTGCTGACCTTTCCCTGACCCCAGCTCTGCTCTGTCTGTACAAAGCACAGCTATAACCTGCCTCTCTGTGCTTTATCCCGCTCTCCTCTCTTCAGTGAGTGTGATACTTCTGAGGCAAGATGGCAGGGCACATATACTAGAGTCCTGAACAGAGTTGCAGCCCAGTGGAGGAAAGAATAATAAGTAAGCGACTAAAGACATCAAATATATTAATTTTAGATGTTGGGGAATAGTTTTTTAAGAGTTTGGTCTTTTCATTAAAGGATGCCGAAGGTCCGGTTTAAATAGGCAAAGGAATCATTTAGTGATGCAAATCTGCATGTTACACCTCAAAGATGGACAAATGGGAACAATTTGGGAAAAGGGGGTCATGGGCTCAAAAGAGGGACAGTCTCTCAAAATCAGGGACACTTGGGAGGTATGCTCACACCCATCTGGCAAACCCAAAATGGCAACCGGAATTTAGATGGTGCACTGAGATGGTTAGGACTGATGAGTTTCTCCGGGCATGCTTCAAAGTTGAATGATTCAGAATACTTACTCCAACCTTTTACAGTACACATCAGATGTGACCAGGCTCAGTTCCAAAATTTCAATCTGGCGGGAGCAAGTAAATATGAAATGTTTGTCATTAGATTAGAGAGTGAGAGCCCACATTATTAATGGAGTGAGTGACACATATGGGAAGGGCCTTGTCCTAGGTCTGTGATAAACCTCCTTAGGTTGTGTAATCATTCTCACATGTAGCCTATACAATTAGAGCAGTGGTTCTCAACCTTTCTAATGCCGTGACCCTGCAATACAGTTCCTCATGTTGCCGTGACCCCAGACCAAAAAATAATAAAAATCCGCGCTAGGAAAAAGCCTAGTGTGGAAAAATTAAGCAACATGCTCTGTATTTGAGCGAAATTCGCCGCAGCCTCTCATTGACTTAAAGTGGACCATCACCCTCGGGTGATCGGGCCGGGAATCTATAAGATTCCCGGGCCGATCACCTCCCTCCCCGCGGGACATCCGAGATCGGGATGTCCCGCGGGGTGAAACCCCCCCAAAACCCCCAAACCCCCTTACCTTAGCTTCGGCGCCGGCCGGCCGCCGCCGCCTCCCTCGTGCCCCTCTAGGCGTGCGCGCCCCCGCGCCGGCCGTCTGTGAAAGGCACGCGCGCGTCAAGAGGGACGCGCGGGAGGCGGCGGCGGAGGAGCCACGGACAAGCGGCTGATGGGGGGGTTTCACACAGCGGGGCACCCCGATCGGGGGTGCCCCACCGAAGTGGACCAAGACCCAGGATAGTCAAAATCCTGGGTGTTGGTCCACTTTAAACTGGAGAGGAAGAAATGTGTCGGAAACTCTAATTTCTCCTCCTCTTATTGAAATTAATAGGAGGCTGCGGTGGTTTGTGTGGTAACTCAAGACTCTCTGGAGCTCTCTTCCACAAAATCCGCCGCACTCACAATGAAATCAATAGGAGGCGGATTCAATGCCGGAAACCGCTGATTTCAGCAGTTTCCTCATTCAGAATATGGGAAAATAGTGGGAGATATGGGAGATATCTATACATTGGGGAACAGTGTGAACTACATCTTATAGTGGTCTCTTATAGTATAAGACACTGTGTAAATGTATGGTGCTTAGTGTAAGTGTAAGCTGCTTTGTGTACTGTGTAATGATTACACACAAAGCACCTTACACTTACACAGTATTGTGTGTATGGTGTGTGTACTGTTATTACATTATTAACCTTTTTTACACCGGCAGGCTGTCTCGCAGGCTCTCTAGGCTTCTGTCCTCTGGCGCTTGCTGCGTCCAGCCACTGATGACGTCAGCAAGCGCCGGGCACACGTAATGCGCAGCTATGGACTGTGGAGCGTTCCCCCTGCTTCCCCCGCCCCTTAGGCCCCGGACGGATGATGCAATCACTTCTGCGCATGCGCGCAGGCATTCAGTTTGGAACGCGCATCCATAACGGTGTGTGTTCCAGCTGAATAGCGCTTCTGCAGACGGTAGCGCGACTTCTCAGCGGCTAAAGCCATCGGAAATATGTATTTTCCGATGGCTTTAGGTGACCCCTGTGTTTTGGTCGTTCGACCCCCGCCGTGGTCCCGACCCACAGGTTGAGAACCGCTGAATTAGAGGCTGATCCAATACTAACACCAGGTATCATCAGATGAGCGTCTGTATAGCGGTGCTTAGAGCGACCACTAGTAGACGCTGTAAGCGGGTATCGGGTGCTGTAACAGAGTGCCTCAGTCGCTGTATTAACCTGGCTGGCATTGATGAATGTGATGTGTGTTGGGCGCTGTAACAACAGTACAACGCTGCAGCGAGAGGTAGCACCAACTCAGTGCGACCGACTCTCAGCGCGCCACACCATATTTATCAAATAACTACACACACAGCATCGGTGCTCTGAATTTGGACTCTGTAGCATAGAGCGCCAGACGCTGTGTGATTATAGTCAGTTTTTGAAAACATATCCACCAGTAACAAAGCTAAAACACATGGAATGACATTGTTTTAACTGTGACATTAACACTTTAGTGCCAGACCTGTAATGACAATTCTGCATAAACATATAAAAAGTCCCAAAAAGTTTCTAAAAGTGTTTGTTTGCAGCCAGGAGAATCACACAATGATTTGATCAAAAAACATAAAATGTCAAACGCGCTGTTTAAACACAAGCAAATGAACAGCCATTGAAATGTATGGTAGAGCGACACTGAGTGAAAGGTAATACCTGGCGCTCTGGAAGCTAGAGTGCCTGCGCTATGCACTGAGCCGCCTGCAATAATACATGTGATGCTACATGGCGCTGTTAGAGTCGCTCACCAGATTAGCTTTCATAAATGTGGTTTCCCGTACAGTGCCCGGAGTTCACCAGGTGCTGCCTGCGGCTACGAGTCACTACCTGCCAGTGCCACTATCCCTTCTTATAAATAACCCCCTTAGACGAAGGGGTGGGAGCGGATCCTAGTGTGCTGATTGGGTGTTAGGCCGCGCAAGCACTGTAGGACCGGGCAGAGGTGAGTATGTTCGGACGCCCTGGGGGGTTTCACATAGCGGGGCCTCTCCGATCTGGGTGCGCTAGGGGCAAGGACCAAAACCTAGGATAGTCAAAATCCTGGGTTTTGGTCCAATTTAATAATAATGTTGGCACATGGTGCTGGCAATTTTGGACGTTGACTCACTTTGGACTCCGCAGCATAGAGCATTCATGAGAAAGCCTGAGAATGTCACTGTTACTGAATCACCAGATAAGAAAACAATGAAAGTCAATGGGGCTTTTTTACGCCTAAGAAAAGTAGAGAACTGTTTCCTCCTTTCTACACTGTAGTAAAAGCTGCCATTGACTTTCATTGTATTTTTTCCTAGTGATTCAGTAACAGTGACATTCTCAGGCTTTTTTCTCATTAATTAATTTTTTACTACCATGAGAATTTTTTTCTACCTTTATTAAATCGAGGCCAATATGTTTTACCTGTCTAACTTGCTACTTGTAAAGCTCTACGGAAGATGATGGCGCTATATAAATAAACATTATTAATAATATCAATAATCAAATTTGCCCAACAGCTGTGCACATACATTTGCATGTGCTGACTGGCCAGCTGGATCAGCTGCCGTGGAACATTACCTGGAAGTGGTTAGTATTAGGCTGCAGGACCTGAGCTACAGCTTGGAGAGCAGTGGGGCATCCCAATATGGATGTATTGTTGCTATCAGTGCAAGGGGACCTCCGGTTTATTTTGATCGGAGGTCTTCTTTAAGAAGTTGGATATCTTTACAGATCGCGTGTAATGCTATTGTGACTATTGCTCCAGTTGTGGGATTTCTGTATCTGGATTAGTGCAGCAACCATAAGCAGGGCTGTATTTGCTGTGCTGCTTATTCTAATGAAACTTGCTTTGTTGTCTCTCTCCTTGTACAATATAACAATTAGGACAGAGCTCTGCTGTAACAGTGTGAAAAGGTAGCCAGCGCCATGCTGAGTCGGTGTGCAGTAATGTTGAATACGGGGTGACGAGTCGCTATTTGACAGGTTCTGCGATGTATGGGTGCGCATGATAGCGACTGGTCAGAGCGACCGGCTCCCACCACATTCATCAAAAAATCACGCTCAAAAAATTCTCGCGCTGTGAAATGCATGTTTAAACCCCAGAGCGCTGGCGGCGATGTGTTAAAAGTAGTTTTTTAACCCCCAAACCACCATATTTTTGGAAACCAAAAAAAAAAAATTATAAAGAATTTAGTAATATGAATACAATAATATCAGACCTGTAATATCAATTCTGCACAATTTTTTTTTTTTTTTTTTATTTACCTTAAAAAAATTAACTAACATGGCAGAAGTGGTCACAGAATTTTGCACATTTAAAAAAAAAAAACATTAATAACATAAATAAACATTGAAATGCATTGGAGAGCGCCAGGTAGCGAGAGGTCACACCTGTCGCTGTTCAAGGTCGGACGCTGGCGCTGTGGGCTGAGGCTGGAATAATGATGAATGAGTGGCTATCTGGCGCTATCTCAGTTGCTAAGCAGGATTGGCTTGATAAATGTGTGATTGTGGTGGGGAGCCGGCGTTCTCGTGGCGGGGCCCGTCATTACCGGCCGCTCACCAGTCGCTGCCTGTCGCTATTCCTTCATAAATAACGGCCAATGTAACAAGCAGATTCGTTCCCTGCATGTTGAATGAATCTAGCAGCAACGCACCTGCTATTACAATGTAATCCATCCACAGCGGACTCATAGGGCAGGCTGATTCATCACTAACGCCAGGTAGCGACAGATGAGCGTCTGTAGCAGGCATTTTCAGAGCACCCGCTAGTAGTCGCAGTGCTCGGCCGTGAGTCGCTAGTTCATAGCGACTCAGTCGCTGTGCAGCAATTATGAATACATTGTGAGAAGTCGCTATTTGACCAGTACAGCGTTGTATGGGAGCGCATGTCAGTGACTGGTCAGTGCGACCAACTCACAACATATTCATTAAAAAAACAGCCTCACACAACTCCGGTGCTCAAAAATGCTTCGCTGTAGCCCAGAGCACTGGAGGCTGTTTGATTAAAGTCTGTTTTTTAGCATCTATCCACCAGTAACAAAGCAAAAACATATGGAATTACATTGTTATAACATTGTAACATAAACACATTAATGCCAGACCTGTAATGTCAATTCGGCATGAATATATAAAACATGAAAAATATTTGGAAAAAGAAAAAAGAGGTCACAACATTATTTGAGATTTAAAAAAAAAAAAAAAACTCTGTTTAAAAAGAAATAAAAGAACGTCCATTGAAATGTATAGGAGAGCGACAGGTAGCGAGAGGTAATTAGTGGCGCTCTGCAAGGCTGAACGCCGGCGCTGTACGCTGAGGCTGGAATAATGATGAATCGGACGCTACATGGCGCTATCCCAGTCGCTCAACAGATTCTGCTTGATAAATGTGTAATTGCTGCCATGTCCGGCGTTCACCTGTCGCTACCTGTTGCTACCTGTCATTTACAAGGCACTACCTGACGCTATCCCTTTATGAATAAGGGCCTATATATATTTCCCATCAAAGAGTCGATTCAGAGCCAGGTGAGAATTCTCACTCCTTTATTTAGGAGGGAAAACACTCAGCATTCACTTTCATTGTCTATCGGATGTAAGTTTTCACCTGGCTCTGAACCAAGAGAGACAATGAAAGTGAATGGCAATTTTCTCTCCAAAAAAAGGAGTGAGAATTCTCACCTGGCTCCTGCTGTTACATTGTGAAAGGCTGATCAGCTACATGATGTTTTAGATGGTAACAGGCAGGCACGTGACTGGTGTTTACAATGAGGCTGATTTATTAATAGCGACAGTTGAGCGACTGTAGCGATATTTTCACAGCGCCCGCTAGTAGTCGCTGTGCTTGGCCGTTGTTCCGTTGTTGACAGCGACTCAGTCGGTTTCCCGTAATGTTGAATACAAGGTTACGAGTCGCTATTTGACAGGTTCCGCGATGTATGGGAGCGCATGATAGCGACTGGTCAGAGCGACCGGCTTCCACCATATTCATCAAAAAATCACGCTCAAAAACTTCAAGCGCTGTGAAATGCATGTTTAAACCCCAGAGCGCTGGCGGCGATGTGTTAAAAGTAGTTTTTTAACCCCCAAACCACCATATTTTTGGAAACAAAAAAAAAAAAAGTATTTTAAATAATTTAGTAATATGAATACATTAATATCAGACCTGTAATATCAGTTCTGCACAATTTTTTTTTATTCTATCTAAAATGGCAGAAGTTGTTACTGAATTTTTCACATTTAAAAAAAAAACAAAAAACATTAATAACAATTAATTATTAATATTAAAAGATTGTTCCATTGAAATGCATTGGAGAGCGCCAGGTAGCGAGAGGTCATACCTGTCGCTGTTAGAAGGTCGGACGCTGGCGCTGTGGGCTGAGGCTGGAATAATGATGAATGAGTTGCTATATGGCGCTATCCCCGTCGCTAAGCAGGATCGGCTTGATAAATGTGTGATTGTGGTGGGGAGCCGGCGTTCTCGTGGCGGGGCCCGTCATTACCGGCCGCTCACCAGTCGCTACTTGTCGCTATTCCTTCATAAATAAGGGCCAATGTAACAAGGATAGCCCCCTGCTGAGTTACATGGTAAAGCAGCCACACACCTGACTCTGTGACTGATCTCTCCATCACACTGCTAATATATATTTATATATATATATATATATATATATATATATATATATATATAATATATATATATACAGAGGCGGCAGCCCTTATTGTAACAAAAGTAAGACTGGAAATTTAATAAATTCATGCTGCTTCTTCGCCCCTGTCACTGTACAATGTAGCAAGCAGGGCAGTGTCCTGCTGTTACAATGTAAAAAGCTGAACAGCTCCCTGTTGTGTTACATGATAACAGGCAGGTGTATGACTGTTGTTTACAATCTAACAAGAGCAGCTCCCTGCTCAGTGACATTGCATAGCGACCATGCATCTGTTATTACAATGTAATCAGTAGACAGCTGATCTGTGATGTGTGAGTGATCTCTTTATCACGCTGTAGCGATGATAAATGCTACATCTGTATAACCCAGCAAAGCCAAAGATATGTACTATGAGGCTAATTCATTACTAACACCAGGTATAGGCAGATGAGCGTCTGTACAGCGGCGCTTAGGCCCTTATTTAACAAGGGATAGCGCCAGGTAGCGAATGGTGAGCGGCCGGTAATGACGCTCACCGCCACGAGAACGCCGGCTCCCCACCACAATCACACATTTATCAAGCCGATCCTGCTTAGCGACTGAGATAGCGCCATATAGCGACTCATTCATCATTATTCCAGCCTCACCCCACAGCGCCAGCGAGCGACCTTGAACAGCGACAGGTGTGACCTCTCGCTACCTGGCGCTCTCCAATGCATTTCAATGGAACAATCTTTAAATATTCATAATTAATTGTTATTAATGTTTTTTTTGTTTTTTAAATGGCAAAAATTCTGTGACCACTTCTGCAATGTTAGATATATTTTTTAAGGTAAAAAAAAAAAAATATGTGCAGAATTGATATTACAGGTCTGATATTAATGTATTCATATTACTAAATTCTTTAAAAAATTTTTTTTTTTTGGTTTCCAAAAATATGGCGGTTTGGGGGTTAAAAAACTACTTTTAACCCATCGCCGCCAGCGCTCTGGGGTTTAAACATGCATTTCACAGCGCGAAAATTTTTTGATGAATATGGTGGAAGCCGGTCGCTCTGACCAGTCGCTATCATGCGCACCCATACATCGCAGAACCTGTCAGATAGCGACTCCTCACCCCGTATTCAACATTACTGCACACCGACTGAGTCGCTATCAACAACCGAACAATGGCCAAGCACAGCGACTACTAGCGGGCGCTGTGAAAATACTGCTACAGTCGCTCAACTGTCGCTACCTGCCGCTATTAATGAATCGGCCTCTTAATCAATTTCACCTTTCTCTATTTTTACATTTTCTCCTTCCCTCTATTTTCCACATTACATATTTCTCTTTCTCTCTTCCACATCTCTTTCTTTTTATAACATCTCCCCTACCCATCTTCTCTCATTCCCTTGTTCCTTCTATTTCCCTCTCTTGCCACAGTTCTTACATCTTTCATCTCTTTTCACATTTCTCTATTTTTACATTTTCTCCTTCTCTCCATTTTCCACGTTATATTTTTCTCTTTCTCTCTTATACATTCTCTCTTTCCCCGTTCCCCTCCTTTCTTTCCTTTTTCACATTCCCTCAATGGCTCTCATCAAAATTCTCCCCATATGCCTCTTTTTTCACCCTCTGGATGTCTTCCTCTTTTTACCTCCTGTCTGTCTATCCCTTTTCCACATTTAACTCTTTTTCCACCTTCGCTCTCTTTCTTTGTTTTTTCATTTTGTTTGCCATTTTTTTCTTCTTTTGCCCTTTTTATAACTTTCTATTTCTCCCTATTTTTCATGTTCCATCTCTTTCTCTTTATAACATCCCCCTGCCCATCCTCTCTCATTCCCTTTTTCCTTCTATTTTCCTCTCTTGTCACATTTCTTACATATTTAATCTATTTTCACATTTCTCTATTTTTACATTTTCTCCTTCTCTCCATTTTCCACGTTACATTTTTCTCTTTCTCTCTTATACATTCTCTCTTTCCCCTCCTTTCCTTCCTTTTTCACATTCCCTCAATGGCTCTCATCAAAATCCCCCAATATGCCTCTTTTTTTCACCCTCTGGATGTCTTCCTATCTTTTTACCTCCTGTCTGTTTATTCCTCTCCCATATGCTCTTTCTCTTTGGGGGTTATTTAAGAAGGGATAGCGTCAGGTAGCGTCTGGTTAATGAGAGGTAGCGACTGATAGCGACTGGTGAACGCCGGACACGGCACGCAATTACACATTTATCAAGCAGAATCTGTTTAGCGATTGGGATAGCGCCATGTAGCGTCTGATTCATCATTTTCACAGCCTCAGCAAACAGCGCCGGCGTTCAGACTTGCACAGCGCCAGGTATGACCTCTCGCTACCTGTCGCTCTCCCATACATTTCAATGGACGATCCTTTTCTTCTCTTTAAACGGGGTTTTTGTTTTTTGTTTTTTTTCCCCAAAAATCTCAAATAATTCTGTGACCTTTTCTGGCATTGAATAAGCAGTTTTTTTCATAATTTTTTCATGTTTTATATATTTCTTCAGAAATGACATTACAGGTCTGGCATTAAAGTGTTCATGTTACAATGTTGCTGCAATGTAATTCCATATGTTTTCGCTTTGTTACTAGTGGATAGATGCTGAAAACAGACTTTAATCACACCGCCTCCTGCGCTCTGGGCTTCAAACAGCGCCAGAGATTTTTGCAGCTGTTTTTTTGCTGAATATGGTGTGAGTCGGTCGCTATGACTAGTCGCTAACATGCGCTCCCATACAGCGCTGTACTGGTCAAATAGCGACTCCTCACAATGTATTCACCATTACTGAACAGCGACTGAGTTGCTATAAAGTAGCGACCCACGGCCGAGCACTGCGACTACTAGCGGGCGCTCTGAAAATGCCGCTACAGACGCTCATCTGTCGCTACCTGGCGCTAATGATGAATCAGCCTGCTCGTTTCTTTCCATTGTCATGTTTTCCCTATTCTTTGTTTACCCTGTCTCACTCTGTCCATGTCCCATCTCTTTTTTTTTTTTTTTGTAAAACCTCCTGTAGATCCCACCCCTCTCTTTCCCTTGTCCCCTTTCATCTTTTTTTCACATTTCCTCTTTCTTTCTCTATTTCCATGTTACTTCTTCCTCTCTATCCCCCCTTCTCTCTCTTGTTTCCATTTCTCCTTGTTTTTCTCTGTTTTCCACTTTACTGTCCTTCTTTCTTTCTGCTATTTTTCATCCATCTCTCTCTATCCCTCTCGCAATCCCAGAATGCAGAGCGGCACAGTCAGAAGATACTTCCTGTTTGCAGGCTGCCTGATGCTTCATGAGCCGCCATCTTGGATGTTTAAAGGCTCATAACATGCAGTAGATGCAGGTAGGATGATTTTTAATGTGAGCGATCTGTATGTACGGGGGGGGGGGGAAACATACAAGATAGGCCCTTATTCAGGGTGAAGGTCCGGATTAATGTGAGCAATCTGTATGTACAGGGTGGGGGGAAACATATGAGATAGGTTATTATTCAGGGTGAAGGTCCGGATTAATGTGACCAATCTGTATGTACAGGGGGGAAACATATAAGATAGGCTCTTATTCAGGGTGAAGGTCCGCTTTAAAGCCTGCACAGGGGCGACATGTACCCTACATTACCACCTTTACTTTCCTTCTTTCCTTTACTATTTTTCATCCATCTCTCTCTATCACTCTTTTCTCTGTCGCTGTTTTCTACGTTCCCTCCATCTCTGGCCCTTTGAGTGTGAATATCGGTGTGGCACATCCTTAAAGCTGGCACGGGGCGACATGTACCCTAAGGCCGGCCCTGTCTGTACATTACCATAAGGTGATAACGGGCTGAACCTGATGTGAACCCAATCATGGCCGCACAGCCGTAACCTGGCTCACACCAATGACAGGAAAGAAGAGGAGGAATTAATGGATGGATGGATGGATGAAAGGATGGAGGGAGGGAGGGATGGATGGATGGATGGATGGATGGATGGATGGAGGGATGGATGGATGGATGGATGGAGGGATGGATGGATGGATGGAGGGATGGATGGAGGGATGGAGGGATGGATAGATGGAGGGATGGATGAATGGAGGGATGGATGGATGGAGGGATCGATGGATGGATGGAGGGATGGATGGATAGATGGAGGGATGGATGAATGGAGGGATGGATGAATGGAGGGATGGATGGATAGATGGAGGGATGGATGAATGGAGGGATGGATGGATGGAGGGATGGATGATTGGATGAAGCAGCGCTTACCTTGCATGCCTCCAGCAGCATTCCGGCCAGCATCTCCGCAGCCTTCCTGTATTTGCTGTCTGAGGCAGTGGAAACAAACAGCCCGTCCCTCCAGAGGCCAGGAACAGTTCTCCCTCCGGCAGCCCAGGAGTCATCAGGGGACGATGGCGGGGAGTGTCTTAGCATTAACGTGTATGAAAAGCTCCTGTAAGGGAGGGAGGAGAAGGAGGTGCGTGCTCACTCACCCACCCACTCCCTTCTTTACACAATAGCTGAAGCTTAGTGAGTATTAATTCCCGTCTTTATGAACCATGTGATTCCGGCTATGGATTAAAGATAAGGGTTGGGAAAAGTGTAATACAAGCAGGTGAGAGACGGCTCTGCCTGCAATGACCCCTTGTCAAGTTTCATGCTTTAGAACTACAAGCTACTGGGGCTCCGGAGCTGCCCCCTAGAAATCCCAGAACAATGGCCGCACACACCAAGATACGTTAAAAATATGACTTATTTATTTATTGGTACATGAGGGAGCACACACCAATTATGCACAGTGACATAAATGACATTACATTGACACTAATGACAACAATACCATGACCATAATAAACATTAAAAACATAAAGACTAAAAACATAAAGGCTAAAGGACACGTTAAAAAAAATATACCGTATTTTTCGCCCTATTAGACGCACTTATTTTTCCCCAAAAGTGGGGGAAAAATGTACGTGCGCCTTATCGGGCGAATGTAAAAAAAAAAAAAAAACTAAAAAGAAAAAAAACTCACCCGTTCCCGGCGCTTCCGCTTTGTCTGCCACAATGCGAGAGGCCAGAGGAGCGGCGGGGGCTCTGTCCCGGTCCCGCCGCTGCGATCGCTGTCTTTTCAGGCAGCGATGACAGCGGCGGGGCCAGAGACAGCGCCCCTGCCGCTCCTCCATCTGCTGCCTCTTCCGGGCTCAGAACATGCGAGCACGAAGGTCCGGGCAGTGGGTGGGCGTGGCCTGCACCGGTGCACAGCCTATACTAATGGGGGGAGGGGGATGCCACACAGCCTATGGGAATGGGGGGAGGGGGATGCCACACAGCCTATGGGAATGGGGAGAGGGGGATGCCACACAGCCTATACTAATGGGGGGAGGGGGATGCCACACAGCCTATGGGAATGGGGGGAGGGGGATGCCACACAGCCTATGGGAATGGGGGGAGGGGGATGCCACACAGCCTATGGGAATGGGGAGAGAGGGATGCCACACAGCCTATGGGAATGGGGAGAGGGGGATGCCACACAGCCTATACTAATGGGGGGAGGGGGATGCCACACAGCCTATGGGAATGGGGGGAGGGGGATGCCACACAGCCTATGGGAATGGGGAGAGAGGGATGCCACACAGCCTATGGGAATGGGGAGAGGGGGATGCCACACAGCCTATACTAATGGGGGGAGGGGGATGCCACACAGCCTATGGGAATGGGGGGAGGGGGATGCCACACAGCCTATGGGAATGGGGAGAGGAGGATGCCACACAGCCTATGGGAATGGGGAGAGGAGGATGCCACACAGCCTATGGGAATGGGGGGAGGGGGATGCCACACAGTCTATACTAACGGGGAGAGAGGGATGCCACGCAGCCTATACTTATGGGGGGAGGGGGATGCCACACAGCCTATACTAATGGGGAGAGGGGGATGCCACACAGCCTATACTAATGGGGGGAGAGGGATGCCACACAGCCTATACTAACGGGGAGAGAGGGATGCCACACAGCCTATACTAATGGGGAGAGGGGGATGCCACACAGCCTATACTAATGGGGGGAGAGGGATGCCACACAGCCTATACTAACGGGGAGAGAGGGATGCCACACAGCCTATACTAATGGGGGGAGGGGGATGCCACACAGCCTATACTAATGGGGGGAGGGGGATGCCGCACAGCCTATGGGAATGGGGGGAGGGGTATGCCACACAGCCTATGGGAATGGGGAGAGAGGGATGCCACACAGCCTATACTAATGGGGGGAGGGGGATGCCACACAGCCTATACTAATGGGGGAGGGGGATGCCACACAGCCTATACTAATGGGGGGAGGGGGATGCCACACAGCCTATACTAATGGGGGGAGGGGGATGCCACACAGCCTATACTAATGGGGGGAGGGGGATGCCACACAGCCTATACTAATGGGGGGAGGGGGATGCCACACAGCCTATACTAATGGGGGGAGGGGGATGCCACACAGCCTATACTAATGGGGGGAGGGGGATGCCACACAGCCTATACTAATGGGGGGAGGGGGATGCCACACAGCCTATAATAATGGGGGGAGGGGGATGCCACACAGCCTATAATAATGGGGGGAGGGGGATGCCACACAGCCTATACTAATGTGGGGAGGGGGATGCCACACAGCCTATGGGAATGGGGGGAGGGGTATGCCACACAGCCTATGGGAATGGGGAGAGAGGGATGCCACACAGCCTATACTAATGGCGGGAGGGGGATGCCACACAGCCTATACTAATGGGGGGAGGGGGATGCCACACAGCCTATACTAATGGGGGGAGGGGGATGCCACACAGCCTATACTAATGGGGGGGAGGGGGATGCCACACTGTCTGTAATGGTGCGTTTTTGGTTTAAAATATTTTTTTTCTTGTTTTCTTCCCCCAAATCCTAGGTGCGTCTTATAGGGCGAAAAATATGGTACATTTTTATAACTATATACAGTTCTATTATTTCGTATTTAATGTTCAGCTTAGTGGGGAAGTATTAGCCCCATTTATTCCTCCTGCCTCCTTCTCTCCCCTTCCCCTCCAGCCTTTCAACAATACAGATACACAAAACGTATGCATTGTATCGCCATCCCACGCAGGTGAGGCAGAGAAAAGAAGCTAGCAATCTATGTCAAATAAGATTATACACTGATCATATTTCTGTTTTAGCAATCCACAATGTATATGGAGGGAAGAAGAAAATGGCAAAGTAAGGGACACTCAACATTTTGGTACGACCAACTTGACCAGTGGTTCGTTCATTTTCATTTTTGGGACCGTGCGGATCGCGGGATCCCCCAGACCCGCGGCCCGCACCGTCACCTGTGCGCCCGTTGTCCTACGGCCTCCATGACAGGCGCGCCAGACTATCAGGCACGGTCAAGTGCGCAGACGGAGGAGAGACACTGAAAACCTTTTAGAACCTTATTTTTATGAAGAGGAAGAACAAAGAACTGGATAAGGGGGGTTCACAGCGGGGGAAGGAAGGGGGGAGGTTGGAAATTTGGGGGGAAGGAAGAGGAGGGATGGGGGTGTAGGGGGGGAAGGGGGACCATGGTACTCCACCAGCCACCACATGTGGTTGTTATAGCCTCTGTAGGGGCTCACCAGGCCAGGCATACCTTATCCAGGGTTCCCATATTGAGAGGAATTTATCGTGGGAGTCGGTCAGGATACTGGATAATCTCTCGTTGATGAGGAACCCGTTCATTCTAGCCGACACCTCTGAGATTGGGGTAAATAGTTTTTTCCAGGCTTTAGCTATGGCCTGTTTAGTCGCTAGGAGAAGGTAGACAAAAAGTCTGTGTTGTTTGCTGGTGAGCTCCTGGGGCTTGCAGTGCAAGAGGGCAACCCAGGGGTCTTTTTTTCATGCTGGTTTGGAAGATTCCGTTAGCCAGCCTATATACCTGGTTCCAAAAGCGGGCTAACATGGGACAAGTCCACCATGTGTGCAGGAAGTCTCCCTCCGCACTGCAGCCCCTAAAGCACGTCCTAATCTGTCCCGGGAACATCCTGCTCAGGCGGCCCGGTACCAGCGAAGCATTACTTTGTAGGCCGTTTCAACTGTCAGGACATTGACGGAGCAGTTAGAGATGTTGGACCATATTTCTGACCATCCCCTTTCTCTCTGACAGGGGCCCAGGTCTTTCTCCCAGCTGCCTACGTACCCATGTGTCTCCGGTCTGGCTACATTTAACGCTGAGTATATTAAAGTGGACCAACACCCAGGGGGGATCGGCCCAGGAATCTATA
The DNA here is from genome assembly GCA_027917425.1 of Gastrophryne carolinensis. Lineage (NCBI taxonomy): Eukaryota > Metazoa > Chordata > Amphibia > Anura > Microhylidae > Gastrophryne > Gastrophryne carolinensis. The sequence continues at coordinate 496,761,807 of CM051236.1, forward strand.
AGATTCCCGGGCTGATCAGATCCCTCCCCGCGGGGATGCCCCGCTGTGTGAAACCCCGCAGGACGCCCAGAAACCTTACCTTATCCCCGTTCCAACGGTGCATGCACGGGCCGCGGCCGCATCTCGCGCTTCCCTCTAGCAGGGCGCGCACCCGTGCCGGGCGTTTGTGAATGGCCAGCGTGGACGCTCCCTGTTAGAAGGAAGCGCGAGACGCAGCCTCCAGCGCGCTCAGAGCCGCTGTGGTTGTCCGTCGCTTGTCCGTACATACCACAGTGGTTCTGAGCGCTCTGATTGGACGAGCGCTCGCGTAGGAGCGGGGTGAGGTGAGTTATTTAGGGCGATCGGGCGGGTTTCACGCAGCGGGGCACCCCTGATCGGAGTGCCCCGGGGAAGTGGACCAAAACCCAGGATAGTGAAAATCCTGGGTGTTGGTCCACTTTAAGGAGATTGTTCTTGGAAGGGGTTACTAGCACATCATTCTTCAAAGGGGGTCCTCGCCCCTAAGGGGGGGGGTGTAGTTTTGTCAGGGGCAGAATCCAGTGTCTTAACCCTCTAGCCTTTTTTAACGTGTCCTTTAGTCTATGAGGCCGATTCATTAATAGCGGCAGGTAGCGACAGTTGAGCGACTGTAGCGGCATTTTCAGAGCGCCCGCTAGTAGTCGCTGTGCTTGGCCGTTGTTCGGTAGTTGATAGCGACTCAGTCGGTTTGCCATAATGTTGAATATTGGGTGAGGAGTCACTATTTGACAGGTTCCGCGCTGTATGGGAGCGCATGATAGCGACTGGCCCTAGCGACCGGCTCCCACTATATTCATTAAAAAATCACGCGCCAAAAATTCTCGCGCTGTAAAATGCATGTTTAAACCCCAGAGCGCTGGAGGCGATGTGTTAAAAGTAGTTTTTTAACCCCCAAACCACCATATTTTTGGGAACCAAAAAAAAACAAGTATTTTAAATAATTTAGTAATATGAATACATTAATATCAGACCTGTAATTTCAATTCTGTACAATTTTTTTTTTCCCTTAAAAAAATTATCTAAAATGGCTGAAGTGGTCACAGAATTTTTCACATTTAAAAAAAAATTAATAACAATTAATTATTAATATTTAAAGATTGTTCCATTGAAATGCATTGGAGAGCGCCAGGTAGCGAGAGGTCATACCTGTCGCTGATCAAGGTCGGACTCTGGCGCTGTGGGCTGAGGCTGGAATAATGATGAATCAGTCGCTATATGGCGCTATCTCAGTCGCTAAGCAGGATCGGCTTGATAAATGTGTGATTGTGGTGGGGAGCCGGCGTTCTCATGGCGGGGCCCGTCATTACCGGCCGCTCACCAGTCGCTATCTGTCGCTATTCCTTAATAAATAAGGGCCTATATGTTTTTTATGGTCATGGTATTGTTGTCATTAGTGTCAATGTAATGTCATATATGTCACTAGGTGTGTGCTCCCTCATGTACCAATAAATGCAGTCATATTTTTAACGTATCTTGGTGTGTGCGGCCATTGTTCTGGGATTTCTAGGGGGCAGCTCCGGAGCCCCAGTAGCTTGTAGTTCTATTGAATATTTTTTAAGTTAATATATTTTAAGTTTTTAGTCACTTGCTTAATATTCTTTCCCCCGCTGGGCTGCAACTCTGTTTAGGACTCTAGGATATGGGCGCCGCCTTCTTGACTCTACTACTGAGGAGAGGAGAGCGGGATAATGTACAGGAGGTGGGGTTATAGCTGTGCTTTGCACAGACAGATCAGAGCTGGGGTCAGGGAAAGGACAGCAATCCCAGAATGCAGAGCGACACAGTCAGAAGACACTTCCTGTTTGCAGGCTGTCTGATGCTCCATGAGCCTCCATCTTGAATGTTTAAAGGCTCAAAACATGCAGTAAGAATGTGCAGGTAGGATGATTTTCAATGTAAGCAATCTGTATGTACAGGGTGTGAGAAACATATAAGATAGACTCTTATTCAGAGTGAAGGTCCACTTTAAATGAAGGTAAAGGTCAAATATTCCGATCTATAATACAGATTAAGAGGCTGATTCATTACTAACGCCAGGTATCGGCAGATGAGCGTCTGTATAGCGGCGCCTTGAACGCTAGTAGACGCTGTAAACATGCATCGTGCGCTGTAACATAGCGCCTCAGTTGCTGTAGTAACCTGGCTGCCATTGTATGTATGTTGGGCGCTCTAACACCAGTACAGCGCGAGCGAGAGGTAGCGCCAGCAACCGGCCCTCCAGCTCTTGTCCGTTCATTAGCATGCTGTCCGTCTTGCTTGTCCGTGGATAAGCTTTCCTCCTCGCTCTTCTCTACGTCATCGGGGGAGCGCATGCGCAGTAGCGCTGATTTAGGTCAGGTGAAGCGCCGCTTGCTACCGATGCAAGCGGCGCTCCACCTACCTACTGCGCATGCGCGAGATTTGCTTTAGGAAGAGGTCAAACGATCTCTTCCTTTTACAAGCAAATCCAAGATGGCGGCAAGAGATTCAAAAGGAAGCGACGCAGCGCTGGAGCATTAGAGGTAAGTTATTTTTCCATTACTATTGATAACGGGTCCGGCAGCATTATTGGCATATTTTTAAAAGGCAAAAAAAAAAAAAAAAAAAACAGGCAGGGTGTTGGTCCACAAACAAATGAACGCCCATTAAAATGTATGGGAGAGCGACACTGAGGGAAAGGTAATTCCTGGAGCTCTGGAAGCTAGAGCGCCGGCGTTATACTCTGAGCCACCTGTAATACATGTGACGCTACATGGCGCTGTAAGAGTCGCTCACCAGAATCACTTTCATAAAAGTGGTATTACGTACAAAGCCCGGTGTTCACCAGGCGCTGCTTGCCGCTACGAGGCACTACCTGGCGCTATCCTTTTTTAAAGAACCCCCCAAATCTCCACCCCTCAACATTTTCTCTTTCAAGTATGTAGCCCCTTTTTACTACACAGTAGATTATAACTGCGGGTTTAAACCCTATCAATGTTGGTGGTGTAAGGGTCCCCCGGTCACCATTAAAGTGGACCAAAAGCTGTTATAGACTCCAGGGCCACCTGATTCCCTCCCCTAGGGCATCCGGATTCAGGATGCCCTGCTGTGTAACCCTCCCACAAGTCCGCTGTAAAACTCACCTACTCCCCGATCCAATGGTGCATGTGCGAGTTGCGGCCGCCGTCTGCAGCACCTTTAGCAGAGCATGCCCTCGTGCCAGGCATTTGTGAATGGCCTTTCAGAGGGTAGCAGGGATGCGGCAGCTTGGCTGTTCTGGCCTAGACCGAGCCCTTAGACGAATCTTAGCTGATTTTGATGAACGCAGCCAAGTGCGCTGTTTGGGCGTCGGGGCTGGATTATGAGGGGGGCGCAAGGGGCACAAGCGCTGGGGCCACCACCACCTGCCCTGTAAAGTGGGCCTCCGCCAAGATTTGGGTTATGGTCTGGTCTGGGCTGATAGGCCCCAGGGCCAGCGATAAAGCTATCGGTGCCTGGACAAGCCTGCAGCCAAAGCCACCACGGGGCAGGATGGAGAGTCTAGAGCAGCAAAGCCGCCATCAGCAACGCTACAGTGATGGGTGCAGAGCTGTCACTGCACATAAGCCACCAAGCACAGCCGCTGGCAGCTCAATGCAGGGAACCAGCCGGGCGACTACACTACCCCCCACCCAGAATGGCAAAGCAGGAGTTTCTGAGTAGGACTTTCGATCTGACATTCTAGAAAGTAGCCTGGTGCCAGACATCCACCAATCAGTTACGTGACTGAACTAAGGAAAAAAAATACTGTATCTGGGGCCTTCACCAGATTTTGTGCCCAGGGGCCTCCACCACACTTAATCCGGCCCTGGCCCGCGTATATGGAGAAACGTGAATTTACTGGGTGACCTGACTATCCTGAATCGGGGTGACCCGGGGACAAGAACCAAAACCCGGGATAGTCAAAATTCCAGGTTTTGGTCCACTTTAAACACCTATGATGGGAGGGTCTCAATTTTACTGCCGACCAATACCCGTGCGGCACGGGGGTTGGTCTCCGACGCTATAAGAGAGGCTGGGGAGGCATCCAGAATGCTGGCACCAGCCCCCCCGAACGCCTGTTATGCGGGCAGGTCATTCCGGCAGCAGAACAATGGCGGCCAAACGCTGTGCTGGATTCCTGGCGGGGGACAGTGGGAAAGGTAAGATTTACAGCCGTTCTGGGGGGGGTTATGTGCAGGGGTGCTCCAGTATTCTGGATGCCCCCCCCCCAGCCTATCATACAGCGACAGATACTGACAAGCTGCATGAGTGTTGGTCTGCTTTAAGCCACTATAGGAAGCAACCAAAATTGTTATAGCAGAACTTACTAAACTTGACTGGAAACTCTCCCAGCAAGAAGCCCTATTAAAGAGGAACTTCAGTCAAAAATGTACCCCTCCCCACCCTGCCCTGGTGCTGAGGAAGGACGGGGGGGGGGTTAAAAAGTAAAAAACCCTTACCTTATCCTTGGGCCAGTGGCGCTCTCCCTGTATCTGTGCGACAGGGACGGTCGGGGGATGTAGCCCTGTGTCATTCTGGCAAGATGGCGGAGGCCAGGATCCGGAGCGCTGGTGGAGCAGCAGTATCCCGGAGGTTAGCTAAGGGTTTATGTAGCCCTCACGCACCGGGGTGTTCGGTGAGTGATGGCAGGGAGCAGGTTCTTCTGGGCCCAGGGTGATCAGCGTGTGTGTTGTGGGTAGGTAAGGGTTAGGGTTGCGGGAAAGGTTAGTACTCACTGTTGCCACTTGGAAAGATGACAGCAGTCCAGTAGATGAAAGCAGAGTTCCTTGTTATTTAATCCACAGGCAAACAGCAAACACGGAACAGTACAATAAACCATCCAGCATCAGCTCTGGGTCCATAGTCACAGGTACAATTAGAAAGTATTGCTTCCTAAGGAGAATAATGTCATTTGCTGGATCTCTCCCTCCTCTCTCTCTTAGAGTCAGGATTCCTGCTCCTCTTGTAATTCAAGATGGTGAATCACACACGGCTTTGGGTTGGGACTTCCCTTCATCCCTTCTCACTACCTTCCAGAACCTTTTATCATTTGTTTGGCCTTGTGTCCGACATCTGATAGGTTGCTCTCTAAACCCTCTAACCAATCACTACCCTTCTAGTTATAACTATGTTTCTACTCTACCTCCCGTTATCCCTTCTGACTTCACCTTCTAGAACTCTCCCCATAATAGCCTATGGCCTAATGTTAGTCTATGACCTAAACCCACTGCTGCCATCTTGAGTCTAGTTTAGGGTATGGCACTCCCAATGCACTTTCATGGGTAGAAACCACAAAAGAGCTTTATGTGTGGTTAACTCTATTTAAATGGTTCTTATTAGCTAACTGACATGTTCCTAGTTATACCCAGGCCCCTACATTTCTTTTCTATTTGTCCTGCCTCAGCGCCAGGGTAGATTGGAAGGACGAGGGGAGGGGGGGTCAATTATAGACTGAAGTTCCGCTTTAAACCTAAACATTTCTCACTCAACCAGAGAATAGGGTCAATGGAGCGGAAAGCGTTGTCATTAGTACAAAAAAATCATTGTGTCCGGCTGGGCAAACTCACAGCCCCCAGACCTAAAACAGCGGGAATCTCTAAGCCATCAAACGTATACATAATGAGGCAGCATTCACTATGAAAGAAAAATATAAGCTTCTGTATTAGAATGCCTGAAAATAATAAAGCAGTGCTAGACCCGTGGGGGGAGGGAACTAGACTAGATAAGGAAATATTCTATACAAAGGAGGAAAGACAAATCAATGAAAAGAAATTGAAGCCACAACTTTTGCCAGTCTACACGGAAGAGGACCCATTAATGCCGAACACTTTACTGGGACCTGGTGTCCTCAAACTGTATGGGACCTTTCGACCCTTCCTCCCCATGGGCTGCACTTGAGGTTATAGGGCAAACTCAGAAAATATGCTCCCATTGAATTCATTGCATTGAATGGGGTTTATTCATCAAGGGATAGCGGCAGGTAGCGGCAGGCAGCGTCTGGTGAACGCCAGGCGCTGTACGCAAAACCACATTTATGAAAACGATTCTGGTGAGCGACTCTAACAGCGCCATGTAGCGTACGATTCATCATTACAGGCAGCTCAGCGTATAGCAATGGCGCTCTAGCTTCCAGAGCGCCAGGTATTACCTTTCTCTCAGTGTCGCTCTCCCATACATTTCAATGGCCGTTCTTTTACTTGTGTTTAAACCGCGTTTGACATTTTTATTTTATTTTTTTTTGCTCAAATCATTGTGTGACCTCTCCTGCCTGCAAACAAACATTTTTAGAAATGTTTTTGAGTTTTTATATTTTTTGCAGAATTGTCATTACAGGTCTGGCACTAAAGTGTTATTGTCCCAGTGTTACAACAATGTCATTCCATGAGTTTTCGCTTTGTTACTGGTGGATATGTGTTCAAAAACAGACTTTAATCACACAGCGTCTGGCGCTCTATGCTATAGCAACCAGATTTAGAGCGCCGACGTTGTGTGTGTGTCCATTTTTGATAAGTATGGTGTGGAGTGCTGAGAGTCGGTCGCACTGAGCTGGTGCTACCTTTCGCTGCAGCACTGTACTGGTGTTACAGCGTCCAACATACATCACATTCATCAATGCCGGCCAGGTTACTACAGCGACTGAGGCACTATGTTACAGCGCCCGATACATGTTTACAGAGTCTACTAGCGGTCGCTCTAAGCGCCGCTATACAGACGCTCATCTGCCGATACCTGGCATTAGTAATGAATCAGACTCCACGGCTTCTTCAGCTTTAGCTCTGGCTGAGGCAATGAAAGTGCTGCTTACTGATCTCTTTAAAGTGGACCAACACCCACCCCTGATCAGCTCCCTCCCCGCGGGGCATCCGAAATCGGGATGCCCTGCTGTGTGAAACTCCCCAGAAAGCCCCTAAAAACGTACCTTATCGGCGACGGACAAGCGGCAGATAAGCCGCCGCCGCCTCCCGCGCGTCCCTCTAGCAGGGTGCGCACCCGCGCCGGCCGTTTGTGAATGGCGGGCGCGCGCCCTGTAAGAGGGACGCGCGAGAGGCTGCGGCGGCTTATCCGTCGCTTGTCCGTCGCCGATAAGGTAAGTTTTTAGGGGCTTTCTGGGGGGTTTCACACCCCCGATCGGGGTGCCCCGTGGAAGTGGACCAACACCCAGGATAGTGAAAATCCTGGGTGTTGGTCCACTTTAAACAATTAAAGCTTGCAGATACATAGAATCGCGTAACAAATTGCTCTGATTTGCTGTATGGCCTGGGCTACTACTTTTCAGGAGTCACCTAACTGTGTGCAAGTCACTGTGATTACTGTATGCAGGGGACTGTGCTGGCAAAAGTGATCTTCGGCTCAGTCACTTGTGCTATCTTAGTGCTAGAAGCTGCAGCCCCTCTGATCAGTGTTCTGTGCTTCAATCCAGTTGATAGTGGGCATTTTACTAATGGGAGATCCGTATCCCATACTCCAACTCTGTTGATAGCAGTCGTTTTACTATTCTGCCCCTCGCAGGAGAAAGTAGGCGTACATAATGTACAGAAGCACATGTGGAGGACCATTTAGGACCTTACTGCAGCACATATAAAGCTAAAATATACCCACACTCTAGTGAGGAATACTGTATAAGATAAATAGGATCTATGTCCGGAATCCCCCGGCGCATGCATAGGGATCCAGGACAATGGTGATAAAAAAATAAGACACTTACTGAAACAGAGAGATAGTTTTAAAAGAATAGTCCATCAAGTATCCAAGCCAAGAGAAGGTCTCTAAAGTGTGGTCAGAGAACATAGCCAATGGTCTGAGGTCTGGGGCATAACAAACAGTATTTAGACATTTCCTGCCTATGGCTTTTTTACGTAGTTGTCTGCCAGATCACAGGTGCTTGCGCAGGATCACTTGCATGCAGGATTTTCGATCACCAGGTGGTATGTCCTTCCAGTGCATGTGCGTGCTTCAGAGTGAAAGGTTACGAGGAGCACTGCACCTACTTCTGTGTCCCATTTGCTTTAAGTCGCATACGGCAGAATTCTGTGTGCGCACATCCACGAAGTCGCCATGATGATGTGCACTTTTGGCTCCTGGATTCGGAATTACCCTTCTTCCGAGTCAATGAGACTGTGCTACGCAAAGGCTAGAAGGGAAAGATGGATCTGGATTCCCCAGACAGCATGTATGAGATGCTTGTATTTAAAGTGGACCATCACCCAGGGGTGATCGGCCTGAGAATCTATAAGATTCCCGGCCGATCACCTCCCTCACCGCGGGACATCCGAGATTGGGATGTCCCGCGGTGAGGGACCCCCCCAAAAGCCCCCCAAAAATCTTACCTCATCTTACCCCCTCTAGACGTGCGCGCGCCCGAGCCGGCCTTTTGTGAATGGCCGGCGCGGGCACGCGCCCTGTCAGAGTGACGTGCGGGAGGGGCCGGCGGACGAGCTGTCTTGTCCGTCGCTGTCACCCGCTTGTCCGTCGGCGGGGATTGGACGGAATCCTGGGTGTTGGTCCACTTTAAGCAAAATTGCTTCTTTGTAAAAAAAAAAAAATGGCTATATTTTTAAAACCAAGGGTAATCTGTGAAACTACACGCCAGGGATTGCAATCTAGCCAGAGCAGACATGCTCAGTGTAGTTTAGGCATTATTAATTTACTGATAAAAAATAGACGTATGAAATACACACAATTGCTCCATAGAAGAACTCGTGAAAGCATCAGTAGATGGTGCTGTTAACATTGTAAGTCTATGGCTAATAGAAACGAGTCACAGGAGAACATGGTTCCATAACAGTGCATCACCAGAAAAACACGCGTTCACAGTGTAGCATGGTGGAGGCAGAATTGTGCTTTGGTGCAGTTGTTTCTGCAACAGAAACAGGGGTAAGGATACGTTAGTCAAGGTGTAGGGACTTGAGAAAGGTTCCAAATATTGGTCAATTTTGGCATTAAATGTTCCGGTCTCCACTGAAAATTCAGTGATGGTTTTCGCCTTTTACCAGGACAATGACACAAAGCAAACCTCCACATTAGGGATGAGCAAACCAGTTCGGACGAACCGGAATTCGCTGCGAATTTCAGGGAAAATTTGATTCGGCGCGAACCCGAATTTTTTTTGGTTCGTGCCGATCAAATTTTCCCTGAAATAAAAAAAAAAATGCCGGCATGGTGGGAGCGGGCAGGCCGGCTACGCTGTCAGCTGTCATCAGAGGATGCGTCATCAGAGGACTGTGGGATTGGGGTTTTAAATAAGCTGGACTCATGTATGTGGCAAGATGGCTGCTGCCATGCAGTTATGCAGCATAGAATCTGCCTGCTATTTCATAACACTTGCATGGAGTTCAGGGCCAGATTAAGTGTGGTGGAGGCCCCTGGGCACAAAATCTGGTGGAGGCTCCAGATACAGTATTTGTTTCCTTTAAAATAATCCAGCTGAGTAACTGATTGGTGTTTGTCTGGCACCCGCCTACTTTTTGGAAGGTCAAATCGAGTCCCTTGTGCCCAACTTGTGCGGGTGGGTGCTGCTCGGGAACTCCTGCTTTGCCATTCTGGGTGGGGGGTAGTGTAGTCGCCCGGCTGGTTCCCTGCATTGAGCTGCCAGCGGCTGTGCTTGGTGGCTTATGTGCAGTGACAGCTCTGCACCCATCACTGTAGCGTTGCTGGCGGCGGCTTTGCTGCTCTAGACTCTACATCCTGCCCTGTGGTGGCTTTAGCTGCAGGTTTGCAAAAACAAAAAAAAGGTGCACCCCCACTGCTGCCGATAGCTTTGTTGCTGACCCTGTGGCCCATCCTCCTGGATCAGACCATAACCCAAAGGTTGGTGGAGGCCCCCTCTGCAGGGCAAGTGGTGGAGGCCCCGGGGGCGCATGCCCCCCTCATATTCCAGCCCTGATGAAGTTAAACTCTCTCAAATAGTTTATGTCATTAATTACCAGAGTGGAGCTTTAGGGATGCAATTTACTGAACTTGCTTTTTTTGACTTTTGGACTGCTTCGATGGCAAACTTGGGCATGCCACAGCTAGAAGCTGAGCGAGGGATGCGGCCGGCGGCACACTTGGCTCTGCTCGGCCACTTAGCAGCCGAATGAAATCAAGTGTGCTGATTGGTTGAGAGGGCCGCTCAGCCAATCAGTGTGCTCGGTTTCGATCTAGCCTGCACTGTGGGAATGCCAGGAAGGTGAGTGTAATGGGCAAACTGTGGGGATATATACAGCTGAGTATCCCAATTTAGGTTGCCCTGTCCAAAGGGAACAACACACGGGTAAGTGAAATTCCTGTGTTGTTCCTCTTTAATATAATTTAGCAGCCATGAAATGTGCTCCTGGGTGGATAAACATGGTTTTCCACTAGACAGGTAAGTGTGTGTTCAGGTATTTGTATAAAAGTAATTTATCATACAGCGTGATACAAGCATGAGGTGAGCCGGAAGTTACATCCTCTCGCCTCATAAACATAATAGAAAACACAATCACCATTGAGATTTGCAAACCATATTATCACTGTATCACTTAGTATATCGTAGTATATCGTAGTTTTTTTGAGATACATTTGAACTAAGTGTATTGTGTCGAAAGTTTCAAGGAAAGCAAACACCGGATCTATGATAACATGGTGTAATATTAAAAGGCATTACGCTAAAGATGTTGGCATGCCTTTCAGTTTCCATATACTAGAATGTACTTTCTTTGCCCCATTACAGACCAAGAGGCTGATTCATTACTAACGCCAGGTATCGGCAGATGAGCGTCTGTATAGCGGCGCTTAGAGCGAGCGATCAGGCGCTGTAACAGAGAGCCTCAGTCGCTGTAGTAACCTGGCCGGCATTGATAAATGTGATGAGTGTTGGGCGCTTTAACACCAGTACAGCGCTGCAGCGTAGCGCCAGCTCAGTGTGAGCGACTCTCAGCGCTCCACATCATACTTATCAAAAAAGCTACACACACCGTCGGCGCTCTAAGTCTGGACGCTCTAACATAGAGCACCAGACGCTGTGTGATAAAGGTTTTTGAACACATATCCACCAGTAACAAAGAGAAAACACATGGAATGACATTGTTTTAACACTGTGACATTAACACTTTAGTGCCAGACCTGTAATGACAATTCTGCACAAAAATATAAAAAGTCAAAAGTGTTTCTAAAAGTGTTTGCAGCCAGTTTGCAGCCACAATGATTCAAGCAAAAAAAAAAAAAATGTCAAACACGCTGTTTATACACAAGCAAAGCAACGGCCATTGAAATGTAAAGGAGAGCGACACTGAGCGACAGGTACTACATGGCGCTCCTGAGCCTAGAGCGCCGACGCTATACGCTGAGCCACCTGTAATAATATATGTGATGCTACATGGCGCTGTTAGAGTCGCTCACCAGATTCGCTTTCTTAAATGGGGTTTTACATACAGAGTCCGGCATTCACCAGATGCTACCTGCCGCTACCTGGCGCTATCCCTTCTTAAAGTGGACCAACACCCAGGATTTTGACTATCCTGGGTTTTGGTCCACTTCGGCGGGGCACCCCGATCGGGGGTGCCCCGCTGTGTGAAACCCCCCAGAAACCCCAAAAAACTCACCTCTCAACGCTCCCACGTGAACGCCGCAGCCAATCCCCGCCAACGTCCAGGCGGGGGACAGGAACGTCCAAGGCGCTTCCGCCGCCGCCTCCCGCGCGTCACTCTCGGCGCGCGCGTGCCCCCGCCGGCCATTCACAGAGGGCCGGCGCGGGCGCGCGCACGTCTGGAGGGGCGCGCGGGAGGCGGCGGCGGCGGAAGCGGCGGCGGATCAGGTAAGATGTTTCACCCCGCGGGACATCCCGATCTCGGATGTCCCGCGGGGTGGGAGGTGATCGGCCCGGGAATCTTATAGATTTCCGGGCCGATTACCCCTGGGTGTTGGTCCACTTTAAATAACCCCCAAGTCAAGGATCACAGTTTGTGCCACTCAAACAGAAGCTCTGCCTGAGAATCTCTTTCCTATTGTCTCCTGTGCTCACAACACTTGGTTTAAACCTGGTGGCATCTAGTTTTGTATTGTTCCCTGTACTATATGTTTTACCTTGTCTGTCATCATACCTTGTAAAGCGATACAGAAGATGATGGCGCTATATAAATAAACATTAATATTATTAATAATAATAATAATAATACTCCCTCATAGACATGGATAAGATGCAAGGACAAGCCTAAAATCAGCGGGTGAAGGGATAAGCTCGACCTGGTGCCATCGGATCATTAGAATCTTCGCTATCCCCGGGTTTGGTCCTTCCCTCCTTGCCCTCTTTCCCTCTCCCGGTTTGGGATGCCCCGCTGCATGAAACCTCCCAGATTGCCGAGCTCACGTACCTCTCCACGAGCCCATGGTGTGGCTAGAGCAGCCAGCTGGAATCCTAGCCACCTTTGCGAGCAGCGCGTATCATCACTCAGCTCCCTTCGGCTGTCCGTGGCCCTGCACAGCTATTCAGGGCAGCAAGTGATGACAGCGCAGGTTGCGCATGTGCTGTGGGCTTGAGAAAAAGAATATCGGGCGACTCAGGGGGGTTTCACAGAGTGGGGCATCCCAGTTCATGAGTAGGCCTGTCCTGTAATCTCATATACTCTATGGTGGGTTTTGGTCCACTTTAAGGAGATACCTTTTGTTGGCTAATTGAGTATATTTTAGGGTGAGCTTTCCCAAATACCTTGTACTTTGTCTGACATGATGTTACACAAGGAAGCAAAAAAACATTTCAAAATATGTTTAAACTGGACCTTCACCCTGAATATGAGTCTATCTTATATGTTTCCCACACCCTGTATACTTTCACATTGCTCACATTAAAAATCATCCTACCTGCATCTACTGCAGTGATGGGGGGATTCTGTCACACAGTCTGCTATGGAGGTGATGGGGGATTCTGTCACACAGTCTGCTATGGAGGTGATGGGGGATTCTGTCACACAGTCTGCTATGGAGGTGATGGGGGATTCTGTCACACAGTCTGCTATGGGGGTGATGGGGGATTCTGTCACACAGTCTGCTATGGAGTGATGGGGGGATTCTGTCACACAGTCTGCTACGGAGTGATGGGGGGATTCTGTCACACAGTCTGCTACGGAGTGATGGGGAGCTCTGTCCCACAGTCTGCTATGGAGTGATGAGGGGCTCTGTCACACAGTCCGCTATGGGGTGATGAGGGATCCTGTAACACAGTCTGCTATGGGGTGATGGGGGGATTCTGTCACACAGTCCGCTATGGGGTGATGAGGGATCCTGTAACACAGTCTGCTATGGGGTGATGGAGGGATTCTGTCACACAGTCTGCTATGGAGTGATGGGGGGATTCTGTCACACAGTCTGCTACGGAGTGATGGGGGGATTCTGTCACACAGTCTGCTACGGAGTGATGGGGGGATTCTGTCACACAGTCTGCTATGGAGTGATGGTGGGATTCTGTCACACAGTCGGCTATGGAGTGATGGGGGGATTCTGTCACACAGTCTGCTACGGAGTGATGGGGGGATTCTGTCACACAGTCTGCTACGGAGTGATGGGGAGCTCTGTCCCACAGTCTGCTATGGAGTGATGAGGGGCTCTGTCACACAGTCCGCTATGGGGTGATGAGGGATCCTGTAACACAGTCTGCTATGGGGTGATGGAGGGATTCTGTCACACAGTCTGCTATGGAGTGATGGGGGGATTCTGTCACACAGTCTGCTACGGAGTGATGGGGGGATTCTGTCACACAGTCTGCTACGGAGTGATGGGGGGATTCTGTCACACAGTCTGCTATGGAGTGATGGGGGGATTCTGTCACACAGTCTGCTATGGGGTGATGGAGGGATTCTGTCACACAGTCTGCTACGGAGTGATGGGGGGATTCTGTCACACAGTCTGCTACGGAGTGATGGGGGGATTCTGTCACACAGTCTGCTACGGAGTGATGGGGGGATTCTGTCACACAGCCTGCTATGGAGTGATGGGGGGATTCTGTCACACAGTCTGCTATGGGGTGATGGGGGGATTCTGTCACACAGTCTGCTATGGGGTGATGGGGGGATTCTGTCACACAGTCTGCTACGGATTGATGGGGGGATTCTGTCACACAGCCTGCTATGGAGTGATGGGGGGATTCTGTCACACAGTCGGCTATGGAGTGATGGTGGGATTCTGTCACACAGTCTGCTACGGAGTGATGGGGGGATTCTGTCACACAGTCTGCTACGGAGTGATGGGGGGATTCTGTCACACAGTCTGCTACGGAGTGATGGGGGGATTCTGTCACACAGTCTGCTACGGAGTGATGGGGGGATTCTGTCACACAGTCTGCTACGGAGTGAGGGGGGGATTCTGTCACACAGCCTGCTATGGGGTGATGGGGGGGATTCTGTCACACAGTCTGCTACGGATTGATGGGGGGATTCTGTCACACAGCCTGCTATGGAGTGATGGGGGGATTCTGTCACACAGTCTGCTATGGGGTGATGGGGGGATTCTGTCACACAGTCTGCTATGGGGTGATGGGGGGATTCTGTCACACAGTCTGCTATGGGGTGATGGGGGGATTCTGTCACACAGTCTGCTACGGATTGATGGGGGGATTCTGTCACACAGCCTGCTATGGGGTGATGGGGGGGATTCTGTCACACAGTCTGCTACGGATTGATGGGGGAATTCTGTCACACAGTCTGCTACGGAGTGATGGGGGGATTCTGTCACACAGCCTGCTATGGGGTGATGGGGGGGATTCTGTCACACAGTCTGCTACGGAGTGATGGGGGGATTCTGTCACACAGCCTTCTATGGAGTGATGGGGGGATTCTGTCACACAGTCTGCTATGGGGTGATGGGGGGATTCTGTCACACAGTCTGCTATGGGGTGATGGGGGGATTCTGTCACACAGTCTGCTACGGATTGATGGGGGGATTCTGTCACACAGCCTGCTATGGGGTGATGGGGGGACTCTGTCACACAGTCTGCTACGGATTGATGGGGGGATTCTGTCACACAGTCTGCTACGGATTGATGGGGGGATTCTGTCACACAGCCTGCTATGGGGTGATGGGGGGATTCTGTCACACAGTCTGCTATGGGGTGATGGGGGGATTCTGTCACACAGTCGGCTATGGAGTGATGGGGGGATTCTGTCACATAGTCTGCTATGGAGTGATGGGGGGATTCTGTCACACAGTTTGCTATGGCTTAATGGGGAGCTCTGTCACACAGTCTACTATGGGGGTGATGGGGGGATTCTGTCACATAGTCTGCTATGGCTTAATGGGGAGCTCTGTCACGCAGTCTGCTATGAAGTGATGGGGGGATTCTGTCACACAATCTGCTATGCAAAGAGCACAGTAGCTGACAGAGTTACAGAGACAGAATTTGGATACACTCTCACAGAAGAGGCCTAGGGTACTATATGCCTGCCTGCCCACAAATGCTAAGCCAGGAGTGGTATACAGGAGCTTAGCTATTGTTGTGCAACAGCTAAGCTTATTATGTGATCTGCATCTATATATCTAGGTTAATGCAGTTTACATTTTTGACAGTAGTTAACACAGTTACATATATCTATGTGTAGTTTCTGCTGTACATTCTATGCTGCTGCGTTTCCTGTACATTGAGGTGATCTCTATGACTTCTTTTTTCTGTCTATGTTATCCACCATGTAAGGTGACCTTCTCTTACTGCACTCATGTTGCAGTAAAGCCAGTTCCTGCTACACCACAAATGTGTATTTGGATTTGACTCCGCTGCACCCAGCACTCTCACAGGTTAAAGCCCCAGTAAATGGATAAAGCCGGGTGTTCTCTGACCCAGAGGTGCCCCTGGGGAATAGGAGACCCCCGACCCTGGATCCTGGACGGAGATGAGTGGGGGGGGGCGTAAACAGGGAGAAATTCTCGGGGGAGTCGCTTAACAGTCGGAGAAGCAACCTTGTGAATTTCTCATGCTTGTAATTTAAAGGGTTAAAGTCCCTGCATCGCAGCACTGCAGGGTTTAGGACCTCCCACTACATTACAGTCCCCCCCCCCAATAAATAACCCATCCACATAATTATATTTAAAGTGGAACAAAATCCAGGATTTTCACTATCCCAGGTATCTTGCCTTTGGGCATCCCACTATCGTTAACCGACACATCCCAGCTTCTGCCATTGTAAATATCTTACAAAGAAGCCATTGAAAAGCATTTAAAGCGGTCCTTCACTCTGAATAAGAGCCTATCTTATATTTTTCCCACACCCTGTACATACCGATTGCTCACATTAAAAATAATCCTACCTGCATCTACTGCATGTTATGAGCCTATAAACATCCAAGATGTGCCTTATGGAACATCAGGCAGCCTGAAAACAGGAAGTGCCTTCTGACTGTGCTGCTTTGCATTCTGGGACTGCTGACCTTTTCCTGACCCCAGCTCTGCTCTGTCTGAGCAAACCACAGCTATAACCGGCCCCCCTGTACTTTATCCCACTCTCATATCCTCAGTGTGTGAGGCTTCTGAGTCAAGATGGCGGCGCCCGTATCCTAAAATCCTGAACAGAGTTGCAGCCCAGTAGGGGAAAGAATAATAAGTAAGTGACTAAACACTTAAAATATATTAATTTTAGATGCTGGGGAATTGTTTTTTTTAAGGGTTTGGGCTTTTCATTAAATCATGCTGAAGGTCCAGTTAAGTCCCAGCTATATACATTCTACATACATTTTCCCCTAGTTGTGCCCTAAAAAGATGATCACCTCCGCCCGGGCGTCTCCTCTGCCTCTGGGGGCCTCCAATCCCCCAAATGCCTGCTTCTTTTTCCTATTTTACACTAAAACTTGTTTTGTTAAAGGGGACAACTGGAATTTCAACCAAGGGGATTCTACCTATGAGTTAATGAGTTTTAAGAGGACCGTCTACTGGCCTAGAGGCCATAAGACTCTAGTGATGGTGGTCTACCTCTTAGTGGGGCATCCTGAAACCTCTATACCAGTTCACTGTGCAGGAGGGGCTGGCAAGTCACCTGTCAGCCAGTTGGTGACTTGCCACAACCCCCCATCGCATTACTTGCATTCCCAAAGCTCAGGGGGGTGCAGAAGAGCCCACGTCCTATGAGGGCTATGCGAATTGGTAGCCTTCAGAGCCAGGGGGCGGCCGGCCAGTCCCCCCTTCTCGGTCTACCTGCCCCATAACTGGTTCCTGGGCTAGTCTTGCTTGGAAGGGGGAACCCCATGCCCTTTTTTATTATTATTTAACCCTTGATAGTGCAGATAGCAGTTTTACTGTGATCCTTTGGGATTTTACACAAATCTCAAATTGGAATGCCACAGGGATAGGGAATCTGCCGGCCTTAGAAACTTTTGGACTTAAATAGAGTTTTATTCCTTTTTAAAGTGGACTAAAACACAGTATTTTGACTATGCCGGGTTTTGGTCCTTCTCCCCCCCTCCCAGGACACACAGATTCAGGATGCCCTGTTGTGTGTGAAACCACTCAGGTCAACCTGGAAACTCACCTTTAAACTCACCTTAGCCCTGCTCAGGTTATGGCAGACGGCGGATGCTTCTTGCGCATGCGCCATTGGATTGGGGAGAAGGTGAGTTAACTAGGCAACCTGGGGGGGTTTACCGCGTGGGGCATCCCAAATCTGGATACCCCGGGGGGAGGGATTCAGGCGACCCTGGCTTCTTATAGATTCCAGGACCACTTTTGGTCCAAAGCGTAGATTGTTTTGTTAAAGGGGACCTCGAGCATTAAATACAAATGGTTAACTATAAAGTGATTGTCAAGGCTAAGAAAAACAACTATATACTAGCCCTTTGCCCCCCACAGATGATCACTAGTCACAGCCCCCTCCCTCGCCATTCATCACTGCAATGGAGAGGGCATGTCAGATCTTGACACGCCCCTTCTCTCATCCTATTCATTGCTTTATCTTTGCTACAAATCTGCACAGCAACAGTTCTAGTTTTGGGAGCGGTGTGCTGTGGCTGAGCCCTGGTGCAGATGTTAAAATGGACCAAAACCCACAGCGAACGGCAAATCTATAAGATTCCCAGGCCGATCAATTCCCTCCCCCTGGGACATCCAAAATCAGGTATGCTCTGCTGTGTGAAATTGCCCAGGTCGTCCATACACTTACCTTCTTTCCCGGCCGCTATCCCTCTAGCAGGGCACGTGCCCACGCCAGGCATTTGTGAATGGCCGGCGCGGGCACGCTCCCTGTTAGAGGGTTATGGCCGATGCGGCAGTCAGCACGCTCGAAGCTGCTCGCCTTAGACAAAGGCTTAAACGATGTGACATCAGCGGATCCCAGTGTGCCTATAGGACGAGCGGCTGCGCATGCGCCGTAGGATCATGAAGAGGTGAGTTGGTTTCAGCAACCAAGGGGGTTTCACACGGCAGGGCACCCCTGATCAAGGATCCATTGGGGATACATACAGCGGAGCATCACAAATCAGCATGCACAGGCTGAGAGGAACAACACCTGGGAGGGGACCAAAACCCACACTGTCATCCTGGGAATCTATAACATTCCTTCCCCCCGGGGCACCCAAAATTGGGATTCCCCGCTGTGTGAAACCCCCCAAGTCGTCCATACACTTACCTTCTTTCCCAGTCCAACGGCGCATGCGCGAGCTGCACCCGCATCCCTGCTATCCCTTTAGCAGGGCTTGTGCCAGGCATTTGATGGCCAGCGCAGGCAGGCTTTCTGCTAGAGGGTAGCGGGGGATGCGCCCGTCAGTGCGCTTGAAGCCGCTCGCCTTAGACAACGTGACATCAGCGGATCCCAGTGTGCTGATTGGACGAGAAGCCACGCATGCG
Organism: Gastrophryne carolinensis; assembly: GCA_027917425.1. Classification (NCBI taxonomy): domain Eukaryota; kingdom Metazoa; phylum Chordata; class Amphibia; order Anura; family Microhylidae; genus Gastrophryne; species Gastrophryne carolinensis. The sequence goes on from CM051236.1 coordinate 496,780,576, forward strand.
CTGTAGGACCGGAAAGAGGTGAGTTGGTTTCAGCAACCTGGGGGGTTCCATTCGGGGATCCATTAGAGATACATACAGCGGAGCATCCCAAATCAGCACACACAGCCCGAGAGGAACAAAACCTGGGAGGGTGAATTTCATAGTTGTTGTTCCCCTTTAAAGTGGAGCAAAACCCACCACTGTCATCCTGGGAATCTATAAGATTCCTTCCCCCCCCCCGGGGCATCGAAAATCGGGATGCCCCGCTGTGTGACACCCCCTAGGTCGCCCATACACTTACCTTCTTTCCCGGTCCAATGGCGCATGCGAGAGCCGCGACCACATCCCCGTTATCCCTCTAGCAGGGGGCGTGCTCGCGCCAGGCATCTGTGAATGGCCGGCGCGGGCACGCTCCCTGTTAGAGGGTAGCGGGGGATGAGGCTGTCAGCGCGTTCAAAGCTGCTCGCCTTAGACGAAGGCTTAGGCAACATGAGATCAGCGGATCCCAGCGTACTGATTGGAGCGGCCACGCATGCACCATAGGACCGGGAAGAGGTGAGTTGGTTTCAGCGACCTGGGGGGTTTCACACAGCGGGGCAAGAACCAAAGCCCAGGATAGTCAAAATCCTGGGTTTTGGTCCACTTTAAATGGGGCCCCAGATGCCTTTTTTTCTACCAAAACCAGATAAATTTACCTTAGATTGTTACCATGGAACAAACCAAAAGAGCAAAGGGCAGGAAGTGACATCAGTTCTGAGCCAGCATGAAAAAGAATACGACTTTATTACAAACTGTGATCACAGTATCCTGATGGTGAGATATCCCAGAGGGAGGGGGAGGGGGGAATCCAGTGCAAAGTCATTCACCGAGGAACATGAACCTAAAGTGCCAACACAGGATGCCAAGCGGAGAGAACTTCTTTTATTTTATTTGTCTAAAGTGCCGGCTTGTTGCAGAATTCACAAGAGCGCTTCATGGGAACAAATCTCTGCGGAGTGACCGAGAGGTGATTGTGGAGGGAACAATTCAACAGTCTGAAAAGGAAACAAAAAAAGAAAATTAGAGGGATAGAAGGGGGATGGGCTGGGCCGTATTTGGTGTCCAGGCTGCCCTAGGCACTTTTTTTCTGCTTACTCCCCATTTGCGGGGTTGCAAGGGGTTTAAATGCAGGCAGTGTGAGTGTGGGGGTGAGGGTGCAAGGGGTTTAATGCAAATAGTGTGCAGAGGAGAGACAGGATGCAAGAGGTTACATGCTGGCAGGGCCAGATTATGAGAGGGGCGCAAGGGGCACGTGCCCCGGGGCCTCCACCAACCTTTGGGTTATAGTCTGGTCCAGGAGGCTTTTCAGTCTTTGGTCTGACGGGCCGTGGGGCCAGCAACAAAGCTATAGGTGGCAGTGGGGCCTCTCGCGCCTAGGCGAGCCTTTTTTTGTTTTTGCCAACCTGCAGCCAAAGCCACCACAGGGCAGGACGGAGAGTCTATAGAAGCAAAGGCGCCATCAGCAACGCTACAGTGATGGGTGCGTGCAGAGCTGTCACTGCACATAAGCCACAAAGCACAGCCGCTGGCAGCTCAATGCAGGGAACTGTTTTCTACTGGACCAGCCGGGCGACTACACTACCCCCCCACCCAGAATGGCAAAGCAGGAGTTCCCGAGCGGCACGCACCCGCACAAGGGGGGCACAAGGGACTCGATCTAATGTTCCAGTAAGTAGGCGGGGACCAGACAACCACCAATCAGTTACTTGGCTGGACTATTATTTTAAAGGAAAAAAATACCATTTTGTGATTACCCACCTGTAAAATGGGTATTATAAGTATGTCACACACCCCGCTTCCATAATCATGACACGTGGGTTATGGCCAGTTGAGGGTGAACTTTGCAGAGATGACAGGAAAAAAAGGAGCCCCTCCCAGTCCATAAATACCTGGGCCCTCCCACACATTCCCCAGTATAGGACAGCAGTAAGGGGACCAGGAAGAGCCAAATATAAACAAACATAACACTAAAAAGGTTCACCATATAAAAGATCCAAAATACCAATAAGGGCGGGATGAAGCGGGGTGTGTGACATACTTATAATACCCATTTTACAGGTGAGTAATCACAAAATGGTATTATTCCAAGTATGTCACACACCCCGCTTCCATAATCATGACATGTGGGACATCCAATAGCAGTGTCCGTCATGGGTGGGAACCGAAAACAGTAAAAGAATGTACCAACTTAAACCACTGCAGCTTGCAGATCCTCATGGCCAAAAACAGCATCCGCTGAAGCCCGCACATCAACCTTGTAAAACTTGGAAAAAGAATGAACGGAAGACCAAGTAGCAGCCTTACAAACCTGTTCAACTGAAGCCTGGTGCTGAAAAGCCCAGGACGCACCAACAGCACAAGTAGAATGCGCAGTGAACTTAAATAGGGGAGTCCTCCCATTAGCAGAATAGGCCCCAACAATGGCATATCCATTTACTAATGATAGACTTGGCGGGCGCCAAACCTTTCCGGGGCCCGGAGGGCACCGCGAATAAGGCATCCGTCTTACGAAAGGAAAAAGTAGCAACCAAATAGTACTTCACACAAAGAACCACATCCAAAGAGTGCAGGACTCTCTCCTTGTCATTGCTAGGCTTAGGACACAAGGAAGGGAGAACCACATCCTGATTGAGATGGAAGGCAGAAACCACCTTAGGAAGGAAATCTGGCTTAAAACGAAAAACCACCTTGTCCTGGTGTCTCTCAAAGTAAGGGGCTTGAATGGAAAGAGCCACCAACTCAGAGACACGTCGAACAGAGGTAATATCCACCAAAAAGGCAATCTTTTGTGTAAGCATAGAAAGTGCAACATCCTGCACCGGCTCAAAAGGAGGCCTCTGGAGGGCCGACAGAACCAAATTCAAATCCCAAACAGGCAACAAAGGCTTTTGAGGGGCCGCACATGAGTGACCCCCTGGAAAAAAGTTTTAACCAAAGGATGAAGAGCAAAAGACCTTTGAAAGAAGACCGCCAGGGCAGAGACTTGCCCTTTCAAGGTACTAAGCTGGAGCCCCAGGTCCAAACCGTGTTGAAGAAAATCCAAAATCCTAGGGATCGAAAACACCCTGCAAGGCAAGGCCCTAGCCTCACACCAATCAATATAGGACCCCCAAGTCCTGTAGTAGATGTTAGAGTAAGATCACTTCCTAGCCCTAACAAGTGTCTGAATCACAGCATCAGACAAACCTTCTTCTTTTAAGATGGAGGCTTCGGCAGCCACGCCGTCAAAGCCAGAGTTTGTAAATTGGGGTAACAAAGTTGACCTTGAGTGATCAGATCCGGAAACAGGGGCAACCTGTACTGATATACCGCCAGCCGTACGACGTCCGCAAACCAAACCTGTCTTGGTCACCTTGGGGCCACCAGAATTGCTGGCGCACCCTCTTGAGCCAGCTTGCGCACCACCTTGCCCACCATGGAAAAGGGGGGAAACAGGTACAGGATCCCTCCAGGCAAGAAACATGGCGTCCGCTGCCAGGGCCAGAGGATCCTGAGACAGAGACACAAACATTGGGAGCTTGCGATTGTGACGTGAGGCAGAGATCCAGCTCCAGAAACCCCCATGTGTGACAGAGGGACCAGATTACCATGTGGATGAGACACCATTCCCCTCGGCGAGAGGATCCCCTGCTCAGGGAGTCCGCCTCCGTGTTTTCCACTCCCGGAATGTACACTGCTGAGATGCATGGAACATTGCTCTCCGCCCATGCAAGAATCAGAGAAACTCCCCTGAGGGCACTCCTGCTGCGAGTCCCTCCTTGGTGATTGATGTAAGCTACCGCAGTTCGATTGGCTGATTGAACCTGAACCGGTAAGCCGCGTAGGTGATGCGTCAAGCATGACAGAACCAAACGAATAGCTCTCAGCTCCAAGACATTGATGGGGGTGTGAGCCTCCGGAGGACCCCACAGCCCCTTGAACTGATGCGTCTTCCAAAAAAAAAAACCTCCCCAGCCCGACAGGCTGGCATCCGTGGTAACCGTCTCCCAACAAGGGGTCAGAAAGGATCTGCCCCTCATCAGATTGCTTGGTTCCAGCCACCACTGAAGGAACTGCGGAACCCCGGGAGACATCATGAATGACTGATCCAATGACTGCGGTCAACTGTCCCAGGCCAACAATAGATGGAGCTGCAGCGACCTCATGTGGAACTGAGAAAAGGGAACTGCCTCGAAGGAAGCCACCATCAATCCCACCAGTCTCATCCCTAGCCGGATAGAAGGACGAGGATTGGACAGGAGAAGACGTATCAGATCCTGAACCATCTGCACCTTGGACTGAGGAACGAAAACCCTGGTCCGAATGGTATCCAGATTCATGCCCAGAAACGAGATCTCCCTTGAGGTGGAGAGAGAAGACTTGGGATGGCTGATCACCCAGCCGAACCTCTCCAGCGTCGCCATCACCATACCTGGTGTCCAGCTCCGCCTGACAGAGAGGATGCCGTAATGAGGAGGTCGTCCAAATACGGAACAATGTGAATGCCCTGGGCTCTGAGAAGGGCCATTATGCCCGCCAGCACCTTGGTGAACACCCTTGGTGCCGAAGTCAACCCGAAAGGGAGGACCACAAACTGAAAATGCTGATCTCCCACCACAAACCTGAGAAATCTCTGGTGTGCTGGGCAGATTGGTACATGAAGGTAAGCATCCTTGATGTCTATAGATGTCATGAAATCCCCCTGACGAAGGGAATTGATGACTGAGCGCAGAGTCTCCATGCGGAACTTCTTGGTTCTGATGAACCTGTTGAGAAGCTTCAAATCCAGAATGGGTCTTATGGATCCATCCTTTTTGGGAACCGTGAAGAGGTTGGAATAATAGCCCCGGCCTCTCTCTGAGAAAGGCACTGGGCATATGACATCCATGAATAGAAGATTCTTTACAGCCAACAGGAGCCCCTGCGCAGCCCGGGGATCCAAGGGGACCCGAGACCTTAGGAATCTGGGAGGAGGCCGGTACTCGAACTCCAGTTTGTACCCGGAAGAGACCACTTCCAAGATTCATTTGTCTGTGACCTCCTGGGCCCAGACCAGGAAGAAGTGCCACAGCCGTCCCCCCACCCGCAAGGGTGAGGGTGTCCCCTCATTGCTGAGCTGTCTTGGCAGTAGGCTTGGGCTTGGAACCCCAGTTAAGGCCTGGACGAGCGCGTCCTCTGCCTCTGTTCCAGGAATCACCTCTGAAATTAGAGTAGGCAAAGCCTCTGCCTGCTCTGGCACCATGAAAGGAAGGATTGAAGGAGCCTGCCCCCCGAAAGGGGCGACGCTGCTACTTACGCTGAGGTAACTTTCCACCTTTCGCCACTGAATCCAATTTATCTCCGAACAGCCTCATACCCAGGAAGGGTAGCGCTGCGAGTGATTTCTTAGCCACAATGTCAGCCGCCCACTGGCGTAGCCAGACCTATCGGCGAATAGCCACCGGCAATGCAGAGGTTCTACTACACATAATAATCGCGTCATCCTTAGCAGATAATACAAAGGTCACAAATAATTTACACCGCTTAAGGGCTGTGAATTCATCACTGGCCGGGTTAAGCTGGGAACCACTCAACAGGGCCCTAACCACAGACCTGGTAGCCACAGTCACGAGCGCCGAGGCACAAACAGGCCGCAAGGCTGAACCCACACTGGCAAAGGCATGGCATGCCATCTGATCAAAGCGTTTGTCCTCACCATCTTTAAGAGTGGCGGCGTCTGGAGAATGTACAACGGAGGTGGTGGACAATCCCAGAACAGACGCATCAACCTCGGGAGGGGGCGACCAGCGCTTCACCGCATCCACCGGGAAGGGATACTTCCTATCCCATCCCTGAGGAACACCGGGGAGCCGGCCAGGCCTCTCCCATTCCTAAAGAATCATGCAATCAAATTGATTTGGGAACTCCAAGCGGGGCTTAGAAGTCCCAAAAAATTCCCCCTTCTGCGGGGGGGGGGGGTCTCCGCTGGCGGAGAAATATCCAGTACCTCAAATAGATGGGCCAGGATCTTGGGGGTATCCACGGCATCCCCCAGCGCCTGCCCAGTATCAGTATCCAAAAAAACTGCTGATCCTCAGCATCAGATTCCTCAAACAATTCCCCCACCTCAAGTGGGGAATAATCAGACCAGTCAAGGGAATCATAGTCATCAAAATCAGCGCGCCGGGCGCCCGGCCCGCCCCCTCTCCTGACTAACATGAGAAGCAAAAAACATGGCCGCGCTCCCACAAGGTTGTGGAGCCGGCCCATGATCCGGGCCGCCGTCTAACAGATGCGGCCCAGCAACAAGTGAAGCAAACAGCCACACACACCACACACACACATACACTCATACCACACTGACAGCTAATTGGCCAGGCAAATTCGGAGGTAAAAAATTGGAGGGACATGCCCCCCCCCCCTCCCCCCATGATCCAGGGACAGGGAGCAACGGGTGGGGGAAGTCCCAAGCCACCTAATGCAGCGCAGGGAAAATGACGGACAGGGCATCCCAAACCAGGATCCCGAACCTGGTATCCGCCTACCCCTTGGAGGGGGTCTCACGGAGGAGCATGGCTCCAAGTTATCACACCACTAAGGTGTATCCTACCTTCACCCGGACCAACAGCCAGGGCTGGGAGGCATAGGGGCTTAATAAAAACAAGCTTCGGGCAGAAATAGGGAAATAAAATGGCCAGGTGTAAACCTGGCTTACCTGCAAGGAGGAGACAGCCATCTTCTGACTTGCTCGCCGTCTGCAGAGACGATTACTGGGGAATGTGTGGGAGGTCCCAGGCATTTATGGACTGGGAGGGGCTCCTTTTTTTCCTTTCATCTCTGCAAAGTTCGCCCTCTACTGGTCATAACCCACATGTCATGATTATGGAAGCGGGGTGTGTGACATACTTGGAATAATACTGTATCTGGGGCCTCCATCAGATCTTGTGCCCAGGGGCCTCCACCACACTTACTCCGGCCCTGCATGCAGGCATTGTATGCGGTGGAGGGAGAGGGTGCAAAGGGTAAATGTAGACAATGTGATTGTGAGGGTGAGGGAGCGAGGGGTTAAATGCAAATAGTGTGCAGAAGAGGAGAAGAGGCTACATGCAGACAGTGAGAGTATGGGGGTGAGGGTGCAAAGGGTTAAATACAGACAGTGTGGGGGGTGAGGGTGCAAGGGGTTAAATGTATCTATAAGATTCTCAGGCTGATCCAATCCCTCCCCGTGGGGCATCCAAAATCTCCCTGTTAGAGGGAAGTGCGAGATGCGGCCGCCAGTGTGCTCGGAGGCGCTGAGCTTAGACGCTGCTTAGACTTGCATAGCTCAGCGGCTCCGAGCATGCTGATTGGACGAGCGGCCACGCATGTGACGTAGGGGCGGGGTGAGGTGAGTGGATCTGGGCGTTCTGGGGGGTTTCACATAGCAGGGGGAAGTGGACCAAAACCCAGGATAGTCAAAATGTTGGGTGTTGGTCCACTTTAAGCCTAGTCTCAGGGAGGTTCGAAAAGCCTTTTCAGCAGTGATGTAATTCGTGATCCTTACCACTAGGTGGCAACATAACTCTATAAATTGTAATGTACATTCCCTTATTGCCAACAAAGCCACTGACAGCAATCAGATAACCATTGGTGGGCTGAGCATGGTGACATTTCCCATGATGGTGATGACTGTTACCCTCAGTGATGTCCTGATATGACCATTTCCCATTTTGTGCAGTTTTTTGGCCAATTAGAGCTGTATGCCGTGCATATGTAATGTTCGCAAAAGGCTCTGTTTATGGCAATCAGGAGCAAAAGTGGCCACAACACCAGCAGCGGGTGCTCACCCCCCCTAGCCGATCTGAGGACCGAAGTACGCTCAGCCCAAAGATGCAGCAGATGCGGCCATCGGTATTTACATTGGCAAGGAGGTCAGGAAGAAGGTTAGTTCTGTGGCACATGGGCATGCCTCCCAACTGTCCCGATTTTCCCGGGATTGTCCCGGTTTTTCAACAAAATCCCGCGGTCCCGGACCGCTAGCAAGTGTCCCGGGACACACTGCGCTGCGGCGGTGTCTTTAGTATAAACACTGGCCGGGCGCGCAGGGCACCGGCGTCTTTAGTATTAACACTGGCCGAGCGCGCAGGGGGCGGGGGCGGCGCGCGGGGGGCTGGGTTGGGGATAAAAAAAAACTTACGTAGGCTGGCATGCAGGGGTGAAGGCAGCCGACGTTGCTGGAGGATCAGAGCTGGAGGGCGTGACAGGGGGTGTGGTCGGGGCGTGACATGGGCGCGGCCGTGGGCGTGGCTTGTCCCGCTTTCACATTTTCAGAAGTTGGGAGGTATGCATGGGTGGGTCACACAGTGCGGCATCCAGATGTGTGATGCACAAGGGCAAAGACAGGGACCTGCCCTGGAAACTTTTAGATTCCTGGACCAGCCTCATAGGGTTTTGTTCTGCTTTAAAGAGGACCAAAACCCACCCTGGAGTCTATGAGGCAAACCCGGCACCTGCCGAGGGCCCGGGCCAGTGGGGGGCCCACTGGTGCAGCAGTGGGGGGGGGCCCAATGGATGAGCGAACTTCCTATTGGATTCGGACGATTGGGGCTCGTCCGAATCAAATCTTTTGCTCATCTCTAATGTGTTCTACACACAGCATGGTGGGAGCGGGGGATGCCTGCACTGTCAGCTGTGGCGCCGGCCTCCCCGCTCCCACCATGCTGTGTGTAGCACAAGCTTACCTAAAGGGAGGAGGCCATCTGCACTGTCAGCAGGGGCATAAAATGCTGGATAGCTGTAGCTAATCTTGCTAAAAGACACTGCACTCACATGGTTAATTAATATTCACTGCACTGTCCAGCAGGCTCCAATCATCACCAGCCACATCATTGGAAAACACACAAGCACATCGCTAATTGATATTCACTTCACTGTGTAAATAGCCTGCCTGTCCAAGCCTGTGAAGCCACCTGCCTCTGAATGTAAACAACATCCCTGTGTCTGAACGGACACAGAGGAAGTCATAGCAACATGGATAAATATTATGAATTAAAAAGGAAAAGTTCCATAAAAACCTTATAAACAAAGTAACAGGTGTTACACTGCAAACATAACTTACATTTAACCTGTGAAGCTCCCTGTTTGAGGCAAGGAATGCACAAAAGCCTGCGCATGGGAGGAGTGAGGAGCAGGCTGCACTGCAAGCTGTACAGCCGCCACCCGCTGACTCTGCAAGGCGCTGAACCCAGGATGGCTGCACTGGCTGCACTGTAAGCTGTACAGCCGCCACCCGCTGACTCTGCAAGGCGCTGGAACCAGGATGGCTGCACTGTAAGCTGTACAGCCGCCACCCGCTGACTCTGCAAGGCGCTGGGAGCAGGATGGCTGCACTGCAAGCTGTACAGCCACCACCCGCTGACTCTGCAAGGCGCTGGGAGCAGGATGGCTGCACTGTAAGCTGTACAGCCGCCACCCGCTGACTCTGCAAGGCGCTGGAACCAGGATGGCTGCACTGTAAGCTGTACAGCCGCCACCCGCTGACTCTGCAAGGCACTGGGACCAGGATGGCTGCACTGCAAGCTGTACAGCCGCCACCCGCTGACTCTGCAAGGCGCTGGGAGCAGGATGGCTGCACTGTAAGCTGTACAGCCGCCACCCGCTGACTCTGCAAGGCGCTGGAACCAGGATGGCTGCACTGTAAGCTGTACAGCCGCCACCCGCTGACTCTGCAAGGCACTGGGACCAGGATGGCTGCACTGCAAGCTGTACAGCCGCCACCCGCTGACTCTGCAAGGCGCTGGAACCAGGATGGCTACACTGCAAGCTGTACAGCCGCCACCCGCTGACTCTGCAAGGCGCTGGGAGCAGGATGGCTGCACTGTAAGCTGTACAGCCGCCACCCGCTGACTCTGCAAGGCGCTGGAACCAGGATGGCTGCACTGTAAGCTGTACAGCCGCCACCCGCTGACTCTGCAAGGCACTGGGACCAGGATGGCTGCACTGCAAGCTGTACAGCCGCCACCCGCTGACTCTGCAAGGCGCTGGGACCAGGATGGCTGCACTGTAAGCTGTACAGCCGCCACCCGCTGACTCTGCAAGGCACTGGGACCAGGATGGCTGCACTGCAAGCTGTACAGCCGCCACCCGCTGACTCTGCAAGGCGCGGGAACCAGGATGGCTGCACTGTAAGCTGTACAGCCGCCACCCGCTGACTCTGCAAGGCACTGGGACCAGGATGGCTGCACTGCAAGCTGTACAGCCGCCACCCGCTGACTCTGCAAGGCGCTGGGACCAGAATGGCTGCACTGCAAGCTGTGCAAGTCGCCACCCGCTGACTCTGCAAGGCGCTGGGACCAGGATGGCTACACTGCAAGCTGTGCAAGTCGTCACCCGCTGACTCTGCAAGGCGCTGGGACCAGGATGGCTGCACTGCAAGCTGTGCAAGTCGCCACCCGCTGACTCTGCAAGGCGCTGGGACCAGGATGGCTGCACTGCAAGCTGTACAGAAGCCACCCGCTGACTCTGCAAGGCGCTGGGACCAGGATGGCTGCACTGCAAGCTGTGCAAGCCGCCACCCGCTGACTCTGCAAGGCGTTGGGACCAGGATGGCTGCACTGTAAGCTGTACAGCCGCCACCCGCTGACGCTGCAAGGCGCTGGGACCAGGATGGCTGCACTGCAAGCTGTGCAAGCCGCCACCCGCTGACTCTGCAAGGCGTTGGGACCAGGATGGCTGCACTGTAAGCTGTACAGCCGCCACCCGCTGACTCTGCAAGGCGCTGGGAGCAGGATGGCGGCACTGTAAGCTGTGCAAGCCGCCACCCGCTGACTCTGCAAGGCGCTAGGACCAGGATGGCTGCACTGCAAGCTGTACAGCTGCCACCCGCTGACTCTGCAAGGCGCTGGGACCAGGATGGCTGCACTGCAAGCTGTACAAAAGCCACCCGCTGACTCTGCAAGGCGCTGGAACCAGGATGGCTGCACTGCAAGCTGTGCAAGTCGCCACCCGCTGACTGCAAGGCGCTGGGACCAGGATGGCTGCACTGCAAGCTGTACAGCCGCCACCCGCTGACTCTGCAAGGCGCTGGGAGCAGGATGGCTGCACTGTAAGCTGTGCAAGTCGCCGCCGCTGACTCTGCAAGGCGCTGGGACCAGGATGGCTGCACTGCAAGCTGTGCAAGTCGCCACCCGCTGACTCTGCAAGGCGCTGGGACCAGGATGGCTGCACTGCAAGCTGTGCAAGTCGCCACCCGCTGACTCTGCAAGGCGCTGGGACCAGGATGGCTGCACTGCAAGCTGTGCAAGTCGCCACCCGCTGACTCTGCAAGGCGCTGGAACCAGGATGGCTGCACTATAAGCTGTGCAAGTCGCCACCCGCTGACTCTGCAAGGCGCTGGGACCAGGATGGCTGCACTGCAAGCTGTACAGCCGCCACCCGCTGACTCTGCAAGGCGCTGGGACCAGGATGGCTGCACTGCAAGCTGTACAGCCGCCACCCGCTGACTCTGCAAGGCGCTGGGACCAGGATGGCTGCACTGCAAGCTGTGCAAGCCGCCACCCGCTGACTCTGCAAGGCGCTGGGACCAGGATGGTGGGGATTTTTTTTTTTCTCCATCGTCTGATTGGTCGCTTCGCCTGACGGCCTGTCCAATGGCGAGGCGGCTCTGGGTTGCCCTGGGGTGATGTGAGGGGGCGGGGCAGTCTTCTCCTCACTCCGCCCGCAGGCCCTCCATGGGGGGGAGAGGCAGGAGCTGCGCTAGTGCGGCAAAAATAAATCGTTCCGGCAAGCAAGTCCCAGTGTCCCGGGCTCCTGCAACCCCTTCCAACAGGTATGTAGTTCGGCGCCCAGGGGAGTGGGGGCACAGCCAGGCACTGGAAAAAGAAGCCATATTCCAGGTTGCTGTGGGCCCTGCTGTTACATAGCCACAGGGGGCAGGATGCTTTGCCCCCCCCCCCCCCAAGCAGCAGCCATGGGCCAGGATGCTGGCAGCAGCATAGCCCTATAGATGCTGCACAGGTTGCCCCATAGCAGCCTGGCCCCTGTGGCTATGTAACAGTGGGGCTCACAGCAACCTACAATACGGCCTCTTCTTCCAGTGCAGCAGCCATGGGGCCAGGCTGCTATGGGGCCTCCTGTAGCTTCTGCACAGGGGGCCCCATAGCAGCCTGGCATCTGTGGCTTTGTAATGGTGGCCTGCCAGACACTGCGGTTACCTTGAAGGAGGGGCCCTATAGCAGACTGCTGTGGGCCCACCACTGTTATGTGGCAATGGGGGTCAGGCTACTATGGGGTCACCTGTTCAGCAACCAAGAGGGCCTGGTTGCTATGGAACCCCTATGCAGCAGAAGCTTTGGGGCTGCAGTACAAAGCAGCAACAAAGAGAAGGTAGGCAGAAAGGATAGAACAAAAATGAAGAGATGAAAAAGGAGGAAGAAAAGGAAAAAAAGTAGAGGAAAAGAGAGCAAGCAAAAGATGGTAGGAAAGAAAGAAAGAGGAAGGAGAAGGGAAGGAGACAGGAAATAAAGAGTGATGGAAGGAAGGGTGAAAAGAAGGGGGAGGAAAGGAAGGGAGGAAGGGTGAAAGGAAAAGGGAAAAAGAAGAAAGAAGGAAGGAAGGAAAGAAATACGCATGGTAGATGGAATGGAAGAGAATGAAGGAAGGAAGGGAGAAAAGAAGGAATGAAAGTAGGGGAGGAAGGAATAGATGGAAGGAGGAAAGAGAAGGTAGTTGTGATGGATGGAAAGGAAAAAAAGAAGACAAGAGGAAGGAAAGAATGTAGGAAAATGGATGGAATAAAAGAACAAAGAGAGTGGGAAGGAAAAAGAGAAAGACAAATGAAAGAAGAAAAGACAAATAAACATAGATAGAACTTCTGCAAAGCGTTAAATGCTGGCACGCATTGCGAGAAGTTTTATTGCCCCAGGGTGGGATAATCAGCCAGCCCTGTCTTTTAGACTCCATGGCTAGTCACAGAGGCGGCTGTTCCTCTTTAAAGAGGAACAAAACCCAGGATTTTAACTTGGGTTTTATTTCGTCTGTAAAAACTCACCCTTCCCTGGTTCTATGGCGCACGTGTGGGCTCTCATCCAATCAGAGCCATTTGCCGTGCATATTTAATGTTCGTCAAATGGCTCTGTTTGTCACAAGGGGCCCACTCAGACTCTATCGCCCAGGGGCCCACAAAACCCTGGAGCCGGCCCTGTCGCTCCCAATCGGGTGCCCCACTGTGTTAAACCCCACAGGTCACCCAAAAACTCACCCTTGTTCCCGGTCCAACAGCACATGTGTGAGCAGTGGCCGCATCCCCGCTATCCCTTTAGCAGGGCGCGTGCCAGCACCAGGCATTTGTGAGTGGCCGACGCAGGCACACTCCCTGTTAGAGGGTAGCAGGGGATGCGGCAGCCAGCGCGCTCGGATCCGCTCCGCTTAGACAAGCTCCTGGACGAAGGGGCTCGAGCAGATCCGAGAGCACTGATTGGACAAGCGGCCGTTCATGCAACGTAGGACCGGGAAGAGATGAGTTTGTTCTGGCGATCTTGGATGTTTCACACAGCGGGGCACGAACCAAAATATCAGTCAAAATCCTGGGTTTTGCTCCACTTTAAGGGGACAGTCCAGGCAATGGATATAATAAGACAGCAAGGAGCTCATCTGAAGCCTGTCCCTCCCCTCCATTTGCTGCAGTGCACTGTAGATGATGTAGCAGGACTCTATTTCCCCAATGACCACTTCCAAATTGCACAGCCTCCCCTATCCCTCAGCGGGCCCATCATGAGCAAGCCACAGTGGTCGCATTTGCTGGGCTCGCTCATGCTGGGATCGTTGAGGGACAGGGGCAGCCATGTGACCACATTTGGAATGTGGTCATGGAAAAATGAAAAGGAAAGGAAAGGAGGGCTAACTTTGAACAACTCTTATAGCATCCACAGCACGCTACAGGAAATGGGGGAGAGGCACATGATACAGGTGATCTCCTTGCTGGTCTATTATTGGGGTATGCCCCCCCCGTACTTTTTCAGATACACAATATTGTGTGATTTTATTACTGTGTTCTATGGGATGTATACAGTTTTTTTGTGCCAGAGGTTTTGTGCAATATACTAATACAAGCATTTGTCTTTCTGCCATGCATTAGAGTGCCTCCATTTAGTACCACATCCAACCACTTGTTGTGTTATGTATGGAGCCTGCAGTTAGGTTAGTGGGACACCAATCAGTGCACATGATTACGGCGCAAAGGGATCTCTCAATATTTTAGCATTTTCTGGTCTATTATTGCCATGGACTGGACTGTCCCTTTAAAGCAGTAGGCAAATGCAAGTGTACATCAAGAGAGCCAAGCTCATCCATTCATGGTATAAATGGTATTGTGCTTTATTTCTTACGATAGTCAGTATTGTTTTATTTACTGTCTGTATTTATTGTAGTAAATCCTAACTTGAAAATGCAATATTTCCACTCTGACAATGGAAAACACTTGTTCTTCAAAATAATTGTAAGGAGGCACTTTAAACCCCTCCCCTGAGGAGCAAGCCACACCCATCCCACCAAAAACTATTGATTCTTGTGGGCTAAGGCATTAATTTCTCACCTGAATAATGACACTGTGAAAGTGCTGATATCTATGATTCTTCCTCCTCTGCTTCCTCCTCTTCTTCTACTTCTTCCTCCTCTGCCTCTTCTTGCTCCTAGAATTGACAGCAGAATTAAGGGAAAACATTTTTTGGGGGAAAGCAAAGCGACTCGCTCCACATTACTCATCTTCATTGCATTGATAGAATTGATTCATTCCATAAAATCTAGGGGAGCTTTTCACCTTATGATGGACAAAGGGGGGGTGGCAGCCGCTCAGACCATTTTATAACTAGCCTGGGAGGTGGCTTGATCTTGAGAGGTTTAGGGCAACCTCAGGTAAGCCTGCTCCCAATTTATCTATTGCACTGTATGTCCCAAATGGGCTCTCAGAGATTAGAGTTAGGGCTGCACCCCACAGAGGCACTTTGGCGTAGTGTTGCAGCTTAAGCATACTTCTGCAGATGTGTGTGACCGAGTCCTCTGTTTTTAACCAAGTTTAGAGACAGAATATAGGCTGGCCTGCAAGCTAACAGGGTTGAGTGCTGTGGCTCCTTTAAGACTTTTGTTTCCTAATTGCCCTGCTAACGTGCACCTCCCAGGTTAGTTATAAAATGGTCTGAGCGGCTGCCACCCCCCCTTTGTTTCTTATGATGGACAGCTTGTTGTCAGCAGTAAATTTAGGGTCCTTAAAGTGGACCACAACCCAGGATTTTGACTATCCTGGGTTTCGGTCCTTGCCCCCAGGGCTGCCCCGCTGTGTGAAACCCCCCCAGGTCGCCTGAACGAACTCACCTCTCGGTCCTACGGTGCATGAGCGGCCTCTCGTTCTAATCAGTGCGCTCAGATCTGCTCCCGCCTCTTCACCTGGGGGGGGGGGCAAGCCAGGTCTGGGGAGTTTTTATTCTTCAAGGGAACATCATTTTTTAAGGGCACACATTTGGTGGTCTTAGGGAGACCCGGAACAAAGCCCGGTGGGCCTCACTGCTTTGGGGCCAGTTGGGCTGCTGCTTTTAACCCCCCACATTCAATCCCTGCCCCCATAGTTTCCCTCTTAGCTCCCTGTACCCAGCCGCATTGTACCCACAAGCCAAGGAACCCAAGCCTCCAATGCTAGAGCCCTGGCATCATGGTTTTAGGGGCCGCAGAGGGGACGTCTCAGGCCGGCCAGGGGCTGGTAAAAATGTTTGGCCCCAGTCCGCCACTGGCTGCATTATTTCCTTTCCGAAGGCTGCATCCCAAATCATTCTCAAAGGCTTTTAGAGGGATTTAGGAGGGCCTGAATCCTAAGCACTATTTGAGCAACACCAGAGTTGGATCATCTCTCTTGGGGTTAAGGTTAGTACAATTTTTGTCCGAAGCCTCAAATTCTATATATAAATATATGTTCACTAATCACTACAAAGGGGTAAGTCAACCCCTTGAAATTTATAATAGGAGATATAAAGGGATCAGGAAGGCACAGGCAGCCCCACTGCCGGCAAAACTATGGCGCACTCCATTCCCATCTCACCTCTTCTGCTGCCACTTCCTCTGCCGCATCCTCTGCTGCTTCCTGTAATCACATAACGCAAAAGAACATAGTTACATAACATTACAAACAGCTAAAAAAGACATTGTCCATCAAGATTAACCACCCCATGTTGTAGCCAACATCATGGTCCAAAACAGAAACCCTTCAGGCACAAGTAGCCAATTATGGCTTTTACAGGAAAAATAAATCCTCCTAGATCCCTATACTTAGAGCAGGCAAAAGGGGAGAGCAAACTGAGCAGTTGCCCCAGGGCCCCATCTTTAAAAGAGCCCCCTGCTTGAACTACTTTATTTTATTTTTTATTTAATTCATTCAATTGTGGGTATTGGAGAGAAATAGGGGTAATTGTATAATTTTGCTGGATGGGAAAGGACTGCCATACATAAAAAAAAAAAATCCGCCCAAGCCTGTGTCTTTCTTTTAAAGTGGACCAAAACCCAGCGGAATCTATAAGATGCCCGGCCCAATCGATTCCCTCCCCCCAGGGCATCCAAAATCGGGATGCCCCGCTGTGTGAAACCCCCCAGGTCCCCCCCATACACTCACCTTGCTCCCCGCTCCAACAGCGCATGCGTGAGCCGTGGCTGCATCCCCACTATCAGGGCCGGCTCCAGGTTTATGTGGGCCCTTGGGCGGCATGGTCTCAGTGGGCCCCTTTGTGGTGAAGAGTCACGTCACATCACCAAATGTGGATGCCCCCTGGATGCACAGGCAGCTCAACATGCTGGCGTGCTGCAAGGAGATGTCTAGTCCACCGGTCAAGCACCGTCACCACCGTAGGACCAGGAAGAGGCGAGTTGCCCCGAAGCAACCTGATGTCGCCGCAGCGGGCAGTGGTGACATCCAAAAGTTAAATAGGGGCCCCCCATTTTTTTTTCAGGTCCGATGTTCCTCTTTAATAGAAGGGAGGAAGAAGAATCAGGGTTGACGGATTTTGAACATACCATTCTGCTTTTACAGGGGAGATCTGCTCAACTCTAAGGCCCTTTCTCCTGAGCTAAACATTTGTTAGAATGACAGAGCGTTGCTATTGCTATTCTTCTGATGTGTGTAGATGCCTTGACCCATAATTCAATGCTTTGGCCAGGTATTAGACTGGTTAATGATTTTCATTGTCCCGGGTTTTGTTTGATTCTGTCTGGGGAACCCCTGTTTGGGATGCCCGCTGTGTGTATCCGCCCAGATCACCCAAAAACTAACCTTTCCATTGCTTCCATGGGGCAGGCATAGGCCATGACCAATCACTGGCGTGCATTCAATTCAGCTTTTGCTTTGCCACACTGAGCCCAGCTGCTCGCTGCACTCCCTACTCCGTACTTTTCTAACTGGCTGGTACACATAGATGGCGTGCATGCACAGTGGGGTCGGGTGAAAGGTGAGTTTCTAACTGGCTGGTACACATAGATGGCGTGCATGCACAGTGGGGTCGGGTGAAAGGTGAGTTTCTAACTGGCTGGTACACATAGATGGCGTGCATGCACAGTGGGGTCGGGTGAAAGGTGAGTTTCTAACTGGCTGGTACACATAGATGGCGTGCATGCACAGTGGGATCAGGTGAAAGGTGAGTTTCTAACTGGCTGTTACACATAGATGGCGTGCATGCACAGTGGGATCAGGTGAAAGGTGAGTTTCTAACTGGCTGGTACACATAGATGGCGTGCATGCACAGTGGGGTCGGGTGAAAGGTGAGTTTCTAACTGGCTGGTACACATAGATGGCGTGCATGCACAGTGGGATCAGGTGAAAGGTGAGTTTCTAACTGGCTGTTACACATAGATGGCGTGCATGCACAGTGGGATCAGGTGAAAGGTGAGTTTCTAACTGGCTGGTACACATAGATGGCGTGCATGCACAGTGGGGTCGGGTGAAAGGTGAGTTTCTAACTGGCTGGTACACATAGATGGCGTGCATGCACAGTGGGGTCGGGTGAAAGGTGAGTTTCTAACTGGCTGGTACACATAGATGGCGTGCATGCACAGTGGGATCAGGTGAAAGGTGAGTTTCTAACTGGCTGTTACACATAGATGGCGTGCATGCACAGTGGGATCAGGTGAAAGGTGAGTTTCTAACTGGCTGGTACACATAGATGGCGTGCATGCACAGTGGGGTCGGGTGAAAGGTGAGTTTCTAACTGGCTGGTACACATAGATGGCGTGCATGCACAGTGGGATCAGGTGAAAGGTGAGTTTCTAACTGGCTGGTACACATAGATGGCGTGCATGCACAGTGGGATCAGGTGAAAGGTGAGTTTCTAACTGGCTGGTACACATAGATGGCGTGCATGCACAGTGGGATCAGGTGAAGGGTGAGTTTCCCCAGAAATTGGCGTATCCCAAATCAGGATGACCTGCAAAGAGGGAGTCCACCGACACTATAGTCCTATAGACTTCACTCCTCTTTTAATTCTGCTTACTTCCACAAACTCAGGAAACTGGGATGGAACAGCTCACCCCTGTAAGTGGAATGGTACGCCCTGGATTTTATTTCTCCCAAGAGAAAAAAACCACACGCTTAGCTGGATATTTTTTTAGTGACCCCTCCTCTTACTGTCCAGTATATTTATACAGATTTTAATACTGAGTGATTTCACAGTACAGCTCCTTTTTTTTTGTTCAATGGCCTTGATTCAATAAAGGTAGAAAAAAATATCATGGTGGTAAAAGATTCAATTCATGAGAAAAAAGCCTGAGAATGTCACTGTTACTGAATCACCAGCTAAGAAAACAATGAAAGTCAATGGCACTTTTTTACTCCTAAGAAAAGTAGAGAACTGTTTCCTCCTTTCTACACTGTATTAAAAGTGCCATTGACTTTCATTGTCTTTTTATCTAGTGAATCTAGTTCTTATCTTTTATCAGAGAACTGATCTTGGAACTGGAGGGTTGCAGGTTTGGTTCCCTGGCTGGTGTGTGACTGAAAGCAGACCTTCACCCTGAATAAGAGCCTATTTTATATGTTTCCCACACCCTGTACATACAGATTGCCCACATTAATCCGGACCTTCACCCTGAATAAGAGCCTATCTTATATGTTTCCCACACCCTGTACATACAGATTGCCCACATTAATCCGGACCTTCACACTGAATAAGAGCCCATCTTATATGTTTCCCACACCTGTACATACAGATTGCCCACATTAATCTGGACCTTCACCCTGAATAAGAGCCCATCTTATATGTTTCCTACACCTGTACATACAGATTGCCCACATTAATCCGGACCTTCACACTGAATAAGAGCCCATCTTATATGTTTCCCACACCCTGTACATACAGATTGCCCACATTAATCCGGACCTTCACCCTGAATAAGAGCCCATCTTATATGTTTCCCACACCCTGTACATACAGATTGCCCACATTAATCTGGACCTTCACCCTGAATAAGAGCCTATCTTATATGTTTCCCACACCTTGTACATATAACACTTTAAAGTGGACCAACACCCAGGGGTGATCGGCCCGGGAATCTGTAAGATTCCCGGGCCGATCACCTCCCTCACCGCGGGGGTGAAACCCCCCAAAAAACCTTACCTTAGACCTCCAGACGTGCGCGCGCCCGCGCCGGCCGTTTCTGAATGGCCGGCGCGCGCGCGCCCTGTAAGAGTGACGTGCGGGAGGCGACGGCGGACGCGCTGTCTTGGACGTCGCTGTCACCCGCTTGGACGTCGGCGGGGATTGGACGGCGTGGTCACGTGGGAGCGTGGTCAGGTTAGTTTTTGGGGCTTTCTGGGGGGTTTCACACAGCGGGGCACCCCCAAAGTGAACCAAAACCCAGGATAGTCAAAATCCTGGGTGTTGGTCCACTTTAACCAAAAAAAGAGGGTGGCACCAAGAATTGTAATCTATTATCTGTGTGCTCACTATAACTACTAATGCAACAAACACAGAGGGAGGGGCTCAGCACCCCAGGTCTTTGCCACAACCCCCTCCAAATAGGAGCACCAACAATTAGTGAAAAGTTCAACTGTATTTTATTTGTGTCATATCAAAAAGTAGATCATAAAAACAACACCAAAAACATATACAATACATACAACACTTATTAAAACCCAAACTGCATCTTACCCAAATTACACTCTATTCAATACAAAGAGTCAGTAACCATGACAAAAATACTCGTAATATTCAATTCATATGATAATGACCCTGGGAACCGCTGTTAATTATTCAAAATCTCTGATATCTGTACAGTGTAGTTGTAAATCAATATTAACACCCTAAAGTAAGTAATTAATAAGTAATATATATATATAGCCTCTTAATATTTATGAATTATTTAATCCCTTAAAAATTAGGTGTATTAAATTTTTTTTTTAATTATTGATGTGCCGGCACAAATTCTAACAATTTATACGGTGAAAAAATGAATTTATAATAACTTTCTGTTGTTTGAATATGACCGGATTCAATCAATTGATGGAATCCAGTCAATCACAAACAAATACACCTCTGTGGTAAATAGATATGATAAATATAAATAATAGTGTAAGATTAATCAAAAAAATTAAATTAAATACAACTATACTGACACAGATATCAGCAAATCTTTTGTATGTGTGACAACAATTGAAATCATCCCCTAACTCCTAAACCAACAATTATTATCCAATAATCAATGTTTATACAAAATACCAACAACCTGTAATACCAGTCATGAACTCAAGATGGCAGCAGAGGCTAAGCTGTATTAAAACACACAGAGAAAACTGAATACTACACCAGATTGAGCAGCAGATGAGTCCCCAAGGAACCTGAGATCATGGGCAAAATGCAGTTAGAGCAACTACCACCTACAAATACCTCGCTAGTGCCGGCCCCTCCGCTAATCACCGCCGCCGCCCTCCTTGCACATGGTGATCCAAGGAGCGGAAACCGATGCTCCTATTTGGAGGGGGATGTGGCAAAGACCTGGGGTGCTGAGCCCCTCCCTCTGTGTTTGTCCCACCCTGTACATACAGATTGCCCACATTAATCCAGACCTTCACCCTGAATAAGAGCCTATCCTTTATGTTTCCCCCCTGTACATGCAGATTGCCCACATTAATCTGGACCTTCACTCTGAATAAGAGCCTATTTTATATGTTTCCCACACCCTGTACATACAGATAGCTCACATTAATCCAGACCTTCACCCTGAATAAGAGCCTATCCTTTATGTTTCCCACACCTGTACATACAGATTGCCCATATTAATCCGGACCTTCACTCTGAATAAGAGCCTATTTTATGTTTCCCACACCTGTACATACAGATTGCTCACATTAATCCGGACCTTCACCCTGAATAAGAGCCTATTTTATATGTTTCCCACACCTGTACATACAGATTGCCCACATTAATCCGGACCTTCACTCTGAATAAGAGCCTATTTTATATGTTTCCCACACCCTGTACATACAGATTGCTCACATTAAAATTCATCCTACCTGCATCTACTGCATGTTATGAATCTTTAAAGTGGACCAACACCCAGGATTTTGACTATCCTGGGTTTTGGTCCACTTTGGTGGGGCAACCCCCCAGAAACCCCAAACAACTCACCTCTCCCCGCTCCCACGTGACCGCGGCGTCCAATCCCCGCCGACGGACAAGCGGGTGACAGCGACGGACAAGAGAGCCCGTCCACCGCCGCCTCCCGCACGTCACTCTTACAGGGCGCACGCCCGCGCCGGCCATTCACGAACGGCTGGCGCAGGCACGTCTAGAGGGGATGAGGTAAGGAGTTTTGGGGCTTTTGGGGGGGTCCCTCACCGCGGGACATCCCGATCTCGGATGCCCCGCGGTGAGGGAGGTGATCGGCCCGGGAACCTTATAGATTCCCGGGCCGATCACCGATGGGTGTTGGTCCACTTTAAGCATCCAAGATGGCGGCTCATGGAGCATCAGGCAGCCTGCAAACAGGCTGTGTCGCTCTGCATTCTGGGATTGATGTCCTTTCCCTGACCCCAGCTCTGCTCTGTCTGTGCAAAGCAAAGTTTAACCCCACTTCCTGTACTTTATCTCGCTCTCCTCTCCTCAGTATGTGTGATGCTTTTGAGTCAAGATGGCGGCGCCCGTATCCTAGAGTCCTGAACAGAGTTGCAGCCCGGCGGGGGAAAGAATAATAAGTAAGCGACTAAAAACTTAAAATATATACATTTTAGATGCTGGGGAATAGTTTAAGGGTTTGGGCTTTTCATTAAATCAAGCTGAAGGTCCGGTTGAAGTGCTCATGAGCAAGACACCTAACCCTCCATGCTCCACAGCGGGGGCCGTGGCTAGGGCAGCCCACTATTCCAGGCACGTGTACACTCACTGCCTCCCAGTGTAGAGGAGGTGGTGGCTGCCATTTCCAGTCGGGTAAAATGTATCACTTACTGGAGGCTATGGGAGAGATGTTTGGGTGCAGAAGTGCACGTAATAGGATGCACGTCCCCTTTAAATGTTCTGAAAGGAAGTATATCAATGTGGGACAGGTTTCTTCTTTAAAGGGGACCTCCACCCCGAGTGGGCCTCAACCCTATTTTTGCTCCTCCAGTGAGGGCATCCCCATTTCCAATACCACACTGCACATCACCACATGCATTGTCTTGTGTAATATACAGAATGACCACTAGGTGTCGCCCTGAGTGAGAGGTATAAAAGCAAGCATGTGCTCAGTGAGGAGAGAGAGACCCCAGTCTGCTATTGCCGGTACACACCTGAGGTGACCATTTCCTGAGGTAAAAATCTGGGCCCATAGCCTCCGCTGTTGCCGGTATACACCTGAGGTCACCATTTCCTGAGGTAAAAATCTGGGCCCATAGCCTCCGCTGTTGCCGGTATACACCTGAGGTCACCATTTCCTGAGGTAAAAATCTGGGCCCATAGCCTCCGCTGTTGCCGGTATACACCTGAGGTCACCATTTCCTGAGGTAAAAATCTGGGCCCATAGCCTCTGCTGTTGCCGGGAAACACCTGAGGTGACCGTTTCCTGAGGTAAAAATCTGGGCCCATAGCCTCTGCTGTTGCCGGGAAACACCTGAGGTGACCGTTTCCTGAGGTAAAAATCTGGGCCCATAGCCTCTGCTGTTGCCGGGAAACACCTGAGGTGACCGTTTCCTGAGGTAAAAATCTGGGCCCATAGCCTCTGCTGTTGCCGGGAAACACCTGAGGTGACCGTTTCCTGAGGTAAAAATCTGGGCCCATAGCCTCTGCTGTTGCCGGGAAACACCTGAGGTGACCGTTTCCTGAGGTAAAAATCAGGGCCCATAGCATGGACGGGTGACTGGGGTAACGGAGTTGATCCCCAGTGATAGAGACTTTGCAGTGGTGGCACCGCCTTGTGCAGGGTGAAAAGTGGGGCCCAGCTGCTGTGGGGGACCCAAAGTCAATGGGTAAGCTCTCTCCTAACATTGACATTACAGTGGGGTGGCCCGCAGGCCACTCCCGGAAAGAATTATATATATATATATATATATATATATATATATTGCTTGTGCTTCATGTCCAGTCCCTGGCAATTCAGTCATGTCCCAGCTGGGAATGGAATCAAATCAGCCCCCCCCCCCCCCCATCGATTACTTTACCATTAGGCCACGACTGCCCCCCAAAATTGCCCCTATGCTGTTATATTTGTTCCTGCTGCGTTTTTCCCACTCTTTATGTTTCTTGAAACGGTTGTGCTGCCAATTCCCAGGGCTTGATATCATTGTGCTCTATTCTTATGTTAATTGTGACTGTCTCTAGTTCTTGTACTTAGCACTTTTTTGTGTCCATAACCTTATGTATTAGCACTTTTGTATATAGATAAAAAAAAGTCCTTGCAATTGTATTTTCTTAACAGTTATTAATAATATGCTTTTTTTTGTTATATTAACTGTTCTCTTTGGAATTGATTGCACAGTTTTTGCAGTGTTCACCTTATTGGATTGATTGGGTTTTGGTGGATATTGGTTTGTAGCAATAATGAGTAATTTTGTGCCAGCACAAAAGAACATTAAAGTGGACCGAAACCCAGGATTTTGACTATCCTGGGTTTTGGTCCACTTCGGTGGGGCGATCGGGGGTGCCCCGCTGTCTGAAACCCCCGAAAGCCCAGAAACACTCACCTCACCACGCTCCCACGTGACCGCTCCAGCCAATCACAGCGCTCAGAGCCGCTGTGGTATGCGCGTCCAAGGCCGCTTGGACGTGCATAGCAGCTCAGCGGCTCTGAGCGCTGGAGGCTGCGTCTCGCGCTTCCCTCTAACAGGGAGCGCGCATGTGCCGATGGAGCGGTGCAGAGGTAAGCTTGTGGGCCTCCTGGGGGGTTCCTCCCCGCGGGACATCCCGATTTGGGATGCCCCGCGGGGAGGGATCTGATCGGTCCGGTAATCTTATAGATTCCCGGGCCGATCCCCCCTGGGTTTCAAGCTACTTTAACTGAGCTTAACCCCCCCCCCCCCGTTTCTGCATTAACTATTGGGGGCTTCCGTTCCTCACATGTACATATACTCCCAGATTGGTCTGTCTATATTTTGGCAGCCCTGGATGTGACTTGGGGAAAATGCTGTTTTTAAATTTGTTTTGTATAGTGTGTGATTGATTGTATTGTGTGTATCCTTCTTTTTGTATAATAAATATATATATTTATTGGGATGGGTGTGGGCAAGTTGTCCACAGTGCCTCTTGTGATAACTGTTGTACTTGTAGGTAACATCCCAATCCCGAATACCCCTGTGTGCAAAACCCACTGGGAACGGTGATATACTGACCTTCCTGGTGATCCCATGGCGCATGCTTGGACTCTTTTCCAGTTAGTGCTCTATGACGTGCATATTAATACATACCCCCCAACTGTCCCGATTTTCGCGGGATTGTCCCGCGAATGGCTCCTTGTCCCGCCGCCCCGGATCGCTATTCGATGTCCCGGGACAGTTGGGGACTCAGGAGCTGTGGCGTGTGTGGGCCTGCTTCCTCTTCCTACCTGCTGCCCCGCCAGTGCGGCGCTTTCGCTCTACAAAGGGAGGTAAGAGTGAGGGGTGGCGTGCAGCCCGGCCTCCAATCCCCACTCCATTCACAGCCTTTTTCCGGCAAGAAGGAAAAGCCGTAAGCTCACTCCTGATTGGCTGCCGGTCTGTGACGCTGCTTTGGGTTACCCATGAGGAGGAAAGCCGCCAAAACATGACTGTGAACTGTGGAGAGGAGATGGCGGTGCCCTGTAAAGCCATGTCTGGGCATCCAGGTAGTGTGTATGTGTGTTAATGGGTGTGAGAGAAAGGTGTTTTACTCAGTCCCCACAAAAATAAGCCGAGCTGTGTGTGAGGGGCTCCTCGCTGCTGCCCTATCATGTGACCTCCTGACCCGCTGCCTGCCTCACCTGTGCAGTGTGGCTGCTCTGCTGTCACACCCCTATTCTCTCGCTGCGTCCTGTGTGGAGCATGTGTGTGTGTGGGGGAGCTTGCATGCAGTGTGTGTGTGTGTGTATGTGTGTGTGTGTGTGTGTGTGTGTGTGTATGTGGGGGTGTTTTCATGTAATTTATTTGTTACAATGTATTTATTAGGTGTCATTTCCCTTCAAGGGTGTCGCTGGGGGGGCGTGACTGGGGGGGGGGGCGTGACTGGGGGGCGTGACCGGGGGGGCGTGGTTTAAGGACAAAAATGTCCCTCTTTACTATTTTCAAAAGTTGGGAGGTATGTTAATATATGGCATAAAGAAAACTCTGTCTAGAAAGTCCAGCCACTTTCCCCATGGTCGGATTCGCACTCCCGCCCTTCCCAATGGCTAGCCATCGGAGTGCGCCCAAACTGGTGAATGAGAAGGGGGGAGAGATTTAGAGGCTGATTCATTACTACTGCCAGGTATCGGCAGATGAGCGTCTGAAACCCGCTGTAAGCGGGTATTTGGCGCTGCTGTGGGGGACCCTGAATCGCAGGGCCAAAGTCAATGGGTAAGCTCTCTCCTAACATTGACATTACAATGGGGTGGCCCGCAGGCCACTGCCAAAAAGAAATATATATATATATATATATATATATATATGTTAGCTCTGGTAGACAGCAGGATGTCAGCAGTATAGAGGCTCAGAGGCGAAAAGTTCAACTTAAAGTCTGTGTTTATTTACACCAAAATCCATAAAAGCATATGCCCTTTTGGGTTACATCACCTTTTCAGGAAAATGCAGCATAAGTCAATCAGACAGGCAAATGGCGTTTTTAGTCCTTGGGCAAAGTTGCTGCATTGCAACCGAATCCACCTTGGGTCCGCATGAAACCGCCTGCATAGGAGTTTTCAGCCAGGCTCACAGAGTCTCACTCCACAAGTGAGCTCCAGTCACAGACAGTGCACAGCTGACTCCCCAGGCTATTTATGCGGCCTGTAAAACCCGGACCTGGGTAGTGGGATGGAGTCCCACCCTGCTCTACTCCATCCCAGTAAAGCCATCCCGGGTTAGCCTTTCAGCTATACTAACTTCAGCACCAGACTGCCATTAGCAGCTGATGCTGGGAAACAAAACACACGGTTTTACTGCACCAGGGCCAGGTACCTTGGTGCCACATACCTTCCATCAATGACGGCCCCTTGCACCTTACCACTATATATATATATATATATATATATATATATATATATATTGCTTGTCCCTGGCAATTCAGTCTGTCCCAGCTGGGAATCAAACCAGCTCCCCCCCCCCCCCCCCCACGACTCTCGGCGCTCCACACCATCAAAAAAGGACACACACACAGCGTCGGCGCTCTAAATCTAAAAAATATAAAATATATTCTAAAAAATAAAAAATATAAAAAGTCAAAGAAGTTTCTAAAAGTGTTTGTTTGCAGCCAGGAGAGGTCACACAATGATTTGAGCAAAAAAAAAAAAAAAAAGGCAAACACGCTGTTTAAACACAAGCAAATGAACAGCCATTGAAATGTATGGGAGAGCGACACAGAGCGAAAGGTAATACCTGCCGCTCTGGAAGCTAGAGCGCCGGCGCTATATGCTGGGCCGCCTGTAATAATACATGTCACGCTACATGTCGCTGTTAGAGTCGCTCACCAAATTTGCCTTCATAAATGTGGTTTTGCATACAGCGCCCAGCATTCACCAGACGCTGCCTACCGCTACGAGGCACCACCTGGCGCTTTCCCTTCTTGAATAACCCCCGTCGTCATTTTATCGTGGTTATTCAGCATTATGGCCACATACCTGCTGCTCCTCTGCGGGGCTGGTGACCTCTTCTTGGTTTACAGTTGCCTTGTCTTCAGCTTCAGCTTCAACAGAACTTTCTATGATCTGATAAAGTAAAAGCGCACATAACTTATAACCAATTATCTGTATTGTAAAAACACATTAAAAATGACTCTAACTATTAAAGATTAGCTTATCAATTTGGCATGAATAAACCATACCCCCAAGTGTCCAGCTTTGGGGCCCTTGTACTGTTGTCCCACACCACTGAGTCCCAGTGAGGTGAGGAGTGCTGCATTGTGTGAGGCTGGCAAGGCAGCATCTCGAGAGAGTGACAGCCCTGTGTGGGGTGCATGCCTGTGGGGAGGTTTGCCTGTGTGTGGGGGGCCTGTCTGTATGTGGAAGGACTTGGCTGTGTGAAGGTGAAACTTGCCTGTGTGGGGGGGGGGGCTTGCCTGTGTGGGGAGGGGCTTGGCTGTAATTATTATTATTATTAGGTGGTGTTTCCCTTTAAGGCTGTGTGACAGAATCCCCCCGTCACCACATAGCAGGCTGTGTGACAGAACCTCCCATCACCCCATAGCAGACTGTGGGACAAAATCCCCCCATCACCCCATAGCAGGCTGTGTGATAGAATCCCCCCCATCACTCCATAGCAGGCCATGTGACAGAATCCCCCCATAACCCCATAGCAGACTGTGTGAAAGAATCCCCCCATAGCAGGCTGTGTGACAGAATCCCCCCATCACCCCATAGCAGACTGTGTGACAGAATCCCCCCATCACCCCATAGCAGACTGTGTGACAGAATCCCCCCATGACCCCATAGCAGACTGTGTGGCAGAATCCCCCCCCCATCACCCCATAGCAGACTGTGTGACAGAATCCCCCCCCATCACCCTATAGCAGACTGTGTGACAGAATCCCCCCCCCCCCCCCATCACCCTATAGCAGACTGTGTGGCAGAATCCCCCCCCATCACCCCATAGCAGACTGTGTGACAGAATCCCCCCCATCACCCTATAGCAGGCTGTGTGACAGAACCCCCCCCCCATCACCCCATAGCAGCCCTGTGTGGGGTGCATGCCTGTGGGGAGGTTTGCCTGTGTGTGGGGGGCCTGTCTGTATGTGGAAGGACTTGGCTGTGTGAAGGTGAAACTTGCCTGTGTGGGGGGGGGGGGGGGGCTTGCCTGTGTGGGGAGGGGCTTGGCTGTAATTATTATTATTATTAGGTGGTGTTTCCCTTTAAGGCTGTGTGACAGAATCCCCCCGTCACCACATAGCAGGCTGTGTGACAGAACCTCCCATCACCCCATAGCAGACTGTGGGACAAAATCCCCCCATCACCCCATAGCAGGCTGTGTGATAGAATCCCCCCCATCACTCCATAGCAGGCCATGTGACAGAATCCCCCCATAACCCCATAGCAGACTGTGTGAAAGAATCCCCCCATAGCAGGCTGTGTGACAGAATCCCCCCATCACCCCATAGCAGACTGTGTGAAAGAATCCCCCCATAGCAGGCTGTGTGACAGAATCCCCCCATCACCCCATAGCAGACTGTGTGACAGAATCCCCCCATCACCCCATAGCAGACTGTGTGACAGAATCCCCCCATGACCCCATAGCAGACTGTGTGGCAGAATCCCCCCCCCATCACCCCATAGCAGACTGTGTGACAGAATCCCCCCCCATCACCCTATAGCAGACTGTGTGACAGAATCCCCCCCCCCATCACCCTATAGCAGACTGTGTGACAGAATCCCCCCCCCCATCACCCTATAGCAGACTGTGTGGCAGAATCCCCCCCCCATCACCCCATAGCAGACTGTGTGACAGAATCCCCCCCATCACCCTATAGCAGGCTGTGTGACAGAACCCCCCCCCCATCACCCCATAGCAGACTGTGTGACAGAATCCCCCCCATCACCCCATAGCAGACTGTGACAGAATCCCCCCATCACTCCATAGCAGGCTGTGTGACAGAATCCCCCCATCACCCCATAGCAGGCTGTGTGACAGAATCCCCCCATCACCCCATAGCAGGCTGTGTGACAGAATCCCCCCATCACCCCATAGCAGGCTGTGTGACAGAATCCCCCCATCACCCCATAGCCGACTGTGTGACAGAATCGCCCCATAGCAGGCTGTGTGACAGAATCCCCCCCCCTCCATCACCCCATAGCAGACTGTGTGACAGAATCCCCCCCATCACACCATAGCAGACTGTGTGACAACACCCCCCCGAACCCCCGATATCCTTAACTTTACCTCAAGCCAGCACTGGGAAAGGAGTCCGTGCTTGCATCCTCGAGGCCAGCCACTGGAATGCCCCGCCCACGTGCACGCTGGTGGCCAATCGTGGGACTCCTTTCCTGAAGTGAAGGTAAGGATATCAGGCATTCTGGGGGAGTTATGTTTCAGGGGAGCTCCAGCATTCTGGATGCTTGTTCTAATTTTCTGTCTGAGGGACCAACACCATCCAAAGGAAAAACAGGTATTGGTCCAGTTTAATTTATTTATGTACGGTATGTATTTCTTACATTTTTTTTTTTGTTATTTTGAGTATTTTCCCTACTTCATTTTGTGCATGGCAATCACCCTGGTGTTACCTGCAAATTGGTCTCTGACACCTGTTGAAATTTTTTTTTTTATATAATGTATTCCTTCAAATTTTTTGTTTTCTGTGATTGTTTTGAGTACTTTTCCTAACCCATTTTGTGCAGGGCTATCACCATGGTGCCCCCCCCCCCCCCCAATTTGCAGCCCTCTAGCCCTTACTACCCTTCTTACTTGAGCTCAATGGGGTTTTGGTTGGGGTTGAGTCTGCAGACCCAAGCGGCAAATTCGGCCGAACTTCGCTAGTCATTATTATATATATGATTATATTATTAATAAAACATTCTGTAAGTTATACAGTTAGCTTGTCTGTACTGCACTCCACCCCATAAACCTATTAATCTGCATAATACAGTGTTTCCTGCTATTCCACCATAGTTACATAGTTAATACGGTTGAAATAAGACATATGTCCATCAAGTTCAACCAAGGGTGTTGGGATAGGGGAAGTTATTTTTTTTTTTTTTACTGATAACAGCTATTAGTAACTGTTAATGTTATTTTCTTCTAAATAAGCATCTAATCCTTTATTGAAGCTGTCGGCGGTTGATGCTGTAACAAGCTTCTGTGAGAGGCTATTCCACAGATTTATAGTTCTTATGGTAAAGAGGATTTGTCGCCTCCAGAGGCTGAATTTCTTTTTTCCAGTCAAAGGGAGTGACCCCTTGTCTTTAGGGAGGATTTTACCTGAAATTGTGTTTCCCAATATTTTTTGTATTGACCATTAATATATTTATACAAGTTAATCATGTCCCCCCTCAGTCGTCTCCTCTCAAGACTAAACAGATTAAATTCTCATAATCTTGCCTCATAGCTAAGATTCTTCATTCCTCTTACTAGTTTGGTGGCTCTCCTCTGCACCCTTAACATAGCCAGAGTGTCCTTTCTATGAATGGGTGCCCAGAACTGGCCGACATATTCCAGGTGAGGAGCGCCTTTTAAAGAGGCAAAATGACATCCCTATCCTGTCATTCCAAGCCTCTATTAATGCATGATAATATCTTGGAAGCAGCTGCTTTACATTGCATACTGTAATTTAGCCTGTGATCTACTAGTACCCCCAGATCCTTCTCAACTAGTTATTCTCCCAGTTTTACTCCCCCGGGAATATATGTGGCCTTTAGACCCCAAGTGCATGACTTTACATTTTTCCACATTGAACTTCCATTTGCCAAGTGGATGCCCAGACACTCAATGTGTCCAAGTCAGCCTGAAGCTTGTGAACATCTTCAACAGACTGCACTGTGCTACATATCTTTGTGTCATCTGCAAAAATAGAGACAGTTAGTGTGATTTTAAACTTAGTTGTAAGTTTTAATAATGTTGTCCCCTTATCCCACATCCTTGGAGGGCGAAGCATAGCTAATATTGTGTTTATTTAAAACATATAGCAGTTTTAATTTTTTTTTTAATTGCAAAAAATCATGAATGCCAACTCTTCATTTGTAGGATCTCCATGCATTGACCATGCACTGCCTCTACTGGTCTGCAGCAAATGAGGGGAATCTGGACTAGGAGGAATCATCTGCAGGGGACAAAATGGGGAGTAGTCATTTTGTTTTTTTCTATCTGGACTGTCCCCTTAAAGTAAACCAAAACCCAGGATTTTCACTATCCCAGGTCTTGGTCCCTAAGGGCATCCTGATTTGGGATGCCCTGTTGTGTGAAACCCCCATACCCAGGGGCAGTAAATCGGTAAGCCCTGGAGCCTTTTAGAGGTGGTAGGTATCATTTAAACCTGTATGAGATTGTATTGCTGTGCTTAGGCATTGGCTGTGTGTTTTTGTATTTGAGTTGTGGGCATATCGGTACCAGAAGGTACCTGCATTTGGGCAGGTAAGGGTTTTTAACAATAGGAGCTGCTGGTAGACGGTGAAAGTGGTTTCCTGAATCTTTTTTTTGGGCAGGGGCAAAGCGCAATTGTAACTCTGTCTGGACTGGGAAGTCAGAATTCTTGTTTCATTACACATGATTTCTATGAAAATTGTCAGAGGTACATCAAGTTACCTGGAACCCTCTTTACCAGTTTAATGGGCCTCTGGGTCTGGTATAGCTGTTGTTGGGCCCCTGGATAATATTTCACACTGCTAATCTAACAATCTTAACACTACATTACCTTTTCACTTGGAGGTGGAGCCAGGCCCAGAAAAGTAAGGATTTCATTGCCTTCTTTGGCGTCAAAAAAAGACTCAAAGTCCTGAAAGGAAAATAAAAGTGCATTAAGTCCTGTTTTAGAGAATTAGTGTAATATGTTTTAGCCCAAGTAATCCTAATTAGTTAAGACCAGAATCTGCCTCTGTTCTGTGCTGTTGCGGGTCTGTATCAACCCATTAAAGTCTATGGGGAAAATTCAGGTGTTTTGGGTCTATGGAAATCAGAGCAGCCAAATGCCCCAAGTTGCATGAGGGTAAAGGCACAAAATTTGGGGTAAATTAAATACAATTTCGAGGTCACCTTGGTCAAGTAAACTTTTTTGTATAGAAAAGAGAATCTCTCTTCAAAATGACTACCCAATTAAAAAACAAAGCGGTACTTACCTTTTGTTCCCAGCAGCTGATCTTTCTTTCCCGTCACCTGCTGCTCTGGATCCAAACTTCATTGACCGTCACTTCCGTGTCTGGTTCGCATCCCCCTGCCATCAGTCACAGGGGTGTGGTCACTCCTTCCCTAGTCACTACAAAGGGGGTGTGTTAGGCCTTGGCACACCCACTCCATTGCAATGAACGGAGAGGGCATGGTAGCACTCCTGTGACTGATGGCGGGTCACAACCCCGCATGCCATCAATCCCGACCCCATGTTCGCGGGCTGGGATCCAGCGATCAGATGAGTTGCTGCAAAGGACAAAAGTTATATACCCTTTTGTGTATACAGGTGATCCCAGAGGGTTTTAAACAGCGGAATGCCCCTCAGATAAGGAATTGGCCAGTGCCTCTTTAGACTCTAGAGCCAGCTAAAATGGGTTTTGGTCCTCTTTAATGATGAACATCAACCTCTGTGGCCAGCTATGGAGCCTCCAGAGTCGGCTAAAACACCTCTGTGGCCAGCCATGGAGTCTAAAAGACTTCAATTATTCCCTGATTTGGGATGCCCCAATGTGTGAAACCCCACAGACAATGCAGTTGCTGAGCAGTGATAATGGGGAACTGGGCAATGTTTCAGATAGGGGGGACGATCTAAAAATGCTCAGCTCCTGCAACTACATCCCACTTATGGCTTAAATGCATGAATAAAAATAAATATAGAAATTGGGAACAGGTAGTTATCTAATGAATAGAAAAATAGATAGATAGCTTGATAGACAGGATAGATAGATGATCATATGAAAAAGTACATAGAAGATGGACAGAAAGAAGGTAGATGTAAAGAAAGGCTAGATAGATAGAAAAACAATAAAAATGAAAAAAGCATATATAAAGAAGATAGCTAGAAAAGGGATAGATAAAGATAGATAAATGGATAAACAATAAAAATAAAGACAGAAAGAAAGGATAGACAGAGGATAGATAGGTTGAGGCCCACTTCCTGTTACATTGCAACAAATATTCATCTTCCAGGGTCACTTACTTTTTCAGTTTCCACTCTCATCCCGAATTTCAGCTCCATAGATGAGAGGAAAGTCCACATCCTGCTGGGGGAAGAGGAGACCACCCTGGTATTAAGACCAAAATGTCTCCACCTGCCACCAGCTGAAAGGAACATGAGACACCATGGACTGTGATACCCCTATACTGCCCCTATATCCCACCTCTTTACCGCCCCTATAAGTCTCCAACTCCCACCATCTAAGAACACAAGACACTGGACTATTATACCCCCAATCCTGCCCCTTTAACCCCACATCCATTCACTTTATCTTCCACATGAACCACCACCTCATTTGTTATTCTCTTTTGCTTTGGCAATGCTAAATATTTTTTGAACTTGCCCATTAAGCTATTGAATTGAATTAGATAAATATATAGATAAAATGGGTATATAGACAGAGAGATGAATAGATAGATAGGAAATAGATAGAAAGAAGACATCAATGGATAGATAGTAAATAGATGAATAGATAGAAAGAAGATGAGGGTAGCTATATAAATTGAAGGATAGAGCAAACAGATACAGGACAGGTACAACAATATTTTTATACAGATGAATAAATAGATAGAAAGGTAAAAAGGATAGAGCATAGTGTCACCCGTGCAGTGTGGACCGCACATTCAGTGTGCAACAAACTTGCATACGTCCACGACCTGTTTACTACCTCTCTTCACCTTCTACGATCTCTTTACCTTCATGGCCTTTACTAAAACCTGGATCACTCCCTCTGACATGACTTACCTCGCTGCCCTCTTATACAGTGTCTTACAGTTCAGCCACACCCCAAGATCAAACAACAAACAGGGTGGGGGTCTTGGCATCCTTCTATCAGAACACTGCTCAATTAACTCAACCCCTGCCCTACTCTCCCTATCCTGTTTTACTTTTGAAGTTCACTGTGTCCATCTCTACTCTGTCATCTAAATATTGCTATTATCTATCGTTCTCCTGGACCTGCTACTCTCTTCCTGGACCACATCTCCACCTGGCTCCTCTACTTCCTGTCCACTGACATCCCAGCTATAATCATGGGTGACTTAAACATACACTTTGACACCAACAACCCTGCCACCACCAGATTACTATGACTCACCTACTCTTTTGCTCTCAAGCAATGGTCTGCTAGCCCCACCCACAAAGACGGACACATACTTGACCTACTCTTCAGTCACCAAATGCTCTGTATCCAGTCTCTCTTCATCCCCTCTTCCCCTCTCTGATCTCAACCTCCTAACATTAACACTCTCTTCCCTCACCACTACACCCTCTGCATACAAACCTGCCATCTTGTGGAGGGACCTCAAAAACCTAGACCATTAATCTCTTTCTAACCCTTTACAAACCCACCACACCCTGCCCTCATTCACCAATGAAGACATTGCAGTCTCACACTACCATAATACACTTACCTCTGCCCTTGACTCTGTTGCTCCCCTAATCTATAGCCACCCTCCGCCCAAAAAAAAGACAACCCTGGCTTAATACCAACAACAGTGAAGCGGCACTCTCGAGTTGCTGATGGAGGAAATCCAAAACCTGCTGATCCACCACTGATGTAGGCAGCGCTCCACCGATTCCATTCGGGGGCCCCGGCATGTGACCAGGTTCACCGTCCACTGGCGCCAGCCTTGATATGAATATTGGAGCCCAACACTACTGTGCAAATGGTCTATAGTTTGACTTGTAAGGTACCTACCTCCCATGATGCACTGTGCATGCATTACAGCACATTTTTCAAGTCTTGTTTTCTTACAATCAGCATGTATGTTTCATATGCACTAACTGCCTATAAAAAATATTCACCCCATAGAACATTTTGTTCACAGTGGATTTAATATGGTATTTTCATTGGTAAAGCCATGCCATTATCTTATTCCCCACCACAACTAATCCAGATTTGGAGGTCTCACTCTTCTGCTGTGAGCTCTCTGTAGCAGTGCACACTTTCTGCGGTGGCACAAGCGTGTTCTCCTGGCCCCAGCCTGCTCCGTTGCTGGTTTTGTGCAAGTGGGTGCACCAAGACTAGCCTCTCAGATTGCTGGATTATCTCATCCCCGATACTATCCTCTTCCAGGTGAGTAACAGTGCCTGGACTTCCCTTGCCTGTATGTGGTGTGGGCCATCTCGTAGTAGACCTCCAGGCATTTGCTTTCACCAGTTTTTCTGCCATTAGAACAAGTTTCTATCATTTGACCATTCTAGAAAAGGAAAGCATCTAGTTTTACTACACTTGTACACACTACACCACACGTCGACAGGACCCTGGAGTCAACAAGTTCCCGGACACCATAGTAACATAGTATGTAAGGCTGAATAAAGACTATACTCCATCCAGTCCAGCCTGTTTATCTCCTTCCAGTGGTCTAGTATCCATTGCTTGAAATGTTATTACATGCCAGGAAGGCATTCAGGCCACTTTTGAAAGTTTTTAATGTATCCTTCATTAATACCTCCTCTGGCAGCGAGTTCCATAGTCTCACTGCTCTTACAGAGAAGAATCCCCTCCTATGCTGGTGGAGAAAGCACCTTTCCTCTAACCTTAGTGGATGCCCTATGGTTACACTCCGGGGTAATAGATTGTAGGACAGATCTTTGTATTGACCCCGAATATATTTATGCATAGTTATTAGATCACCCCTCAGGCATCTTTTTTCTAAACTAAATAAACCTAACTTTGACAATCATTCAGAGTCCTCTAGTCCCTGCACTCCTTTTATTAACTTAGTTGCCCTTCTTTGAACGCGCTCCAGTTCTGATATGTCCCTTTTAAGCACAGGTGCCCAGAACTATACACAATATTCCATACAGGGTCTGACCAGTGACTTGTACAGGGGTGAAATGATTGGTCATGAGCACCTATGCCCCTCTTGATGTACCCCATGATCCTGTTTGCTTTGGAAGCTGCTGCCTGGCATTGATTACTACAGGTAAGCTTAACTAAAACCCCTAGGTCCCTTTCCATTGTTGTTTTACCAAGTGTTTCTTTATTTAGTGTGTAATCATGGAACAGATTTCTCCTTCCCATGTTCATAACCTTAACTTTAACTGTGTTAAAATTCCAATTTATCTAAATCTGTTTGTATCTGCCTGCTGTCCTATTTTGTTTTAATTAATCATGTCTTGTCAGTGCTGGGGCTCACAGCCCTTCATAGTTCATATCTTTGTCTGTGCTGGGGCTTACTGCCCTTCATAGTTTGTATCTTTGCTGGGCATTGCAGTCCTTCACAGATTATGTCTTTGTCTGTATTGGACCCACTGCCCTATTCACATTAGTAGAATAGAATGCTGTGGTCAGACTGGCCCACCAGAGCACCGTGTCGCCACTAGGAATTCCAGTGCCCCCCCCCCTCTTGTTTTGATCCTACACAAATGCCAGATATAAGGGTTGATTCAGAGACACATACACATGCACTTTCACATGTGTCTGTGTATTTTTAGTGAATTTTTGTCTTGTTTTTTGGTTTTTATGTTACTGTTTTCATGCGTATATGCGTTTACGTTAACACGTATATGCGCATTCGAGCGACGGATCGAAATCGTATATTTTGCGTTATATCTGATAAGTTACATTATTGGTATGGGCTTGCGTCTGATTCTGAGACCTGATTGCCGATGCACCTCCGCCCTATATAACGATTTCATTTCCGCTCCACTTACGGGATCATTTTGGACTTGGAAATACTGTTGAACATGTTTTGCGGCTGTGTGGAGGAGTATGAGCTCAATGGCATTACCTGTATCAGCGTGGCCGAGTCCAGATTGCACCGGAGACGCATGAACATCGATCGCATGCATGACGTTGAGCTGTTCGAGCTGACCCAACTCAAACGCGTTTCCCTCCATAAATTGTATAGTGAGCTGCGGTCATGGTTAGCCCGCACCACGAGGAAGAGGCAAGCAATTTCAGGTATGACCAAGATGCTTGGCTGCCTGGAATTTTTGGTGAACGGCTCGTTTCAGAGGCTGGGTGCCCTCTCCGTGGGGATCTCCAAGCCTACGCTGAGCCGCGCGCTATCCAGGTTTCTGGATGGCATGGCTACCCTTTGTACAAAATATATTTCCTTTCCGGACGAATCAGGAGGATTTCCTGGAACGCGATTAAGTTGGGATTTTATAATATCGCCGACATGCCCAACGTCATGGGTGCGATCGATTGCACCCATGTTGCCTTAGTCCCACCTGCAGCCGATGAATATATCTATAGGTAAGTTAATTATGTCATTTTTTTTTTTATATTATATATTATATGCATACCTTAATCCCTCCTTCTCAAGTATCCCTTTAAAACAGTTTAGAATGCCGACCTTAATCAATACTCATCATGTAGCCCTTATAAAAGCATTTGAATGCTGACCATAATTAGTCCTTATCATGTTCACCTTAATTTTCAAACACATCCATATTATTTTTATATTTATTTTGACTTATGTCCTTTGTTAGTTAGTTTGGGATTGTTGAACTATAATCTTTATTTGGTTTTTTAGTTAGAGATTTTGGTGGATACCTTGGCTTTGTGTAATTTTTATATTTTATTATGTTTCAGGAACCGCAAGATGGGCCACTCGCTGAACATACAAGCAGTGGTTGGTCCGGACATGCGATTCCTCAGTGTCCTTGCAGGATATCCAGGGTCGTCCCATGACGCATATATTTTGAGGAGTTCAGGCTTATATACTCGGTTTGAGTCTGACGAATTATCTGGTGGATGGCTCCTGGGTAAGTTTGTTCAAATTACATCATTCCCTTTTCACTGTATGCCTTAGAATATAGTTGATGACCCATGTATCAACCTATGGCTGTTTTTAGCCCTTGATGACATGTTAAACAATAATGTTGCTTAGAATGTGTAATAAATGTTAGTATTTTGTTATTCTTTCAGGGGATTCTGGATATCTGCTGATCCCGTGGCTCCCGACGCCCGTTCTTCGCCCGCAGAATGCGGCCCAGGAGTCCTACAATCGGGCCCTCCGCAAGACCCGGGCAGTAGTGGAGAGGGCCTTCGGCCTGTTGAAGTCGAGGTTTCGGTGTTTGGACCATACAGGGGGGGGCACTGCAGTATGACCCCAACAAGGTTATAAAAATTATTTTAGCATGCTGCATGCTCCATAATTTTGCCCTGAGGCAGCATGTTCCCCGTTATGTGGATATTCCCCCCTCTCCACCCAGGCAGGAACCTGATGAATTTTATGATGGCTCCACGAGTGCTTCTGGGCAATCCGTCTGTGCCCATCTTATTGAGAGTTTTTTTACTTAAGAATCGTATATTTTGTTATTGTTGTTATTAGTGTATTATTGTTTTTGTGTTATTAGTATATTTGTTGTCTATGTGAAGGCCTTTTTTTGGTTTAATAATTTTGTAATGAGTTAATTACAAAACAATTTACACCTGATTTGAGCGTAATGCAGTTTATTTTCTCATGTTTGTCATTACAAACCTTCATTAATGTAAAAAGCCCACAAATATAAATGCATCAACTTAGCCCAGAACAGATAAAGTTCCATTCCATACATTTTCAGTAAATATGTAACATTTTATTGGAAGGGCACTCGCAGACTCCATGAACATCCATTTGCAAACATAAGTATACATTGGGCCAGACTCCTGGCCCATAACAATTGTCCACATCCAGGAGTTCTAAGCTAACTTACTCCAGGCCGAAGGTTCCCCGCCCACCAACATCAAGATCCATAGGGAGCACGGCTTTCAAGGGGAATAGTAGGGCAGGAATACACAGGGCCACATACACACCCTCTCCTGCTTGTGCCACATGTCATCAGTGCAATGTTGCAAGGCCGGAGTCATCTGCAAACTCTAGGGCTGCAAGTTATTTTTCCAGCCTATGACAGCCAGCCCCCATGGCAGTCCAATCTTTTACAAGGCCAAATGGTGATGTTCTTCAGGCAAGAATGTCCCCCAATATTGGCAACAAACAGGATGAGTCAGCCAGCATTTCCTTAGGACCAAGCCTGCTGCGTGGGAGCTTGAGCGGGCGCTTGACTGAGGCTAAAACTCAGCCATTGGCTAGTGGGGTATCTAAGCACTATAATGAGCTTTATGGGTGAATTCAAAAAGAAACCAGCAAAGGCATAAACCATCAAATCTTGGTTGTGCTCACCACACAGGTAAATAGGTTTTGGATGGCAAGAAAATATGTTGAACAGATCCAGGTCAAATTCTTAATATTGTTGATAGCCATAATAATGTTTGGGTTGGTCTTGGAGGTGGCCCAATACCTGGGCATGTGTGGCATTCATAATCTGCCACTGCTCCAGCATCTGTCTGTTGCTAGTGCGAAAATCATCTAGCATGTCGGTGAAGTTATTTAAGGTGGCCATTTGTTCTGCCATCTGTCTGTTGCTAGTGCAAAATTCATCTAGCATGGGGGTGAAGTTATTTTAGGTGGCCATTTGTTCTGCCATCTGACTGTTGCTCATCCTAAATCTGTCATCCATTCTGTCAGCATGGTGGTGAAGTTAGTATTGAAGGTCTCTAATTGTGCAGTAATCTGCTCTGTGGTTTTTTGAGTCACCTGCCTAAAGTAACGGCTGTCATGGCACCATGCTGACTCCAGGATCGGCACGCGCCTCCCCTGGGAAACTGGTCGACGTTGCTGACTGCGTCTTCCAATTCCCTGGGTTTGAGCGCCTGCAGGTGCTGGCGGTCTAGGCCGAGCAACAGTATCCGATGTACTAGGCAAAACCTCTACAGCAGAGCTAGCACTGGGGACTGTAGGCTCAGTCTCAGCCTGCTGGCCACGATGGTCTGACAGCATACATCCAGCTTCACTCTGCTGCAGAGGATTTGTTGCAGTAGGATGCTGGGGCAGTGGCAGATTATACTCCGGGTGGGTAATTGCCCAATCCGGCTGGCATCCTCCTCCTCCATATGCTGTATAACATCCATTAGTGGTGGAGTCTTGGGACATGTGCAAAAAAATATATTTGTGACCAATTAGTCATGTTCATTCACATGCATCACCAGTTACAGCACAGTACACTTACCCTATCTAGCTGGTCCTGTGTCCTAGGCAGCAGGGAAGTAGATGGCGTGGTCAAACTGGAGGAGGCTTCCACACTTGCAGAGGCATGATGGTGAGATGGGGTTAAAAAGAAAAGGCACGTAAACACAAAAATATCCCTTGATGAGCCTGATGAGTAGATATGGTTTAGAACACACTGGGCAAAGCAGGAATCACAACTCCCCCCAACGGTTAAAGTGGACCTTCCCAATGAATCAGAGTCTATCTTATATGTTTTACTCACCCTGTACCTACAGATTGGTCACCTTAAGAAAGACAAACATGCATGTACTGCATGTTAGGAGGCTTTACACATCCCAAATGGCGCCTTTGGGGCCAACAGTCAGCTTGCAAATAGCATTTGCCTCCTGACTGTGCTGCTGTGCATTCTTGCAATGATGACCTTTCCCTGACCCCAGCTCAACTTTGTCTGACCAAAGCACAGCTAGAACCCCAGTGGTAGAAAGAATAAGAAGTAAGTGATCACAAATTGTCTAAATATTAACATCAGATGCAGTGGTGTTGTAAGCTAAATTGTTTGTTATTTTCAACAAATCATGGTAAAGGTCATGTATAGACTGAAAACCTTTCTAAGGAACATGAACTACTGCACCCTGGGAGAGTGTCCATCATTAACCCCATTCCTCAGTCATTCAGCACCTGCCTACAACAGTAACCTCCCCTCAAACACACTCCCTAGGGGCCTGTGTTAATATCTGTGTGTGAGCCTCATTTAAAATGGTTCCAATAACTCTCATTAAAACAATCATTATTAACCTGCAGAAATTTCCTGGGTGTCCGTGTCCCATGTGCCAGAGAGCCCCTGTAATGCTGCGGGGTGGATCAAATCCAGGACCATTTCCTCTGCTCTGGTATATTGCAATTTTGTGGGGAAGCCTCTGCCTGTTTGCAACCTGAAAACAAGACAATCAACATTATTTTTCATTGTGGTCACTACAATAAGAAGCAAAATGCAAACATCAAATATGTACCTGTGATTCCGGCGTTTGTTCTGCTTCTTCCTTACTGCATATTTGAGGTCAGATATTTTTCGCTGGATCTGCTCAACATCTTTCCTCCCGTCCCCCGCTGCATTCACCTGTCTGGTGAGGTCTTCCCAGATTTGGTTTTCCTGGAGGAAGTTTCTTTCCTTTTCCTGGTGCTGGCAGATTTGGATGGGCCAGGAGTTGTGGCCAATGTAGCCTTGTGGTGGCCACTTTTGCTCCGTGTTTCTGGCACCTTTGAACTTGATTTGTGGGCCTGAGTGCTCGGTCTTGATGATGTGTCCTCATGGCGCTCCGCCCTTTTTGTCTTGCGCTCCTTGGCTGGTGGTTGTTTGGCGCAACTTTTCTTTGGTGCCATGATGACATTCACAAAGAGAATGAGCTGTGTGTCCATTACCCTTTAAATACTAATGACTGGGTATGATGCTTACGCATACTCGTGCGTCCGGCCGTGCGCATCCCGGAAACCGCTGGGGCACTACCTATCTGCTGCGGAATAGAAGGAAGATGGCGCCCACGATCTTCACCCGCCAAAAACAAGATATCATTATGCTCGTAAGTGTATTTTATGGACGTTGATTTGACATGTAAATGCATGCATATGCATTAAGGAAACGCAGGAAGAAACAGTTGTTTTTAAAAGTGATTTAAACGACATGCCTACTCACTTGCATATAGAAGGATAGGTGAAGGCTAGAAATGTGATGGGGAATGTCATTTAGTAAATTGATCTAATTGTGATTGAGATTTGTATGCTGTTTGAGCTAAAAACTATTTTTTATTTGGTGTTTTTTAGACCATGATGGAGCGCAGGTACGACTACCTGCCCAACGACTTTGAGAAGCGGAAGTTGGCCCTGGAGATAGTGGCCAGGATCGATGAGGAAACGGACACCACCTTCACTTTTATGCATCCAGCATTGGTAGGACCTGAAGCGACGGAAGAGGCCCGGGTGCGGTGATTTTTTGCGACCCATTTTCCTAGTAAGTACATTCCGATTGCATGCTAGATCTACCAAACACAGAAGGTAGGCCTTTATTTAGAAATGCTATTCTTTTCTAGTATCAGAATTTAAGTATCGCATTAGACCCACCCGGAGGCGCGCAGTCTGGCCAGTGCGGGATGATTCTGCACCAAGTGAAGGTGGTGCATCTCCAGGGCCAACCTCTTACCCCTCCTCTGTAGGTGGCTCAGACCAGCCACTCGACCTCTCTACAGAGGAGGGGCCTCACCGCATGGGCAGGCAGTCGTACGAAACGACTGATCCCATCGATACCGGTATGTGACTCTGATTTTCCCACACACAGGTACATGCTATTTGAAAAAAACTGATTTCCCTAATCTCTTTTTATAGATGCATATGTAGTGGGTGAAGGATCGGGACCAGAGAGGGCAGCAGATCCAGCCCATGAGGAACATGGAGAAGGTGGGTGATGTCACACACACATTCTAAGTGTAATTTGGTTACTGTTCAATCAGACATTAGAAGTGAGCCAATTTTAAATGTCTCTACAGCCTCACATTCCCAGCAGTGGCAGGCCCCAGAGCGGAGGGTGGTCCCCGAAGCTGAGGTCGCCCACCAGCCAAGTAAGTTTTAATTTTATATTTGGAGTATGTTGAACATGACTTCATCAGCAATAAACCCCAATCCCTAGTCAATGTAATTAGCATAATGACATATGGCCTCATCCATTGATGAATTCCTTAGCATAATTACATATGGCCATAATGACTTTTATGAAAGTTTAATCATAATTCCATCCACACCTGTGAAACATGTATTTGCAGAATAATAATTTTCTTTTCTTTTTTCCAGATACCACACAGGGTAGATTGGCGCAACTTACAGCGACTGTGTTTCGGCTGGTGGGCGATATCCAGGAGGAGGGTTGCTTACAGGAAAACGTTGGAAGAAATAATAACAAAATAGCGCAAAGTGAAGACGATGGTATGCACGAAGGAATTGAGGTAAGCATTAAGTGCGCCAAGTGAAGAAAAGCCAAAGCGCGAAGGAATTGCGGTAAGCATTAAGTGCGCAAAATAAAGAAAATGGAAACTGCGAGGGAATTGAGGTAAGCATTAAGTGTGCAAAAATGAAGAAAAGCCAAAGCGCGAAGGAATTGAGGTAAGCATTAAGTGCCCAAAATTAAGAAATTCCAAAGCGCAAAGGAATTGAGGTAAGCATTAAGTGCGCAAAATAAAGAAAATGGAAACCGCGAGGGAATTGAGGTAAGCATTAAGTGCGCAAAATGAAGAAAAGCCAAAGCGCGAAGGAATTGAGGTAAGCATTAAGTGCGCAAAATGAAGAAAAGCCAAAGCGCGAAGGAATTGAGGTAAGCATTGAAGCAGAAGTGAGTGAGAGAATAGTTGAGACGGGG
Organism: Gastrophryne carolinensis; assembly: GCA_027917425.1. Classification (NCBI taxonomy): domain Eukaryota; kingdom Metazoa; phylum Chordata; class Amphibia; order Anura; family Microhylidae; genus Gastrophryne; species Gastrophryne carolinensis. The sequence goes on from CM051236.1 coordinate 496,824,372, forward strand.
ACATTAATGAATAAATTTAGGTGTGTGAATGCATGAGTTAGGACAGATTTCCGTCTGGACGTTTATTTATAGAAAGCGGAATTCAGAATCTAACGGGAAACGGAAATATTTCGTTAGAGGCGACGTTGGAAAAAGCAAAAAAAACTGAATCCTACATTGTTTCCTATGTAACGTAAACGAAAAACGAAAGAAGAAAAATTACATTCTCGTAGGCGTACGCAGAGACGAACACTTAACAGAAGGCTCCCGATGCCTGCTTAGAATCATGCGTACACATACCACAACTGAAACAAAAAAAAACAGAACGAGTCAAACTAAAAAGATTTTATGTCTCTCTGAATTAACCCTATAGACTGGGACACTAAAACCTGTGGATCTCATAGAAGTAATTTTTTTTTTTTATCTAGAACAAAAGATGGCTACCTTTCCCAACAAGTACAAGCTCCAACAAGGAGGAGGGCCACATTGGACTTAATATTGGACTTAACCAATGTACCAGACAGAGTAACAAAAGTACATGTCAGGGGGGGCACCTTGGAAACAGTTGTGCACAACACTCATTGGACCAGAGCACGGGCATGTGCCATAGGAATGCTTCACACAGCAGGCATCCCAAATTGGAATGCCCCAGTGGCAGGCACCAAAACTCAAGATAGTGAAAATCGTTGGTTCAATTTAATGTTTATAGCCAGTCCAATGCTGGGCACACAACACGCATTAAACTGTGGCACCAATAATTCAGGCTGCACTGCAGATTGATTTGCCTATGGCATGATTCCCTGACATGAGAAGTCGCCTACTATAAACACACAGCAGGCTCTGCATCCATGTGAAACACTTACTCAGCCATGTCCCCAGCTCTAGCCCCCATGCTGCACTTCTGCTCGCTTCCCTTCTAAACCTGGCAGTCAGAGCAGAGGCATGCCGGGTGACCACCAAAGCAGAGAAGCAGGGGCCACTTCCTGCTTTGACTTAGGGTTATGTGGCAATTAGGCAGCAGGGACATAGAGGAAGAGGGAGCACACAGGACACTGCAGACTGTGGGTGGGGCTGGCGGATTTGGGGTCGTGGTGGGCAGCTAGCAGAGTTCTTTTCCCCCCTCCACAAGATGACAGCGCAGTTGCTCCATAAAGCACACCACGAGCATCACACGGGAGTGACGTTACCATGTGCCGCAGATGAGTCCAGCCGGGCTCCCTATGTGGCCTATGTGCTGGGTCTGCCCCTCCCCCCTGATGCAGGGCCTGCCAGAGGATTCTCCAGTGAATTTCAGGCACTGACCCAGGGTCCCCATTAGGGCAGCCCAAGAGATCTAAGACTAACAACATGTTTCTGTTTTTCCAAGTGTTGTGTGAGTTTGTTAATTGTTCCTTAAACCGGACCTTCAGCATCATTTAATGAAAAGCCCAAACCCTTTAAAACTATTCCCCAGCATCTAAAATTAATTATTTTAAGTTTTTAGTCACGTTCTTTTTATTATTTCCCCCAATGGGCTGCAACTCTGTTCAGGAATTTAGGATTTGGGCGCCGCCATCTTGCCTCAGAAGCATCACATACTGAGGAGAGGAGAGGGGTAAAAAGTACAGGGGGTTATACCGGTAGCTGTGCTTTGCACAGACAGAGCAGAGCTGGGGTCAGGAAAAGGACAGGAATCCCAGAATGCAGAGCAACACGACCAGAAGACACCTGTCTGCAGGCAACCTGGGACTCCATGTGCCGCCATTTTGGATAGTTAAAGGCTCAGAAAATGCAGTAGGTGCAGGTAGGATGGTTTTTAATGTGAGCAATCTGTATGTACAGGGTGGGGGAGACATATAAGATAGGCTCTTATTCAGGGTGAAGGTCTGGTTTAAGTTACATTTGTTTGGTTGTATTATGCAAGAATCTAATTGTGCTTTGGCTAAAGAGTGAGCTCCAAGAATAATTTCCCCTGGTGGGCCACAAGAATGATTTCCCCTGGTGGGCCCCAAAATGCTGCAGTCTGTGGAAGGGCAGTGCAATGACTGATCCCCTGCCATCTTACAGAGAGGGACAGCAAAAAGAAAAAAGTGTTACAGGACTTTTTGAAGAATGAAAATATCTATTTCTAGCTCTACAACCTAAGAAGGAGGTATCGGCAGGGGCTTTGGCCAAATGTATTCAAAAGCTCAGTAGGTTTTGGTCCACTTTAAAGCATTTGTAAAGCCACGGTCCTGGAGTCTAAAAGACCACTAGCCTACCCCTAGGGCATCCAAAATCGAAAGCGTGGTGGTGGAAAAAACGTTCTTTTTTAAAACTGGGCCACCACTGAGCTAACAATATTGCCTGAGGTACTCAGACGCGGAGGGAGGGCGGTCAGGGTGGACAGGGGGGCCAGGTAAGGGTTTTTGCCACTTTGAATGAAGAATGTGAATTTAAGTCACGCCCATTTGGGTCATGGTTCAGAACATTGAAAATTCAGTACTAAACACTGAGGAGCATTGGAATGAATGTTCTCTTTTCCCACCATCTGCTGGACATTAATATACTAACAAAATGTGGGCACTACTGAGCAATATATACTCGTGGAGGCTGATTCATTACTAACGCCAGGTATCGGCAGATAAGCATCTGTATAGCGGTGCTTAGAGGGACCGCTAGTAGACGCTGTAAGTTGTAACAGAGCGCCTCAGTTGCTGTAGTAACCTGCCCGGCATTGATGAATGTGATGTATGTTGGGCGCTCTAACACCAGTACAGTGCTGCAGAGTGCGAGAGGTAGCGCCAGCTCAGTGCGACCAACTTTCAGCACTCCACACCATACTTATCAAAAAAGGACACACACACACAGCGCTCTAAATCTGGTCACTGTAGCATAGAGCGCCAGACGCTGTCTGTTTTTGAACACATATCCACCAGTAACAAAAACACATGGAATGACATTGTTTTAACACTGGGACATTAACACTTTAGTGCCAGACCTGTAATGACAATTCTGCATAAAAATATAAAAAGTCAAAAAAGTTTCTAAAAGTGTTTGTTTGCAGCCAGGAGAGATCACACAATGATTTGAGTTTTTGAGAAAACAAAAAAAAAAATTGTCAAACACGATGTTTAAACACAAGCAATTAAACGGCCATTGAAATGTATGGGAGAGGGACAGTGAGCGAAAGGTAATACCTGGCGCTCTGAAAACTAGAGCTCCGGCACTATACGCTGAGCTGCCTGTAATAATACATTGGACTATACTTGACGCTGTTAGAGTCGCTCACCAGATTTGCTTTCCTAAATGTGGTTTTGCGCACAGCGCCCCAGTGTTCACCAGACCCTGCCTGCCACTACGAGGCACTACCTGGTGCTATCCGTTCCTAAATAACCCCCAAAGAGTCATATTGTGGTGCTTCCCCTAGCCCCACTGTGTACACAAGGCACTCTGCAATCCAACAAGCAAAAACAGGGGTCTAGAAATGGGGCACGGACACCATAAACATCAATCAAAAGGATACATCTTTATTTGCCACCAAAAACACAAAATGCAATTCTGACAGATATTATTTCATACAATGCAGTATATAGCTGATTAACCCCTTACGGCTGGGTTATCCGCCACAAGGTGGCGCAGTGGACTGCAGAAAGACCTGTGGCATCTCCCGGCCCTATAAAAAGCCAGGAACCTCCCACATATTCCCAGTTTAACTTCTGCAGTCGGACTGCAAAGATAGAAGATGGCTCTCTCTCTTGCGCAGGTGAGCGAGGCAACCAAGCCTGCGGCCCTGCAAGTCTATTCCCATCCGATTCTGGACTCCCACTGCCTCCCATCCTCGGCTGACCGATCTGGTGAGGGTAGAAGAGCACTAGGGTCAAGGGGAGCCGGCCATAGGCTTTATGGTGAGCCTGATTGGGATGCGGAGTTCATGCACTGCCTTCTGATGGGGTGAGTTATTTGGGGACTATAGGGTCGATTCAAAGAAACATGTAACAGCTTTGATTTTGGTGCCGATCATCCTATTTTTCCCGTACGCTCGTGCGTTTGTATGAACTTGCGAGTGATTCTATAAGCAAATACGTTTCTATCCTAAAATGTACGTCCGTTCGTATGGCAGTTCGGGAATCAGACCTATGTCAGTTTCCATCCTGAATTTTCCGTTTCATTTCTCAGGTTGCAACATTGGTTTTGCCCTTTTTCCTTTTTTTTCTGGACGTAAATCCTTCTGATCTTGCGGCTGCGCACTACAAACTTACCTCATTAAAGTGCATTCTAAATATTTGGTCTTTTATTTTTCTTTATTTCATTCATTTTGTAGTAACCAACCATTAATGAATGCATTTGCATAAGTAAATCTTACTTTGTTTAATTTTTAGTTAACTTGCATTTTTTACTTGTGGATTTAATTTTAATATTTTGGCTTCAAATGGTACAACTTAAAATTTTGGGTGTGGTTACCCACACCCTCTACATACAGATTTGCTCTCAAAAATTAAAAAACACCCAGCAACTTCAGCATGTTATGAGCCTAGAAACAGCCAAGATGGCGGCTCAGGTATTCTCGGGCAGCCTGCAAACAGAAAGGGCCTTGTGACTGTGTTGCTCTGCATTCTTTGATTTCTGACCTTTCCGTGCCCCCAGCTCTGCTGTGTCTGTGCAAAATACAGCAGTAACCCACATCCTGCACTTTATCCCGCTCTCCTCTCCTCAGTAAGTGTGATGCATCTGACCAAAGATGTGCTTAAATAATTAAACAAAGCAAAGGTAAACAACTACACCAATAAATGCAATCTAAAAATATTATTCTAGTACATCAATTTAAAAATAAATAACAAAGGACATAAGTTTCTTTAATTAACGCAAATATATTGCAAAATAAAGGTTTACATGCAAAGGACTAATTAAGGTCCACATTAAAATGCTTTTATAAGGCATACATGAATCAGGTATGCATTGCCATACAATTTATGGCCTCGGCCATGCTGATACATGCAGTTCATTGGAGCTCAAGACGCGCAGACTCCTCCACATAGCCAAAAAACCTGTTCACGAACAGCAATCCGACTGCTAAAAGGTGTCGGAAGTGGCTTTCTTTTAAAACGTATTTAGAGGTTTGAAAACTGTTCTCTGAATCACACCTAAACACATCCGATTATCCTAAGTTTTACGTTTTGATCCTAAGTTTTAGGATTTGATCCTAAGTTTTACGTTTTGATCCTAAAATTTAGGAACGAACTTCCGATGATCGTAAGAGCATATACGCATTCGTACGTAGGCTCGTGCGAGTCGGAAATGGCCAAAAAAACAGGAAAAAATGACTAACACCCACCCAAACTTACGATTCTCGATACGAAATCAATTAACTTTTGCTCTTTGAATCGAGGGGTATGTCCTCTTCTCTTACTTCTGGGGCTTCCCCCCCTCCACAGCCATGGATACTCGCCGCTGCCTTCCCTCATCTCCCTCTCTTCTCCCCCCTCTCTGACTCCGTTCGGGAGGGGGGGGGGGTTTAGTGGTGGTGAGTGGTGTTTTCTGAGGTAATTTGGCGATTTTGGTGTGTTTTTTGGTGTTTGTAGCTGCCGCGCAGCTTTGTACTAAGCTCTGCGGCTGTGGGCGCTATAACCTGACCTGTGTCTTTGGTCCGTGAGTCCCCCTTGGGGGGGGGGGGGGTTATTGACCCTGGGATTTTCATGTGCTGCGGGATGCTCATGTGTTTTTACTTATGTCTTTCAGGCGGGATACCATTGGGTTGTGGTCCTCCCGGCTTACTCTTTCCTCCCCCTCACTCCACCTTCACAAAATAGACTTCTGGGGGCATCCCGGGTGGCTTCTGTCTTAAGCCTTTACCCACTACTGGTCTATTGCGCCTGTGTTAATCACCATATGGAGGCTTCAGGGGATAGCGTGCTTGTGGGCCCTGCGGGGCTGCCCAGCTATGTTCCATGTGTGGGTATCCCCTGTGATTAACAGTGTCACGGTGTGCGAATGCCATGTGCTGACAGTGTCATTGCGCTACAAGCTGGTTTTGCCTGCTTCGCTTCCCAGTTCTGCGCCTCCCTCTGCTTCACCTACTCCCCCGCTCCTGCAACTAGGCCCCTGTGAGGGCACTGTTAGCAGGGAGTCTCATTCTGATTTGGCTCTGCGGGTGGCTAACATTGAGAGGCAGCTTGCCAGGCCTGTTCCTAGGAAGGCCTCTGGCAAGAAGCGACACCTGGATCCCAGGCCCTCCCCCCTTCCTAAGGTGTATGTGGGGATTGATGAGTTTGGTGGCTGTCACCCCCTTGAGATGGGGGGACTTTCCCAGGATTCTGACTCCTCTGGGAACCAGCAGAGGAGGTCGTGGCTCCCTCTTCTCTAGTGGCCACAGAGATTCTTGGGGCCGTGGCAGATCCCGTGGTCGTCCCGGTCTCTCCTGGATACCAAGCCCAAACCCTCTCATAAGCCCCCTCAGGCTTGAAGGGGCACCCTCACCCATCCGGGTGGGGGGACGGTTTTGGCTCTTTGCTCACGTCTGGAGGCTTCACGTCTCAGACCAATGGATACAGGAGGTATTGTCCCCCGGTTACAAGATCTGAAGCGCCTTAACAAATTGTCAGATTCAAGCATTTTCGTATGGAGACGCTACGCTTTGCTGTCAGTATCCTTCACCCGGGCGACTTCATGACCACTGTAGACATCAAGGATGTTTATCTTCATGTGCCTATCTTTCCAGGTCATCAGAGATTTCTAAGGTTCGCGCTGGAGGATCAGCATTACCAGTCTGCGGCTCTGCCCTTCGGTATCACCTCGGCACCTCGGGTGTTCGCCAAGATACTGGCGGGAGTGTTGGCTCTGCTACGGATCCAGGGCATCCGCATCATTCCTTGCCTGGACGATATCCTGATTGTGGCCCAGTCCTTTCCTCGGGCCGAACAGGACACTCAGATGGTGACCTCCACTCTGGAGTCCTTCGGCTGGGTGTTCAACTTTCCCAAGTCTTCTCTTTCCCCGTCCTTGGTGAGGTCCTTTCTGGGCATGACTCTGGATACCTCTCAGGTCAGGGTGTTCCTTCCTTAGCAGAAGGTGGAGGATCTTCAGGTGCAGGCTCGGGCTCTGCTATCATGTCCTCATCCCTCCATCCGTCAGGGGATGCAGTTGGTGGGCCTGATGGTGCCCTGCTTTGAGGCAGTCTCCTTTGTTCAGTTTTTCATGAGACATCTTTAGTTACACCTCTTCTTGTCAGTTCGGGATCGGGACCCTGTGTCCTTGGATCAGGAGTTTGCTCTGTCCCCTCTGGCCAGACGGTCCCTCTCGTCGTGGCTGGACTCAAGGAACCTTCTAGTGGGCAGGACCTTCCTGCCCCCGTGCTGGGAGAAGGTCACCACAGATGCAGGTCTGACCGGTTGGGGAGGCTTCTGGAGGTCCTTGAGGTTCCAGGGTCGGTGGAGCCCACAAGAGGCTCATGCTTCAATCTAAGTCCTGGAACTGAGGGCGTTCAGATTGGGTCTTTCTCGCTTGACCACACACCTTCGGGGTCGGGCTGTTCAGATCCGCTCAGTCAACCAGACGGCGGTTGCCTACATCATTCATCAGGGAGGAACTCGGAGCAAGCGAGCCTTCAAGGAAGTGTCCCTGATCCTGTCTTGGGCGGAACAGCATGTTCCCGGCATCTCAGCGGTCTACATTCCGGGGGTGGAGAACCAGGAGGCGGACTCCCTGAGCAGGGGGACGTCTTGTATGGGGGAATGGTCCCTCAACAAGGGGTGTTCTCTCCCTGTGTCATCGCTGGGGGCAGCCGGACATGGACCTGTTTGCGTTTCGTCACATTCACAATTTTTCCAGATTTGTTTCTCTGTCTCAGGTTCCTCTGGCCTTCGCCACGGATGCATTGGCTACTCCTTGGAAGAAGTTTCGGCTTCTCTATGTGTTCCCTCTGTTCCTCTCCTGGGCAGGGTCATGCGCAAGATAGTCCAGGAGCAGGTACAAGCCATCCTGGTGGCCCCTTGTTGGCCAAGAAGGGTTTGGTTCGCAGACGTTGTGCAGTTGGCAGTAGAACGGTACGTCTGGCTCAAGGATCCAGATCTCCTCACTCAGGGGCAGCTACGCCACCCCAATTTACAAACGCTGGCTTTAACGGCTTGGCTGCTGAAACCTCCATCTTGATGGAAAAGGGGTTACTTGCTGCTGTTGTTGATACCATGATTAGGACTAGGAAGAAGTCCTCATCTTTAATCTATTACAGGGTCTGGCATGTTTACATTGCCTGGTGTGAGTCCAAGTCTCTTCCCTGTAGGGTGTTTTCTTTTTCCAGAATTCTGGAATTCTTGTAACATGGTTTGAATTTGGGTCTTCAACTTAGTACCCTCTAAGGCCATGTTTCAGCTCTGGCAATTTTTTTCCAAAGATTTTTTGCCGATCACCGGCTGGTTAAAACTTTTTTCCAGGCTGTTTCCCATGTGCGTCCACCCCGTAAGCCTTTTCTACAAGTCTGAGATCTGAATCTGGTGTTGTCTGCTATGCAAGGGCCTCCCTTTGAGCCTATCCGTAAGCCCGCCTTGCCCATTTTTATTCTTAAGGTAGCCTTTTTGGTGGCTATCACTTCTGTAGGTGAGTTTCTGAGCTAGCGCGCTTTCCTTCAAACCTCCTTATTTTGAGCGGCATAAGGATAAGGTGGTGTTTCAGCTTAAAGTGGACCAACACCCAGGGGTGATCGGCCCGGGAATCTATAAGATTCCCGGGCCGATCACCTCCCTCACCGCGGGACACCCGAGATCGGGATGTCCCGCGGTGAGGGACCCCCCCAAAACCCCCGAAAAACCTACCTCATCGGCGGCCGCCGCCGCCGCCTCCCGCGCGCCCCTCTAGACGTGCGCGCGCCCGCGCCGGCCGTTTCTGAATGGCCGGCGCGGGCGTGCGCACTGTCAGAGCGGCGCGCGGGAGGCGGCGGCGGACGCGCTGTCTTGTCCGCGCTTGTCCGTGGCTACGTGGGAGCGGGGAGAGGTGAGTTTTGGGGGGTTTCTGGGGGGTTTTACACAGCGGGGCACCCCTAATCGGGGTACCCCCCTGAAGTGGACCAAAACCCAGGATAGTCAAAATCCTGGGTGTTGGTCCACTTTAAGCCAGATTTCTTGCCTAAGGTTGTGTCTACCTTTCATCTCAATCAGGACATTGTCTTGCCTTCATTGTGTCCTAATCCTGCTAATTCCAAGGAGCGGACTCTGTATTCTCTGGATGTGGTTAGGGCTCTGAAGTTCTCTTTGGTTGCTACTGAGACTTTTAGGAAGTCTGATGCTCTGTTTGTTCTCACTTCTGGGCCTAGGAAGGGTTTGCCTCCGGCTAAATCCACTATCAGCAAGTGGATCCGTCAGGCGGTGGTGCAGGCCTATTCTGCTAAGGGGAAGGATCCTCCCTTCCGTCTTACTGCTCTTTCCACTCGTGCTATTGGTGCGTCTTGGGCCTTTCAGCACCAAGCCTCTGTTGAACAAGTTTGTAAGGCCGCAACTTGGTCTTCTGTTCATACTTTTTCCAAGTTTTACAAGGTTGATGTTAGGGCCTCAGCTGATGCTGCTTTTGGCCGCAAGGTTCTTCAGGCGGCAGTGGTTTGAACTGCCCGCCATTGCTTTTTGGGGATCCCACCCTACCTTACGAAAACTGCTTTTTGGATGTCCCAGACGTAAGGAATAAGTGAGACAGGACGTGCTGTATACTTGTTATTATTATTATTCTTGGTTACCTCTGTATGGTGATTTGTTCAAATGTTCATTTTGGGACTTCCTTCATTATTGTTCTCCCGGCTTCTTGTCTAACTGCTTTGTAACCCTGGGAATTTGTGGGAGGTTCCTGGCTTTTTATAGGCCGGGAGATGCCACAGGTCTTTCTGCAGTCCACTGCGCCACCTTGTGGCGGATAACCCAGACGTAAGGAATAAGGGCCTTATTTATTAAGGGCTAGCGCCAAGTAGTGTCTGACGAGCGTCAGGTACCGCCAGCTAACGGCGGCTACCGACTCAAGTACGCCCGGCGGCGGTCACAATGACGCATTTATCACGCTAAATGAGGCTAGCGCCGGCGAGAGCGTCAGCTAGCGCGGGATTCATCATGTAGCCGACTGCAACGAACAGCGCCGCTACTAATCCCATCACAGCGCCAGGTATGACCTGTCGCTCCCTGGCGCTCTCCAATGCATTTCAATGGAGCAATCTTTTAATATGCATAATTAATTGATTTTTTATTTTTTTTTTAACTGTCCAAAATTCTGTGACCACTACGGCAATGTTAGATATTTTTTTTAAGGTAAAAAAAAAAAAAATATGTGCAGAATTGATATTACAGGTCTGATATTAATGTATTCATATTACAAAATGTTTAGAAAAACTTGTATAATTTTTACATTTAAAAAAAATGGTTGTTTGGGGGTTAAAAACTACTTTACACACATCGCCGCCAGCGCTCTGGGGTTTAAACAAGGAATTCACAGCGCGAGAAATTTTTGAGCGTCATTTGTTAATGAATCTGCAGCAAGCCGTTCGCTCTGGACATTCGCTGTCAGGCGCACCCATACAACGCAGAACCTGTGAAACATCGACCCCTAACCCCGTATTCAACATTACCGCACACCAACTGAGTCGCTGTCAACAAGCAAACCCCGGCCAAGCACAGCGAATACTAGCTGGCGCTGTGAAAATCACGCTACTGGCGCTCATCTGTCGCTACCTGGCGCTATTAATGAATCGGCCTCTAAGTGAAACAGGACGTGCTGTATACTACAAAAACAATTCTACAGTTGAGTACTCACAGAATTGTATTTTTTCCCTAAAGTGCCAAATAGTGCTAATAAATATAATAAAACAAAATCTTATTCAAATAAATATTGGTAATAGAGAATAAATACAATTATCTAAAGTGCAGAAACAGTGTAAAAAAAAGGTATTTTTACAATCAATTATTTCCTATGCAAACTCTTTAGCAAACTCCTTTATTTATAACAATAATTAATCTGAGGCTATACAGCAATAACACAATTCCATCTCCATAAAGTGCATATGCTATGCCGTAATCCAATAAATGCAATTTAAAAAATCACAATACCCAGAGCAATGAATTATTCCTATGTGCAAAGCTTTCAACAACCCCCCTCAGTTATAACAGGAAATCAATCACAGGCTAAGGGATAATCAACTGATCTCAATATATACAGAAGTTCCTGTTCCCAAAGGGGTGGAGAGGCTTGCAATACTAAAAACTATCAATCTCATATAAATAACGGCCAGTATAGGTGAAATGGTTCAGGTTGGTGAAAAACATTACTACTGCATTAATTAATACTGCAAATGCTGTGGGGTGAAAGATAGCGCCGTTGTTTGATGAATATCATCAGTGACTGGTGCAATACTAACAGGCTGATTCATTACTAGCACCAGCTATCGGCAGATGAGCGTCTGTACAGAGCGACTGCTAGTATACGCTGTGATCGGCTATCGGGCGCTGTAACAGAGCATCTCAGTCGCTGTATGAATGAGATGTATGTTGGGCGTTCTAACACCAGAACAGCGTTGCAGGGAGCGAAAGGTAGCGCCAGCTCAGTGCGACCGACTCTCAGCGTAGGCGCTCTGGATCTGGTCGCTATAGCATAGAGCACCAGACGCTGTGTGATTAAAGTCTGTTTTTGAACCCATATCCACCAGTAACAAAGCGAAAACACATGAAATTACATTGTTGCAACATTGTGACATTGACACTTTAATGCCAGACCTGTAATGACAATTCTGCATAAAAATATAAAAAATGAAAAATGTTTTCAAAAATGACTTTTTCTAGGCCACAATTATTTCAGAGAAAAAAAAATATTAAAAACAAAAAACCCTGTTTAAACAGAAGAAAAGGATGTCCATTGAAATGTATGGGAGAGCGACAGGTAGCGACAGGTAATACCTGGCGCTCTGGAAGCTAGAGCGCCAGCGCTATACATTGAGCCGCCTGTAATAATACATCGCTCACCAGAATTGCCTTCATAAATGTGGTTTTGCGTACAGCACCCGGCATTCACCAGACTCTGCATGCTGCTACGAGGCGCTACCTGCCGCTATCCCTTGATGAATAAACCCATAAGGCCCATCTGTACAAGCACTTACCCCGCAGTACTGGTCTTCATTGAAGATCTGGGGAGGAAGAGGGATTCCATTTTGAGGTTTCTTCTCCCCGGGCACATTTTCTCTCATCCATTGCCTGTTGTTGTCATTACAAGCAATGTCCCTCTCTTCAAAATCAATCCTGTTTGCTGCCAAAAATCCCACCACTTCTTGCTGCTTCTTTTTTATCTGTTTCAAGAAGAGCAAAGTTTAGAGGAAAGTCACTGAGATATTTTTATGCACTTGATTCAGCAAAGGCTTGAGAAAAAAAAATAACCCCACCCCCCGCTCCTCCAAGCTACCACCCTGTTATATCAAGCATAGGGACTGGCAGCCCAGGGCCCAGATACTAAACAGCCAACCCCCAGTCTTGGCAACCTACCAGTTAGGTCTAGTTCTCTTCCAGGGTTGCCCCTGGGCTTATTAGGAAATCCCCCGCGATCCTCTTTGAGGACCTTCATCACCAAAACCTGCACTATGTATAGCTTATTTGTGGCATCTCAAGTGCACACACACACACACACAACACAACACAGTCTGCCATAATGTTTCTGTGCATGGGCCCTGAATGTAAGCTGGTAATACTTGCATCTAAATGTGTCAGAGTCCGTTCGAATGGTGGGCCTCAGGCATCCCAGTCCTACACTGGGCGCAGGGCCCATGAGTTTAGGCACTGGGCTCTTCTGCACTTGTAATTGGACAGGTGACAAGTGGTGAAACAGGTAAAAATCAGCTCACACACCCAGGGGTGGTTTCTGGCGACTCCTGTCCCCCTGCAATGTGCATCACGGCTGCTAAAATTCCACCCAACATTTCCTCACAATGCATGGGGCCCCAACTGCCAGGGGCAGATTTGGATCAGTGGCAGCTTTGTTTAAATAAATAACGGCACTCGGCAGGTGGTGGTCTGCAGTGATCGAGGGGTCCTGTTTAACACAATGCAGAGTGTGCAGCAGATAGGTAGCCACTGTACACTTATGTGAGCCAGATGCTGCAAAATCAGTGCTTGGCTCCATTCAGTTATGTGACATCACAGCAGTTAGTGAGCTTAATGGTGCAGAGCGGCCACTGGTTGTATCCCCACTCACATCTCGCTGGGGGCGTGGCCGGGCCATCCAATCACAAATGGCTGCCCCGTGTATGTGTCTAGCTAAAGATATAGCAAGGCCATGACCTGTCCATGCTTTATTGGAACAAGGTTAGCTGAGTGGGTGCTGCGAGTTTGGGATGCCACAGGTAGAAGTTAGAAATTGAATGGCCATATGGACAATTCTCTATGCCATGGATAGACAATGCCAGGATAGGGGGAGGTAAGGGGTCTTTTCTGCCTTATGCTACTCTTTTTATCCTGAGGTAATTTTGGTACTGATATATGTGGGCGTCGGTGCGCGCGTGTCTGTGTGTGTGCGTCTTTTAATCTGTGTGTGTGTCTGTGTGCTGCGTTCCTAGCTCAGACTGGGTCCGTTCTTTTGGTTTTTTTCTTTTTCTGAATGGCGCTGCCGCCATTTTTTACCTCTCTGAGGTAAATCTGTGCTTAAGGGGCAGGGCGCGGCCCGTGCTGTGCGGTGATTGGCTGGCGGGGCGGGGTAAGAGCGCTTCGCGCCTGCCTGTCTTCTCTCAGCTGTGGGAACGCTCGCACCGGCCTCTGAGGTGATTTCTGTGCTCTGTTCCTGCTGCCTCTTCTGCTGCGGTCACTTAAAAAAGGTCTTTTATTATAGTTCCTTGTCTTCTATATCGCATTCAATGAGTCCTTATTCCCATTAGGGGACTTTATGCTGTGGTCCATAGAAGTATAGAATGGAGGTTTTTTTTTGTACAGTTATAATAAGCCATTGTGGTTTTCTTTTCATTATGCATTGTTTCTCATGCTTGATCCTTTACTTAGGCAGCAGCATGATTCAACTGTATGTGACCATATTTATTTTAACTTTTATATATATATATATATATATATATATATATATATACATATATTTGGTTTTTTTATTGGATAATATTGTGTTTTTTCTCTGTGTGCATGTGCGGTTTATTCATGAATTTTTACAGAGTTTTCTCTGTCTTTCCAGATTTGGGATACCCCTGCTGCATGGGTCTCCCAGTCTGATATACCTGGCTAGTCTTATTTTGGGTTACAAAAAATCCTCCCACTCCCGGGACTCTAATTAATGAATAAGGGGCATCCCGGGTAGCTTATAGCATAAATCCCTGGGCTTTGCGAATTCCAAAAAAGTTTCACCGAATGGAGGCTTCCAATGATACCGGAAATGGCTCTTCGGGGCAATCTAGGCAGTGTGGGGGATGTGGGGTTCCACTCCCAGGGGATGATGTCATTTTGTGCGTTCCTTGCGCACAGCAGAATATTGCGCGTCAGTCTGGTACTCCGGCTCCTGGCTCTTCGCAACCTCAGTCGTCTCCTGCCCCTCCACTTTTATTCCGGACCCAGGGTGATGTTGTCACAGCTGGGGATTCGCAATCTGAGTTGTGCGCTCGAGATGCCACTCTCGAGAAGTTGTTGTCTGCACAGGTAGCTCATAAGGCTACGGCTAAAAGGAAACGCATTGATTCTCCTTCACTGACTCCTGCCTTGGAGGCAGCGGAGGTGTTAGACTGGTCAGATTGTCCTTTGCCTGAAGAAGGGGAAATTTTGGAAGATTTGGATGATATTGATGCTCCCCTGTTGACTGATACTTCGGCAGATTTGACTACTGGGGTGTCTTGTGATACTCCTTCTATCCTTTCCAAGGTTTTTGAAATTTTGTCTCTGGATCCACCTGCAGCGGTCCCTCCGCCTAAGGGTGAGCTATTTGAGATGCCTAAGCCGCGTTTAGCATTCCCTGGTCAGCTACATTTTGAAAGGGTTGTGCTTAAGGAATGGGAACAGCCGACCCGCCTTGTTGGCTCCCCGGCTAATTGGGACAGGAGGTATCCTTTTTCGGAGGAATTGGTCAAACTTTGGACGGTACCCCCAGACGTTGATGCACCGGTTTTGGGGCTCTCTAATTCTTCAGTGCTGCATTCACCAGACACTACTACAATTAAGGATGTTGAGGATCGTAGAATCGATCAACTGGCTCGTCATGGTTTCATCGGTGCCGGTTCGACCTTGCGTCTGGTATGCGCTTCTTCCATTGTCCTATTGGCTCTTAAAGCCTTGATCAAAAATTTGTACGCGGATCTTGATCCAGAATGTGAGGAGTTTACCTCTCTTCAATTGTGTGAGTCTTTTGCTTCTTTTGTTCTGGCCGCCCAGGATGATGCTATGGCCATGTGTGGCAGGACATCTGCTCTTTTGGTTGCTATTCGGCGGTCAGTGTGGCTCCGTCAATGGACGGCGGACGTTGGTGCTAAAAGATCACTTACAGCTCTTCCTTTTCTGGGTTTACGCCTGTTTGGTGACAAGTTGGATTCAGTCACCAAGGGAGGCAAGTTGCCTCAGCGCAGGAAGCCGCGGCGTCTTTTTCGAGGAACCTCTTCTTTCAATCCTTCCTTTCGGGGTGCCAGGGCAGGCAGAGGGGCCTCCCTTCCTGCTACCAGGGGCCACGAGCTGGAACCGGGGGCGAGGCCGCGGCCGTTCCGGTCATTCGTGGGGCTCTAAGCCTAAGTCCATGCACAAGCCTGCTCAGCAATGAGGGGGCGCCCTCACCCGTGAGGGTGGGGGGACGGTTGCGACACTTCTCCCAGACTTGGGTCCAGGCGGTCCCGGACAGATGGATTCGGGAGGTGGTGTCGTCCGGTTACAAACTGGAGTTCCAGTCCCGTCCTCCCTCAATGTTTCTCAGGTCCCGAATACCTACCGATCCTTTGGTCGCCCAAGAACTCCGAGTGTCGGTAGGGAATCTTCTAGATATGGCGGTCATCCATCCGGTGCCAAATTTGGAATTGGGTCTCGGTTTCTATTCCAATCTTTTCACGGTGCCCAAGAGGGACGGATCGGTGCGCCCTATCCTGGATCTGAAGTTCCTCAACAGGTTCATTCGTCCACGGAAGTTTCGCATGGAAACTCTGCGCTCGTCACTTCTCTTCGGCAGGGGGACTTCATGACGACCATAGACGACCATAGACATAAAGGATGCTTATCTGCATGTTCCCGTCTGCCCGGTCCATCAGCGTTTTCTGCGCTTCATGGTAGAGGATCGGGATTTTCAATTCGTGGCGCTTCCGTTTGGTCTTACCTCGGCGCCAAGGGTGTTCACCAAGGTTCTAGCAGGGGTGATGGCCATTCTCAGAACTCAAGGCATTCGAATTTTGCCTTACCTGGACGACCTTCTCATCATGGCTCCTTCCTTCAATCAAGCGGAGAAGGACACCAGCATGGTGGTTTCTACGCTGGAAAGCTTCGCTTGGGTAATCAACTATCCCAAGTCCTCCCTGACTCCGGCCAGGTGGCGTCCTTCTTGGGGATGACAATAGACTCTTGTCAGCACAGTGTTTTTCTACCTCAGTCGAAGATACGTTTTATTCAGGATTTGGTTCGGCTTCTTCTCTCCAATCCTCGACCGTCCATCCGTCTGGGGATGAGGCTGGTGGGGTTGATGGTAGCCTCCTTCGAGGCAGTTCCCTTTGCTCAGTTTCACACTCGGACGCTTCAGATGCATCTGTTGGCGTCTTGGGACCGTTGTCCACTTTCATTGGACCAACCCTTCCAGTTGTCCTCCCGGGTCCGGCAGTCTCTTCGGTGGTGGTTGGTTTCGAACAATCTCTTGAAGGGCAAGTCCTTTCTGACTCCTCTATGGGAGACTGTCACCACGGACGCCAGCCTTTCAGGTTGGGGGGGATTCTGGAAGGATCTTCAGTTCCAGGGGCAGTGGGGTCCTCGAGAGGCTCACTTGCCCATCAATGTTCTGGAGCTGAGAGCTATCCGTCTGGTTCTTTCTCTTCTGACTCACCATGTCCGGGGCCTTCCGGTTCAGGTGCGTTCAGACAACAGGACGGCGGTTGCCTACATCAATCATCAGGGAGGGACTCGCAGTCTGGGAGCTCTCAGAGAGGTTTCCCTGATTCTGACCTGGGCGGAGGCTCATGTTCCTTGCCTGTCGGCAGTTTACATTCCGGGGGTGGAAAACACGGAAGCGGACCTTCTAAGCAGATGCTCCTCCCGTCTGGGGGAATGGTCTCTCCATCCTCGGGTTTTTCAGGCTCTGTGTCTTCGGTGGGGAACACCGGAGGTGGACCTGTTTGCCTCTCGTCACAATTACAAACTTCCGACTTTTGTATCAATGTCTCAGGATCCTCTGGCTCTGGCGGTGGATGCCATGTCTCTGAGCTGGGGGAAACTGGGGTTCCTGTATCTGTTCCCTCCGATTCCCTTGCTAGGAAGAGTGTTAAGAAAGTTGATTCTGGAAAAGGTCCCCGCCATTCTCGTGGCTCCAAGGTGGCCAAGAAGAATGTGGTTCGCGGACGTCGTTCGGATGGCAGTGGATCAGTTCGAGCTTCCTCTGCGGCCGGATCTTCTCACTCAGGGTCGGCTGCGTTACCCCAATTTACCAACGCTGGCTTTGACGGCTTGGCTGCTGAAACCTCCATCTTAAAGGAGGAGGGTCTTTCTGATTCAGTTATTAAGACTCTTATCTGTGCTCGAAAGAGGTCTTCCTCTGCTATCTATTATAGAACCTGGCGTTCTTACATCGATTGGTGTGAGGCAGAGTCTTTTCTGTTTCCAGAATTCTGGATTTTCTTCAATCTGAACTGGATGCTGGTCTCCAGCTTAGTACCTTAAAGGGGCAGGTTTGTGCCGTGTCTATTTTCTTTCAGAAGGCTTTTGCGCTTCATCCGTTGGTCAAGACTTTTTTCCAGGGGGTTACACATCTGCGGCCTCCTAGGAAGGCGTTGCTACCTGTTTGGGATCTGAATTTGGTTTTGTCTGCTCTTCAGGCTCCTCCTTTTGAGCCTTTGTTGGATATTGCTCTTTCCACTTTGACTCAGAAGGTAGTCTTTCTTGTGGCTATCACTTCGGTTCGGCGTGTCTCTGAGTTGGCGGCCTTGTCCATTCAGGCGCCCTACCTTGAGAAACATCAAGATAAGGTGGTATTTCGGTTCAAATCGGGTTGTTTCTGCATTCCATCTGAATCAGGACATTGTTCTTCCCTCCTTGTGTCCTAAACCCAAGAATGACAAGGAGAAGGTTTTGCACTGTTTGGATGTTGTTCGCTGTGTTCATTTTTATTTGCGTGCTACGTCTTCTTTCCATAAGACTGATGCCTTTTTCGTTCTACCTTGTGGGCCTAGGAAGGGTTTGGCCCCAGCTAAATCTTCCATTAGTAAATGGATTCGTCAAGCCATTATTGGCGCCTATACGGCTAAGGTAAAAGTTCCTCCCTTCCGTATCACTGCTCATTCTACTCGTGCTATTGGTGCGTCCTGGGCTTTTCAGCACCAGGCTTCTGTTGAACAAGTTTGTAAGGCGGCTACTTGGTCTTCGGTTCATACTTTTACAAAGTTTTACAAGGTTGATGTGCGAGCCTCAGTGGATGCTGTGTTTGGCCGCAAGGTTCTGCAAACTGCAGTGGTTTGAGTTATGCTTCATCTTCCTGCTGGATACCCACCCTTTAGGGACACTGCTTTTGGATGTCCCGAACGTTATTACTACAGGAAGCGGGGTGTGTGTGACACACAAAGAATAATACGATTTTGTGAATACTCACCAGTAAAATGGTTATTATTGGTGTGTCACACACACCCCGCTTCACCCGCCCCTTTTTAGTATCCTGGTTTTCTCTATTTGGTGAAGCTATAAGTTTATTGAGGGTTAATTTTTCTGGTACCTTGTCTTACTGCTTTTCAATTACACTGGGGATTGAGTGGGAGGTCCCAGGTATATATAGACTGGGAGGGGCCAGTTTCAAGATCTCTCTCTCTCTCTGCAATGACATCTGGAGATGGTTTACCCGAACGTTATTACTACAGGAAGCGGGGTGTGTGTGACACACCAATAATAACCATTTTACTGGTGAGTATTCACAAAATGGTATTATTAGCTACCCCTGGGGCATCCCGATTTGAGGCTCCCACTACAAATTCACAGTCCACAGGGAGCCAGGGATGCAGCTGCACCCATTAGGCTAAGCCAGCTCTGTTCCAAACAGAGCTGCATGACATACATTAATACGGACAGCAATATATCAATAAATAAAGTATGTGCAAGGCTCACAATAACCCTGAACAGGGGGAATGAAAAATAGAGAGAGCAAAATGGTAAAAAAAAAAAAACCCTTCTGAAGTGGCCTTACCATAACAGTTCAAAAATAATACTTTATTATTAAATACTCAGACACAAAAACAACACATAATTAACATGCCAAAACCTAAAAGCCACCTGGGGAAAGCTAAAAAAAAAAACCCTCGAAAATATTTTGCGTGTATCAGTGCTCAATATTTGATACATTGCTCGTTCAGCATTAGCACTTTGTATATTCAAAACATTTCTATGGTTACATTTTTTTGTAATTACACTATTGTCTTCTCATTTGCTATCCAGCTATTACTGAACTACCCTTTAATTTAGGGGCCAATATCTAGGGGTTATTCATGAAGGGATAGCGCCTGGTGAAAGCCGGGCGCAAAACCACATTTATGAAAGCGAATATGGTAAGCGCCTCTAACAGCGCCATGTAGCGTCACATGTATTATTCCAGGCGGCTCAGTGTATAGCGCCGGTGCACTATCTTCAGCAGCGCCCTGTAGTACCTGTCCCTCTGTAGCGCTTTCCCATACATTTCAATTGGGCTTTCATTTGGTTGTGTTTAAATAGCGTACTGCTAAAGTAAAATTTAAAATTTTTGGCTCAAATCATTGTGTGACCTCTCCTGCCCAGCAACCAAACACTTTCATACATTTTTTTTTTGTTTTTTTTATGCAGAATTGTATGTTCAGGTCTGGCATTGCAGTGTCATTGTCACGCTCTGGTGCTAGAGCGCCCAGCTTTAGAGCGCCGGCGCTGGGTGAGTGTAGTGTATTCTTGAATATGGGCTTCAGCGCCGAGTGCTGGACGCAACTAACTGGCGCTACCTATTGTTCGCTGCAGCGTTATACTGTTGTTAGATGTAGCCTCTTCTTTGGGCGCTTTAACCTCGGGACACCACCTAGCTTTCGCGATTGGCTCTGCAGTGAATCAGGGAGAAGCTTCTACAGCACCCTCCAGACATCACATTTATCACTGCTGGACAGGATAGTACCGCTAAGCTAGGTTATAGCGCCCGACACCCGCTTACAGCGTCTACTAGCGGTCGCTCTAAGCGCCGCTATACAGACGCTCACATGGCAATATGTGGCGCTAGTCTTAAATCAGCCTCCCCGTGTCTTTTATTATTTAAGAATAAATTATTATTTTTTTATTACTTTTTTAGAGCGGCCACTTCAGAGGGGTACATACATTAACATGCACAACAAACAATGCTGACTGAAGAGCCTGTGCATGTGCCATGGGACTGGCGGAAAGGTACTTTTAAAGCAGACCAAAACCCACATTTTTAACTAGCATCCCCTGAATTGCTTCCCCCATGTAGAGTATCTTTTGGCAATTTTTACTGCTCCTGCTTGACTCTAATCCCAGATAATGGCGCCTGTTTTAGCCTTAGCCTTTAGCCTCCATTCATTGCCACTGTTGTGTGCGCCAATTATGTCATTGCCACACCTATCCAATGACGGATCACCTGACATCTTACACCGAGAGGCAGCAAAAAAAAAATCAGAGAATTGGCACAAGTTCAGTGGGTTTTAGTCCGCTTTAAAGGGCGATACAGCTGGTAAGGGGGTTTAGTGTGATGTGGACCAGTGTTAAAGTAGACCAAAGCCCAGTGTTGTCATAACAAGCACACACATACACCATGAGACAACAATTGAGGGGGATAGAGAGAACGGGATGTATGGAAATGAAGGGAAAGTGACGGAGAGATTGAGATACAGTACTGTGACAAAGAGAGAGAAAGGGAAAGAGACAGGGGTAGTTCTGAAAACAGGCAGAGATGAAGGGAGTATGGAAACAATATTGAGAAACAGGAAATGTAGAGCAGATCATTTGGAAAAGAGAGGGATACAGAGGGAAAGTAGAAAAGAGAAAAAAAATACAGAAATGTGGAAAAGAGAGAAAGAAGGAGAGAATATAGGGGTTTATTTATCAAGGGCTTGCGCCAGGTAGTGTCTGACGAGCGCCAGGTACCGCCAGCTAACGGCGGCTACCGACTCAAGTACGCCCGGCGGCGGTCACAATGACGCATTTATCACGCTAAATGAGGCTAGCGCCGGCGAGAGCGTCAGCTAGCGCGGGATTCATCATGTAGCCGACTGCAACGAACAGCGCCGCTGCTAATCCCATCACAGCGCCAGGTATGACCTGGCGCTCCCTGGCGTTGTCCAATGCATTTCAATGGAGCAATCTTTAAATAATCATAATTAATTGCTATTAATTTTTTTTTTGTTTTTTTTAATGTCAAAAATTCTGTGACCACTTCTGCAATGTTAGGTTGTGCAGAATTGATATTACAGGTCTGATATTAATGTATTCATATTACAAAATGTTTAGAAAAACTTGTATAATTTTTACATTAAAAAAAAAGGTTGTTTGGGGGTTAAAAACTACTTTACACACATCGCCGCCAGCGCTCTGGGGTTTAAACAAGGAAATCACAGCGCGAGAAATTTTTGAGCGTGATTTGTTAATGAATCTGCAGCAAGCCGT
This sequence comes from Gastrophryne carolinensis, assembly GCA_027917425.1. Classification (NCBI taxonomy): domain Eukaryota; kingdom Metazoa; phylum Chordata; class Amphibia; order Anura; family Microhylidae; genus Gastrophryne; species Gastrophryne carolinensis. The sequence continues at coordinate 496,846,094 of CM051236.1, forward strand.
TCGCTCTGGCCATTCGCTGTCAGGCGCACCCATACAACGCAGAACCTGTGAAACATCGACCCCTAACCCCGTATTCAACATTACCGCACACCGACTGAGTCGCTGTCAACAAGCAAACCCCGGCCAAGCACAGCGAATACTAGCTGGCGCGGTGAAAATCACACTACTGGCGCTCATCTGTCGCTACCTGGCGCTATTAATGAATCGGCCTCCCTGAAATGAGAAGGAGGAGAGAGTGAAAAGGGAAAAGAAGGAGATGAAGGAAAACAGAAAACAAAGGCCCTTATTTATGAAGGAATAGCGACAGGTAACGACTGGTGAGCGGCCGGTAATGACGGGCCCCGCCACGAGAACGCCGGCTCCCCACCACAATCACACATTTATCAAGCCAATCCTGCTTAGCGAGTGAGATAGCGCCATATAGCGACTCATTCATCATTATTCCAGCCTCAGCCCACAGCGCCAGCGTCCGACCTTGAACAGCGACAGGTATGACCTCTCGCTACCTGGCGCTCTCCAATGCATTTCAATGGAACAATTTTTAAATATTAATAATTAATTGTTATTAATGTTTTTTTTTTTTTTTTTTTTTTTTTTAAATGTGAAAAATTCTGTGACCACTTCTGCCATTTTAGATAATTTTTTTAAGGGAAAAAAAATTAAAAAAAAATTGTACAGAATTGATATTACAGGTCTGATATTAATGTATTCATATTACTAAATTATTTAAAATACTTTTTTTTTTTGGTTTCCAAAAATATGGTGGTTTGGGGGTTAAAAAACTACTTTTAACACATCGCCGCCAGCGCTCTGGGGTTTAAACATGCATTTCACAGCGCGAGAATTTTTTGAGCGTGATTTTTTGATGAATATGGTGGAAGCCGGTCGCTCTGACCAATCGCTATCATGCGCACCCATACATCGCGGAACCTGTCAAATAGCGACTCGTAACCTTGTAGTCAACATTACGCCACACCGACTGAGTCGCTATCAACAACCGAACAACAGCCAAGCACAGCGACTACTAGCGGGCGCTGTGAAAATACCGCTACAGTCGCTCAACTGTCGCTACATGTCGCTATTAATAAATCAGCCTCAAAGTATGAATTGTGGAAAAGAGACAAAGATGGAGAGGATGTGGGAAAAAGAGGGAGACAGAGGAAACGTAAAAAAAGAAAACGAAGGAGGAAATGTGGAAAAGAGAGAATGAAGTAGGGGGTGTGGAAAAGAAAGAATAATAGAGGAAATTTAGAAAAGCGAGAACAATAGCAGAAGAAAGAAAAAAAGGGGGAGACGGAGGGTGTGGAAAAGAGAGAAAGATAGGGAGACTGTGAAAAAAGAGAAAACGGATGTGGAAAAGAGAGAAAGATGGGGGGACTATAAAAAAGAGGGAAACAGAGGGGGTTTGGAAAAGAGGGAAAGTTGGGGAGAATGTGGGAAAAGAGGGGACCGAGATAGAAAAGAGAGAAAGAAGGAGGGAAAATAAAAAAAAACAGCAGCAGGAGAAAGTTAATGTGGAAAAAAGGAAACAAGGGAAATATGCAAAAGAAAAAACAAAGAAGGTAATGTGGAAACAAGAGGGAGATGCAGGAAACATGGAAAAGATAAAAGAGAGAATAGAGGGAATTTAGAATAGAGAGAATGATGGATAAAATGGGAAAATAGAGACGGGATTATGTGGAAAAGATGGAGGAAATTTTAAAAAAAGTGGAAAAAAATGTGGAAAAGAGAGAAAGATATAGAGAATTTGGAAAAAAGAGAGAGAGGGTGGTCGTGTGGAGAAAAGAAGTAAAGGGAATGTGGAAAGAAAATAATGTAGTGGAGAAAGTAAAAGAGAGAGAAATGGTGAGAATATGAGGCTGATTTATTAATAGCGCCAGGTAGCGACAGTTGAGCGACTGTAGCGGTATTTTCACAGCGCCCGCTAGTATTCGCTGTGCTTGGCCGTTGTTCTGTTGTTGATAGCGACTCAGTCGGTGTGCAGTAATGTTGAATACAAGGTGATGATTCGCTATTTGACAGGTTCCGCGCTGTATGGGAGCGCATGATAGCGACTGGTCATAGTGAACGGCTCCCACCATATTCATTAACAAATCACGCTCCAAAAATTCTCACGCTGTGAAATGCTTGTTTAAACCCCAGAGCGCTGGCGGCGATGGGTTAAAAGTAGTTTTTTAACCCCCAAACAACCATATTTTTGGAAACAAAAAAAAACAAGTTTTTAAAAACATTTTGTAATATGAATACATTAATATCAGACCTGTAATATCAATTCTGCACAAATTTTTTTTTTTTTTTTTTTTTTTTTACCATAAAAAAAAAAATCTAACATTGCAGAAGTGGTCACAGAATTTTTGACATTTAAAAAAAAAAAAAAAAAAAAAAAGCATTAATAACAATTAATTATGAATATTTAAAGATTGCTTCATTGAAATGCATTGGAGAGCGCCAGGTAGCGAGAGGTCATATACCTGTCGCTGTTCAAGGTCGGACGCTAGCGCTGTGGGCTGAGGCTGGAATAATGATGAATGAGTCGAGGATTGGCTTGATAAATGTGTGATTGTGGTGGGGAGCCGGCGTTCTCGTGGCGGGGCCCGTCATTACCGGCCGCTCACCAGTCGCTACCTGGCGCTATCCCTTGTTAAATAAGGGCCTAAGAAACAGAGGTAAGGCAAAAGTAAAGTTGTAAAGAGGGGAGGGGCAGAGGCAAAATGGAACACAGAGAAAATGAAAGGAATGGGATAGTGAGGAAATTGTGTGTGTGTGCAATGCTGGAGGTATTAAGAAGAGAAGGGGATTTCGGGGCAGACCTGCTGAGAGTTTCTTAAAGCGGAACAAAACCTAGTAGCGGCTGGCCTGGAATATGAAAGATTCCAGGGCTGGCCGCTGGATTTTCAATGGGGCTCTTCTGTGTGAACCCCTCCCCCCTAAGGTGCCCATAAAAACCCCCCTTTCCCCACACCAATTGTACATGTGCAGGCTCTTGTCCAATGAGAGCTGTCTCCTATAACTTCGCCATTCAGCGGGCGACTTTCATTGTTCACAGCCAGACAGGCTTGGGTCAGAGCACGCGCGTGCCCGGATTATGGGGGATGCGGCAGCGCATTCTTCCTATTCTGGTAAATGAGTGCAGCCTGCCAAATGACCTGGAGGCTGATTCACTACTAGCGCCAGGTATCGCCAGATGAGCATCTTTACAGCAGTGCTTAGAGCGACCGCTAGTAGACCCTGTAAGCGGGTATCGGGCTCTGTAAGTTAGCATTGAGGTCGCTGTAGTAACCTGGCTGGCATTGATTAATGTGATGTGTGGTGGGCGTTGTAGAAGCGCTCTCCCTGATTCACTGCAGAGCCAACGGAGACCGCTAAGTGGTGTCCCGAGGTCATAGCGCCCAAGACTACAGCACATCTAACAACAGTACAGGGCTGCAGCAAGCGAGAGGTAGCACCAGCTCAGTGCGTCCAGCACTCCGCGCTCCACACCATATTTAAAAAAAAAACTACACACACAGCATCGCGCTCTAAATCTGGGTGCTGTAGCATAGAGCGCCAGACACTGTGTGATCAAGCCGTGTTTGAATACATATCCACCAGTAACAAAGCGAAGACACGTGGAATTACATTGTTTTAAAGTGGACCAACACCCGGGGGGGATCGGCCCTGAAATCTATAAGATTCCTGGACCGATCAGATCCCTCCCCACGGGGCATCCGAAATCGGGATGTCCCGCGGGGAGGAACCCCCCAGGAGGCCCACAAACCTTACCTCAGCCCCGTTCCATCGGCGCATGAGCGAGCCGCGTCTCGCGCTTCCCTCTAGCAGGTCGCGCACCCGCGCCGGCCGTTTGTGAATGGCCGGTGCAGGCGCGCTCCCTGTTAGAGGGAAGCGCGAGACGCGGCCTCCAGCGCTCAGAGCCAGCTGAGCTGGTATGCGCGTCCAGGCGGCCTTGGACGCGCATACCACAGCGGCTCTGAGCGCTGTGATTGGCTGGCGCGGTCACGTGGGAGCGGGGAGAGGTGAGTTTTTTGGGGCTTTCTGGGGGGTTTCAGACAGCGGGGCACCCCCGATCGGGGTGCCCACCGAAGTGGACCAAAACCCAGAATAGTCAAAATCCTGGGTGTTGGTCCACTTTAACACTGTGACAATGTGACTTGTCAGACCTGTAATGACAATTCTGCATAAAAAAATTTATAAAAGTGTTTGTTTGCAGCCAGGAGAGGTCACACAATGATTTGAGCAAAAAAAAAAAATGTAATTGACAAACACGCTATTTATACAAAACTACTGAAGCACCATTGAAATGTATTAAAGGTACTACACGGCGCTTCTGAACCTAGAGCGCCAGCGCTATACGCTGAGCCGCCTGTAATAATACATGTGACGCTACATGGCGCTGTTAGAGTCACTCACCAGATTCGCTTTCTTAAATGTGGTTTTGCGTACAGCGCCTGGCGTTCACCAGATGCTGCCTGTCACTACGAGGCGCTACCTGGCGCTATCCCTTTTTAAATAGCCCCCATAGTATTTTCAGATGGCTCTCATTGAACGAGAACCCGCTCATGCGCCATTGGAGCCTGGGAAGGGGAGATTTTATGGCCGAAGTAGAGGGTTTCGCAGTAGAGGGGATCCCGCTTTGGGATTGTTTCGCTTGTAGATTAGCAATCAGGATTTACTGAAATCAAGTTTGACACAAGCTGCTGTAAACAATCATTTACAATAGTCACATTGGCCTCAATTCAGTAAAGATAGAAAAAAATTCTCATGGTAGTAAAAGATTCAATTCATGAGAAAAAAGCCTGAGAATGTCACTGTTACTGAATCACTAGATAAAAAGACAATGAAAGTCAATGGCACTTTTTTACTCATAAGAAAAGTAGAGAACTGTTTCCTCCTTTCTACACTGTAGTAAAAGCTGCCATTGACTTTCATTGTCTTTTTATCTAGTGATTCAGTAACAGCGACATTCTCAGGCTTTTTTCTCATGAATTGAATTTTTTACTACCATGAGAATTTTTTTCTACATTTTATTGAATCTAGGCCAATGGCTGTAAATCATTAGTGCCAGCGTCCATGGTGCTGATATTTCTTGGCTTTTAGTACATAGTGCCAATGAATCTGTTGTGCTGAGCTGCTTGGCAGCGATGGACTGGGTGCCTGGAAGTTTCGGAGCATTCCTCTGGTATCTCGGGCTGACCCACAAGACGTGTCAGTGAGTATGTGCTGCATGCAAGGCGTGAATTCGCCAGAGAGCAGCTGTCACACAGGGATATATAAGGAAACAGCCACCCTCCCCCCCCCCCCATGTGCCCACTGCCATCCCGTCCTGCTCCAGCCTTCCTCAGCCCTCCGATCAAATATCCGCTTCCAGAATAATGCCGGATACGCAGGATCTAACCACCTCCATGCACAGTTTTGTTTTCTCAATTTTGCTTTCTCAGAATGGACAAATTGCATTCATTGAAGCAGACCTAAACTTAAAACCCTTTCAACTCTGTGCTATGTCCTGGTTCACACCCACCCCACTCACATCATCCGTTAGACCTTCGAGAAATACTCACTGATGCATCCATTGAAGGAGCAGCTCATCCAGTGGGAGACTTGCTTCAATGGCATGAGCAGCTGTTTCCTGTCCCCCATCATAAAAGTCCTATCTTTTGCTTTCTATAGATCTTTAATAGGGAAGGCCACTTTCGATTGAATTTCTGAAAATGTATATTTTTTTGTGGCAAAATGATCTCTTAAAGAGGAACATTGGACCTAAAAAAAAGGGACCGATTCCCCCGCCTATCGGCCCCTACACTTTTGGATGTTGCCGCTGCCTGCTGCGGCGACATCTGGCTGCTTCAGGGCCGGATCCTCACCCTGCCGTCCACTTAACCGTCCCTAACTGAGAAGCACGGCCTTAGCCACACTCGTCAATGTCCATGGCGATCTCGCAAAGCCACTGCCCAGGAGCGAGATCAGGGGCCCCACACAGTGCCTGATGGGAGATAAGAGGTCGCCCAGAATCAAAGAGTCGCAGAAGATAGATGCCCTGGCCATGTGAGTAAAAATTGCCTACAGGTAAAACTGTAGGTGGGGGGGTTGCAGATCGGTGAGGTTTGGGGGAGGTTTTAACCGATGCTGAGCTGATCTGCCATTTTTCTAATTTTTTCTAATGTTAGCAAATGTGTGTTTTATGGAAGCAGTTCTGTAATCTGTTGTTATTGGCAATGTACAAGTGCAGACTGCAGATAGATGCACAGAATACTGCTGCTAGGCATGTGTGAGGGTGAGTGAGCTGCTTCACCACAGCAGTGGCCATAGCATAGTGTTCTATGTGTACAGGACTCACTTCTCTCTTCTTGGTGTACAGACTTGCAATAGCAACAGATTGCAGGTAGGGAAAAGTGCTTCCATCAAACATAAAGTTGCTAACAGGAAATAGTACAAAAATTCAGCTCACCACCTTGCTAAAGGGCAGCCAGGGATGCAGCTGTGAGCAGCGACAGCACCATGGGCACCCCAGGAAAGGTGAGTTTTGCAGGAGACACAGTGGGGGGAACCCCTAGAGCATACCTCCCAACCATCCAGATTCCTCCGTGGCCATCATGGATTACACCGGCTGTCCCGTGGGGCAGGCGGGATGGTAGGCTGGCACCCGAGACGGCTACGAAGAAAAAGCGGGAGGGCGGGGCATGCAGGAGTGCAGGTGGTGGCCAGTGAGGGGGGGTCAGGGTAACCAATTTCTGCCTGCCCGCCGCAGCTGCCAGTCCTGCTGGCTGCCCGGCACTGCTCCCAGTTGCTAAAAAAATAGTTTTGCCAGCCATATGGGCCACACCCACCAGCCACAGGGAGCTATCGGCTCAGCAACCAGGAAGCGGGGTCATTTGTGTGAGCGAATGCGTGTGTGAATGTGTGTGAGTGTGGCTGTAATTGGGGATGCCCCTCACTGCCTGTAATGAGAGATGCCGCACACTGCCTGTAATGAAGGGAAGCTGGACACTGTCTGTAATGAGGGATGCCTCACACTGCCTGTAATGGAGATGCCGCACACTGTCTGTAATGAGAAATGCCCCTCACAGCCTGTAATGGAGATGCCCCTCACTGCCTGTAATTGAGATGCTGCACACTTTCTGCAATGAGGAATGCCCCTCCCTGTCTGTAATGGGAAATGCCATACACTCTCTGTAATGAGGGATGCCCCTCACTGTCTGTAATGGGAGATGCCAGACACTGCCTGTAATAAGGGATGCCCCTCACTGTCTGTAATAAGGGATGCCCCTCACTGTCTGTAATGGGAGATGCCAGACACTGTCTGTAATAAGGGATGCCCCTCACTGTCTGTAATGGGAGATGCCAGACACTGCCTGTAATAAGGGATGCCCCTCATTGTCTGTAATGGGAGATGCCGCACACTGCCTGTAATGAGGGATGCTGGTTGCTGGCTGTAATGGGGGATGCTGCTCACTGGCTGTATTGAGGAATGCCGCACACTGCCTGTTATGGGGTGATTAGGAGGGGGGATTTTAGCACTTGGTTCACAATATTTTTTTTTCTTATTTTCGTCCTCTAAACCCTGGGTGTGTCTTATGCTCAGGTGCATTTTATGGAGCGTAAAATACGGTCTATGTATAGTTATGATGTGAATATACTGGGCCAGGAACAGTACCAAAGGGCCGGTGTGCCCCAAAAAGTCCCAGGCCGCCCCATGTGTGTGGGGGGGGGGGGCTTGTCTGTATGTGTGTGTGGGGGGGGGCTTGCCTGTATGTGTGGGGTGGGCTTGCCTGTATTATTATTATTATGTAATTTTTAGGTGGTGTTTCCCTTTAAAAATCATTGCGCCGCTGCACATGTCCCTGTTTTCTGTTTTCAAAAGTTGAGCGGTATGCCCTAGAGATAAGAAATTCCAACATCCAAGGAGGGGATCGGTTATAAATGTTGGCTCTCTTAAAAGTGACGAGGTGCAGCCAGCTGGCCGCATCCCCGGCACGCTGTTCCAATATGCAGTCCTAAAGTCAAGTGACCCACATTCCCAACTGGGGTGTCCAACTGCTGAAGTACCCTAAACACAGAAACAAGGAAGATAAACCTAGACCATGTGACTGCCTATGGCCAATCGAGGAGCTGGATTGTCCAGCCAAAAATAAAAAAACAGCGCTACTAACCTCAGGCTCACCCTCCTCTAGAAGCAGCCCTGGTCCTAGTGCATAGGAGGCCATTGGCATGGGCCCAGTGTTTTTCTGTGTAAAATGTGTTAGAAAAATCAACATGATGGCCACTGAACCACCAATGTAATAGTAAAGAAAAATCAGGTCCAGCAGTTACTTTCCTCTAGATGGTGCAGCCTGAGGCAGCTTCCTCACCTGCTGGAGGCATTTGATTGTGCGCAGGGGTGGAATGTCCATAGGGAGACCAGGGCAAATGTCCAGTGGGCCGCACTGCTTTGGGGTGGTCTGGGTTGCTACCTTTACAAGCATCCATCCAATCCCAGCCCCCATCCCCTTCACTCTACCCCCTTACCCAAGCAACCCCAGCCCATGTCCTCCCCCTAATGATATCGCCTCAGCCTTGGAGCACACTGGGTGACTGGCCACAGGCTGGTAATGGGCAGATCAGGTGCTGGTAAAATCCCTGGCTGATTTTTGGCCCCAGTCCGCCACTAATTGTGAGCTTTCTACAGGATGGGGTTTCCCTTTATGTGTGTGTTTGGTGCTCATTACCGGCCTATAGGATGCATCATGTTAGCCACACAATTTTCCAATCTGGTTGTACAACACTATGGGGTCGATTCAGAGCCAGGTGAGAATTCACTTTTTTAGAAGAGAAAATTGCCATTCACTTTCATTTTCTACTTTGGGTCTGATTCAGAGCCAGTTGAAAATTTACACCCAGTAGACAATGGAAGTCAATGGTAGTTTTCTTTCCTAAAAAAAAAGTAAGCATTTTTACCTGGCTCTGAATCAACCCCTATAGGGTATAAACGTCTGAGCTGATTATAGAACTAATAGATTGATCCTGTACTACAAGCATTTCCTGAGACTGTATTAGTAGGGTCTGTGGGCAGCATTAGTTTTTTATTCGTTCATTGGGACGGCTTTAAGGTGAGACTGAACACAGGAGATGATGTCAGGGACTGGGTACAGGGGAGCATAACAGGAACTCAGAACATGGGGAAGATAGCAAGACAAGGCAATAGGTAGGATGTGAGGTGCTAAGCACAGGGGGAGATGTCAGGAACTGGGCATCGGGGATGATGTTAGGGACTGGATACAAAGGACGGATGTGAGGGATTGGGTGCACAGGGGAGGATGCCAGGGACTGGGCACACAGAGGATAATGTCAGGGACTAGGGACAGTGTTAGGGACTGGGCACACAGAGGATAATGTCAGGGACTAGGGACAGTGTTAGGGACTGGGCACAGGGGAGGATGCCAGGGACTGGGCACACAGGGGAGGATGGCAGGGACTGGGCACACAGGGGAGGATGGCAGGGACTGGGCACACAGGGGAGGATGGCAGGGACTGGGCACACAGGGGAGGATGGCAGGGACTGGGCACACAGGGGAGGATGGCAGGGACTTGGCACATGGGGAGGATGCCAGGGACTTGGCACACAGGGGAGGATGCCAGGGACTTGGCACATGGGGAGGATGCCAGGGACTGGGCACACATGGGAGGATGCCGGGGACTGGGCACACAGGGGAGGATGCCGGGGACTGGGCACACAGGGGAGGATGCCGGGGACTGGGCACACAGGGGAGGATGGCAGGGACTGGGCACACAGGGGAGAATGCCAGGGACTGGGCACATAGAGGAGGATGCCAGGGACTGGGCACATAGAGGAGGATGTCAGGGACTGGAAACAGGGGACAGTGTATTCGACTGGGCACACAAGGAAAATGCCAGGGCCTTGGCACATGTGGAGTATGCCAGAGACTGGGGACAGTGTGTCGGACTGGTCACGCAGAGGAGGATTCTAGGACCTGGGCACACAGGGGGAGAATGCCAGGGACTGGGCACACATGGGAAAGATGCCAGGGACTGGGAACACAGGGGAGGATGCCAGGGACTGGGCACATGGGGAGGATGCCAGGGACTGGGCACATGGGGAGGATGCCAGGGACTGGGCACATGGGGAGGATGCCAGGGACTGGGCACATGGGGAGGATGCCAGGGACTGGGCACATGGGGAGGATGCCAGGGACTGGACACATGGGGAGGAAGCCAGGGACTGGACACATGGGGAGGATGCCGGGAACTGGGCACATGGGGAGGATGCCGGGAGCTAGACACATAGGGAAGGATGCCAGGATCTAAGCACATGGAGAGGAAGAAGGGACTGGGCATAAGAGACAGTGTTATGGACTGGGCACACAGGGAAAGATGTCAGGGACTAGGCTCAAGGGGAGGATGCCAGGCACTGGATACAAGGTGTGTGTTGGTTATACCTGTTTGTAACTCCTGCTGTGGTCAATTTTACAAACAAAATTCTATTGTTATTGAGGTAAAGGCAGAGCTCAGAATTGTCCCTCTTTTTACAGGACTGTTTTGGACCCCATTCCCTCTCCCCCTCTTAGTGATTGTGATTGTGTATATATTTACATATAGAGGTTTATGACTGCATTTAGATGCTGAGATATATATATATATATAATATAATATATATAATATAATATATATATATATATATACATATAAACATATATATATATATACATATAAACACATATATATATATATATATATATATATATATATATATATATATATACATATATATATATATATATATCATATAAAGAATGCAATTCTTTAGTGCCTATGAATCAGCGAGTATGAGTATGAGAAGAGGAAGAGTCTTGTCTCATTTAGTCAGGGATATAACTTAGGGGGTGCAACCGCACTGGGGCCCAGAGAGTCAGGGGGCCCCATCATTGTTGCTCCTCCACTATATTTCTGTTGTTTCAGTCTTAAGTCGTTTATCTGCATCCAATTTAGTTAAGACAGGAAAGAGTTAACTGTATGAGCTGCAAAAGGGCCCCATATAATGTTCACACCAGGGCCCTGTTTAGTTACGTCACTGCATTTAGTTGTCCCTCTTTTTTGTCTATGAAAGTTGGGAGTTATGTTACACACACAAATATGAAAACTGCGACCCCTTTGTGGATACGTCCCTGTGGCCGGATATAGTAAATTGTGTCTTTAACAACTCCCTTCTGTTTGTGTACAGTATCCTAGAATAGCTAACCATCTCTCTTTTTCAAGGACAGTCCCTCTTTATATTCTGGTGTATACATGAAATTACATTACACAGGTATACTCAGTGGCGTAGCTAAATGCATACCTCCCAAATGCCCCTGATTTGGAGGGATTGTCCCTCTTTTGAGTCCATGTCTCCCTGTCCCTCGTTGTTCTCATTTGTCCCTCTTTGAAGTGTAACATGCAGATCTGCAGCAGTAAATGTTTCATTTGCCTATTTAAGTGTTTATAATGTGGTAACTGTCACATCCTATCTCCTATCCATCAATCAATGAGAGGGTGTGGCCTAATTTAACAATTGTCCCTCTTTCCCACCCTGAAAAGTTGGAAGGTATGGCTAAATGTGACAGGGCCCAGGGCGAACATTAAATGTGGCCCTTTCATAGCTCATACAGTAATCTTTTTTCTGTCTTTTAACTCAATTCGATGCAGCTACACAACTAAAGACGGAAACATCAGAGACAAATTATGTTTTTTTTCTGTAAATGATTCCCTGTGAGCGTAAATATAGGGGGAGGAGCAACAATGATGGGGTACCTATGACCTTCTGTGCCCTGGTGTGGTCGCACTCCCTAAAGTTACGTCCCTGGGTATACTATTCCTAATTGAGCTCAAAACTTTTCCTGCATTGAAAGGATGGTGTCTTTCTTGGACCCCAGTACCTCTGTCTGTCTTTAGTGTCCCTCTTTTAGCTCTACATCTAGAAATACATACTAACATGTATTGTCCCATTGCATTTGAATGTGTGTGTGTGTATATATATATATATATATATATATATATATATATATATATATTGAATGCCATTTTTGTTATGTCCTATGAAACAGGTGAAGAAAGCGTCTGCCTATTGAGTGGTCCCTCTTTTCTGTCTCAGAAAGTTGGGAGTTATGTTACACTGACACAAGCTTCTTGAACATGTCCCTAAGACCTGATATTGTAAATTGTGTCTTTTACCTGAATATCTCTAAACTGAAAGTTGTGCGATGTAAGGCAATTTGTATCTTTTACTTAAATATCTCTGGGTCATAGTTGTCCTGCATTTTCATAGTCCTTTAGATAGTCAGCTTATAAGGGCAGGGCTCTCCCCTGCTGTAGCACTTGCTTTAAACTTTGTAGCAACTTATTGGTACAGTATTATTCTATTACTGTGTGTTTTACCCTGTCTGGGATTAACAATTTGTACAGTGCTATGGAAGATGATGGTGCTATATAAATAAACAATAATAATAATAGTTGGTAGCTATGTACTAACCCAAAATTTAAAAAAAAACATTACAGTAAAAAAAAAAACATAAGCCCAGACTCACCGCGGTGGATCCCGCAACGGTGGCAATGAAAACCTTAATGACCATTTTGCTAGGCTGGATGGTGAGAACCCTGCTAGGACCCCGAGCCGCGCTGGTGTCGCCAGAATCCACCGAGTTCTGCAAGTGTAACCCTAACCCGCCTGCCCAGCTCCCCCCTCACGCTGCAACCTAATCAGCTGCTGTGGGATATTTTGGGAGCGATTGGCTAGTGCAGGGCATCTGTTGTGAGCCGGCTAAGCAACTGCATCAAAGCAGGTTAGGTTGGCTGCAGTCCGTACAAGGCAAGGTAAAACAATAGACCAATCAGAAGGCTCTCGAAGACCGCAATTGATTTACTATGGGGGGATTCACTAGTTCAACTTCACCCGATGCAAGCGCGCCACAAAAAAAAATAACAGCACATTTTCTGAGGAAACAGAAAGAGCTTACAATCTATTAGGGTATAAGGGAGGATACAGAATGAGAAGAGCTTACAATCTATTAGGGTATAAGGGAGTATACAGAAGGAGAAGAGCTTACAATCTATTACTGTATAAGGGAGGATACAGAAGGAGAAGAGCTTACAATCTATTAGGGTATAAGGCAGGATACAGAAGGAGAAGAGCTTACAATCTATTTGGGTATAAGGGAGGATACAGAAGGAGAAGAGCTTACAATCTATTAGGGTATAAGGGAGTATACAGAAGGAGAAGAGTATACAATCTATTACTGTATAAGGGAGGATATAGAAGGAGAAGAGCTTACAATCTATTAGGGTATAAGGCAGGATACAGAAGGAGAAGAGCTTACAATCTATTTGGGTATAAGGGAGGATACAGAAGGAGAAGAGCTTACACTCTTTTAGGATAAAAGGATTACCTGCAGCTGGAGAGTTGTGAGCTGTGTGCTGTGAGCTGTGAGCTGAGAAGCCTGAGGCCTTGCTGGGAGGATTATCCCAGGCAAGATGGAGGATTCTGGGGGTGAATCTCGCCGATACCCCCGGAGGACTATTAAACCTCCGGATCCCGGGTCTGCTTCCACCAGCGGCGCTGGTAACACCACGGTGCCCCAGCCCGGTGAGAGTTTGTCAGCCTTTCGCAGCCGTGTATGCAGTAATTTGTGCATGGTGGCGAAGGAGGAGGAGAAGCTTTGCAAGATGAAAATTGCATTAAAGAAAAAGAAAATGGACACCAGCAAGGCGAGAGGATTGGATAAGCGGTCAAGCAAAGCAGACTTAGCTGAGCTTGAATCAGCATGTCGGCAGCAGGAAAAGTTGGTTGCGTCCCTTAAAGCAAGCAGTGGGGCCTTTAAAGAAAAATATAAAAATGAGGAGCGATTTAAGTCCATGCAGCGCTCAGGCCCCACAGTGAAGGAGGAAGAGGCCGACCATGTGGACGAGACCCAGATGGTGGAGGATTCTCCAGCTGTACCTCCACCCAAAGTTGCAGCAGTAGCAGAGCCGGGAGCCCCGGAACCAGCATTGGAAGACTTTCTTGCTGAGGCAACACATCAGGAGTGCGTGACATCGCTGGGCATCCAGGAAGCCCCTACTGGAGCAGATCTTCCAGAGGACAGCCGCCAGCCTGAGGAGCCCATGCCAGCTAAGGACGACGTCCATCTGTCCAGCCAGCCTGCGGAGTGCGCCATAGGCGCTGTGTCAGGGGGTATAGAAGACTGTGGCGCTCCTTGCCCTGAAAAGGGTGAGGTGGCGCCAGATGTAAGTACCATCCTGGCACCCATCCGGGTTCCTGGGTGCGCCGAACTTGGTGGGCCTGGGGCCATGGGTGACTCACCCGCAGGTTTGGGTCTTGCTGGCAGGGCGTCTATTGATTCTGCTTCAGCTGCTTTGGGTGCTGTTACTGATGTTATTGCTCCTGTTACTGCTGCTGTGTCTGGGGTTGAGTCCACAGGGGTTAATTCTATTGTTGGACTTTCTGCTGTGACTGCTGCTGTGACTGCTGCTGATGATACGACTGTCCCCTCACCTGCACCTCTGGTGGACTATAAGAAGACTGTGTCACCTAATGCTGGGGCCCCTGCTGTCCGCCCTGCCCTGTATTTCATCCAGCGAGGTGGCACAGGGAGTGGGGCCAATAATGCTGTTGGTGCTGCAGTGCAGCCCCCTGTGTCCTATGCCCAGGTTGCCAGGCGCGGAGGAGAAGCTGCTGGTGAGAGGATGTCTGTGCCCAGTGAGGTCAACGCCCCTGCCAGTGGCTTCAATAGGCGCAACCTGGTCCAGCTTAGGTGGGAGGGGGAGGGGCCAGTTATCACCCGGCGGGCGGTGGTGGATCTCATCCTGGGTATGGGGTTTACAGCCGCAGACATTTTTGCCCTAATCAGTCCAGTGGGGAGCGCAGAACATGACTTGAGCTTCGTTAGACCAGAGGGGATGGACTTGTTTTGGGAGCGGTACGAGCTGCAAAAGCAACGTCCTGCCTGGAAGGGGTTAACTCCCATCCAGGTCTCCAGGCAGCAGCTCATTAAAAACATCACCATCCTAGTAAGAAATTAGTCCATTCCCCCCTCAGATTTGACCGTCTGGCTAAGGCGTTATGGTGATGTTCTCACTCCCCTGAAAAAAATTTTGGACGATCGCGACATCTGGACCGGGGGCTGGTCAGTGACCCTGAGGCTCCGCAGGAATGGCAACCAGGTCACCCACTTGCCATCATCTGCCTATATTGGCCGTGACCGGCTGACCATCTTTTATCCTGGTCAGCCCAAGGTTTGCCATAAATGTGGGGCCAAGGGTCACTTCAGCTCCTCCTGCTCGCTTCTTAGGTGCTCTTTGTGCCAGGGCTTGGGACACTTGGCTAAGGACTGCAATACAATCCGCTGTAATCTATGTAACCAGCTCGGCCACCCTTATAGTCAGTGTCCTGAGGCCTGGCACAACCTGGACAGGGAAGTGGTGCAGGAAATGCTGCGGCTGGATAGGGAGGAACATTCCCATGCTGCCCTGTCTGCGGTCCCTTCCCCCACTCAGCTGGGGGTTCCTGAGGCCCCTGTGCCTGTGCCATCTGCAGGTGGCCCTAAGGTGAATCCCCAGTCTGCCCCCAAGTCAGCAACCACTAATGTAAGACCAAGCAATATAATAGCTGAGGCGGCCCGGGGGGCTGGCACTGCAAGTACCAAGGGGGTTTCAGTAATTGTGCCCCCTGCTGTAAGATCTCGCAGGCTGGGGCTAAGTGATCCTGATCCTGCACCCCCTTCTGAGCAGGGTGGGAGTTCAGATCCCAAGACAGCATGGTCTGGACTGTCCCCTGGGGATCGGGATTACCTGGCTTACAGGCTAGCTACAAAGAAAAAAAGGAAAAAGGGTAATGCAGTGCCGGAGCTGGGGGAGAGCAGTGGGGTGCAGCTCTCCAACAGGTTTGAGGCACTTTCTGAGGACTCATCTATTGAAATATCTTCTTTTGATTCCGAGGCACAGATATGGAGGAGGAAGCACCAGTCTCCTCCAGTAAGCGTTTAGGGTCAGATAGTGAGGCCGGAGGGAAGGCTAAGAGACGTTCTCCCGAATGACTCTGATGGCAGTTCCCCCTCCGATAAAGGTGGCAACCATTAATGTTGCCAGCATTAAATCTGTAAGCGCTCGTTTTATGGCCTTATTTTTTCTCAGCCAGTTTGATGCTGACATTTTGTTTTTGCAGGAGACCAGATTGGCCAGTCTGGCCGACCTTCACGCTGTGAAGCGGGAGTGGAGGCACGGACCCTCTTTTTGGTCTCTTGCGGCCGAGCCTTACAGCGGAGTGGCGGTGCTTTTTAAAACCGACATGGTAACTTGCCGGCGGGTCATTGAGGTGGAGATCGGGAGGTGCATGGTCTTGGACGTCATTGTAAGGGGGCAGGACCTGCGCCTAATAAATATCTATGGACCTCAAACTAAGTGGGACAGGAAATGCCTCTTTACAAAGATCAAGCCGTTCCTTTTTACAGCCCGGCCAGTAGTCTTTGGGGGTGATTTTAACACCGTGACTAGGCCCATGGACAGGAGAGGCTTCAAAGGCAAGCTGGGCTGCGATAGTCTCTTTTTGAATAGTATGGTTAGAGAGGCAGGTCTGGAAGATGTGCACATTAAGCACTCCCCAGACCTCACAGGCTTCACTTTTCAGCGAGGTAGCAGTCAGAGTAGGATAGACGGGTTTTTTTTGAAGGAGGGCTCGGCTTCTCAGCCTCCCCGGCTGCAGGCGGTCGAGTTCTCCGATCACCTTTTACTATCGATGGTCTTGAATGCTTCTGACACACCCCCTAGAGGAAGGGGCATCTGGAGGATGAATTCAGCTCTCCTTGAGGAGGAGTGGGTAAGACAATCCTTTGAGGAATTCTTTCAGGCACAGGTTTCCATTAAGGATTTTTGCAGCAGCAGGTCTGAGTGGTGGGAGCTGACCAAAATGAGAATTGCTGGGCTTTTCAGGGGCCTAGGAAAAAGGAAACAGCTTGATAAATACATTGCCTACCAGCGCTTGCGGAGGAAGCTTGACATCCTTGTCTCGAATGATGGAGATCAAGGGGCAATCTCTGAAGTCAAGCTTCTCCTCAGGAAGTGTCAGTATGACCGGCATGCTTCTCTGGTTCTGGAAAGGGATTATGGGAAATACCACTCGCCCGATCCCTATCAGAATTGCAGACAGGCTGCAGCTCTCAAGACTGTCCTTGGTCTGAAGGATAGCACAGGATCCCTGGTAAGATCTAAATCTGGGATCCTGGAGATTATTAGGTCCTTTTATGGTGACCTCCTGGGCAGAAAGGTTCTTGACCGGGCAAGGATGGAAAGTTTCCTGGACTCTACTCCAGGATTGGAAAATGGTGACATTTCTATCACTGGCTTGACAGAACCGGTCACGGCTGATGAGGTGGTAAGTGCAATTGATCACCTTGCCATCAAAAAGTCGCCCGGGTCAGATGGTCTGACAGCTGAATTTTATAAATGTTTTAAGACCATCCTGGCACCACATTTGGTGGAGGTTTTTAATTGCTGTCTGGCAGAGGGTTCCCTCCCTCCCTCCATGAGGCGCTCGGCCGTGATCCTTCTGTCAAAAGGTAAGGACTCTTCGATGATTGAGAACTGGCGCCCCATCAGCCTTCTCAATGTCGATAGAAAGATACTGGCAAAGATTTTGTTCTGGCGCTTGTCGTCAGTGGCGGAGCAACTGCTTTCTTGTCACCAGCATTGCTCCATCCAAGGTAGAAGCACCTTCTCAGCGGTTTTAGCTGTCCGGGAAGCCTTGGAGCGGTGCAGGGCTGCAGGCTGGGGAAAGTACTTGTTGGCGTTGGATCAGGCAAAGGCTTTTGATAGGGTCAATCATGAGTACCTATGGCTGCTTCTTGGTAAGTACGGCCTGCCGGGGCGGTTCATTAATTGGCTACAAACCCTTTATGAAGGGGCTGAGAGCTTCCCTCTTGTTAATGGTTGGGTTGGAAGGCCTTTCGAAGTTGGCTCTGGTGTGCGACAGGGATGCCCTCTGAGTCCCTTACTGTATGTGTTTGCGATTGATCCCTTTATAAGGAGGGTCGAGAGCAGCATGTTATGTGGGGTTCCTCTGGGTATGCCTGGTGAGCCTCCTTTGAAGGTCATTGCCTATGCTGATGATGTATCTGTGATTGTCTCTGGGACAAATGAGGCGGAGGAGGTGGCCTCTCTTATAGCACAGTATACAGAAGCGTCGGGCTCCAAGGTCAATCATGAGAAGAGTGAAGTTTTCTGGATGGGTGAGGGTGAGGGCTTCGAACTTCCAGACGCCTTCCCAGTGCCCCAGCAGGAAATTAAGATCCTTGGCATAAATTTCGGTCCTGGCGATTATGGCCAAAAAAACTGGGAGCGCAGGCTGGAAATTGCCAATGCCAAGGTTGCAGTCTGGAAGAGCTGGAAAATGTCTCTCAGGGAAAGGGTTGACCTTATCAAGACCTACCTGATCCCCATCTTTTTATACGTCAGCTTCGTCTGTGTTTTGCCAGTGTCTCTCTACACCAGGGTCTACAGCATGTTTTTCCAGATGTTATGGGGAAACCGCATGAACCTGGTGAAAAGAAATGTCACCTACCTATCTAGGCGGGAGGGTGGCCTAGGGATGGTCAACCCAGTCGTGTTTTTCTCTCTCTTGTTTCTGAAACATAATTTTGGAAGCATGTTGGCAGAGAGCCCGCCTGGCTGGGTGGGTATTTTCCAGTCCTGGTTTAAGCCCTTCCTGCGAGACTGGAAGAATGGTGGCCGGATGAAAAGCCCTCGAGTTCCTCAGGCTCAGCTCCCGGCCTATGTTGCCCCGTGCTTGAAAATACTTCGGCAATGGCAATTGACAGCAGAGGACATGAGATCTACTCCGAGGAAGCTTCTTGTGAGTCGGGTCCTGGGTCTGGCTTTTCATGAGCCATTGTCCCTCAGGGATTGCCCAGGCTCCATCATGAGGGAGGGTTTGAGGCTTATTAACTCCTCAAGAATTCCTTTGAAATACCGGGATATAGCCTGGCTCTCCTTCCAAGGAAAACTCTACCTTAGGGGGATCCGGAAGAGTCGCAGCCTGCCAGAGATAATTTGTCTCCGTGAGGAGTGTCAGGATGAGGTGGAGACTATGGACCACTTCCTGCTCCGGTGTCCCTTTAATGTAGATGTGTGTAAACAGGTGGGGTTGGCCCTCGGTGCCCCCTTCTTCTCCCAGCTTTCCTATGCTGAGTGGGTGTATGGAGCATTCAAGAACAAAGGGGATTTTTGTTTGGACACTTTATATCTAGTTAGTCTAGTGATCCGCTATTTCACATGGAATGCACGGTGCCAGCTCTGCATTAGGAAGAAAGTCCTCCCTGTCCCGGTGGTGGTGCATGACATCCTGCATGAGGTGGGCAAGATCCGGGTGCTTGAGAGGGACAGGTGGGAACGGGGGGGCCTGGATGAAGGCGTGGAGGAACATCAGGCCTCCTTGATCCCCATGACTTCCCTCTGGGTGAGCTTTCCTATCTCTTATCACCCATAGATTTTTATAACAATGACAGATTTTTGAAGAACGGCTGCATGCACAGGTGACGGGTCTCTTAGTCTTCCTGCTGAGTTGTGTAGAGTGTAGTGTTTAGGTTGTAGACAGGATTGTATATAGAATAATGGATATTATATAATATATGCCGAATTGTTAGGCCTGTTTCTTTTTGTTTAGTTATTATTTATTTTATTTTTATTTATTTATTATTGTAACTTTGTATATATTGTATATATTGTATATGATTGCTTGATTTTACTCAATAAAAAAAGTTACAATCTATTTGGGTATAAGGGAGGATACAGAAGGAGAAGAGCTTACAATCTATTAGGGTATAAGGGAGTATACAGAAGGAGAAGAGCTTACAATCTATTACTGTATAAGGGAGGATACAGAAGGAGAAGAGCTTACAATCTATTAGGGTATAAGGCAGGATACAGAAGGAGAAGAGCTTACAATCTATTTGGGTATAAGGGAGGATACAGAAGGAGAAGAGCTTACACTCTTTTAGGATAAAAGGGGGTATACAAAAGGGGAAGAGCTTACACTCTATTAGGGTATAAGGGAGGATACAGGAGGAGAAGAGCTTACAATCTATTAGGGTATAAGGGAGGATACAGAAGGAGAAGAGCTTACAATCTATTAGGGTATAAGGGAGGATACAGAAGGAGAAGAGCTTACAATCTATTTGGGTATAAGGGAGGATACAGAAGGAGAAGAGCTTACACTCTATTCTAAGTATGTCACACACCCCGCTTCAAGATATCCATTACCTATGGGTTATACTGACCTGAAGAGGCAAATCTGCAGAGATGATAGGAAAAAAGAGAAGCCCCTCCCAGTCCTATAAATACCTGGGACCTCCCACTCATTACCCAGTCTTCATCTCTGCAGACGGCGAGCAAGCAGAAGATGATGTCTCCTCCTTGCATGGGGGAGTTTCAAAGGTAGCCGGGTGAACTCCCGGCCATTTATTTATATTATTTCCGTCAGACCCTTTTTATTTATAAGATAATTGCCTCCTACAGTTGTGGCTGCTGGTCTAGACGAAGGTATTTTAGCACCTTTGGTGCCCAGGAGCAAGGCTCCTCCGTGAGACCCTGTACAAAGGGTAGACGGAATACCGGGTTGGTGAACCCGGTCTGGGATGCCCTGTCCCTTAGTTTTAACATCAAGGGTGGCCACTCTAAATTCTCCTTTCTTTATTGGGGATGGGCTGGGAGAATTCTCCTTATCCATTTATCTCTCTTTTATTCACTCTAATAACATTTAGTGTTTTTTCTGCGATTGCCCTTTTAATATATTGTTTTTTTCCACACCGCGGCCGGTATAGCTCTGGCCACGGCGCCGGGTTATGGCGGCTCAAATTCCCTAATTCTGTGAGGTAATTTATTTTACCTCACGCGCTGGAGTTGAAGGGGGGCGGGGCCGTACTTCGGCGCCAGGCCGAGATCCGCCCCTCATTGCTTTTGCGGCCGGAGGTGAAAGCACAAAGGGGCAGTGGCTGCTAGAACAGGAGTTGTGTGGTGCATTTCACAATCAGGCGCCGCGGCCATTTATTACACCGCGGCGCCGACTTTTGCCGCACTTTTTCATGAGGGAATCTGTCCCCTCATGATACTCAAAGGAGGGGGGCGGGGCCGCTGTTACGGCGCGTCGCCGCGGCCCGCCCCCTTCTATCTCTGGTGCCGCTGAGGAGCCTCGTCCCTTCTGGCCGGCGCTGACTGACGTCGCGAGCGCGGGCCGCGCTGACCACGCCCCCTTCTCCTCACACATCTTTCTCCTCACACATCTTCTTCACATGGTGCGAGCGGCTGCGTTCTATGGCGGTTCCGTGGGTGGCCTGTTGGCTCCCTCTCTTTCATTCTTTCTTTATTTATCAAACTGTTATGTGATACATGGTTCTTCTGTGTCTTTCAGGCGGACCCACAGTGGCAAATAGGGGGTCCTTTCCTAGTCCTTTAGTCCCTGGGTCATTTAGGTTTTCAATTTTAAAATCCTCCCACTTGGGACATTAAAAGGGCATCCCGGGTCGCTTATTAGCGTAATTCCCTTGGGCATAGAGAGTTGCTATAAGTTCACCTTATGAAGGCATCCCAGGATACCGGGCTCCCCTTGGGACAATCCCGGAAGTGCATGGGCTGTGGGGTATCCCTAACTGGGGATGACTTATTTCTCTGTATATCATGTGCACAGCAGACTATTACACGGCAAACCGAACCTCAGGCTTCTGGTTCAGCGCCCCCACCTTCTTCCCCGCCCCCTCCCATTTTCACCCGTGCCCCATGTGACGTGTTCATGGGTGGGCAGTTACAATCTGATGTGTGTGCCAGATTGGCCAGTATTGAAAAATTAATTTCTACCACGGTTGCCAAGAAGGCACCGGCTAAGAGAAAGCATCTGTCTCCGGTCACTCCGGCATTTGAATATGATGCGGGGGATGGTCTGGATTGGTCGGATTACTCTCCACCAGAAGATGGGGAGTTGTTTGAGGATTCTGATCTTTCAGATGATCAGCAATTTGTGGATGCTGATTACGAGCGGAGGTCAGGGAGTTCTTCTGATACTCCCAACGTCCTGACTCAGATGTTTGAGGTCCTGGCTATTTCCACTCCCGAGGGCACTCCTCATCAACAGGGGGAGTTTTATGAAGAATCCAAGCCGCGTTTGGAATTTCCTAATCAGAAGCATTTTGATAAAATTATTTCTAGGGAATGGGAAAGGCCAGCTCGGCTTCCAGGCATTCCTCAGATTTGGGATAAAAGATATCCTTTTCCCGCGGACACGGTTAAGCGTTGGGCGTCTCCTCCTGAGGTGGACGCACCAATTTTAGGTTTATCCAACTCAGCCGTCTTGAATAATCCTGATTGTTCCTCTCTTAAAGATGGCGAGGATGAACGCATTGACCAGATGGCTTGCCATGGTTTTGCCAGTATTGGGGCAGCCATACGGCCTGTCTGTACCTCATCGCTGTTGGCAGTGGCTGCTAGAAAGGTGGTCAAGGACTTGTTATCCTTCTCCGGTTTGAATCCGGACAGTGAGGAATTTCTTGGACTTAAACGATGTGAATTTTTTTTGTCCTTCATGGTAGCCGCCTTGGACGATTCCTTGATGATGAGTAGCTGAGCTTCTGCTCTGATGGTGACTATTAGGCGTTCGGTTTGGCTGCGTCAGTGGGCGGCTGACTTTGGGTCAAAAAAGTCGCTGACGTCTCTCCCTTTCATGGGGTTAAGACTTTTTGGAGAAAAATTGGATTCGATGGCCAAGGGCGGTAAGTTGCCTCAACGTAAGAAGCAACGACGTCCTTTTCGTGGAGCAGCCTCTTTCACTCCCTCCTTTCGAGGTTCTAGAGCGGGAAGAGGATTCGCCTTCCCTACTACGAGAGGTGATTACTGGAACAGGGGCAGAGGTCGTGCCCATTCAGGATCCAATTGGGGCTCTAAGCCCAAGCCCGCGGCCAAGCCTGCTCAGCAATGAGGGAGCGCCCTCACCCGTGCGGGTGGGGGGACGGCTGAGACACTTTTCCCCGATTTGGGATCGGGAGGTCTCGGACAAATGGATCCGGGAAGTGGTGTCTTCCGGCTACAAGCTGGAGTTCGAGTCCAGCCCCCCTCCACGTTTCTTCAGGTCTCGGATGCCCCCGGACGCACTGACTGCACAGGGGCTCCGGGCGGCGGTTTCAAGTCTTCTGGAAATGATGGTCATTTCTCCAGTGCCCCTATCAGACCGGGGTTTTTACTCAAACCTGTTCACGGTCCCCAAAAAGGACGGCTCTATCCGGCCCATCCTGGATCTGAAGATTCTCAACAGGTTTATCAGACTGCGAAAATTTCGCATGGAAACGCTGCGTTCAGCTATCCAATCTCTTCGTCAAGGAGACTTCATGACGTCTGTAGACATCAAGGACGCTTACCTTCATGTCCCAATTTTTCCTGCGCACCAGAGATTTCTCAGGTTCGTGGTGGAGGATCAGCATTTTCAGTTCGTAGCTCTTCCTTTTGGTCTCACCTCAGCTCCAAGAGTTTTCACCAAGGTGCTTGCTGGGGTGATGGCTCTCCTCAGAGCACAGGGAATTCGAATTGTGCCATATCTGGACGATCTCCTCATCATGGCATCGTCATTCAGTCAAGCGGAATTGGACACCAGGACGGTAATATCCACTCTGGAAAGGTTCGGCTGGGTAATCAATTACCCCAAGTCCTCCCTTTACCCGTCCAGGAAGATATCCTTTCTGGGAATGTCTCTGGATCAATCCAAGGTTCTTTTGATTCAGGAGCTGATTCGGTCGCTCTTGTCCCTTCCTCAGCAGACCATCCGCCTAGGAATGAGACTGGTGGGATTGATGGTGGCTTCTTTCGAAGCAGTTCCTTTTGCTCAGTTTCACACAAGGACGCTACAGCTCCATCTGCTGGCTGTCTGGGACAGGGATCCTCAGTCGCTGGATCATCCTTTTCTGATGTCTTCCCGAGTTCGCCGCTCGCTCCGGTGGTGGCTGAACTCAGCCAATCTTGTGAAGGGCAGATCTTTTCAGACTCCTCGATGGGAGGTGGTCACCACAGATTCCAGCCTTTCAGGATGGGGGGGCTTTTGGAAGGATCTGCAATTTCAGGGTCTGTGGGGGCCCCTGGAAGCACACGAACCTATCAATGTTCTGGAATTGAGAGCCATCAGAATGGTTCTCACTCATTTGACTCATCAACTGCAGGGTGTGCCGGTTCAGGTCCGGTCGGACAATCTGACGGCGGTTGCCTACATCAATCACCAGGGAGGGACTCGCAGCAGGAGTGCCCTAAGGGAGGTGTCTCTGATTCTGGACTGGGCGGAGAGTCAAGTTCCGTGCATCTCGGCGGTCTACATTCCGGGAGTGGAAAACACGGAGGCGGACTCTCTGAGCAGGTTGTCAGCCCGCAAGGGGGAATGGTCTCTCAATCCCAAAGTTTTTCACTCAATATGTCTCAAGTGGGGGTCACCGGGAGTGGATCTCTTTGCCTCCCGTCACAATTGCAAACTTCCGGCGTTTGTGTCTCTGGCGAAGGACCCCCTAGCCCTCGCAACGAATGCCATGTCTCTGAACTGGAGGGATCTGGGGTTTCTGTACCTGTTCCCTCCGTTTCCCATGGTGGCCAAAGTGGTGCGCAAGCTGACTCTGGGAGGAGTGTCAGCAATTCTGGTGGCCCCAAGGTGGCCAAGACAGGTTTGGTTCGCAGACGTGGTAAGGTTGGCAGAAGATCAGTTCGTTCTGCTCCTGCTGCCAGATCTGCTCACACAGGGTCATCTACGTTACCCCAATTTACCAACGCTGGCTTTGACGGTGTGGCTGCTGAAACCTCCATCTTAAAGGATGAAGGTCTTTCTGATGCTGTTATTCAGACTCTTATTAGTGCTAGGAAGAAGTCCTCTTCTTCTGTTTACTATAGGACTTGGAGGTCTTATATTGATTGGTGTGAGACTAGGGCTTTCCCTTGTAGGGAATTCTCTATTTCTAGAATTTTAGAATTCCTGCAGCACGGTTTGGATTTAGGGCTCCAACTCAGTACTCTGAAAGGGCAGGTGTCTGCCCTGGCGGTGTTTTTCCAAAAATCTTTTGCTCTCAATCCGCTGGTTAAAACCTTTTTCCAGGGGGTTTCGCATGTGCGGCCTCCTAGGAAGCCTCTAATTCCGGTTTGGGATTTGAACTTGGTTCTGTCTGCTCTTCAGGGCCCTCCCTTCGAGCCTTTGCATGATATTGCCTTGTCTTCCCTTACGCAGAAGGTGGCCTTCTTGGTAGCCATCACCTCAGTTCGGCGTGTCTCTGAGTTGGCGGCCCTGTCCATTGAAGCTCCGTATTTTGAAAGACATCAAGACATCAAAGCCCCTTTCTCACTTTTTTTTTTGCATGAAAATTTCCATTTTTGTTCATTTTTTTCCCCTCGTCTGATTCAGCAGAGCCTTTATTCTGTGAGAACTTTAGTGTGAAATATTTTCATATTTGCATGATTTTTCGTTTGGTAGCAAGACCTCCATAAAAATGATGAGAAAGGGGCTCTGAATCAAACCTATAGTCCCACAACCGCCATCCGCAGTCCACTGTGACACATGTTCCCCGTGCTAGCTCTGGCTCAGGGCCGTGGGTGTTCATGGCCTGTACAGGGCTGGCTTCCATTGAAACCAATGGACGCTGGCCCGTGTCTCAGACCACGCTCACCTGTGGGCCCGAACCAGCGCTAGCTCGGGAAACGTGATCTGCGAATGGCAGCAACAGCAGGAAGGTGTGTGGAGGCGAATGGTGCCAGTGGCAGGGACGTGTGCGGATATGGCAGCAGCAGGAACCTGTGTGGAGGCAGACAGTGGCAGCAGCGATATTGCACATGGTGGCGGAGGTGGGAGGCGGCAGTAGGGGATCATGTGTGGTGGCAGACAGTAAGATAAATGTGTGTGTTTTGTCTGTTTGTGTTTGTCTGTGGGCGGATGGTAGCCACAAGCAACAGGCCACTGGTAAAGTGAGTGGCAGAGGAGGATGTTGCAGACTGACTGTGATGGGACATGCTGCCCACTGACTGTGATGAGACATGCTGCCCACTGACTGTAATAGGGCATGCTGTCCACTGACTGTGATGGGACATGTTGCCCACTGACTGTAATAGGGCATGCTGTCCACTGACTGTGATGGGACATGCTTCCCACTGACTGTAATAGTGTCACGCTCTGGTAACTCCAGCCCTCTAGGTAAGCCCTCAACCCCCAATCTCCGCAGCCAGCTTCACCTGTAGGAGCCCCCACTTGCCGGGACGCAAAATACGCCTGCCCGGGATCGGTTGCCCCCAGGACTTCAATGGCTCAAAGGATGAGAGCTTACTGGTTAGAGGTCTGAAGAACCAATGGCTAAGAGCGAGTGTAGCGGAAGTCCAGAGACAGGCCAGAGGTTGACACGGGGAAGTCAGAGATAGCAGCGGTACAGAGGAATGAGGCAGCTCGAGGTCAGGGTACAAGGCAGAGGTCGGCAACGGAGATCAGATCGAGAGTAGTCGGTTCAGGCAGGGGTCGGCAACGGAGATCAGATCTAGAATAGTCGGTTCAGGCAGGGGTCAGCAACGGAGATCAGATAGAGAATGGTCGGTTCAGGCAGGGGTCGGCAACGGAGATCAATCACGGTTATATCACAAGACAAAGCAAGGTACAAGGCGCTATCACAGGCACTGGGCAACTGAGGGGGGAAACCCTTTATAGGGACAGACATGAAGGCGAAGGTATGTGTGATTGGTGCACATAGGATTTATTATGTGATTGGCCAGGGCGTATAGCCCACAATTCTCACGGGCTAATAGGCCCTCATCCTATCCTTAGGGCTCATTGGCCCTTTAACTGAGAGGGGGGGTTCCCCCCTAGCTGAGCCCGTAGGCTCTATTGAATCTTCCTCTGGCGGCCGCGCTGACAGCAGCGCCGCCGGAGGGCATATGCGGGGATCAGTGGAGGAGGTGCGGGGACGAGGGAGAAGGACGGCCGTGCTCGAGGCCGCACGAGCCGTCACTGACTGTGATAGGACATGCTGCCCACTGACTGTGATAGGACATGCTGCCCACTGACTGTGATGGGACATGCTGCCCACTGACTGTGATAGGACATGCTGCCCACTGACTGTAATAGGGCATGCTGCCCACTGACTGTGATGGGACATGCTGCCCACTGACTGTGATGGGACATGCTGCCCACTGACTGTGATAGGGCATGCTGCCCACTGACTGTGATAGGACATGCTGCCCACTGACTGTGATAGGACATGCTGCCCACTGACTGTAATAGGGCATGCTGCCCACTGACTGTGATGGGACATGCTGCCCACTGACTGTGATAGGACATGCTGCCCACTGACTTTGATAGGACATGCTGCCCACTGACTGTAATAGGGCATGCTACCCACTGACTGTAATAGGGCATGCTGCCCACTGACTGTGATGGGACATGCTGCCCACTGACTGTGATAGGACATGCTGCCCACTGACTGTGATAGGACATGCTGCCCACTGACTTTGATAGGACATGCTGCCCACTGACTGTAATAGGGCATGCTGCCCACTGACTGTGATAGGACATGCTGCCCACTGACTGTGATGGGACATGCTGCCCACTGACTGTAATAGGGCATGCTACCCAGGGCATGCTACCCACTGACTGTGATAGGACATGCTGCCCACTGACTGTGATAGGACATGCTGCCCACTGACTTTGATAGGACATGCTGCCCACTGACTGTAATAGGGCATGCTACCCACTGACTGTAATAGGGCATGCTGCCCACTGACTGTGATGGGACATGCTGCCCACTGACTGTGATAGGACATGCTGCCCACTGACTGTGATAGGACATGCTGCCCACTGACTTTGATAGGACATGCTGCCCACTGACTGTAATAGGGCATGCTGCCCACTGACTGTGATAGGACATGCTGCCCACTGACTGTGATGGGACATGCTGCCCACTGACTGTAATAGGGCATGCTACCCAGGGCATGCTACCCACTGACTGTGATAGGACATGCTGCCCACTGACTGTGATAGGACATGCTGCCCACTGACTGTGATAGGACATGCTGCCCACTGACTGTAATAGGGCATGCTACCCACTGACTGTAATAGGGCATGCTGCCCACTGACTGTGATGGGACATGCTGCCCACTGACTGTGATAGGACATGCTGCCCACTGACTTTGATAGGACATGCTGCCCACTGACTGTAATAGGGCATGCTGCCCACTGACTGTAATAGGGCATGCTGCCCACTGACTGTGATGGGACATGCTGCCCACTGACTGTGATAGGACATGCTGCCCACTGACTGTGATAGGACATGCTGCCCACTGACTGTGATGGGACATGCTGCCCACTGACTGTAATAGGGCATGCTGCCCACTGACTGTGATAGGACATGCTGCCCACTGACTGTGATAGGACATGCTGCCCACTGACTGTAATAGGGCATGCTACCCAGGGCATGCTACCCACTGACTGTGATAGGACATGCTGCCCACTGACTGTGATAGGACATGCTGCCCACTGACTGTGATAGGACATGCTGCCCACTGACTGTGATAGGGCATGCTACCCACTGACTGTAATAGGGCATGCTACCCAGGGCATGCTACCCACTGACTGTGATAGGACATGCTGCCCACTGACTGTGATAGGACATGCTGCCCACTGACTGTGATAGGACATGCTGCCCACTGACTGTGATAGGACATGCTGCCCACTGACTGTGATAGGGCATGCTGCCCACTGACTGTGATGGGACATGCTGCCCACTGACTGTGATAGGACATGCTGCCCACTGACTGTAATAGGGCATGCTGCCCACTGACTGTAATGGGACATGCTGCCCACTGACTATAATAGGGCATGCTACCCACTGACTGTAATAGGGCATGCTACCCACTGACTGTGATAGGACATGCTGCCCACTGACTGTAATAGGGCATGCTACCCAGGGCATGCTACCCACTGACTGTGATAGGACATGCTGCCCACTGACTGTGATAGGACATGCTGCCCACTGACTGTGATGGGACATGCTGCCCACTGACTGTAATAGGGCATGCTACCCAGGGCATGCTACCCACTGACTGTGATAGGACATGCTGCCCACTGACTATAATAGGGCATGCTACCCACTGACTGTGATAGGACATGCTGCCCACTGACTGTGATAGGACATGCTGCCCACTGACTGTAATAGGGCATGCTACCCAGGGCATGCTACCCACTGACTGTGATGGGACATGCTGCCCACTGGCTGCAGGGCTGGATTAAGTGTGGTGGAGGCCCTTGGGCACAAAATCTGGTGGCAGCCCCAGATACAGTATTTTTTTTCCCTTAAAATAATAGTCCAGCCAAGTAACTGATTGGGGGTTGTGAAGTCGCCCGGCTGGTCCAGCAGAAAACCGTTCTCTGCATTGAGCTGCCAGCGGCTGTGCTTGGTGGCTTATGTGCAGTGACAGCTCTGCACCCATCACTGTAGCGTTGCTGACGGTGGCTTTGCTGCTCTAGACTCTCCATCCTGCCCTGTGGTGGCTTTGGCTGCAGGTTGGCAAAAACAAAAAAAGGCTGTCCCAGGCACACCCCCACTGCCACTGATAGCTTTGTTGCTGGCCCCGTGGCCCATCAGACCAAAGACTGAAAAGCCTCCTGGATCAGACCATAACCCAAAGGTTGGTGGAGGCCCCCTTTGCAAGCCAAGTGGTGGAGGCCCCGGGGCTCTAGCCCCTTGTGTGCCCTCAAAATCTGGCCCTGACTGGCTGTAATGGGGCATGCTGCCCATTGGCTGTAATGGGGCATGCTGCCCACTGGCTGCATTAGGGGATACCGTCCATTGGCTTTAGGGGGTGATGGTATGCTGCTCACCATATTGTGGGATGCCGCACACTGCAAGTAATGTCGAACGCCGTACACTGCCTGTAATGTGGGATGCCAAACACTGCCAAACACTAATATGGGATGCAGCTGGGATGCGCTGTCTGTAATGAGGTGATTGGGATGGGGATTTTAGCACAACATTTGGTTCAGAATACTTTTTTCTTATTTTTCTCCTCTAAATCTTGGGTGCGTCTTATGGGGCGTAAAATGTGGTATTTTAATTAGAGAAAAGCATACTGTTTTTATTGGGAGGTTTGTTCAATAAAATGTGATTTATATCTTAATGGCCGATGACTTCATCCACCATGGATCGGTCCTCTTTAGGACAGGCATAGTGATGTGGCTGTTCCATGTTATGTCATTACTATTTTATTACTGAGAGTACTAACATATACCCCCTGAAGAAGTCTAACTTGATCTGGGTGAAATGTGTTGCTACACAACTAAGAGGCTGATGTATTAATAGAGGCATGTAGCGACAGTTGAGCGACTGTAGCGGTATTTTCACAGCGCCCGCTAGTAGTCGCTGTGCTTGGCCGTTGTTCGGTTGTTGATAGCGACTCAGTCGGTGTGCTGTAATGTTGAATACAAGGTGACGAGTCGCTATTTGACAGGTTCTGCGATGTATGGATGCGCATGATAGCGACTGGTCAGATCGACCGGCTCCCACCATATTCATAAAAAAATCAGGCTAAAAAAAATTCAAGCGCTGTGAAATGCATGTTTAAACCCCAGAGCGCTGGAGGCGATGTGTTAAAGTAGTTTTTTAACCCCCAAACCACCATATTTTTGGAAACAAAAAAAAAGTTTTTTAAATATAGTAATATGAATACATTAATGTCAGACCTGTAATATCAATTCTGCAGAAATTTTTTTATTCTAAGCATACAGCACGTCCTGCTCCATCTATAATACTTACGCATGGGTAATCCTCCGCCTGAGGGCGCTGTTCACTGCAGACATGCAAAAAATACAATTCTGTGAAGTACTCACCTGTAGAATTGGTATTATACGCATACAGCACATCTTGCTCCAGATATAGTAATAACATGTGGGTAATCCTCCGCCTCCGGCACCGTGCACTGCAGACATGTAGAAAACAAGCTCCTCCCGGCCCTACATATACCGAGGGACCTCCCACAAATCTCCAGCATTGAAAAGCAGTGAGAAGGAGAAGCCGGGAGAAACCAAACACCCAGAAACTGGCAATAATATCAATGATAACAATCACCATACAGGGGATCCAGAACAAGGTGAAACCAGGGTGGGGTGGAGCAGGACGTGCTGTATGCGTATAATACCAATTCTACAGGTGAGTACTTCACAGAATTGTATTATTCTAAGCATACAGCACGTCCTGCTCCAGATATAGTAATAACATGTGGGACATCCAATAGCAGTGTCCATAAAGTAGGGTGGGATCCCCATGAGAAAAGGCACAGCCAACAGTAAAGCGCTGTCACCTCAACCTTGCTACCAAAAGCAACATGAGCAAAGGCTCTAACCTCAAACTTAAGAACCTTACAAAGGAGGACTGAAACACAAGCAGCGAACTAGTCAGCTTGCTCAACAGAACCTAGTGCTGAAAGGCCCAAGCCAAGCACAAGTAGGAAGAGAACAAAAAAACAAGAGAGAAGAAGAATCTTCCCCTAAACGAGTAGGCCAGAGTAACAGCCTAACCATGCTACTGCAAAACAAGGGTAGCCATGGCAACCTTAGAACTCTCCCCAACGGGGAAAATGAATCCTGGACTCAGGCGAGACCAGCAGGAATACTGAAAAACCACGCTAGCAAGGCTCAGCAAGAGCCAAGGCGCTTACCGTACTTAGGCTCAGGAGGACAAAACCAACCGAGCAAGACCAAGCCAAAGGGCACCTACACCCGTGGAAGCAATCAGATCCTGGTAATAAGGATAGAGACGCCTATAAGCCCAAAGGGGCATAATCCCTACCAGGGACAAGAAACAGTCCAGGAAATCTCCAACGCTTGTTGAGGGATACAAACCCCTTAAGCTCAGAGTAATCAAGACAACAGCCCAGAGGCCGGAGGGTCTGGAATAAGAGAGAATAAAAACACCGCCTGGACCCAAACTCGGCGTAAAGCGGAACACCCTCACCTCATGGTGTACAGATATATAAACTTATATATATATATATAATGACTAGGACCGCTAACAGAGCCATCCCTTATGGCACACTTCTGACTGAAGCAACCGCCCCACAAGAGCAATGTGAGGGAAGGAACAGTCCAGACAAGAACCTGAATAAGACCCAAGGAAACCCTTAGCAGGGCATCAGGATAAGAAACCCCCCCAAAAGGGAGCATAGAAATTCCCTGGGGAATGCACCAGAGCAACCCCTAAGGAATGCTCAACACAGAAGATTGAACTAGACTTCTGCAATAGGCGAACAGGGCGAGCCCTGAAAACCCTCAGAGAACTGAGTTGGGGAGCCAACTTCAACCGTGCTGTAACAACTCTAGGACCCAGGGATCCGGGAATATCCCACAGGAGAGAGAGCTAGTCCAAGCAAAGCAAACTAGAACAACATCTCCCAACATAGCCGGCAGAAAAGGGAGAAGAAGAGGAGGGAGCTAGGCCTAGCCCTCCAATAGAGAAAGGACACCCAGAGATACCCATCTCCAATAGGGTGAAGAGCAAACCGTCCAATCGCCTAAAAAGGCCTGTAGATAGGGGCGACGTAGTAAGGAGCCTGAATAGGCAGAACAGCCCTCGTGAGAGGGCATACAGTACGACTGTCATCAGCAGAAAATCTGCGAACCACACCCCACTGGGCCACCCAGGGCCCCCAGCGTAACGGTTCTCCCTTGCTACAGCAATCTTGTGCAGAACCCCACCTAGCAGGGTGAACGAAATTAAGACATATAGAATATAATGTCCTGACAGAAGCAATACTAGGCCCCCATGACCAAGGCCAAAGAGTTCCGGGACAATTACCCAGGACAATAAACCAGGACAGAGTCCCTTTAAGAGCAACGGGGCCCCACAGCGCCACACCAGTAGGGGGTCAGTGAGACACAAGAATAGGCCCTCCTAGCACAGTAGGACAGCCAACAAGCCAATACCAATGAAGTGCAAGGAATGTACACCCCCACTTAGATCAGAACCAGACCCTTCTTGAAGGGTCAACCTGTTCCAAGATCTTCACAGATAAAAAAGGACAGGCCACTGTAATCAGACTGACCGAGAGTCCCCAAAAGAGACAAGTCCTGAAGGGAAGTAGTCCAGCAATTTAGAGCCCAAAAAAGGCTCAATGTGATAACCGAAAAACAGTATGAAAATGGATCCCCTAAAGGGGACCCCCTTAGGAACCACGGGGGATTTCAGAAGAAATAGAACCCCCTAGTCAACCTGTCAGACTTGGTCCCCATGGTGACCATCTACAGGGATAGGCAAGAAGGAAAGGGATGGTCCCTGACAACTTCCTTGAAATTACAAACTCAAATGGAACCCCCGGAAAAAGGGGGGATCGTACTGACTTAATTCCAGGGGTGTTGGAACCCCGTCCAGGATAAGTAACCTAAGGTGTCGCAGGGCCCAAAGGCATCTGAGAATAAAGAAAAGCATCTGGGCCGCCACCAACAGGCCCACCAGCTGCAAGGTGAAGGTAGTGTGACAACAAAGAGGGCAAGGCCCCTTCCATACTAAGGCCACACATAGCAGAAGGGAAGGTTTTAACCTGAACCCATCCAAATGCCACCCCGTAGGGAGATACCGAACCAGGGTAACCTAAGTAAGTGATGTGCCTGGGCACCAATCCAAAGGACTCCCAAGGAGCCCCAAATCAATAGCCAACACGGCTTGATGCAAAAATTGGAAAAGAATGACAATCAAGTAGAATCTAGCGCGGACATCACAGGGGCACGTCCAAGACACCACTCCCATACTCGCCTTGGTGAGACGTCTGGGAGCAGGAGAGGGACCCAAGACAAGACCCTAATCCGCAGAATTGGTCCTGCAACACTGACTGGAAAAGGCCTAGGTGTCCTGAAGGCACAGGGGACTAAAAAGGAATATAGATCCTCGCAGGCATCAAGGGGTCCACTGGACAAGAGCGCCTGCGGCCCAACAGGTAGATACCATGTAGGAGCTGCCTGTAAAAAAATAAATGCTAGGTCCAGAATGCCAGCCCTGGTCCGACTGCTTCATCCCCAAGGGTAAAGGTAATGTGGATGCAATCACCAGTCAAGGGCCAACCTGTAAGAGAGCCCAGACCCTGCACGCCGAACTCGGCCTGCCTCAACTCCCGAAGGGAAAACAGGGACTAGAAGACACCTGACAACCTCAGAAAGGGACCGCCCAGCAAACTCCATTCTGCATCCAGGGGGACTATCTCCTGTAACAACCTGAACGAAGCATGGCGCCCTGCGATAGGAGCCAAGTGCTGCGGCAGCCCCCTCGCCCGACAGGTGTCCCTGCATGCTTGTGTGGTCTTGGCAGATTTGGACTTTGCCCTGCCGGAGGTTCCAGGGCGTTGCCTGCACCCCCTGGGGCGGGCCTCCACTCCAAAAAGTTGAAAGCACACTTCTGGTTCGCGCTTGACACTAACATAGGGAGGGGGAGGGGTGTCCCTACCCCTGGGCGGCCGGGACGGCCTTCTGCATGCGGGTGCCTTACCCTTTCTTCCAAAAAGGTCCAACCGGGCCCCGAATAAGCGTCGTCCTCTAAAAGGAAGGCCAGTAAGAGCCTTTTTTAGTATCATTGTCAGCCCCCCACTGTCGCAGCCAAAGCAGGCGGCGAATAGCCACCACAAGAACCGAGGTTCTAGCGCACATTTTAATGGTGTAATCCATCGCTGAGAGAATAAATCTCACAAAAACATCACAATCAGACAGTGCATTAAAGACCTCCCAAGGGAGATCCTCTGGCTGATGGTCAAGTATCTTCCTAAGAAGGGTCCTGGCGGCCACCGCAGTGGCGGCACGGACCGGGCGGAGAGCCGTCCCTGCACACGAAAAGGTGTGGGAAGCTAGTCTGTCGATGCTCCGGTCCTCAGCACCCCGAAGGGTACGATGAGTAGAAGCTGCCCTGAAGGGAGGGTTAGCAACCCCAATAATAGGTGCATCCACCTCGGAAGGGACTGACCAGCAGTCAACCAAATCAGGGGGAAAAGGGTACTTCCAGTCCCAGACCCCCCGGAACCCCTGTAAGTTTACAAGGTGATTCCCATTCCTTAGATATAAGAGTCTGGAAATGATCCTGTTCCAGAAATTCCAGGCGCGGCGTCGCCGTGTGGAAACTCTCCCTCTTTGGCTTGGGAGACTCTCCCGGAGGAGAGATGGACAGTACTTCAAAAATCTTTATAAGTAACTCATCAGTGTCACACAGGCCCCAAGAACCAGGGCCAGAATTGTCACGGCTCCAGGGTATCTCGTCTGAGGAACTGGAACCTGAGAACTTTTCACCTTCATCAGAAGGATCAAGGTCCTGCATAGCAGCAGACTCTTCAGTTTCAGTGGGAAACCTAGAACCAGGAGGCGTCAGGGCCCGCTTCTTTCCAGCGTCCAAGCGCTCCACCAAACCAGACATCACCTGCTCCGCCGTGGGTAGCCTGCGCGGCACCACCTGCTGGTCATCCCCGCTCGAGTGCGACTCATCGGGAGTGAGATTTAAGCCCGGGGAGACAGGTGTATTGAAGCGAGGTGCAGCTACTGGTAAACCTGATTGCAGGGCCAGCACTTGTTCAGCACACGGTCCGCAGACCCGTGCTCTGTCAGCATCAGCATGGGGTTGTCCACACGTAGTACACAGCCGGTCTTGTCCCCGCGGGACCTCGGACACATAATTCTGAGATGCCTCCATATGGTGATTAATCTAAGCAATATGCCAGTAGGGAATTATGCTGTTAGCAACCCTGGATGCCCCAAGGCCCGCTAGGAATGTGGGAGAATTTAGATGTAAACCCGTTAAGATATATATATCAGGCCGGGAGAAGCCACTGGAATCTTGGCGTCTGAAAGACATAAGGAGAAGAGTGGGTGTCAGAGCCATGCGCCGCACAGGAAGAAAAAATAACCGAAAAGCCCGTGAGGGCACTCACAGTAACCAAGGAAGGAGGAGGATCGCGCGCGCGGGAAGACCGACAAAATGGCGCCAAGCGAACCTCGAAGGACGGGCCAGAGCTGCAGATGACGCGGAACGCGCCAAACCAGACCACGCCCCCCCCCCAGAGAGCGCGAAGCTCTAAGCGCGTAACCAGACAGAAAAAAAGGAGACAGTAATAAACTCCATAGCGTCGCGAAACAGAGCCGCCGTACGCGCCAAGTCAAAGTACATTAAAGGCACTGCGGTCAACCTAACATCACTGTTTGAAGTGCGGCTCTGACCCCCGGTAACCGTTAAAGGCTATAAGCTTACAGTGTAATAGGGCAAGGTTAGGCCAACGTACACACACAACCCCCCCCTCTTTTTTCCCCCCACTAACGGGGGGAACTAGGGAAGAAGGTGACCCAACACTCGGGGTTCACCGCTACACGGGGCGTGGGGCACTGGTGCGGGAGGGGCATCCACTGAAGGCTCACCATTAGCCTTGACCGCCTACCCTATGGTGGGGGATTGCGGTGGAGTCTAGCTCCGTAAGCACACTAGGTGCTGCCTACCTTCACCCGACCAACGCAGCCCAGGCTGGGAGGCATAGTCTTCACAAAGAGGACGGGTGGAAATAGTCCCGCAGGGCCTCGGGCTGTAAAGCCCCGCTCGCCTGCGAGAGCGTGATACTTCATGTCTTCGCAGTTTCAGCACTGTAGAGAAATCTGGGGATTTGTGGGAGGTCCCTCGGTATATGTAGGGCCGGGAGGAGCTTGTTTTCTACATGTCTGCAGTGCACGGCACCGGAGGCGGAGGATTACCCACATGTTATTACTATATCTGGAGCAGGACGTGCTGTATGCTTAGAATACAGGCTCCTCCCGGCCCTACATATACCGAGGGACCTCCCACAAATCCCCCCAGATTTCTCTGCAGTGCTGACTGCGAAGACATGAAGTATCACGCTCTTGCAGGCGAGCTGGACTTTTTTTTTAAAAGTTTCTTTTTATTTGCAATTCAACAAACAACAAATCAGTCAAGACAGGCAACATACAACATTGGCAATAAGGTGCCACAAGCACCATTAATCAATAGCATCAATTCAATGAACATTTAGACACGACAGCCATTCACTCACACATTCATACAATCTGGACCTGGATATCTAGTTGATTATTCCCTGGGATGTAGAGATGTGTCAGAGAGCCGTTTCTCCCAGGATGCTACTCTCGTTTCCTTAATTCCATTGTAGCTCGCTCAAAGACTCGGGCTACCGCAGGTGAGCAGCCACGCCCCTTAATTTAACCCATTCCCACCTCCTCCTCTGATGCAGTGTCCTGATTCTGCAGCCAGGGACCCCATACCTTTTCAAACTTATCAGGCACCCCCCTGGCCATATATGTCAATTTGTACATCGTGAGTTTCTGATTAACTAGAGCCCTCCATGCCCGCACAGAAGATTTGGCCGGATGTTTCCAGTTAAGCAGAATACATTTCCTGGCATAAAAGAGCAGCAGCCTAAATAGTGATTTCAGCGCTCCGGTATCCGATAGTGGTTCCACCACCCCCAGGAGGCACAAGGGAATCTAAGCCGCGAGCCGAATACCCACCACCCTACCGATCAGGTCCATCACCTCCTCCCAATATCCTACCAAAACCCCACAGGACCAGGTCATGTGTTCCCATGTACCAGCCTCCCTCTCACACCTGGGGCATAAATCACTAGCCAGTAGTCCCATCTTATGAAGGCGTGTCGGTGTGATGTAAGCTTGATGTAACCACTTGGTCTGGATAAATCTGTCCCTGGCTTCTATGATCGATGTATGTAGATTGTCTAAGATTTCTTCCCAGTCCTCCGGGTTTAAAGTCTGGTCTAGCGTTTGCCACTTACTTTCAATCTTCCCCCTGGGGGACTCCAGTTCGGCGACCAGACACTTATATACAGTGGAGACAGGCTTCCCCAGGTCCGGCCCCCTCACCACGCTCTCCACACGGGACACCGAAAAATTCGGGTTGCCCCTACGAAATTGGGTCTGCAGAGCATGTCTGAGTTGCAGGTAGCGGAAGAAGTTCGGAAGGTCTCCCTCACCTGGTCGAACGAGAGAAGCACTCCGTCCCTGTACACCTGGCCCAGCGTCTGGAGACCTCTTCCCTCCCAGACTTGTATAGTAACCAGCTCAGGGAGCTTGGGATTGTTCCAGAGAGGAGCAAAGGGGGACCAACACTGGGTCTCGCCCATATTACTGTTCAATCTGGCCACCCTATCCCATATATTACACACCACCCTCATACAGCCGGGGACCTCTCGGAGCCCCCGAGCCCCCCTATACACCAAGAGGGACAGCCTCCCGGGGGAGCCTAACACCTCCGCCTCCAGACTCATCACTGGATTGCTGTGCGGCTGACAGAGCCACCAGTGCACAAACAGAAGCTGCGTGGCATAATAGTATAGTTGCATGTGCGGGACCGCCAGTCCTCCCTCTGTGACCTGCGCTTTCATTATTTGTCTGTTGAGCCTAGGTGGAGATTGCCCCCAGATAAAGCTAAACAGAATTGAGTCCAGCGTCTTGAAATGGGAGACAGGTAGTAAGACTGGCGAGGCCTGGTATATGTACAGAAATTTTGGAAGGAATATCATTTTATATATGTTAATTCTGCCCATAACTGACAGCGGCAGGTTTGCCCACTGTGTGACCCGCTGCTTTAGCTTGGACACGACGGGGGCGACATTTAGGGGTATGAATTCGCATGGTTGCCTACTAATCAGGATCCCCAAGTATTTGAAATGTTGGACGATTTTAAGTTGGGATCTTGGGGAGACATCGGGGGACACAGGCTCATCCACCAACATCAGACTAGATTTGTCCCAGTTGATCCTCAGCCCCGAGAACCCACCGAAGATTTCAATAGCGTCCCGGGCTGCGTCAAGGCACCCATGACCATCCGCCAGGTACAATAGTGTGTCATCTGCGTAAAGAGATATTTTCTCCTCCACCGCTCCCAATTTCCAGCCAGAGATGCTTGGGGAGTTCCGGACAATAATCGCCAGGGGTTCGATAGCTAGGGCAAAGAGCAGCGGCGAAAGTGGACACCCCTGTCTCGTCCCCCTATGCAACTCAAACGAGTCAGAGTAACACCCATTGACCCGTATCCGGGCTGTTGGCCGTTCATATAGCAATTTGATGTATGTAATGAAATTCGCAGGAAGCCCAAATCTTTCTAAGACCGCCCAAAGATATTCCCACTCCACTGAATCAAAAGCCTTCTCATTATCTAATGAGATAACCACCCGCTTCCCCTGGTTATCATGTACAATTTGGAGGTTTGACATCAGTCTGCGGAGATTTATTCCCGTGGTACGACCTGGCATAAACCCTGACTGGTCCGGCCCAATCAACTGCAAGACAACCTTATTCAGCCTAGTGGCCAGTATTTTAGCTAATATTTTGGCATCTTGATTTAACAGGGATATGGGACGATAAGACGCACAGGAGTCAGGGGGTCTCCCTTCCTTGTAGATGAGGACCACATGCGCCTCACGAAAAGAGGCCGGTAGGCACCCACTTTCAAGGGCTTGTTTCAGCACCTCCCACAGCTTGGGGGTCACTTGTTCTAGGTCCTGTTTATACCACTCAGCCGGCATCCCATCCGGTCCCGGCGCCCTCCTACTAGAGAGCATTTTAATTGCGCCAGAGACCTCATCCATAGTAATAGGGGACCCCAAGGTCTCCCGATCCTCTTCGGTCAGCCTCGGGAAGGCAATCTGATCCAGATAAATACCCAGATCAGTCGCTCCATAGTTCGCCGTTGAGGAATACAAGGCTGAGTAGTACCCCAGGAACCCCTGGGCAATCTCCTTCCCCCCCGTCACCCTCGTCCCATTGTCTAGGATTTCAGCGATGTGATTAGATTGGCTTTCAGCTCTCGCTAGGTACGCCAGGGTCTTACCGTTCTTATCCCCTTTATCAAAGATTGTTGCCTGCTTATACAACAGTAGTTTCCTGGCTGAGTCAGTTAAAAGTAGATTGTATTCCCTCTTTAATGCCAACAATATTGAGTGGTCCCCGTTGTCTAACGTTGTACTAAACTTCTCTTCCGCTAGTGCAAGTTTGCTCTCCAGATCCGCCACTTCTCTCTCCTTCCTCCTCCTAGCCGCCGCGATGGCACTGATGGCCGCCCCCCTGGTGACAGCCTTGAAGGCATCCCATCTCACTTCCACCGAGGTCTCCATCGTATTACATTCCCAGAATGCCTCAGTAGAGGATTGCAGGCTACTCCTAATGTCAGGGGATTCCAACCAGAGAGGGTTCAGGGTCCGTCCCACCCAGTTCTCCCGCCGCAATGACAGCTCAGCTGTTATCAACAGGGGTGAGTGGTCCGAGACCCCCCTCGGAAGGTAGCTGCAGGCCGCCACTCTGGCCAGAAAGTCGGGCGAGGAGAACGCCAGGTCAATCCTGGACAGGGACTTGTGTGTAACCGAGTGGCAGGAGTAAGCCCTGTCAGCGGGATGTTTCCTCCTCCAAAGCTCCTGCAGCCCCAGCGCCTCAGCCCAATTAGCCAATTGAGTCTTGGGACCTGGATCCTTACCCATCCTGTCCAGCGCCGTGTCCAAGACCATATTAAAGTCCCCCAATAACAGAATCGGGGCTGGGGGGCAGGCGAGCACCTTCTCCATTATTCTGTCCAGTATCCCAGTAGAGAACGGTGGGGGAACATACACTCCGACTATTGTCATAACAGTATCCATAAGTTTAGCATGAAGGATAACAAAACAACCTTCACGGTCAGTGTGCACTGAGAACACCACAAACGGGGTACCCTTAGTGACCAACACCGATACCCCTCTGGAATAGGTCGAGAATGGGGCGTGAAAGGAGCTCTGAATCCATGGCCTCTTCAAGGCCAGCACCCTCTGACCCACCAGGTGGGTCTCTTGAAGGATAACTACATTCGGCTTGTGCTTCTTCACAAACTGGAGGACAGTAGCCCTCTTAATCTTATCATTAAGCCCCCGGACATTCCAGGAGAGAAATTTACACTCACCCATCATTGCCTCTTGAAACATTCCTATCAGGGGCTACATCCCTGTGGCTCGCCGTCCCTCCCAGAGAGCCAATCGTTATTTGGGTCCAGCAATTACACTTCACAGTCATACCAACACAAATACAACAGTTCAAAAAACAGATAATGCAGCAATTAACATCAAACCAACAATTCCCAGCCCCCCTCCCCCCCACCCAGCTCCACCACCCCCAAACTCTGGTGAGCATCAAAACCCTCCCAACCGAAAACAACAACACAGGTGTAACTTGTTGCAACTGGGGTGCAGGTACCTACGCCTAGTGGGCCTGCAACGTAGGATTAACCACTTAATTATCACTCGGAGGCATGCTGGCAGCCTCAGGCTCCCAGGGTCGCATGGAAGCAGACGGAGGGGGGGGGAAAGGACAAATCAAGGAGCAAGGGGGAGGGGACGGGATGGACGGGAGAGGGAACAAGGAAAGGGCTGTGGAAAGGAACCTGCAACCTTCCCCGGGGAACCAGAGCACCACCTCTCCCGTGATAATCAGATCAGGATACATTGGTGACTTGGGCATTATTTAAGGCGTAACAACCAACAACTTTTAACTTTCAACTTGGCGGCCCAACCCAGCCCAACAGAGCCGGACCGGGACGACCCTTTAGGCCCGCCATCCGGGGAACCCATCAGAGGCCGGCGCCCCCCGACCACAAACCATCATTAATATTAATGTGATAACTCTAGGCTTCTCTCCGATCCAGGACCCAGTCCATCAGGCCCCAGGCAGAGAGTCCAGCCAAGCATTAGCCTCCTCGGCAGAGACAAAGAACCTAGTAGATTCCCCGTCCTGCACACGTAGCCGCGCTGGAAACATCATGGAGTACTTGATTTTCTTCTTCCGGAGCCTCTCTCTTATTCCGTTAAAGGAGCGGCGCATCTTTTGGACTTCGGGTGTAAAATCCGGGAAAAAGGACAGACGGCTATTCTCGTAGGTCACCGCCCCTTTCATTCTTGCTGCGGCCAGGATAGCGTCCCTGTCCTTGTAGTGGAGGACTTTAAATATGAAGGGTCTTGGCGGCGATCCCGGAGGGAGGGGTCTCATAGGGATCCTGTGCGCCCTCTCCACCGTGAAAAATTTGGTCAAATTAACCGGGGACAGCGACTCTTTCACGAGGTTCTCAACAAATTGTTCTGGGGAGGGGCCCTCAGCTTTTTCGGGGAGACCAAGGATTCTAATGTTGTTCCTCCGATTCCTATTTTCAGCGTCCTCAGCCCTTCCCATCAAGGTGGCTACTTGCCTCCTCAGCAGCGCGATGTCCCCGGTATGGGTTGAAAGCCGGTCCTCCGCTTCTCCGATTCTCCTCTCTGCCTCCCCAGTGCGGTCTCGGATTTTATCCAGATCGTGTCGCACATAGTTAAATTGCTCTTGGAGGGCGTCAAATTTGGATGTGAGGGCGCTCTGACATGAGGCAATAGCCGCCATTATGACTGCGGTATCAGGGTTAGAGAGCTCCTGCTCCACCCCTTTCAGGGTCTCCATCGTTTGCGTACTGCAGGTGACCGCCGTCGACTTGCGTTTTTTATTTCCTTTCATGTGTGGGGGGGGGGACCCCAGATCGGTCCGCACAATACAGTAGCCGGAGGGGAGGATCGCGCCGCGCAGCTTATATCAGTTCCTCGGCCACAGGCAAGGCAACCGCAGGGTATTCCAAAAGGCACTGAATGATCGACCGCCCCCTCCACCAGCAGCAGGGAGGTTTGGGGATGTTCCTGAAAGTCTCCCAGATGCCCTATCAGGGGGGTTTATGCTTCTACCCCCAGGTCCAGCACCATTCAGTTCAGGGTCACAGTTCAGTTTAATTACAATCAGTTATCAACCCACTGACCTGAGGATCAGAAGAAGCTGTCACCTGGAGGAGCCCGGACTCACACCTCCACGCTTGGGGCCACCGTTTCCCCCTCACTCAGTGCAGTGATGAGATGGCGCCAGTCCCTCCCCACTTCCGCAGCAGGGCTGTGCCAGGTCCCGCAAGCACCAGAGCTGGCTGTAATGTGCTTGGTGATGGGGCGCCTCTCCCCCCGCGGGTCTCCCTTCAACACCGCCGCAGCCCGGGGTGGATCAGCGACGCGGCCGCTCTCCTTCCTCTCCAGCCGCCCACAGTCAAGATGGCGCCGCCTCCCTCCGCCTCAGCCCGCCAATACACTATAGCGGGACACACGGCTCACCTCCCGGCTTCACCGCTCACACCGCCGCCGCCTCGGATATGCGGACGCCTCCTCCGCCGGCGCCGCAGCACAGTAAGTCGCCGCCGCCGCCTCTCTCTTTCACTCCCGGCAGCGCACGTGGCCGGGTCTGGCCAGTGCCTCCGCTCCGCTCTCTCCGTCCGCCAGCTGTCTCAAGGGCCTCCACAGCCGCCGATCTGTGCTCAAACGCGAGCCCACTGCCGAGGGGGTTCCAGGGAGGGGATTAAAAACGATGCCCAGTCACCATGAAGGGGTATTGATCAGGATTATATGCGGATCCCAGCACAGGTGCGTCCGCTCAGTACGCCATCTTGGCCACGCCCGGCGAGCGGGACTTTACAGCCCGTGGCCCTGTGGGACTATTTCCACCCGTCCTCTTTGTGAAGAATATGCCTCCCAGCCTGGGCTGCGTTGGTCGGGTGAAGGTAGGCAGCACTTAGTGTGCTTAACGGAGCTATGCTCCATCGCAATCCCCCATTATAGGGTAGGCGGTTTAGGCTGATGGTAAGCCTCTAGTAGATGCCCCTCCCGCATTATTGCCCCGTGCCCCGTGTAACAGTGGACCCTGTGTGTCGGGTCGCCTTCCTCCCTCGTTTCCCCCCGTAGCTCGGGGGAAAAGAAAGGGGGGGGTATGTGTGTGGCGGTATCAGTTTAGTGTTGTATACGCTTATGGTTGTTGCCTTGTATTGACCGGCAGACTGGGTGTCAGAGCCGCGTGCTTGCGCATTTATTCCTTGGCTAGTTGCGCGAGGAGGTCGGCCGCCTCGGGCGGCTTGTGCCATTCATTCATTCTATGTCAGGTACGGTACGCGGGCCAGAGCTTCGCGCTTTTTGGGGGAGGCGGGAACTTGGTTTGGCGCGCTCCGCGTCACGGCCAGATTGGACCCGCCCCTCGAGGTCCGCTTTGTGCCATTTTGTTGGTCTTTGCGCGCACGCGTGGTCACGATCCTCCTCCTCCCTCGGTCATGTAAGTGCCCTCGCGGGTGGTTTGCTTATGATCCTTCGTTTGCTGCGCATGGCTCTGACACCCATTCTTCTCCTTATGTCTTTCAGACGCCCAGATTCCGGTGGCATCTCCCGGCCTGATATATATTTTAGCGGGTTCACAATTTAAATTCTCCCACATTCCTAGCGGGTCTTGGGGCATCCAGGGTTGCTTATAGCATAAATCCCTGCTAGCATATTGCTTAGATAAATCACCATATGGAGGCATCTCAGAACTATGTGTCCGGGGTCCCGCGGGGACAAGACCGGCTGTGTACAGCGTGTGGACAGCCCCATGCTGATGCTGACAGAGCACGGGTCTGCGGACCTTGTGCTGAACAAGTACTGGCCCTGCAATCAGGGTTGCCAGTAGCTACACCTCGCTTCAATACACCTGTCTCCCCGTGCTTAAATCTCACTCCTGATGAGTCGCACTCGAGCGGGGATGACCAGCAGGTGGTGCTACCTACGGCTGAGCAGGTGATGTCTGGTTTGGCGGAGCGCTTGGGCGCTGGAAAGAAGCGGTCCCTGACGCCTCCTGGTTCGACGTTTCCCGCTGAAACTCAAGAGTCTGCTGCTATGCAGGACCTTGATCCTTATGATGAAGGCGAACTGTTCTCAGATTCCAGTTCCTCTGACGAGATACCTTGGAGCCGTGACAATTCTGGCCCTGGTTCCTGGGGCCTGTGTGACACTGATGAATTACTTATAAAGATCTTTGAAGTACTCTCCATCTCTCCTCCGGGAGAGTCTCCCAAGCCTAAAGGGGAGAGTTTCCACACAGCGACACCACGCTTG
Organism: Gastrophryne carolinensis; assembly: GCA_027917425.1. Classification (NCBI taxonomy): domain Eukaryota; kingdom Metazoa; phylum Chordata; class Amphibia; order Anura; family Microhylidae; genus Gastrophryne; species Gastrophryne carolinensis. The sequence goes on from CM051236.1 coordinate 496,891,067, forward strand.
GAATTTTTGGAGCAGGATCATTTCCAGGCTATTATATCCAAAGAATGGGAATCACCTTGTAAACTTACAGGGGTTCCGGGGGTATGGGATTGGAAGTACCCCGTTCCCCCTGATGTGGTTGACTGTTGGTCAGCCCCTCCCAAGGTGGATGCACCGATCATAGGGGTTGCTAACCCCCCCTTCATGACAGCTCCTACTTATCGTACCCTTCGGGATGCCGAGGACCGGCGCATTGACAGACTGGCCTCCCACGCCGACTCTACGTCCGGTCTGTGCTGCAGCCATCACTGCGGTGGCCGCCAGGACCCTTCTTAGGAAGATACTTGATGGCCAGCCCGAGGATCTCCCTTGGGAGGTCTTTAATGCACTCTCCAATTGTGATGTTTTTGTGAGGTTTATCCTCTCAGCAATGGACGACACTATTAAGATGTGTGCTAGAACCTCTGTCCTTGTAGTAGCTATTCGCTGCCTGCTTTGGCTGCGACAGTGGGGAGCTGACGACGATACTAAAAAGGCTCTCACTGACCTTCCTTTCAGAGGACAGCGCTTATTTGGGGCCCGTTTGGACCTTTTTGGAAAAAAGGGTAAGGCACCCTCGCGCAGAAGGCCGTCTCGGCCTCCTAGGGGCAGGGACACACCTCCCCCTCCCTACGTTAGTGTCAAGCGCGAACCAGAGGTGTGCTTCCAACTTTTCGGAGTAGATGCCCGCCCCAGGGCTGGCAGACAACGTCCTGGGCCCTCCGGCAGGGCTAAGTCCAAATCTGCCAAAACCGCCCAAGCCTGAAGGGACGCCCTCGCCCTTTTGGGCGAGGGGACTGCTGCAGCACTTGGCTCCTATCGCAGGGCGCCATGCTTCTTTCTGGTAGTTCCAGGAGGTAGTCCCCCTGGATGCAGGATAAAGTTTGCTGGGCAGTCCCTATCTGAGGTTATCAGGGTTCTTCTTGTCCCTGTTTCTCTTCGGGAGTTGATGCAGGCCGCCCTCGACCTGCAGGGTCTAGGCTCTCTTGCAGGATGGCCCTTAACTTGTGATTGCATCTACGTTGCCTTTTCCCTCTGGGGATGAGGCGGTCGGAACCAGGCTGGCATTTTGGGCCTGGCATTTATACTTTCACAGGCAGTTCCTACATGGTATCTCTGTGTTGGGCCGCAGGCGCCCTTTGTCCAGTGGGCCTATTGATGCCTGTGAAGACCTAAGATCCTTTTTTTTTTTTTTAGTTTCCCTGTGCCTTCCAGACACTTAGGCCATTACTAGCCAGTGTTGAAGGACCAATTCTATGGATTGGGGCCTTGTTTTTGATTCCGCTTCTGCTCCCAGTCGGCTCGCCAAGGCGAGTAGGGGAGTGATATCTTGGACGTGTCCGTGTGGCGTCCGCGCTAGGATCTACTGGATTGGCCTTCTTTACTTCCAATTTCTACATCAGGCCGAGTTGGCCATTAGACTGGTGGTTCCCTTGGGAGTCTTTTGGATTGGTGCTCAGGCACCTCGCTTACTTAGTGTCCCCTGGTTCGGTTTCTCGCTCCTGGGTGGCATTTGGATTCGGTTCAGTCTATATCCTTCTTCCTTGGTAATAAATGGACTTCTGCTTACAAGGGCTCTGCCCTCTTCGATGTCGCCTTCACTTTACCATTGCAGCTGCTGGGCCCGTTGGTGGCGGCCCAGATGCTGTCCCTTATACTCAGAGGCCCTTGGGCTCTGCGGCACCTTATGTTACTTATCCTGGACAGGGTTCCAGCACCCCTGGAACTAGGTCTGTGCGCTTCCCCCTTGTTACAGGGGTTCCTCTTGTGATTGTAAATTCAAGGAATATGTCAGGGGGCTTCTCCTCCCTTCTTGCCTCTTCCTGTTGATGGTCACCATGGGTACCAGGTCTTGCAGGTTGACAGGGGGGTTTGTTTCTTCTGAAATCCCCCGTGGTTCCTAGGTTGGGCCCTTAAGGGCTCCATTTGCCGACTGTTTTTTGTTGACACAGTGAGCCTTCGGTGGGCTCTATCTTGCTGGACTACTCCTCTTCAGGTCCTGTCCATTTGGGGACTCTGGGTCTGTCTTAGGACAGTGGCCTGTCCTTTTTTATCTGTGTAAGTCCCGGAATAGGTTGATTCTCCAGAGAGGCTCTGATTCCGATCTAAGTGGGGGTTAACATTCCTTGCACTTCATCTGCGTTAGCGCCGATGGCTGTCCTCCTGTGGCAGGAGGTTCTATCCTAGTGCCCCACTGAGTTCCTACTGGTGTGGCCCTGTTGGGCCCCGTCACTATCATAAGGGCTCTGCCCTTGGTTATTGCCCCAGAATTTTTCTGACCTTGGTCATGGGGGCTTAGTAATTTTTCTGTCTGGACATTATATTCTACATGTCTTATCTTCATTCACCCTGATAGGTGGGGTTCTGTGCAAGATTGCTGAAGAAAGGGAGAACCGTTATGCTGGGGGCCCTGGGTGGCCCAGTGGGGTGTGGTCCGCAGATGTTTCTGCTGAGCACAGTGGTCCTGTACGCTCTCTCGCGAGGGCTGTTCTGCCTATCCAGGCTCTTTACTATGTCGCCCCTATCTTCAGGCTCTTTTATGGCAATTGGACGGTTTTGTTCTTCACACTGTGGGAAATGGAGTATCTCTGGGTGTCTGGTTTCTATTGGAGGGCTAGGTCCTAGCTTCCTCCTCTTCTTCTCCCTTTTCTGCCGTCTATGTTAGGGTATGTCGTACCCATATTGCTTGGTTGGGTCTAGCTCTCTCCCCTGTTGGACGTTCTCCGTTCCCAGGGTCCTAGAGTTATTACAGCATGGTTGGAGTTGGCTCCCCAACTCAGTTCTCTGAAGGTTTCAGGGTTCGCCCTGTTAACCCTACTGTAGAAGTCTGGTTCAGTCTTCCGTGTTGAGCATTCTTCAGGGGTTGCTCAGGTGCATTCCTCAGGGAATTCTATGCTCCTGTTTGGGGGTTATCTTATTCTGATTGCCCTGCGAAGGGTTCCCTTTGGTCTTATTTCGGTTCTTGTCTGATTTGTTCCTTCCCTCATGCCGCTCTTCTGGGACTGTTGCTTCAGTCAGAAGTGTGACGTAGAGGATGGCTCTGTTTAGTCGGTCCTAGTCATTATCTATATATATTATATATCTGTACACCATGAGGTGGGGGTGTTCCGCCTTACGCCGGGTTTCGGTCTAGGCGGTGTTTTATGCCCCTTTATTCTAGACCTTTTTCTGCCTTTGGGCTATTGCCTTGATTACTCTGAGCTAAGGGGATCTGCATCCCTCAACAGGTGTTGGAGATTTTCCTGGACTGTCTCTTGTCCCTGAGAGGGACTTATGCCCTTTAGGGCTTGCAGGGTCTTCATCCTTATGTGCCGGATCTTGACTGCTTCCATTTGTGTAGGTGCCCTTTGGATTGATCTTACTTGGTTTTGTCCTTCTGATCCTAAAGTAAACGTTTTTGGCTCTTGCTGATTCTTGTTAGTGTAGTGTTCAGTATTCCTGTCTGTCTCGCTGGAGACCAGGGTTCATATTCCCCGATGGGGAGAGTTCTAAGGTTGCCATGGCTCCTTTCTTTTGCACTTGCATGGTCAGGCTGTTACTCTGGCCTATTCTTTTAGGGGAAGAATCTTCTTCTCTCTTTTTTGTTCTGTTTCTACTTGTGCTTGGCATTGGGCCTTTCAGCACTAGGTTTCTGTTGAGCAAGCTTGCTAGTTTGCTGCTCATGTTCAGTTCATCCTTTGCAAAGGTTTTTCATAAGTTTGACGTTAGAGCATTTGCTCATGTTGCTCTTGGTAGCAAGGTTGCGGGTGACAGCAATTTTACTGTTTGCTGTGCCTTTTGTGATGGGGATCCCACCCTATTTATGGACACTGCTATTGGATGTCCCATGCGTAAGTATTATAGATGGAGCAGGACGTGCTGTATGCTTAGAATAATACAATTCTGTGAAATACTCACCTGTAGAATTGGTATTATATGCATACAGCACGTCCTGCTCCACCCCACCCTGGTTTCACTTTGTTCTGGATCCCCTGTATGGTGATTGTTATCATTGATATTATTACCAGCTTCTGGATGGTTGGTTTCTCCCGGCTTCTCCTTCTCACTGCTTTTCAATGCTGGGGATTTGTGAGAGGTCCCTCGGTATGTGTAGGGCCGGGAGGAGCCTGTTTTTGCATGTCTGCAGTGAACAGCGCCCTCAGGCGGAGGATTAGCCATGCGTAAATATTATAGATGGAGCAGGACGTGCTGTATGCATATAATACCAATTCTACAGGTGAGTATTTCACAGAATTGTATTTTTTTTTTCCCTTAAAAAAATTATCTAAAATGGCAGAAGTGGTCACAGAATTTTTCACATTTAAAAAAAAAAAAAAACATTAATAACAATTACTAATAGTTAAAGATTGTTCCATTGAAATGCATTGGAGAGCGCCAGGTAGCGAGAGGTCATACCTGTCGCTGTTCCAGGTCGGACGCTGGCGCTGTGGGCTGAGGCTGGAATAATGATGAATGAGTCGCTATATGGCGCTATCTCAGTCGCAAAGCAGGATCGGCTTGATAAATGTGTGATTGTGGTGGGGAGCCGGCGTTCTTGTGGCGGGGCCCATCATTACCGGCCGCTCACCAGTCGCTACCTGTCGCTATTCCATCATAAATAAGGGCCTAAGCACCCTAGGACTTTCATGTATTTTTTTTTAATATACAATTTTCTTTCTTTTAAAAGGAGTTTGCTTCACACCTCAGAAAACCATTAGGCTAGTTCTGTAGAATGTAGACGGTTTATCACCTTTCAGCAATCTGGAGAAAACTGGCAGGTGTAAGTGATAACAGTTCTCAGCGTGATAGCAGACGCCGGCCCAGCATGAAGATGTGCCAATATGTCTGAGGATATGCAGATACAGCAACCCTTCCAGAGGTTATATGAGAGAGCTCTGAGCTAGCATGTAATCGTGTGAGGTGTCAGGGTCAAACACACTTACCTTCAGTCATTAAAGCGGACCAAAACCCTGTGAACTTGTAAAATACTTTTGACCAAAGCCCCTGCCGATACTCTCTTCTTCGGGTGTAGAACTAGAAATGGATATTTTCACCTATCAAATCACCTTGGAACCCTTTTTTTTTTGCTCTCCCTCTCTGTAAGATGTCAGGTGATCAGTCATTGCATAAGTGTGGCAATGACATCACTGCCACACACAACAATGGCAAAGAATGGAGAAGGCGGAGCTTCACAGCTAAAACAGGCGCCATTATCTGGGATTAGAGTGAAGCAGCAGCAGTAAAAATAGGCAAAAGTTACTATTCGTGGGGATTCAGGGGAAGCTAGTTAAAAATTTGGGTTTTGGTCCGCTTTAACTATGTGAGCCCTCTGAGTAGCTGACAGCAGCATCTGATCAAACCTACAGCCAGGGACAGGCTTATCATTGTTGGGGCCCCATGCAGACTTGTGTCTGGCGGCCTAAATCAAAGACATTTTTTGTATAAGCAGTAAGATGCAGCTGCTGCTAATGTGTGTTCTGCAGAGCTGGGGGCCCTGTAAAAGGAGGAGGCCCCATGCAATTGCATGGGTTGTGTGGTGGTTAAAGCAGACCTTCACCCTGAATTAGAGCCTATCTTATATATTTCCCACACCCTGTACATACAGATTGCTCACATTAATCCGGACCTTCACCCTGAATAAGAGCCTATCTTATATGTTTCCCACACCCTGTACATACAGATTGCTCACATTAATCCGGACCTTCACCCTGAATAAGAGCCTATCTTATATGTTTCCCACACCCTGTACATACAGATTGCTCACATTAATCCGGACCTTCACCCTGAATAAGAGCCTATCTTATATGTTTCCCACACCCTGTACATACAGATTGCTCACATTAATCCGGACCTTCACCCTGAATAAGAGCCTATCTTATATGTTTCCCACACCCTGTACATACAGATTGCTCACATTAATCCAGACCTTCACCCTGAATAAGAGTCTATCTTATATGTTTCCCACACCCTGTACATACAGATTGCCCACATTAAAAATCATCCTACCTGCACCTAGTGCATGCTATGAGCCTTTAAACATCCAAGATGGCGGCTTATGGAGCATCAGGCTGCCTTCAAACAGGAAGTGCCTTCTGACGGTGTCACTCTGCATTCTGGAATTGCTGTCCCTTCCCTGACCCCAGCACAGCTATAACCCCATCCCCTGTACTTCTCTCTTGCCCGTATCCTAGAGTCCTGAACAGAGTTGCAGGCCGTTGGGGGAAAGACTAAAAACTTAAAATATATTCATTTTAGATGCTGGGGAATAGTTGTTTAAGGGTTTGGGCATTTCATTAAATCATGCTGACGGTCCGGTTTAAGCACGCCATGAAGAACATGATTGGGTTTTGTTCCGCTTTAAAGTTGACCAAACAGCAGCATTTTGACTAACCCAGTGATTGGTCCGTTTACCTGGGGGATCCCAATATGGGATGCCCTGCTGTGTGAAACCCCCCAGATTGCCCACTCAACTCACCTATCTGCCGTACCCACGGTGCATGCGGGGGCTCTCGTCTAATCAGCGCTTTATGCCCTGCATACAAATGTCATAAAGCATTGGTTAGAACTGAGCGTCGGCATTGGGAGCGGGGACTCTGCCGCACCCACGCTTTCCCGGCTAAGTGCACAGATATCCAGACACACACAAGGTGTCGCAACTGCCTCCAACAAGGTAATGCACAGGAATACAGAATAATATGGGCCTTATTCATGAAGCTCTAGCGCCAGGTAGTGCCTTTTAAGCGGCAGGTGAATGCCAGACACGGCACGCAATTACACATTTATGAAGCCGAATCTGGTGAGCGACTGGAACAACGCCATGTAGCGTACGATTCATCATTATCCCAGGCTCAGCGTACAGCGCTGGCGTTCAGCCTTGCAGAGCGCCACGTCTTACCTGTCGCTACCTGGCGCTCTCCAATACATTTCTATGGACGATCCTTAAATCCCTTTCCTGATCCCATTTTTTTTTATAAAATCTCAAAACATTCTGACATGTATCCTGGCCTAAAAAATGACATTTTTGAAAACTTTTTTGGATTAATAATATTTTTATGCAGAATTGTCATTACAGGTCTGGTATTAAAATGTTAATGTCACAATGTCATTCCGTGTGTTCTCACTTTGTTACTAGTGGATATGTGTTCAAAAATGGACTTTAATCACACAGCGTCTGGCGCTCTGGGCTACAGCGACACAATTTTGAGCGCCGGCGCTGTGTGAGGCTGTTTTTTGATGAATATGGTTTAAGTCGCTCACACTGACCAGTCACTACCGTTCGCTCCCATATAGCGCTGTACTGGTGTTATAGCGACTCACACATCACATTCATCAATGCCGGCAATGATACTACAGCGACTGAGGAGCTCTGTAATAGCAACTCACGGGCGATCAGAGCGACCACTAGCGGTCGCTCTTAGCGCCGCAGTACAGACGCTCATCTGTCGCTACCTGGCGCTAGTAATGAATCAGCCTGCCTGTAATATAAGGGTTGATTTAGAGCCGGTTTTTGGAGGTCTTGCTACAAAAGGAAAAATCACGCTAAATGAAAACATTTCACACACAAATTCTCACAGAAAAAAAGGCTCTGCGGAATCAGATGAGGGGGAAAATGGACGGGAATTTTCATGCAAGAAAGATGCTCTGAATCAACCCTATTGTTACATGTATGGTGAATACTGCCAAAGAATAGAAAGAAAGAATAGAAGGAATGACGGGGAGGCCGATTCATTAATAGCGCCAGGTAGCGACAGATGAGCGCCAGTAGCGTGATTTTCACAGCGCCAGCTAGTATTCGCTGTGCTTGGCCGGCGTTTGCTTGTTGACAGCGACTCAGTCGGTGTGCGGTAATGTTGAATACGGGCTGGGGGGTCGCTGTTTCACAGGTTCAGCGTTGTATGGGTGCGCCTGACAGCGAATGGCCAGAGCGAACGGCTTGCTGCAGATTCATTAACAAATCACGCTCCGAATTTTTTAGCGCTGTGAATTCCTTGTTTAAACCCCAGAGCGCTGGCGGCGATGGATTTTAAATAGTTTTTAACCCCCAAACAACCATATTTTTTGATTAAAAAATTAAACAAGTTTTTCTAAACATTTTGTAATATGAATACATTAATATCAGACCTGTAATATCAATTCTGCACAAAAACTTAGGATTTTTTTTTAAGGTAAAAAAAAAAAAATCCTAACATTGCAGAAGTGGTCACAGAATTTTTGACATTAAAAAAAAAAAAAACAGTAATAGCAATTAATTATGATTAATTAAAGATTGCTCCATTGAAATGCATTGGACCACGCCAGGGAGCGACAGGTCAGACCTGTCGCTGTGATGGGATTAGCAGCGGCGCTGTTCGTTGCAGTCGGCTTCATGATGAATGCCGCGCTTGCCGTCGCTCTCGCCGGCGCTAGCCTCATTTAGCGTGATAAATGCGTCATTGTGACCGCCGCCGGGCGTACTTGAGTCGGTAGCCGCCATTAGCTGGCGGGACCTGGCGCTCGTCAGACACTACCTGGCGCTATCGCTTGATGAATAAGGGCAAAAGTATAGGAGGAATGACAGAAAGAAAGAGGAATAAAAAACCAAAGAAAAGAATAGAAGGAATAACAGAAATAATAAAGAAAGAAAAAGCGATTGACACAAAAAGAAAGAATAGATGGAAAGTAATAAAGAAAAATACAAAATAAATGGAACGAAACAAAGAAAGAACAGAAGCATAAAATGAATGACAGAAACAAGGAAAGTGAATGGATGATTGACAGAAACAAAAAAAAGGATAAAAGGAATGACAGAAAAAAGCAGGAAATAGAGAAGGAATGGAAGAAAAGAAAGATGAGATTGAAGGAAAGAATAGAAGAACTGGCAGAGAGAGAAGGATTGACTGAAAAAAATAATAGAAGGAAAGAAAAGGAATGGCAGAACAAGCAAATTAAAGAAAGAAACAAAGAGTAGATGGAAGGAAAGAAAATAAATGGCAGAACGAGCAAAAGAAAGAAAGAAACAAAGAATAGATGGAAGGAAAGAAAGAAAAAGAATGGCAAAACGAGCAAAAGACAGAAACACAAATAGATGGAAGGAAAGAAAATGAATGGCAGAATGAGCAAAAAAAAGAAGAAATAAGGAATAGATGGAAGGAAAGGAATGGCAGAACGAGCAAAAGAAAGAAAGGACCAAATAATAGATGGAAGGAAAGGAATGGCAGAACGAGCAAAAGAAAGAAAGGACCAAATAATAGATGGAAGGAAAGGAATGGCAGAACGAGCAAAAGAAAGAAAGGACCAAAGAATAGATGGAAGGAAAGTAATGGCAGAACGAGCAAAAGAAAGAAAGGACCAAATAATAGATGGAAGGAAAGGAATGTCAGAACGAGCAAAAGAAAGAAACAAACAAAGAATAGATGGAAGGAAAGGAATGGCAAAACGAGCAAAAGAAAGAAACACAAATAGATGAAAGGAAAGTAAATTAATGGCAGAATGAGCAAAAGAAAGAAGAAACAAAGAATAGATGGAAGGAATAAAAAGGAATGGCAGAATGAGCAAAAGAAAGAAGAAATAAGGAATAGATGGAAGGAAAGTAATGGCAGAACGAGCAAAAGAAAGAAAGGACCAAATAATAGATGGAAGGAAAGGAATGGCAGAACGAGCAAAAGAAAGAAAGGACCAAAGAATAGATGGAAGGAAAGGAATGTCAGAACGAGCAAAAGAAAGAAAGGACCAAAGAATAGATGGAAGGAAAGGAATGGCAAAACGAGCAAAAGAAAGAAACACAAATAGATGAAAGGAAAGGAATGGCAGAATGAGCAAAAGAAATAAAGGACCAAAGAATAGATGGAAGGAAAGGAATGGCAGAACAAGCAAAATAAAGAAACAATGAATAGATGGAAGGAAAGAAAAAAAGAGAAAGAATGACAGAAACAAAGAAAGAGAATGAATTATTAACAGAAACAAAAAAAGGATAAAAGGAATGACGAAAGAAAAGCAGGAAAGAGAGAAGGAATGGGAGTAAAGAAGAGATTGAAGGAAAGAATAGAAGGACTGACAGAAAGAGAAGTATTGACTGAAAAAAAATAATAAAAGGAAAGAAAAGGGATGAAAATGAGCGAATGAAAGAAAGAAACGAAGAATAGATGGAAGGAAAGAAAAGAAATAGCAGAACGAGCAAAAGAAAGAAAGGACCAACGGATAGATGGAAAGAAAGAAAAGAAGAGGAAAGAAACAAAGAATAGAAGAACGGACAGAAGAAAGTCTTTCCCAATGGCCAATCTGCCCCTGGCTTACAGTCATTAGTCCTGGTTACTACACGTCCCTGTGTCCTGCATAGGGGATGCCCAGGGTGCAAGGAATGAGGTGGGGCCCTCCCAAGGTGCAGGGGCCCCGGCACCAGCCCAGGTACGCCTAGTGCTGACATCTGACCACAGTAATGGAGTCTCAGGGAGCAAGAAGAATAGTAAATTGATTGTGACCCTTCCTCACAGGGCTGTGGAGTCGGAGTCGGAGGAAATTTTGGGTACCTGGAGTCGGAGTCGGCAAACAATGCACCGACTCCGACTCCTACTAAATTTTGATTTAGCAAGTTTAAATGTCCCAATTCACAAAAAGTTATAATTAATGACTTCTCTATTGTAAGAATAAAGACCAATGCATGCAGTGCCTCACGTAACCGCAAAACGAACACGTTAAGTGACCGTGAAGAAGCGTGCTTTCCATGTGCTTCACTATATGGCACGCAACGCACAATTAGAAGCGGCAATACTTATACTTTGCATAGTGTTGTGTTCTGCTGTTACAGGGAACCCATGGGTAACCGAGCCGCTCACTGATAAGGGATTAAGGCCCTTATTTATGAAGGAATAGCGACAGGTAGCGACTGGTGAGCGGCCGGTAATGACGGGCCCCGCCACGAGAACGCCGGCTCCCCACCACAATCACACATTTATCAAGCCGATCCTGCTTAGTGACTGAGATAGCGCCATATAGCCACTCATTCATCATTATTCCAGCCTCAGCCCACAGCGCCAGCGTCCGACCTTGAACAGCGACAGGTATGACCTCTCGCTACCTGGCGCTCTCCAATGCATTTCAATGGAACAATCTTTAAATATTCATAATTAATTATTTTTTTTTTTTTTTTTTTTTTTTAAATGTGAAAAATTCTGTGACCACTTCTGTCATTTTAAATAATTTTGTTAAGGTAAAAAAAAAAAAAAATTACAGAATTGATGTTACAGGTCTGATATTATTATTTTTTGAGCGTGATTTGTTAATGAATATGGTGGGAGCCGGTCGCTAGGGCCAGTCGCTATCATGCGCTCCCATACAGCGTGGAACCTGTCAAATAGCGACTCCTCACCCAATATTCAACATTACGGCAAACCGACTGAGTCGCTATCAACTACCGAACAACGGCCAAGCACAGCGACTACTAGCGGGCGCTCTGAAAATGCCGCTACAGTCGCTCAACTGTCGCTACCTGCCGCTATTAATGAATCGGCCTCTAAGTAAATATGTTTTTTGCAGGACTAGAGACACTTGTATAAGTGAAGGGAATGGAGGATCAATAGTTCAAGACTGAAGCTGTACCATTGGAAAAACTGCTGTCATTCAGCAAAAGGCTATAAAAACTTGTAAACTTCGATTGTTAGCTTAAACTTTAAAGTGGACCAACACCCAGGATTTTGACTATCCTGGGTCTTGGTCCACTTCGGTGGGGCACCCCCGATCGGGGTGCCCCGCTGTGTGAAACCCCCCCCCCGAACCCCCCGAACTCACCTCTCCCCGCGCCGACGGACAAGCCACGGACAAGCGGCTCCTCCGCCGCCGCCTCCCGCACGTCCCTCTTGACGCGCGCGTGCCCGCGTCGGCCATTCACAGACGGCCGGCGCGGGCGCACGCACGTCTAGAGGGGCGCGAGGGAGGCGGCGGCGGCCGTAAGATAAGGTAAGGAGTTTGGGGTGTTTGGGGGGGTTTCACCCCGCGGGACATCCCGATCTCGGATGTCCCGCGGGGAGGGAGGTGATTGGCCCGGGAATCTTAGATTCCCGGGCCGATCACCGGTGGGTGTTGGTCCACTTTAAACATGACTATGGGATTCTACTAGGGAAATGATGATCCTCCCACTGCCCTATCTTCAGCAGAAGATCAGCACACAGAAAGGAGAAGGCAGCTTCTGCCCAACTACCTCTCTCTGCTAGAAGTAATGACATGTATGTTGCCTTTCTTTCCTTCAAGGAATGTATAAAATACATTCACATATTAATACAGAGGAGTCGGAAGTACAAAAAACTGAGGAGACATTTATCTACCGACTCCACAGCCCTGCTTCCTCACTGTGTCCAGAATGTTTATTTCATCTGGAGCCGGGCTATAAGAATGAGATAAAATACATTACAGCCGAATAAAAATGCTAAATTGTCCTCCAAACACCTGAGAGGGAGTCAGATGACATCATCCGAGATGCCGCCATGGCATGTGCTTATACCAAAGCAAACGCCATCCCACAGAGATGCCCGCACGCCATAAACTGCGCCTGCTTCTCTGTCCACAAGATGGAGTCCAGAGACCAACAACTACACCTCCCAGCATGCTTTGCAAATACTTTGCTTCACTGTCACCATAGCAACAGAACGCATTTTTCTGTTCCCAATGAAAACATCTGTCGGAGGAAGTTGGAGGGGAACGGGCACAGGGCAGGTAATGAAGGACGCCATCTGCCGCAGTCCTCGTTCATGGCGTTTTTATCATTCTCAGATTCTGCTTTTGCCTTCTGAATAAATGTATTGTTGTTTTAAATTTTTATGATGATTAAAGCGGACCAAAACCCACTTTCCCCCCTTTGGATCTTGGTCCGTTTAGCGGTGGCAACCCTATTTGTGGTGCCCTTGTGTGTGTAGGAACTGCTGGATTCTTACCTCACTCTGTGCTCAGACGGCGCATGAGTGGGCTCTCGTCCAATCAGAATTGATTGTGATGCATATTAATGACCGGCAATCTATTGTGAACAAATACATTGTCAGGGCGCCTCCTGCTGGCAGGTGTGCACCCACCACCAAGCCAATCAGGTGCAGAGATGCCAACCTTGGAGACCAGTTTACAGGGTGATGGGCGTGGTGGGGGTGTGGTTTAGGGGTGGGCTTATTCATGGGCTTTTGAGGAACAAATGGCAGGTATGTAAGGGTATAAAATCCATAATGCTTACATAGTAATTCTGCTCATGCTCTTCACTATTACAGTAACACAGACACAAGCTCCAGGGCCTCCCGAGTTCCAGTTCTTAGGGCATCCCGATTTGGGACGTTCCGCTGTGTGAAAACCCGCCGCAACACTCACCCTCTCCCGGAGTCCTCGCCAAGCCTGTGCGTTCCAGTCGCATCCCCACTCACCCCTAGCCAAAGGCGCGCCCAACCTTACTGAATGGACGGCGCAGTCATGCCACGGCTGACAGGTAGGTGGGGGGTGTGGCTGCAGACGCCACCCAGACGTCGTCCTCGGCGCCGAAGAGAGCCGAGTGATAGCCAGCACTCCGATTGGCTGAGCGAGCCCCTCAGCCGATCAGCGCACTCGCTCTCATCCGAGTCTGCGCCGTGGGAGTGGAAGAAAGGTGAGTGAAACTGGGCGCACTGGGGGTACACACAGCCGGGCATCCCATCCCAAGAGAACCAACACACAGGAAAGTCAAATTCATGTGTGTGGCTTAATTACAGGTCACATGCTCTAGGAATATTTGGCCCATAAAAGCCAATGCTCAGAAGTCCCTGCAGTCCACTGCCACCATTCAATCAAAGAGTCAGAGGAGTTGTAAGCCAAGCAGGCATCCAGCATTGTGCATGTGGTGAGACAGTCTTCCCCATGTCAGCAAAGTGGGACATTTAGGAGTCCCCAGAGTTTTTGGGGAGACAGGGGGCCTCAAAGTGGACTGTCCCACCGAAAGTGGGGCATCTGCTCAGTTTAGGAAAGATGGGGATCGCCAGATTCTGGCGAGCAGGGGGTTTCACACACACAGGGGCATCCAAAATCCGGACACCCCTGTAATGCAGCCAAAAACCAAGGGGGTATAAATCCTGGGTTTTGGTTCATTTTATGTAACTGAAGTCCACCTATACCTGTACATCCAAGAGGGGGATGTGGCTGCCAGGGCACTCAGCTCCCTTCGGGCCCGCTCAGCTGCTTAGCCGTCAGTGGAGCCGAGTGAAAGTGAGTGCTCAGATTGGCTGAACAGCGAACTCAGCCAATCAGCTCCCTCATTCTCGCCCAAGTCTGAGCCGTGGGAGAGTCAGGGAGGTGATTCATCCTAATTTGGGATGCTGCCGCATAGAGGAGAGTACTCCAGCTTTCACACAAATATTAGGCGTTCCCCCAAAGAGTCAAAATTGGGTGTGTTGTTCCTCTTTAAACACTTCATCTTGAGGTCTTGCGCTTCATCTCGAGGTCTTGTCAAGCGAGGAAACCAATCCTCATGACTTTCCTGACTTGGCAAATCAATATTGTTTTTCGTTGCTCCTCCACATCAAGCGTGGTCACTTGTCCAGGTGGCACATCACTGATAACTGGAACCTAAGCCCATTAGGCATTCAAAGCTGAGTTGAAATGCCTGGACCATCGCAAGAGAGTGAACTCATTTTAGGAGGGGTCTAGGTTTCCACCAACCAAACAACTGAGCAATGGTTGGTGGAAAGCAATGAGAAAGCAATGGAGGTGAGCAATGAAAAGACCTCAATGTTTTGTCACATTGAAGCCTTCTCATTTGCAATCTTTGTGGCAACTTGAACTTGGCCGAGAGCCACCTTTAACATTGGCCAGCAGGATCCTTAAAGCGGACCAACAGTCAAAAATGAATTTAACAGGACCAACACTACAAACGATCCTCATATGCATCCCTCCACAGGGCAATTTAGATTGCTGCACATAAAAAATAATCTACCTTGCTTGAATGCCTACTGAGATAAATTTAAAAAACAAGATGGCCGCTCACATGGGCTTGCAGGCCACCTGGGCTGGGCTTCCTGTTAGTGTGCATTTCAGTTATGTCAGTTGGGAGAGGAAGCTCCAAAATGGCCGCTAGCTTACTTTTCCAACTGTGCCAGGCTGTTGGTCCGATTTAAGCCAGACCAAAAGCCTGGCACAGTTGGAAAAGAAAAAGGTAGCGGTTATTTTGGAGCCTCCTCTCCCAGCATCTCAGCCATGCTGCTGCCTGGATTCAACTGTATAGCGGCGCTTAGAGTGACCACTAGTATACGTAGCTATCGGGCGCTGTAACAGAGCGTCTCAGTCGCTGTAGTAACCTGGCCGGCATTGATGAATGAGATGTATGTTGGCATTCTGACACCAGTACAGCGGTGCAGGGAGTGAAAGGTAGCGTCAGCTCAGTGCGACTGACTCTCAGCGACTCACACCATATTCAACAAAAAAACAGGCACACACAGCGTTGGCACTCTGGATCTGGTCACTATAGCATAGAGCGCCAGACGCTGTGTGATTAAAGCTTGTTTTTGAACACATATCCACCGCCAGTAACAAAGCGAAAACACATGGAATGACATTGTTGTAACATTGTAACATTAACACTTTAATGCCAGACCTGTAATGACAATTCTGCATAAAAATTTAAAAAATCTAAAAAGTTTTCAAAAATGACTCTTTCTAGGCCAGGAGAGGTCACACAATGATTTGAGAGAAAAAAAAAATTAAAAACAAAAAACCCTGTTTAAACAGAAGAAAAGGAACGTCCATTGAAATGTATAGGAGAGCGAAAGTTAATACCTGGCGCTCTGGAAGCTAGAGCACCGTCGCTATACGCTGAGCCGCCTGTAATCAGGGCCGGCGTCAGCACCCGGTAAGGTAGGGCAGCTGCCGGGGGCCTCACCCTCCAGAGGGGCCCACTGACAGGGCCGATCTTTGGGGTGTGCAACAGAGCTTAATTGGCGGCAGACTGGGAGGGCACCACCACAGCTGGCGCCTACATCTCCTCGAATGGTTCCAATCAACCGGGGTTCTCGATTTAGATTCCAGGGGAGGAAGTGCTGGGTTTTGTTCTGCTTTGAAGTTGCCCACCCCAGCTGATTTCCTATCCCTGGAGCATCCCAATCTGTGATACCCTACTGTGTGAAACCCCCCGGGATCACTGGCATACCCACTATGCAAGCAATGCCACCCCTGAGTTTTGGTCTGCTTTACAGGGGCATCTCAAATTGGGATGCCCCTGTTTGTGAAAGAACTCCCCTGGTTTGCCCATTAACTCAAACTGGCAATGCCACAGCTCCTTCACCAGTTCGAGGAAAGTAACAAACAAAGGGATGGGGAGGTCACACACAGGGGCCTCCAAAATCAGGAGGATCTAGATTCATTTAGACTCTGAGGTCAGGTTTAAAGGAATTTGGTGCACTTCAAAGTTGACCAAAACTAGAGTTTTGGTCCAAATTGCATGATCTGGGCATCCAGATTTGGGACGTCCCTCGGTGATGTGATGCAACTCTTCACCACAAAGGGGCCCACTGAGAACATGCCGCCCAGGGGCCCATGGCGCTGTTAGAGTCACTCACCAGATACGCTTTCATAAATATGGTTTTGCGCACAGCGCCCAGCGTTCACCAGACGCTGCCTGCCGCTACGAGGCACTACCTGGCACTAGGATTTCATGAATAAACCCCATAACTGACAATGCACAGTAACAGGAAGCCCAGCAGCACTTCCTGCAGATACACGGGCTGCCATCTTGTTTTTAAAATTTACCACAGCAAGAGTTAGAAAAGGGTAAATGTATTTTTATGTGCAGCAATCTAAATTGCCCTGGGGAGGGATGCATATGAGCACTGAGTGTTGTGTTGGTCTAGTTTAAGTCAATTTTGACTTTTGGTCTGCTTTAAAAAGGAACACCACACCAGATTTTCACTTTTTGGGGTGTTTTTCCTCTCAGTGGGGACACCCCGAATAGGCATGTGTATGCACCTAGGTCACTCACCTTCTCTCCCACGACGCAGACTCGGAAGAGAATGAGCACGCTAATTGGCTGAGCGGCCCATTCAACCAATCAGCAAGCTTTCTTTCACTCATCTCCCTTCAGCGCCGCTGGCGGCTACTCCAGCTTTCACACAAATATTAGGCGTTCCCCCAAAGAGTCAAAATTGGGTGTGTCATTTCTCTTTAAACACTTCATCTTGAGGTTTTGCGCTTTTTTGTCAAGGGAGGGAACCAAGTCTCATGACTTTCCTGACTTGGCAAATCAATATTGGTGCCGGAGGGAGCTGAGTGCACCGCCAGTCGCATCCCCCACTCACCCGCTAGCCATCACGTGTGTGCACGGCTGGAGTTGAGCCGGGAGGCGGCACAGAGACACAGGGCTCTGGGACAAGGTGGGTAAAACGGGCTTCTGGGCGTCTAGGATGGCCCTGGAGACTTTTAACCTCCAGGGCCTCCGATGTTTCTCTTTACGGGAGGTGTGAAAATGTATTAATGGAAGATGGTGACCAACTATGGGAAACTCCAGCCATGATGAGAATAACTGATGCTCACCATAGTTGAATCTACCCTTTACATCTGATACATAACCACCAGTAACCTCTTGATGTCATGTGATGTGATTTTGGTGGTGGGTATCTTTGGGGAGTGTGGACTTATATAGAACTGCTTTTCAGCCCTGGATGAAGACCCATGAAAGATTTTACTTTTTATTTTCCAGTGCGGGTGCTAAGAAATTCCATGGATAAATCCCGTTCCTGGAAACGGTCAACTCGCACATCTCAAGCAACTTATAGCATTGCGGCTAAAACGGAGAATAAGGTTCTGCTGAGAGTATTGTCTGCAAGGCTCCACAAAATAAAGGAACTGGAAAATGAACTTGGTGAGGTCCAGCGTACGCTGGCGGGGGTCACCTCCGAGAACAGATTGCTGACATACATGCAGGACAGGAACTCTACAGCCCTGCAAACGTTTGAAAACTCAGATAACAGTCTACAGCAATTACTAACCAGACACAAGGATGAAGTGAGGACACTTAGGGGATCACTGAAGACCTCAAAAGAACATGAGCGCCTCTTGTCCAGGAAACTGAAAATGACCGAATTGGAATTGCTGAGAGCAAAGGAAGGTTTGCAGAAGCTACAGAGACTCTCGCAAGAAGACAAAAAGCTACCCGAGAGGGAGGAGCTTAAAAATAGGCTGTCGGGTCTACTACTGAAGCTGGAGATTGATGACAACAAAATAAAGGTATTGTTTCCTAAAGCTGACCTAGAGGCCGATTTATTAATAGCGCCAGGTAGCGACAGATGAGCGACAGTAGCGTGATTTTCACAGCGCCGGCTAGTATTCGCTGTGCTTGGCCGTTGTTCGGTTGTTGACAGCGACTCAGTCGGAGTGCGGTAATGTTGAATACGGGGTTAGGAGTCGCTGTTTGACAGGTTCCGCGCTGTATGGGAGCGCATGACAACGAATGGCCATAGCGAACGGCTCCCACCATATTCATTAACAAATCACGCTCAAAAAATTCTCGCGCTGTGAAATGCTTGTTTAAACCCCAGAGCGCTGGAGGCGATGGGTTAAAAGTAGTTTTTTAACCCCCAAACAACCATATTTTTGGAAAAACATAATAAACAAGTTTTTATAAACATTTTGTAATATGAATACATTAATATCAGACCTGTAATATCAATTCTGCACCAATTTATTTTTTTTTTTTTTTTTACCTTAAAAAAAAAATTTAACATTGCAGAAGTGGTCACAGAATTTTTGACATTTAAAAAAACAAAAAAAAAACAAAACATTAATATCAATTAATTATGAATATTTAAAGCTTGCTCCATTGAAATGCATTGGAGAGCGCCAGGTAGCGAGAGGTCATACCTGGCGCTGTGATGGGAATAGCAGCGGCGCTGTTCGCTGAAGTCTGCAACATGATGAATCCCGCGCTAGCTGACGCTCTCGCCGGTGCTAGCCTTATTTAGCGTGATAAATGCGTGATTGTGTTCGCAGCCTGGCGTTCTGGAGTCGGTAGTCGCCGATAGCTGGCGCTACCTGGCGCTAGTGAGACACTACCTGGCGCTATCCCTTGATAAATAAGGGCCCTATCCTCAGATGCCTCCTGGTTGTGTGACTACCTATATATTGCTTCAGTATCCTGATTCAATGGTAAAGGTAAAGTGATCTAGAGGCTGATTCACTACTAGCGCCAGGTATTGCCAGATGCATCCTAGCTAAGGGATTTATTCATCAAGGGATAGCGCCAGGTAGTGCCTCGTAACGGCAGGCAGCGCCTGGTGAATTCTGGGCGCTGTACGCAATACCACATTTATGAAGGCGATTCTGGTGAGCAGCTCTAACAGCACCATGTAGCATCCGATTCATCTATACAGGCAGCTCGCAGGCTGATTCATTACTAGCGGCAGGTAGCAACAGATGAGCGCCTGTAGCAGGCATTTCAGAGCACTCGCTAGTAGTCGCTGTGCTCGACCGTGGGTCGCTAGTTCAGAACGCCTCAGTCGCTGTGCAGCATTGTTGAATACGTTGTGGGGAGTCGCTATATGAGAAGTACAGCGCTGTATGGGAGCGAATGGTAGCGACTGGTCAGTGCGACCGACTCACACCATATTTATAAAAAAAACAGCCTTACACACCGCCGGCGCTCAAAAATGCTTCGAGCACCGGAGGCTGTGTGATTAAAGGCTGTTTTTGAACACATATCCACCAGTAACAAAGCGAAAACACATGGAATTACATTGTTATAACACTGTGACATGAACACATTAATGCCAGACCTGTAATCTCAATTCTGCATAAATATATAAAAACTGAAAAATATTTTCAAAAATGGCTTTTTCTAGGCCAGGAGAGGTCACAACATTATTTGAGAATAAAAAAAAAAAATAATAAAAAACCCTGTTTAAAGAGAAATAAAAGAACGTCCATTGAAATGTATAGGAGAGTGGCAGGTAGCGAGAGGTAAGACGTGGCGCTCTGCAAGGCTTAAAGCCGGCGCTGTACGCTGAGGCTGGGATAATGATGAATCGGTCGCTACATGGCGTTATCCCAGTCGCTCAACAGAATCTGCTTGATATATGTGTAATTGCGTGCCGTGTCCGGCGTCCACCTGACGCTACCTGACGCTACCTGTCATTTACAAGGGACTACCTGACGCTATCCCTTCATGAATAAGGCCCTCAGCGTATAGCGCCGGCGCTCTGGCTTCCAGAGTGCCAGGTATTACCTGACGCTACCTTTCGCTCTCCCATACATCTCAATGGACGTTCCTTTTCTTCTGTTTAAACAGGGTTTTGTTTATCTTTTTTTTTTCTCTCAAATATTTGTATCACCTCTCATGGCCTAGAAAGAGTCATATTTGAAATGTTGTGATTTTTTTATATTTTTATGCAGAATTGTCATTACAGGTCTGGCATTAAAGAATTAATGTCACAGTGTTATAACAATGTCATTCCATGTGTTTGTTATTGGTGGATATGTGTTCAAAAACAGACTTTAATCACACAGCGTCTGTCTCTCTATGCTATAGCGACCAGATCCAGAGCGCCGACGCTGTGTGTGTCTGTTTTTTTGTTGAATATGGTGTGAGTTGCTGAGAATCAGTCACAATGAGCTGGCGCTACCTTTCGCTCCCTGCAGCACTGTACTGGTGTTAGATTGCCCAACATACATCACATTCATCAATGCCAACCAGGTTACTACAGCGACTGAGGTGCTTTGTTACAGCCCCCAATAGCTGATCACAGCATCTACTAGCGGTCACTCTTAGGCCCTTATTTAACAAGGGATAGCGCCAGGTAGCGACTGGTGAGCTAACGGTAATGACGGTCACCGCCACGAGAACGCCGGCTCCCCACCACAATCACACATTTATCAAGCCGATCCTGCTTAGCGTCTGAGAGAGCGCCAGATAGCGAATCATTCATCATTATTCCAGCCTCAGCCCACAGCGCCAGCGAGCGACCTTGAACAGCGACAGGTATGACCTCTCGCTACCTGGCGCTCTCCAATGCATTTCAATGGAACAATCTTTAAATATTAATAATTAATTGTTATTGTTTTTTTTTTTTTTAAATGTCAAAAATTCTGTGACCACTTCTGCAATGTTAGATATTTTTTTTATGGTAAAAAAAAAAAAAAAATTGTGCAGAATTGATATTACAGGTCTGATATTAATGTATTCATATTACAAAATGTTTTTAAAAACTTGTTTTTTTTTGTTTCCAAAAATATGGTTGTTTGGGGGTTAAAAAACTACTTTTAACCCATCGCCGCCAGCGCTCTGGGGTTTAAACAAGCATTTCACAGCGCGAGAAGTTTTTGAGCGTGATTTGTTAATGAATATGGTGGGAGCCGTTCGCTAGGGCCAGTCGCTATCATGCGCTCCCATACAGCGCGGAACCTGTCAAATAGCGACTCCTCACCCAATATTCAACATTACGGCACACCGACTGAGTCGCTGTCAACAACCGAACAACGGCCAAGCACAGCGACTACTAGGGGGCGCTGTGAAAATACCGCTACAGTCGCTCATCTGTCGCTACCTGGCGCTATTAATGAATCGGCCTCCCCGCGCCTCTGTAGAGACGCTCATCTGCCGGTAGCTGGCGCTAGTCATGAATCAGCCTGTAAGTTGTCTGTAGAAGGCAGATCAATGATTTTTTTTTCTCGTCCCTCCCTGCAGGTTCTGGAGAAGCGCTCTCGTCTAGCTGTTGGACTCCATGATCGACAGTTGGCTTCAGAATGTAAGAAGGTTTCAGAAACCCAAGACATCACACGAAGGCTGCGGGCACAAAATGTGTTTGCTCTGCAGAAAATAAAGGTGAATGTGCTGCTTTGTATTTTTTCCTAATAAATTTGCCAGGGCATTGCTGTGTTGAAAAGTATAATATTAATACATCAAAGCAGCACACTATATAAAATTAAAGATGAAAAGCAATAGATGATGATGGCAGGCTGACCAAATATCATACATACAAAAAAGTATGTACTTTATAACTATTAGTGTAACTGTTCAAATTCAGGTTAAAGGGACCGTCCAGGCAAGAAACAAAGAAATCTAAACTCACGGCGGCCTGCTGGCGGACTACCATCCCTGTGGGTGGGGGCCCACTTTGCCGGCTGTGGGGCCCCAGGTCTGGGGCTCACTACGGAGGGAAGCCCTCCACCTCACCCCTAAGTGTTTGAGGCGCATATTGTGGTTTTTACTTATGGCGTATTTTCTGCCTGGTTAACCTTTTGCCACTGAGGTGGAGAGGTTCCCCAGTGGTGCTCGACCCGTGCTGCCACAGGCGGATCCCATGATGCGCTAGTTCGGATGTGGGGCCGCCACCGGGGAGCCTGCCATGGCGCAGGTGTGGCGGTGTGGTGACAGCATGACTTGGGCACTGTGGGTAGACCTATCCTCCTACTGGTATTGTTTATTTTTCGTGTGCAACCTGAATCGAATGGGTTGCCGGGAGGTCTGAGGTGGAGAGGTTCCCCCAGCAGCGCTTGGTTTGCCGACGTTCCCCGCATGCGCCGGCGCGCTGACAGTAACCGGCGCTGGTGTTTGTACACCAGATGCGGGACTGGCAGCTCCTGGCCTACTAGGAGCAGCCCTGGCAGCGCCGCCTTCCAATCGCAGCGGCTTGCTGCTCTGCTGGCACGTGGTGCTGCGGGGTACGACCTACCCACCTTAGCCCCTGTTGAGCGACCGCATCAGGTCTCTGCCGTGTTTATTTTACTTACTTTACTTGTTTCACATGATTGTATTATGTATATGGTTTGTAATTGCATTTGTTTGGCTGGTGTTGTTCTGATTGGCTGCATCAGCTCTGATGTCACGTAGGACACACCCACTGACATCAGGTGATAATCCCGGGCCCTCTGAGGACATTTAATCCTCAGTGGAGGGGAATCTCTGCTTGCTTGTTTTTGCTCCCTGATGAAGGGGCGCTAGACGCCCCGAAACGTTGGATTTTGTTGGATCTTTTTGGTCTTTGCTGTGATATTGACCTGTTGGATTTGAATACAATATCTTTTGGAGTGCTGGCTGATCGTCTTTCTTGTGTGTTTGCGGTGCCACCGCCGGCCACAGCACCCACTACAACGCTAGGTAAGAGTGCTTCTGTGGAATCTGACATTGTAAACTCACCTTTTGTCCACCTGAAGCTCCTCCGTCCAGCTCTGGTGATTGCTTGTTGCCCTCCGTCGCTCGCTCTGGTGTCGGCTCTGTAGAAACCTGTAGAAATGTTTTTGATTATATCCAGTCCAGGTCGTCCCACCCCGCCCTTTTGTTCATTATCTCCCGTTTGCCTGTTATGGTGATTGCCATTTTTTATTCATTGACTTTGTATTTTTAAGTCTTGTTAGACAGTACAAGCTGAAGCTATGTGAAGTAACATGGTTTCTTGGCCTCCCGGCCTGTCCTCTTTTTGTTTACTGCTTTTTAACCACTGGAGAATGATAGAGAGATACCTGCCTTTATAGGGGGCTGGGAGGAGCTGCAGCTTTTGATCTTGCAGTCGAGGGACCCCCTAGTGGCGGAATACCCACATGTCATCACTGGGACAACCTAGACTGGATATAATAAAAAACAATTCTACAGCTGAGTTTCACAGAATTGTATTTTTGTCCTCTACAGCTGATCAGTCTTACTTAAACTGACAGTGGAACAGTTTAAAGTGGGCTGGGATTTGACTAACCTGGGGTTTGGCCTTTGCTCCCGGATGCCCCGCTGTGTGAAACCCCCCAGGACGCCCAATCCAACTTCGGTCCTATGGCGCATGCGCGTCCTCTTATCCAATCACTGCGCATCCCCGCGCTGGCGGCCGCATCCCCCGCTACCCTATAACGGGGAGCATGTCCACACTGCCCATCAACAAATTATTGGCGTGGGCACGCACCATGCTAAAGGGATAGCGAGGATGCTGTTGCTGTTTGCACATGTGCCATTGGATCGGGGAAGAAGGTGGATTTCTGGGCAACCTAGGGGGTTTCACACAGCGGAGAATCCAGTGGCCCTGGAATCCCATAGATTGTCTTTCTGCCTCAGCGTCAGGAGAGGGTGGCAGGGCAGGACGGGGGGGGGGGGGGGTGGTTGTTTTTTGACGGGACTTCCACTATAAGGGTTACAATATTGTAGTGTTAGGGAATACAGTGATAATAAGTGGTCATCAAGAAGTGAAATAAAGGGGACACAGAAGGAAGAACAGTGATACAAAGGAAACAATGTCCACAGACTCCCCTCCTGAAGAACGCCCCACACAGCTATGTGCCCCACTCATGAGCAGCCCAAGATCTGCCTGTTTATGGTCAGCCATTGTAAGTGATTATACTTTTGGGTATGAAAAGTTTAAAGTGGAACAACAACAACATTCAGACAGGCTGGGATGGGTAGCGCGCGTGACACTGGGGATGCGGCCGCTCTACTTCCCTATCGAAGCCTTTCAGAGCCATTTGCTGAATGGCATGCCAAGCAGCTTTGATTGGATGAAAGTCGGTACATGCACCACTGGACTGGGGAGAGGTTGTACTGGGGGGGCTTCACACAGCAGGGCATCCCAAAACAGGATGCCCCCCAGGACACGGAACAAAATCTGAGATAGTTAAAATCCTGCGTTTGTTGCACTTTAAAGTGGACCAAAAGCCACACCGAGATTCCCAGGCCGATCGATTTCCCCCCCCCAGGGCATCCAAAAAACGGGATGCCCCACTGTGTAACCCCCCCCCCCCAGGTCGCCCTATTCACTTACCTTGTTTCCTGGTCCAATGGAGCATGCACAAGCCGTGGCTGCATCCCCGATATCCCTCTAGCAGGGCACGTGCCCGCACCAGGCATTTGTGAATGAGTGGTGCGGGCACGCTCCCAGTTAAAGGGAAGCGGAGGATGCGGCCGCCAGCGCGCTTCGAGCTGCTGGCCTTAGACATTGTCTTAGACACTGTGACGTCAGCGGCTCCGAGCGTGCTGATTGGACGAGCAGCTGTGCATGTGCCAGAGGACCGACCGGGAAGAGGTGAGTTGCCTTAGGCGATCTGGGGGGTTTCACGGAGGAAAGGACTAAAACTCTGGATAGTCAAAATCCTGGGTTTTGGTCCACTTTAAGGTTTCAACAGAATGCAAAAATAGATGAACACATCTGCCTTTTCCTGCACAAATGTGTTTTTTTATTAAAGGCAAAAGAAAGAGAACTGAATATCAGCAACATATACGCCAACAGAACATCAAGAAACCTGCACAGACGGAGCTTGGGAAGTCACAAAGGTATTATAATATAATTTCACTACAGATAAGTTTAATCATATCCATTAGAAACACTGGTTATAGGCAGAGGGGTGACTAAATATGACGGGGCCCTGGTGCAAACATTAAATGGGGCCTGCCAAGGCTCATACACTGCACTTCTTTCTAGATGCTAAACAACTATACAGGCTGAACCAGCAGAGACAGATGGTGCTTTCTTTCTCCAAGATGCCAAGTGAGAAATATGATAAACAATGCGGAGGAGCAACATCAACATCATGGGGGCCCCCTAACCTCTCAGGGCCCTGGTGTGGTTGCAGCGCCTGATTATAAGACAGTCCAGGCAATAGCAATAATAAGGCAGCAAGAGGCTCACCTGGATCCAGCCCCATGTGCCCCTCCTCCATTTCCTGAGCACTGTAGAAGCTGCAGCAGGTCTCTAAAGTCTGCACCTCTATTCCAGTTCTCCATAACTATGCTCCAAATGTGGTCACATGGCCACGTCCGATAAGTGCGACCACTGTGGCTTGCTAGACGGGCTCACACTGGGAGTGCTGACAGAACTGAGGAATGTGTGGGACCACATTTGAAGGTGGTCATGAAGAAAAGGAGGGCCAATGCTGGAGGCCTGCTACAGCATCTACAGCACACTGCAAGAAATGGAGGAGAGGCTTCAGGTGAGCTCCTTGCTGCCTTTTTTAAAGTAATTGACCACCCAATAAAAATAACAAAATCCCTCCCACCTATTGTCCCGCGCAGCTGATTGGTCGAAGCTGGTTAATCAGCAACTCACCTAGTCGCATACTGCACCAGCCAGACCCAAACTCCAACCATTGGCGCTTCCGTGTCCAGCTCATTCAACCAAGCCATTGGTCACAGGAAGGTGACCACACCTTCTCCTTTCTTTACAATGGAGAATGTGTGTCAGGCTTGACACGCCGTCAATCTCAAAGCCTGTTTGGGCCTGTTTTGGTGCGGGATGTGATCTAGCGATCAGGTGAGTGACTAGAACCAATACGCTACACTATGATGAGTACACTTTGGCTATATTCTTATTATACAGTACGTCCTGCTCCAGATATAGTACTTACACTTGGGTTATCCTCCGCCAGATGGCGCTGCACTGCAGAGACATGCAAAACAGGCTCCTCCCGGCCCCTCAAATACCCCGGGACCTCCCACAAATCCCCAGATTTCTCTGCAGTGCTGACTGCGAAGACATGAAGTATCACTCTCTCGCAGGTGAGCGGGGCTATTAAAGCCTGCGGCCCTGTTGGACTATTACCACCCGTCCTTCGTGTGATGTGCCTCCCAGCCTGGGCTGCGCTGGTCGGGTTAAGGTAGGCAGCACCATGCGTGCTTATGGAGCGTTGCTCCACCGCAGGCCTCCACCAAAGGGTAGGCGGTATAGGCTGATGGTGAGCCTTTATGGATGCCCCTCCTGCATTATTGCCCCATGCCCCGTGTAGCGGTGGGTCCTGTACAAAGGGCCGCCATCCTCCCTCATTCTCCCTGTAGCCTTCGGGAGGAAAAGAAGGGGGGGGGGTTAGCGTGTAGCATGATTCGTGCATACGGCGTTTGTCATGTCTTTTGACTAGTATATGTGGTGTCTGCCGCCACGCTGACTTGTCTTTTTTACTATTGCAAATGCCGCCGCCGCGCGCGTCTTTTCCTTCATTTGGATGTTCCGCGCTGGGCGGAGGCATTACCTCAGACGCTTCTGCGTTATCATTGGCTGCTTGTCTGTGAGCTTCGCGCTCTTCGGGGGGGGCGGGGCCTGCTTGGCGCTCCCTGCGTCACGGCCCGCTCTGGCCCGCCCTTCGAGGTACTCTTGGCGCCTTTTTGTCAGCGCACGCGTGTGGCAGTTATACTTACCGCGGTCCTTAAGTGCCCTCGTGGGCGGTGTTATACTCATTGTAATGTGTTTGCTTCTAACACCCCTTCTTCCCACTGTGTCTTCCAGACGGGTGAAGCCATTGACTTCTTCCGGCCCGGTGTAATTGATAATTGGGCCTTGTATAATTACTCCCACTTAGCGGGTCATTGGGGCATCCAGGGTTGCTTATAGCGTAAATCCCTACTGGCACATCGTGCCTATTAATCACCATATGGAGGCATCCCAGGAACCGGGGTCCCTTTGGGACAAGCCCGGCTGTGTGAAGCGTGTGGGCAGCCTCGTGCTGACGCTGACAAGGCGCGGGTCTGTGTACCCTCTGCTGAGCAGGTGCTTGCATTGCAATCTGGCCTGCCGATGGCTGCGCCTCGTTTCACTTCACCTACTCCCCCAAGCCTAAATCTCACTCCCGTTGAGTTGCATACTAGTGGGGATTCTCAGCCTGATGTGTCTTCTAGACTGGCTACTGTTGAACAGATTATTGCGAGGTCTTTAGAGCGTAAGGGCCCTGATAAGAAGCGGCACTTGACGCCTATTGTTACTGTTTTCCCTATGGGAACTGAGGAGTTTATGAATCTGTGTGGCTATACCCCTGCTGATGAAGGGGAGCTCCTTTCTGATTCAGGCTCATCTGATGAGAGACCAAGGGGTCATGACGATTCTGGCTCTGACCCCTGGGCCCCGGATGACACTGACAGATTGTTGACCCAGACCTTGAGGTTCTGTCAATCTCTCTCCCTGTTGAGGCTCCCAGGCAAAAAAGGGGAGCTTTGCCATACAGCAAAATCACGTTTGGAAATTCCAGGGCAGGCACATTTCCATAACCTTGTGCTCAAGGAATGGGAGCGCCCCAGTAAACTTCCCGGGGCTCCAAAGATTTGGGATAAGAAGTATTCCTTTTCCTGCTGAGGTGGGTAAAGGTTGGTCATCCCCCCCCTCGAGGTGGATGCCCCGATCCTATTCCTGCCTCGCTCTCCCTCTGGGAGATCTCCGGGGGGGGGGGTGACTAGTGGTAAAATACTGTTTTTATGTTTTACTGTACTGTAAATGCCTTGTACGCCGCCGCCGCGCGCTTGTACAATGCTCCGTTGACGGCGGCGGCGTTTACCTCAGAGCTGCCGGGGCCCGCTATTGGCCGGCCGGATCACATGGGCGGGTTTCGCGCTCTTCAGGGGGGGGGGGGGGGGTTTCACATCACGTCTCCATTTTGCCTGTCCTGCTGCTGCGTGTGCTGCTGGCTCCCTGCGGTCCGTGAGTAACCCCGGCGGGGTTTTTTTTTCTCAGGATATTCCTTCTGCTGTATTCTTATGGGAATGTTTTGTTACGTCTTTCAGGCGGGTTCTCCCGGCCATCTCCCATCACTATCTCCCACTTCCCTAGCGGGTTCTTGGGGCATCCCGGGTAGCTCTTTACCGGCTATGTGTTGTGTGTGAGGTATCCCCCATTAGTGGTGATGTCAAGGTATGTGTATCCTGTGCCCAGCAGGTACTTGCACTGCATTCTGGGCTGTTACTGGGCCTGGCGGTGCGCCTCCTCTGGCCTCACCTACCCCCCCACGCTTACATCTGACCCCCACCGAGGGGCATACTAGTGGGGAGTCTCAACCTGGCAGCTTGCTAGGCCGTTCCTATTCCTTGAGCACTAGATTATTAAAGGGAGACTGTTCAGGGAACTCCCAGCGTGGCTTAACCGTATGAAAAAGCTCGCCCTGCTGCTGCGGAGCCACTGCCGGGGGAGAAATACAAAGCACTTCAAAAATGTGACTCAGCAATCTGTCAGTATCATCAGGGGACCACGGGTCTTCCCCAAAGGGAGTCCCAGTTCTGCCCTGTTGGTGGCTATACGCCGCTCTGTCTGGCTACGTCAGTGGGTAGCTGATAATGCGGCTAAGAAGGCTCTCACTGGTTTCCCTTTCAAGGGCCTGCGCCTTTTTGGTGAACTCTTGGATTTGTTTGCCAGGGGTGGTAGGTTACCTCAACGTAGGAGGCCGTCTCGGTCCTTTCGGGGGATGGGTGCCTTTCTCCCATCCTTCCGTGGTTCCAGAACTGGCCGAGGAGTCTCCTTTACTGGGGCCCTTGGAGATCACTGGGGAAGGGGCAGAGGACATGGCCGTCCTGGCCTCTCCTGGGGTCCCAAGCCAAAATCCTCACCCAAGCCCCCTCAGGCATGAAGGGGCGCCCTCACCCATCCGGGTGGGGGGATGGCTCCGGCTCTTTGCTCACGTCTGGAGGCTTCACGTCTCAGACCGGTGGATTCAGGAGGTAGTGTCCTCCGCTTACAAGATAGAGTTTGCAGCCTGGCCCCCCCCCCCAAGATTCATCAAATCCCGGATGGCTCAAAACCCCCTGTCAGCTCAGGGTCTGTGTCTTTCTGTCCAAAACCTTCTGGAGTTGGGGGTCATCTGCCAGGTGCCTTTGAGGGAAAGGGGCAGAGGCTACTATTCCAATCTTTTCACTGTTCCCAAAAAAGACGGGTCCATCAGACCTATCCTGGATTTAAAGTGCCTCAACAAATTTGTCAGATTCAAACACTTTCGCATGGAGACTCTGCACTCAGCTGTCAATTCACTAAGCCCGGCGACTTCATGACCTCTGTAGACATCAAGGACGCTTACCTTCATGTACCAATCCTTCCAGGTCATCAGAGATTCCTCAGGTTCGCGCTGGAGGATCAGCACTACCAATTTGTGGACTTGCCTTTCGTTATCACCTCGGCTCCCAGGGTATTCACCAAGGTGCTGGCGGGCGTAATGGCTCTGCTGAGATCTCGGGGCATTCACATCCTTCCTTGGACGACATTCTAAACACGTCTCAGTCCCTCCAGCAGGCCGAGCTGGATACCCAGCTGGTGGTGGCTGGAGTCTTTCGGCTAGGTGATCAACCACCCCAAGTCTTTCCTGTCACCGTCAATGGTGAGGTCCTTTCTGGGCATGATTCTGGATACATCTCAGGTCAAGATTTTTCTCCCCCAGCAGAAGGTGGAGAGTCTTCAGGCCCAAGCCAGGCTCCTTATGTATTGCCCTCATCCCTCCATCCGGCAAGGGATGCAGCTGGTGGGCCTGATGGTGTCTTGCTTCGAGGCGGTTCCATACGCGCAGT
This sequence comes from Gastrophryne carolinensis, assembly GCA_027917425.1. NCBI lineage: Eukaryota > Metazoa > Chordata > Amphibia > Anura > Microhylidae > Gastrophryne > Gastrophryne carolinensis. The sequence goes on from CM051236.1 coordinate 496,921,239, forward strand.
TTCACATGAGACCTCTTCAACTTCACCTCTTGTCAGTATGGGATCGGGACCCTCGGTTCCTGGATCAGGTGTTGGTCCTGTCCCCTCTGGCCTGACGGTCTCTCTCGTGGTGGCTGGACTCAAGAAACCTGTTGGTGGGCAGATCCTTTCTGGCCCCGTGCTGAAAGACAGTCACCACAGATGCCAGTCTGACAGGTTGGGGGGGCTTCTGGAAATCCCTGAAATTCCAGGGATCTGGGAGAATGGTCCCTCAGCAGCAAGGTGTTTTCGCTCCCTGTGCCACCGCTGGGGTCAGCCAGATGTGGATCTGTTTGCGTCCCGTCACAATCACAAGCTCTTTGTCTCTCTGTCCCAGGACCCTCTGGCCTTGGCCATGGATGCAATGTCTTGGAAGAGCTTTCAGCTTCTCTATGTGTTTTCTCCTTTTCCTCTGCTGGGCAGGGTGCTGCGCAAGATTGCCCAGGAAGGGGTGCCAACCACTCTGGTGGCCCCCTGTTGGCCAAGAAGGGTGTGGTTTGCAGACGTCATGCAGTTGGCAGTAGATCAGTATGCCCTGCCCAAGGATCCAGACCTGCTCACTCAGGGGCAGCTACGCCATCCCAATTTACAAATGTTGGCTTTAACGACCTGGCTGCTGAAACCTCCATCTTGATGGAAAAGGGGCTGCCTGCCTCTTTTGTTAATACCATGATTCGGGCTAGGAAGAAGTCCTCGTCATCCATCTACTATAGGGTATGGCATGCTTATATTGACCGGTGTGAGTCTAAGTCGTTTCCCTGTCAGGTGTTTTTTGTCCCTAGGATTCTGGAATTCCTGCAACATGGTTTGGATTTGGGTCTTCAACTTAGTACCCTCAAAGGTCATGTTTCTGCTTTGGCTATTTTCTTCCAAAGATCCTTTGCTCACCATCGTTTGGTCAAGACTTTCTTCCAGGGGGTTACTCACGTGCGTCCTCCACGTAAGCCCATGTTACCAGTCTGGGATTTGAACTTGGTCTTATCTGCCTTGCAGGGGTCTCCCTTTGAGCCTTTGCGTGAGGCCCCTTTGTCCATTTTGACTCTTAAGGTAGTCTTTTTGGAGGCTATCACTTCTGTTAGGCGTGTTTCTGAGTTGGCGGCGCTTTCCATCAAACCTCCTTACTTTGAGAGACACCAGGACAAGGTGGTGTTTCGTTTTAAGCCAGATTTTCTGCCTAAGGTTGTGTCTGCTTTTCATCTCAATCAGGACATTGTTTTACCTTCTCTATGCCCTAATCCTAGTAACCCTAAGGAGTGGGTTTTACACTCTCTGGATGTGGTCAGGAGTCTGAAGTTCTATTTGGTGGCTACTGAATCCTTCAGGAAGACTGATGCTCTTTTTGTGCTCCCGTCTGGACCTAAGAAGGGTCTGGCTCCAGCTAAGTCCACTATCAGCAAGTGGATCCGTCATCCTGTGGTACAGGCCTATTCTGCTAAGGGGAAGGAGCTTCCCTTCCGCCTTACTGCTTATTCTACTCGTGCTATTTGTGCCTCTTGGGCTTTTCAGCACCAGGCTTCTGTTGAACAAGTTTGCAAGGCCGCTACTTGGTCTTCTGTTCATACTTTTTCTAAGTTTTACAAGGTTGATGTTAGGGCCTCAGCTGATGCTGCTTTTGGTCGCAAAGTTCTGCAGGCGGCAGTGGTTTAAACTGCCCGCTGTTACTTTTTGGGGATCCCACCCTACCTTACGGACACTGCTATTGGATGTCCCAAGTGTAAGGAATATTCTGGAAAAGGACGTGCTGTATACTTAGAATAATACAATTCTGTGATTACTCACCTGTAGAATTGGTATTATACGTATACAGCACGTCCTGTTCCATCCCACCCTTGTTATCATTATTCTTTGTTACCTCTGTATGGTGATTGTTCATATGTTCATTTTTGAATTCCTGTTATTGCTGTTCTCCCGGCTTCTTGTTAACTGCTTGTCAATACTGGGGAATTTGTGGGAGGTCCCTGACTTATATAGGGCCGGGAGGAGCCACAAGCAGTTTTCTGCAGTCCAGCGCCATCTTGTGGATGTATTACCCAAGTGTAAGGAATATTCTGGAACAGGACGTGCTGTATACATATAATACCAATTCTACAGGTGAGTAATCACACAATTGTATTTTTTTAAACTTTTAACATCCATGATGGCGGCCCGTGGAGCTTTAGGCTTTAAGTGTCTTCTGGATATGCCACTCTGCATTCTGGGATTGCTGACCTTTTCCTGACCTCAACTCTGCTCTGTCTGTGCAAAGCACAGCTATAACCCCACCCTCTGGACTTGCCAACCCCCTCTCTTCTCCTCAGCATGTGACGCTTCTGAGGCAAGATGGCGGCGCCCGTATCCTAGAGTCCTAAACAGAGTTGCAGCCCAGTGGGGGAAAGAATAATAATTAAGCGACTAAAAACTTAAAATATATTAATTTTAGATGCTGGGGAATAGTTTTTTAAGGGTTTGGGATTTTCATTAAATGATGCTGAAGATCCGGTTTAAAGTCTGTTTTCGGCATTCCTAGGGGGGCGGTAAGGAGCACGGAATTTACAAGAATGAGGGTACTCAACTGACCTTAGAGAGGAACAAAACCCAAGATTTCCAAGGTTTATCCCCAATGTGGGCTGTGTGAAACCCCCAGAAACGCCGGGCGATCCCATGGAGCACGTGTTGACTCCAACCAGCATTCTATGTCCTGCATATTAAAGGGGACCAAAACCCAGGATCTAGCCTTGCTCGCGCATGCGCCATTGGACCGCAAAAGAAGGTGAGTTTATGGGCAACCAGGGGGGGTTTCACACTATGGGGCATCCCGATTTTGGATGCCCCTGGGGGGAAGGAATCGATTGGCCAGGGAATCTTATAGATTCCTGAGCCGATCTCCGTGGGTTTGGGTCCACTTTAATGAGCAGCACAGAAAGCTGAATGGAAGATGATGAGCAAGCATCCCCGCGGCCATTTTCCTCCATCTGCGAGTACCCATATCAGCCATTCAGATAGGCCTGGTGCCGGAGCAGGGGATGCTGGAGATGCTGCCCAGGCTCATGCATGGAGAGTGGAATAGCGGGAAAGGTACATTTTACAGCATTCTTGAGGGGGTCTCGCACAGGCTCAGACTGGAGCACCTTGGGCCCACCAGAGAATATCCTTCTTGGTGCCCACCAGAGGAAGTAATTGTTAGGCCCCACCATTCAGCTAAAGCACAATTGGATTGTAATAGTATAAAATCTGATGTTTACTGACCAAATAACAAATGTAACTTGCTGAAACAATCAGAAACTCTGATAGTCTTGGCTCTCTTGTAGTGCCCTAATAGTGGCCCTGGGTCAGTGTCTGGGGCCCACCAGAGCACAGGCGGATCATCCGTTGGGCCCCAGGCACTAACTCAGGCTGACACTGGTCTCACACATGGAGGCATTCCAAATTGGGATGCCCCACACAGCAAAGAAGGAGACCACCGGCCCTAGAGTGTTATAGACTTTAAAACAGCCAATCAATGACTAACAAACGTCCTGCCTGTATAGACAAACCTGTCCTGAGCTAACAATGTGCTGTATCTGTGTTACAAGAGGAGGGTGCCACGGCTTGATGCACCTCATTTTCCTTCAAGAGACTCTTTATCTACAGAGATTGCTGCGATAACACTATTGACACGTGTCTTCACCTTTCTGCTTCATAGAATCTCCTTTAACGAAAGGCACGCAGACTGAGAGCGGAGTGTTTGCACAAGCGCAGAGTGACGGGCATTCCGCGGGGGAGCATCACAACTTCACACAGGAGGTAAGAGCTCATCATAGCTTTACAGTCACTAATACCTTGTGCTACGCCTGCCATTACGGCGATCAAATATGGGGTTTGGCGGAAGTCAAAATTTTGGTAAAAATAGAGATGAGCAAAATGGCCGCCTCAAGTAGACCAACAGTAACCAGGCTGGGATTTTACCGGCCCATGACCAGCCCATGGTATCCCTGCTCAGGGCCGGCCCCAGGTTTACGTGCGCCCTTGGGCGGCATGGTCTCAGTGGGTCCCTTTGTGGTGAAGCGTCTTGTCACATCGCTGAGGGAAATACCAAATCTGAATGCCCCATACGGATCAAAAGAAAAGAAAAAAAAAACATTCTTTTAAAGAAAACTTACCTCTACAGTGCTTTCCCTCCGTTCTCCTTGTTGCCTCCTGTTGCCTGCTGTTTGATCACCCACAGCCCGCTGGTGCGCCTGTCACGTGGTGTGGAGGCCCCTTCCTCTCTCCCTGGTGGAGACAGCACAGGGCACAGCAGAACCTTATTGCTGCATACTGTTGTCCCATCCGGCCGGGGAAAAGAAGTTGCACCGCCACTCTGCCGCCGTTGCACACCCCAAAGGCTGGCCCTGTCAGTGGGCCCCCCCTGGAGGCTGGCAGCTGCCCCACCTTGCCCTGTCCATGCAAAACTCAAGTGGCCTCCAAGAGTGAGGTTATAGCATTGCAAGGATATGAATAGCCATGGATATGGCCAACTCGAAGGTACTAAAGGTTTAGTATTGTGAAGGAAGATAAGGGGCAGTCATAGTCTAGTGGTAAGGAAGTGGCCTTGTGACCACAGTGTGGCAGGTTTTATTAATGGCCCGGGCATGACTGAAGTGCTGTTGAGCAAGCCACCTAACCCCCCAATTACTCCCTGGGTGCAGTTGCTACCCCACCTCTTGGGGCATGTGTGCACTCATTGCTTGGGTTTGTCTCACTGCATGGATGGGGTAAATGCCGAGGATAAATTCCTTTGTTGGTGGGTGGGTATGTCCCTCAGGAAGCTGCAAGCCAGTCAAGTCCCAGGCTGATTTTTGGCACCAGTCCACGTCTGGGGGCAGATTCTATATTCTGCTGCACACTCTATATTATTGAAGGTAAGTCCTTGCTTGGAACTAAACCCTTTAATCTCAGCCCTATTCCTACCAATATGGGGATCCCACAGTGGCTTGTGTCCACTTTACCCACTTCGGGTAGCTGATGCGTGTACCTGTGCCAGACATTTCTGAATGACACAGCGAGCGGGTAGGTAGGTCCTTGCTCGGACCAAAACCATTTAGTCCCAGCCCTATACCCATCGGCAGCCCTCAGCATGCCCCATCCATTGAAATGAATGGAGTGGGTGTGGCAAGCCATGGTGACTAATAACAGGAGGAAGCGCTGAGGCAGCAATGTGACCACAGGCCATGGTCTGGAGCTGGTGTGGTCCTGGTCTACAGCTGAGGCTGTTTAAAACACCCAGAATAGTGGCTGTGCGGGGCTCTAGGTGAGCATGTATTGTTTTTTCCTGCACAGTCCCTTTAAATACTTGCACTCTCACCTTTCTGATGTGTTTTTTTTTTTTTTGCAGGAAAACCAATATATGAAATCCATCAGCCAGAAGATAGCAGATCCCAGTCGAACAAACATTTTTAACAATGGGTAAAATGTTTTACTGTACATTAAACTGTGTAGGCTGCATTGTATTAAAGTTGCTGGTGTCATAGCAACAAGGAAAGGACCTCACTAAGCAATGGGGGGGGGGGGTGCTCGAGCCCTTTTCCTACTGGGGGCCCTGGCTCCTAGGAGCTGATAGACAGCCACTCATGGGTCTCAGTTGACATTGCTGCACTCCCCAGTGGGGAAGTCACGACCTAGAGGTAGGGGATCGGCCTTTGAGGTTTGAATGTAAGCACACATTTAGTACTATTACCATACCCGATTTTTGCGGGATTGTGAACGACTCCTTGTCCCGCCACCCCAGGCTGCTATTTGGTGTCCTGGGACAGGCTGCTAAGTAGGCGAGGACTCGGGAGCTGCGGCGTGTGTGGGGCGGAGCCAGAGGCAGGGCCTGTTTCCTCTCCCTGTCCGCTGCCCCGTCAGTGCGGCGCTTTCGCAAAGATCTGCCTGGGCAGCAAGAGCAGGGGGGAGGACATGTGTGTGTGTTTGCCCGTGTGTGTGTGTGTGCTTGCATGTATGTGTGTGTTTTGACTTTGTGTGGGGGCTTGCATTCATGCGTGTGGAGGGGGCTTGCATGCATGCATGATCTGTGTGTTTGCCTGTGTGTGTGTGTGTGCATGTAGGTGTGTGTGTTTGCATGTGTGTGCGTGCCTATGTGTGGGGGCTTGCATGCATGTGCCTATGTGTGGGGGCTTGCATGCATGTGCCTATGTATGGGGGCTTGCATGCAGGGTGTATGTTTGCCTGCATGTATGTGTTTGCCTGAATGTTTATGTTTGCCTGTGTGTGTAGGGGGACTTGCCTGCATTCATGTGTGTGGGCGCTTACCTGTCTGTCTGTGTGTGTATTTTATTTGTTGTTATGTATTTATTAGGTGGTGTTTCCCTTAAAGGGCGTGGCTGGGGCGTGGCTTGAGTGTGACTGGGGGCGTGGTTAAGAGGCCCTCTTTACTGTTTTCAAAAGTTGGGAGGTATGCTATTACTATTATTACTATACTATAGTTGGCACAGTGGAAAGACCTGTATTGGAATCAGGCTTGGCAAACTGGACTACCAAGAAAATACATTGTCATGGTTAATGTTGAAGATGAAATGATCTCCAAAAGATTTGACGAAGCTTTTTGTAGCCAGCGAGGAGCCTTTCGATTCTTGTTTAAGAGACTTTCATTTATTCTTTCGTGGCTGGTCTTGCATGCGCTGCCCTTCTGAGGTCTATCCACATGGCCATGGTAAATCCTTCAGCTTGCACCTGAACCTATTAAAGATAAAAAGAGGGGAGATCCCACCAGTCTCAGCCAGTGCACTGCCTAATGATCTAAGCGTCCCACAAACCAAAATTTATTGAACAATCTATATACACTGAAGGACAAGGTTGAGAGTGGGACTGGCACCTATGGCTCTTAAAAGAATAAATTCCAAATATAGTAAATGGCTTTAATGAATTATCAAAAATGGCACATAATACATACCATCAGACACAAATACACAGAATAAAATACACATATGGGTGACAATAAAAAGAACGGGGGCCCCCCATGCAGCCACAACAGCCACACACACGCGTCACAACTGCTTCCAGCCTCACAACACACACATGCCCGGAATAGGAGATCCAAGTTAGAAATTTCCCCAATGTTAGTAAAGTCTCTCCCAGCGCTGTTTTAGAAATCTGGCCAGATATAGTCAGCAGAGATAGATGAATCCAATTTTAAAAAGTCCAGCAACTTCAATCACGGGTCTAGGGGTATATACCCCGTGTCCAATATGCATATATCTCCACAGGGGAATAGCCTGCTGTAATTAATGTGACCGAGGCAATTATGCAATCCCCCGCCCGTGGGACACACTGGTACTTAGCTTATGCTTGTTTGCGCTGCGTCTCTGGAGCCTGTCCTCATCAGCCGCCGTCACCGCTGTATCAGGGGCCTGTCGCGCACATCCTCAGAGCTGCGCCACGGCGCGCCGGAGACATCCGCTGGCCAGCAGTATGTCAAATCCTCAGCAAGACAGCATGGAGCGTGTGAGGCTGGTAAACAGTGACGCAGGTAGGCCGGCTGTCAGCCGACACGTGTTTTGCCCCGCCCACCGGAGCTTTGACCTGAGCCTGCAGTCTTTTGTGGATTGGAGGTGTGTTTAGCATCATTATCGGTATCTACAGGGCAGGTGTCAGCACTGGCCCCCCCCTGGGCAGGTGCCTGGACCCCTGTACATTTGGGAGGGAGAGAGTGTAAGAGGAGAGGGGAGGGCAGGGTTTCAGAGCTGCAAAGAGAGGCAACCATTCAGGGTGTCTGGGCAAGGAGTGGGGGGTGTTTCCGTTCTTGGTCCACTGAAGGTTGATTGATGGACCAGGTCAGTGTGGTGGGGACTGAAAGCTGAATGAGGAAGTGATTTTCCTCATTAAGAAGACAGACAGAGGAGGAAACAGAGCTCCGAAACCACTCAGTGAAAGTTAAGCTACTGATATTTATTTTTTAACTTTTGACTTGCCAAACACTTGATCCATCTTCTGGGTCCCTTGGTTTCCGGGCGACCTTCCGATGGGTGGCACCATCTTGTATCCCATCGGGCACTGCGGCGCTCCCGATCGCTTGCATACGCAGTGCCCATGAATGGGATGCAATGGGGCCGCCCAAAATCCTGTAAGACTTTGCTGAGCTGCGAGATTGGTGCGGGACATTGACGAGCAGCATTGCTTCTCATTAACAGATGGTTAAGTGGGCGGCAGGGTGAAGATCAGGCCCTAAAGCAGCTGGACATGCAGCAGCAAGCAACAGTGACATCCAAAAGATAAGTAGAGGCTGGTGGAGGGTGGGATTGGCCCCTTTTTATTTTAGATCCGATGTTCCTCTTTAAGGATGCAGGAGAGGTTTTTTTCTGTTGACTTTTCTCCTGATTAAGGGATTTCAAACCACTGGACTTCCACTTGAAATATTTGCCTTTTGGAGGTCTATTCTGACTCACCAGATGGCAGTAAATGGAATCCTGTAGACAGCTCCACGTTCCTTGTGTGTGTCTGTGCTGGATGTTTTCTTTACTCCATAAGGCTTGGCAGATAGCTTACTCAATTGTGCTTGGGCCACCTGGTTAAGTTCAAAAGCTTTATTTCAGCAAAAAATCTTGTTACAGCAGACATGTACTTTCAATACAGCTGGAAACGTGTGGTGTAATTCATACAGCAACAACAGATAAAAGAAGTGTAGAATGCAGAAGGGGAACAGCAGGTGTGCACTGCTTGGATGCCAGATTATAAATGGCCGAAGAGAGGGGAGGAGCTTCCTGCATCAGAGCAAGACTAAGGGAGCCTGGATGGGACAAGGGGGATTAAAGGCACACTGCAGAGCCTATGCAATAAACACGTTAAAACATTAACCCGGGTAGAATAAAATGTCGTAGGACATGACAAGGTCATTTCATTTTCAACTTGCCTAACTATTCATAGTAACAGTCATTATGTGGTGCCAGAACTATATCACAGGGGCCAAATTTAGGCCTATTTATCCAACCCTTGCTGGGTCTCCTGTTGCTGACTTTTTTTTTATATACAGCCTTTTCTTTTTCTCTCACATTGCTGTGTGATGTGTTCTGTTCCCACCCATGTCTCTCACCCTTGTTTGTGCTCCAACTGATTCCTTGTAGCCTCACTTCCACCCTACTACATAATGTCGTCGGCTCTCTTGGCATACTTTCTGCCTATCTGTGTTTCAGTTGGCACAGTAGGGATTTCTGTTTTTAGGCACAGTGGTGATAAAACTGGGAGACCACGCTGTCCATTGCCCTGCTCAGGGAGTAACAATGTTCCACCTTTGCAATAGGGAGAACGCTAAAATTGTCACCCCAACATGCCCCCAGGCCCAGGAACAATAAAAGCATCTTCCAGAGGGGGGGGGGTTCACTTCCCCTCTTACCGGCCTGTGGCCATGGCACATTTGCTTCAGTCTTTCTCTCTCTTTCACATTCCATTCTTCTCTTTTACTTTTTCCAACATTCCCTCCTCCCACTTTTGCAAGTCTTCTCTTCTCTCTCTTTTACTTCAACCAAATTCTCTCTCTCTCTCTTTTGCACAGTTCCTCTTTTTCTCCTTCTCTCTTAATTCTTGTCCCTCTCTTTTTTTCGCTTTACTATCTTGCTACAGTCTCTCTTTTTTTGCTTTTCCTTCTTTTTTCCTCTATTTCCCATGCTCCATCTGTCTCTCTCTCTCTATCACCCTAAGTGTAAATGTATCCTGGAACTTGCACAGGGTGGAACTTGCACAGGGTGTGGTGTATCCTAAGGTTGTCCCTGGTCCCCCCCATGATGACCTGCAACTACAAAGTGCAGCAGCCAAGAATACAGTGGCTTCTTTTGGGGGAAAGGACAGCTCGCACAGACCAGGTATGTATTTTTTATAGCTTATGTAGTGATTATATAGTGATAATATAGCTTATCACAGTTAAATGGGGAGGAATAGGAGAGTGGTGATGAGACACTGATTGGATACTAAGGGTACAGGATGCACAACAGAGGCGGCCAATGCTGAATAGAATATAGAGCTCTTTGATAACATGAGCAGCCACCCACTGAGGCCCCCATGCACACTGACCGTCCCTGCTTGTAGACCAGCCAAATAATTCCACGTATCCTTTCCAAACAGTCCAAATGTAGAAGATGATATGAAGAAGAGTGAAGACATTTCAAGGACTGAAAGAAAAAACAACCTAATGAAAGAGCTTTTTGGACCCGGGTATATCTTGAGGAGTCACATCTGAGTCTAGCCATGGCATCAACCAAAAGAAATGCCATTTTAAACAGAGGAAAAACTTGACCACAGAATGAATAAATATTGGGGAATAACTTCACCCAATACCCGATGTGTGGACAAAAATCCACCAGTGATGCTGATAGTCCGCCCTCTAGGAGAAGAAAAATCTATAGCTAGTTTTGCTTACCCAGACATCGTACACCCTGTTTTTGGCGTTCTATTTCAGGACTCTTATGTCATCAGATTGTAGAACTGAATCTTAGGAGGCTGTGCATTTCCTTAATTTCTTCCGTTTCTCAAATTCCACTGCGCTGGGTCATGATGCAATCAGTGGCTTAATTAAATGTGACGGGGCCTTGGTGTGAACATTAAATGGGGCCCCCATTATGGCTCATACAGTAAACCTTCTGTTTTTGTAACTCAAATGGATGCAGCTAGACAAATAAAGACTAAAACATCAGATACAAATGGCGCTTTCTTTTTTTAAATGATGCCAAGTGAGCACTAATATGATAAATACAGTAGAGGAGCAACAATGAGGAGACCCTCCCACTGGGCCCTGGTGCGGTTGCGCCCCTGGATGCAATACAGCAACCAAGGGAGGATGGAGAAACCATCCAAATGAAGGAGTGAGGAAGGGTCAGGTGCTAGACAGAACTAGGAAATATTTCACTGTCATAGGCCTACGCTGGAATAGCAGGCACTCCGGTATTGTAAAATGCCAGTCAGCCCCTTATCTCGGGGGCCTTGAATCATTGGCCCTCTACAGCTCTCTCCTGGTGCTTAAAAAGCAGGGCTGGATAGCTGCTACCTAAAGTGATCAAGCCCTAAATGCTGAGGAAGAAAGCTCTTCAGAGACTTCTTGACACCCCTCAACTCTCTTTAGTGACATGTAAACCATGAAAAAGTGAAGTGACCTATGTGCCTCCCCCGAGAAGTGTGTTACTTGAGTGCCGCCTCTGCCCTCCTAGAGGGTTTCTTCATGGCTCTTTACAATCAAGCCTCTCATACATTGCAATACTAGTCCAAAAATACCAACCCAGGCGTAGTCTCCGCTCTGCTCATGGCCTACTCGTGTCCACTACCTTGATCACCTCCCCCCCACTCTCAAGTCCAGGACTTCACACGTGTCGCTCTATTCCTCTATAATACCCTTCCTAATACAATATTTCACTCCCCTTCCCTTAAAACCTTCTAGCACCCTTAAAATCCATCTATTCAGACAAACCTATCATCTGACTTAACCCACCCATCTTACAGTTTTATCATCCCTCAGAACACTCGGCACCTGCTTAGTACATAGCCTTTGTGACCCAGCCTATTGTTTCAACCCCCCTTCCTTTAGATTGTAAGCTCGCAAGGGCAGGGCCCTCTATCCTAACGTTCCCCTGTATATTTGTGTTCATTGACTGTCTGTTTCATAATATTGTCTCTTTTATATGCATTGTCGTCATTGTTGTATTATAAGTATTTACTTGTCTTACCCCTGTACTTCTAACTTTTACAGCGCCACGGAATATAATGGTGCTAATAATAATAATAATAATAATACCATTTTGTGAGTACTCACCTGAAAAATGGATATTGTTGGTGTGCCACACACCCCGCTTCACCTTTAATATTCTTCACGATTGGGGTTACTCACCGCCAGGTGACGCTGTTGCAGAGAGGAAGTCTTGTAACGAGCCCCCTTCCGGCCTATATATACCTGGTACCTCCCATTTATCACCAGTGATTTAAAAAGCAGAAAGACAAGGTACCAGTAATTAACGGTAACCTCAAAATAAAGAAAAGCTTCACCATATAAAGGATTCGGAATACCGAAAAGGGTGGGAGTGAAGCGGGGTGTGTGGCACACCAATAATATCCATTTTTCAGGTGAGTACTCACAAAATGGTATTATTCTTGGTGTGCCACACACCCCGCTTCACCTTTAATATTCTTCACGATTGGGACATCCAAAAGCAGTGTCCACAAGGGATGGGCATCCCAAGGCCAGGTGAAGCATAACTTAAATGACTGCAGTCTGCAGAACTTTGCGGCCAAAAACAGCATCCGCTGAGGCTCGCACATCAACTTTGTAAAACTTAGAAAAAGTATGAACCGAAGACCAAGTGGCGGCCTTACAAACTTGTTCAACAGAAGCTTGGTGCTGAAAAGCCCAAGATGCTCCAACGGCGCGAGTAGAATGAGCAGTGATACGAAAAGGGGGAACCTTCCCCTTAGCAGAATAGGCCGCAATAACGGCCCGACGTATCCATTTGCTAATGGAAGATTTGGCTGGTGCCAAACCCTTGTTAGGCCCACAGGGCACAACAAAAAAAGGCATCCGTCTTATGAAAAGGAGACGTGATAATCAAGTAGTACTTAACACAGCGTACTACATCCAAACAACGCAAAACCCTCTCTTTGTCATTCTTAGGATTAGGACACAAGGAGGGAAGAACAATATCCTGATTCAAATGAAAAGCAGAAACAACCTTAGGAAGAAAGTCTGGCTTGAACCGAAAGACCACCTTATCCTGATGCCTCTCAAAGTAGGGCGCCTGGATAGACAAGACCGCCAACTCCGAGACACGCTGGACCGAAGTGATAGCTACCAAGAAGACAATCTTCTGAGTCAGGGTAGACAAAGCAATATCTTGCAGAGACTCAAAAGGAGGAGCCTGCAGAGCAGAAAGAACCAAATTCAAATCCCAAATTCCTGGAATGTATACCGCCGAGAGACAAGGAACATGGGCCTCTGCCCAGGTCAGGATCAGGGACACCTCTCTGAGAGCACTCAGACTGCGAGTCCCTCCCTGATGATTGATGTAAGCAACTGCTGTTCGATTGTCTGAACGCACCTGGACCGGAAGGCCCAGAACGTGATGAGTCAGGAGAGCAAGCACCCGATGGATGGCTCTCAGTTCCAGAACATTGATGGGTAAGTGGGCCTCTTGAGGTCCCCACTGCCCCTGGAACTGAAGCTCCTTCTAGAATCCGCCCCATCCCGAAAGACTGGCGTCCGTGGTGACAATTTCCCAAAAAGGGGTCAGGAAGGACCTGCCCCTCACGAGATTGGCCGAGACCAACCACCACTGGAGGGACTGCCGGACCCGGAAGGACAACTGGAAGGGCTGATCCAGCGACCGAGGCTGCCAGTCCCAGGACGCCAACAGATAAAGCTGAAGCGTCCTCGTGGGAAATTGAGCAAAAGGAACTGCCTCGAAGGAGGCGACCATCAACCCTACCAGCCTCATCCGCAGATGGATGGACGGCCGAGGATTGGAAAGAAGGACCCGAGCCAACTCCTGAATCAGATGAATTTTGGACTGGGGGAGAAACACTCTGTGTTGATGAGAGTCCAACTGCATCCCCAGAAAGGACACCACCCTGGCCGGAGCGAGGGAGGACTTGGGGAAGTTGATCACCCAACCAAAGCTTTCCAGCGTGGAGACCACCATCCTGGTGTCTGTCTCCGATTGATTGAGTGACGGAGCCATGATGAGAAGGTCGTCCAAATAAGGTACGACCCGAATGCCCCGAGATCTGAAAATGGCCATCACCCCTGCCAGCACCTTGGTAAACACTCTTGGAGCCGAGGTAAGGCCAAACGGAAGTGCCACGAATTGAAAATGCTGATCTTCCATCACGAATCGAAGAAAACGTTGATGAGCGTGGCAGATGGGAACATGAAGATAAGCATCCTTGATGTCTATGGACGTCATGAAGTCCCCCTGCCGAAAGGAACCGACGGCCGTACGTAAAGTTTCCATGCGAAACTTCCGAAAACGGATGAACCTGTTGAGTAATTTCAGGTCCAGGACGGGACGAACCGACCTGTCCTTTTTGGGGACTGCGAAAAGATTGGAGTAGAAACAGAGGCCCATCTCTAAGCGCGGTACCGGCCGGATGACCGCCATTTCTAACAGATTCTTTACCGACGCCAGGAGCCCCTGTGCGGCCAAAGGATCGATGGGCACCCGAGACCGAAAGAACCGTGAAGGAGGGCGAGACTCGAATTCCAGCTTGTAACCGGACGACACTACCTCCCGGATCCATCTGTCCGGAATCTCCTGGTCCCAAACCTGGGAGAAGTGTCGCAATCGTCCCCCCACCCGCACGGGTGAGGGCAGCCCCTCATTGCTGAGAGGGCTTACCAGCAGGCTTGGGCTTGGTGCCCCAGGACTGAGTGGGACGGCCACGGCCCTTCCCCCGAGTCCAACCTGCACCTCTGGTAGCGGGAAAGGAAGCCCCCCTACCCGCTCTGAATCCCCGAAAGGAAGGCCTACCAGAACTTGCCCCCCGAAAGGGACGACGAGGCCTCTTACGTTGCGGCATTTTACCACCTTTTGCAACTGAATCAATTTTATCACCAAACGGTCGCAATCCCAAAAAGGGGAGAGCTGTGAGCACCTTTTTAGAAGCTACGTCCGCCGACCACTGGCGCAGCCATACTGCCCGACGAATAGCCACCAGCATTGCCGCTGTCCTGCTACTCATAGCCAGTGCATCGTCCTGAGCGGACAGAACATAGGAAACAAAAGACTCACACTGCCTGAGAGCAGTAAACTCCTTACAAGTGGGATCAAGATCCACACACAGATCCTGAATAACAGATCTAACCGCCAATAGAAGAAGCGCCGAAGCACACACCGGGCGCATCGTTGATCCGGCATTAATAAAACCATGGCGAGCGTACTGGTCAATCCGATGATCCTCACCATCCTTAAGGGCAGTGGTTTCAGAAGACTGCATCATAGCCGTGCTAGAGAGCCCTAGCACAGGGGTATCGACGTCAGGAGGAACCGACCAAAGCTTCACCAATTCTGGCGGAAAAGGATAACGTTTCTCCCAACTGGAAGGAATTCCAGTTAACCGTGTGGGATGTTCCCATTCCTTAAGCACAACCCTCTCAAAGTGTTGTTGTCTGGGAAAAACCAAACGCGGCTGAGGCACATTAAACAACTGACCCTTTGACAGGGTGACAGCCTCAGGCGGATCTAAATTCAAAATTTCAAACATTTGAGCCAGAATGGAGGGGGTGTCAAGGGAAACCCCCGCAGACAAATCGCCAATAGCATCAACCTCAAGCTGATCTGCAGGCTCATCTGACTCCACCAGGAATTCTCCCTCCTCGTCCAGGGAGCAATCGGACCAATCCACAGGCTCACATACTTCATCCTGTGAAGCCGGAGGTACAGGAGAAAGGTGCTTCCGTTTCGCAGTGGCCTTCAACCCTGCTTTAACGGAAATTATCTTCTCGAGGTTGGCTAACCGTGCAGACACCTCGGATTGCGAATCCCCACCTTTGACAATGTCACACGGGGTCCGGAACAGGGAGGGAGGGGTAGGGGATGATGGAAGTTGCGAAGAGCCAGCAGCCGGAGCGACAGACTGACGCGCAATATTCTGCCTTGCACAAGGAATGCATACAATAACATCATCGCCTGGGAGCGGAGTCCCACAGCCTCCACACACCCTAGATGGCCCAGAAGAACTATTTCCGGTATTATCGGAAGCCTCCATATGGTGATTTATGGTATTCGCAAAATCCTGGGTTTAAGGCATAAGCCACCCGGGATGCCCCTTTTATGTAAAAGTCCCAGGAGGGAGGATTTAATTTATAATAAAGACCCCCTTTAAAAATAATTAACTTAATAAATCATTATATCGTATATCTACAATTTAAAAAAAATTTTTTTCAATATATATATGTATATAAATATATAAACATATAAATATGTCCCAATTTAGAGAAAAAAAAGGACTAGCCAGGCAAAATAGACCCGGGAGGCCACTGTATTGAGGGAATCCCAGGATCTGTGGGGGAAGAAAAAAAAAACCAACAGTAAGACCCCCAGAAACAAATGGCAACATGCAATACAACATTCATGCAACAAGTACACATGATATGCACAGCACCAGAGTGCTTTAAAGAGGCAAAGAAAACTGGCCTCTGATTTCTCCATATATATATATATATATATATATATATATATATATATATAATTTTTTTTTTTTTTTTTTTAAATAAACAGTCAGACATAATAAAAATAGACGGCCCCACGCAAGGTGAGGCCGATTACCTGCCCAAGTAAGGCTAAAAAAGCCCAGGCACCCGACCAGCAGAAATGGTGGAAAGACAGGCAGCAATGTTCAGCGAAGGCGGCAGTGGCAGCAGTAGCGGCAGACCGGCAGAAGCGGAAGTAGCGGCGGAGCGGCCAGTAGCAGCAGCAGCAGCAGCCACAACACACATATGCGGCTGAGAGCCCCGCACGTGTCCTCCTGATAACAGGAAGGAAGTGCGGCTGGGGCCGAGTAAGATGACGCCGCTGCCGGGACCACGCCCCCACCCCTGACGTCATCCGGGCGCCGCCCCCCCCCCGCCAAATTTGAACAGTGCGGCCGAGACAACAAGAGGGCTAGCAACGCCCTCAGTAAAGGGAGAAGGGAGGAGGGGGAAACGAGAGTTCCTAGGCAGCCTGCGCTGCTCACCAAACACTGACACGCGGCCCGCCAAGCGGCGGCCGTTTTAAAAAAGGAGACAAAGGGAGAGGGGGGAGGGGGAGGGGAGCTGTACAACCTGGGAAAGGCGCAGGCAGCCTCAGGCAAGCCTGTCACAGCGCAGCCCGCCCCGGCCACCCTTAAAGCTGACCCAAAACTCTGGCCCTATAGGCCAGCAGCAGCAGCCCGCATAAAATAACAGAAACTGCCAGAGGATACGTGCCATGTAAGGAGGAATTTAGTCAGGCCAAACGCACCCTTGCTTGCGGTGCAGCCTGACAAATGTTGAATAAGTAAAAACATGAAATAAACATACAGTAAAAACATACATACAAATACACATCCCTCTACCCCCCCCCCCCCCTTCCCCCCAAAGTGAAGGGAGAAGGGACCGTAACGGGAGAGCAAGGGGCCAAGGGGAACCTCGGGACAGGGGCATCCCAAATCCGGATCACCATGCCGGACAGCCGCATTGCCCCCAAAACAGGGGGTCGAGCGGAGGAGATAAGCTCCTAGGCACCTATAGTGCCGTCTACCAATTGCCCAGTGAGCAGCCTAAGCTGGGAGGCTTCCATTTAACCACAAAGGTAACAACAATCAAAACCGGGCAGAAATAGACCAAAGGGGGTGCCGGGGTAAGACCCCGGCTACCTGCAAGCAGGAGACTTCAATCTTCTGTCTTGTCGTCATGCAGAGAGAAAAACACTGGTGATAAATGGGAGGTACCAGGTATATATAGGCCGGAAGGGGGCTCGTTACAAGACTTCCTCTCTGCAACAGCGTCACCTGGCGGTGAGTAGGTGAAGCGGGGTGTGTGACACACCAAGAATAATAATAATAATTATTATTATTAGTAATAATGCATAAGGTAGCAGAGGTGGCAGCAGCCACATTTGCATGTATTAGGTTTACAGCAGCACATAGGCACATGGCTCTGTAGGGGAAACATAGGGGAAGAATAGGGGATGCAGGTGAAAATAGAAAGTCGGGTAATGGAGATTAAAAGAGTTCAAGCAGAAAAAAACTATGACTATCCTGGGCTTTGTTTTGCGTGCCTGGGGCATCCTGAGTTGTGTCAAACCCCTCCAGAACTACCAGAACTACTCACCTCTTCCTGGCACAATGGTGCATGTGCGGGTTCATGTCCATTCAGAGCCGTTTGCCATGACAACGTTATTCAGCTCTGATTAGCTTCAATGAGGAGCGAGAGCGGGTGCATCCCCAGATGTGCATGCACTCCTATCCCAGTATATCTGAATGGCTGGAGCAGGAGCTCACACACTGCCCAAAGATGCAGGGGATGCGGCTGACCAAGCTCCCCAATGAAAACATTTAGAGCTGTTTTCCGAATGACATCGTCATGGCAAACCACTCTGATTGAACGATAGCTCACACATGTGCAGTTGGCCCGGGAGGAAGGTACGTTTTACTGGCATTCTGGAGGTTTCATTGAATCAGGATGCCCTGGGGGAAGGCCAGTGGCCAGCCCTGGAATCTTTTATCCAGGGCCAAAATGAGGATTTGGGTTAGGATTGTGCCCCCAGACCTGTAATTTACTCAACAGCATGCTGTATTCAAAGTTCTTATATTCCTGTGACTCTGTATTGCTCAAGTGGAAGCGGCTTTCCTGGCCATATGTAAAGCCCTTAGTATAGCTTCCTACTACAAGTCACAGAGTCCTTCCACTGTAACAGATGAGCTCATCAGTAGCTTTGTCTAAATCAAGCAGCAGTAATGACATCCCCAGGCACGAGAAGATCAAATGATTAGCAAACCAGAGTCAAGAAGTCTCTGCCAGGTACACCAAACACACTAGTTTGTGTACGTTGGTAACAGAAACACATTGTTGCTATAGAAAGCCGTTTTCTTTAATAACACAAAAGAGGGTGGCCCAGAAACCCTCACATGGCCAGTAATCAATATACACCACTAAATATAACTAAACAATTACCGCAATTTATTGAAACTTAATATGTAGACAAAGACATAGACAAGTTTAAAATTAGTTTAAAAAACATATAGACACATGATGAGGTGGATAAGCGGACCCTAATCCACAATTATCCAAATACGATTTATAGATATTTTATATAATGAAGTACCTCTTGTAAACCCCTACTGACTCCTATTTAGTAAACCTACCCAATACGGGCCACCCAGTGAGTATATGCCCCATTGACCACCAGCAGTCACATGAGCAGTCTTTTCCAGCTGCCGTTCTAGGGCAGCCCATAGTGCTGGTAAGGATTTTGAGGGACTATACGTGGGGGGCTCCAGTAAAATAGGGACTGCCACAATGCGGCTCCACACCCATCGGTCCCATAGGACTGATTTAAAGCCAACTGAGTGATGAATACTCACCTATGCTACACAGGACTCCATCTGGTAGGGGACTGGAAGCATCCACACACAACTGTGCCCACAGAGCCCATCATAGAGAACTGAGAGCTGGGTGCCAGAGCGTGCATCAGCTGAGAGAAGACAGGGATGTGGCCAATGGGATCATTGGGTATCTTTTAGACTCCAGGACTGGCGAAAACAGGTTTTGTTTCTATTTAATTGCACATTCCCGAAACCCAGTGGGTTGCTCTAGCAATGGTACCTTACTCAAAAGCACTTTACCTATATCCTGGATGGGAATCGAACCACTGGTCACAAGGCCACTTCCTTAACCACTAGGCCATGACTGCCCCTTTAAAGCGGCAATCTGCCCACCCTCCCCCAGCCACAGTGAATCCAGGGCAACCCACTATGGAATCAGGTGAACAGGAGTGCTGGGAAGTGGTGCTTCATAAAAATAGGTTTTGTGACCCCTGGTCTAGATCATTGCTTCTAAGTTTTTAGCAGCCGTTCGTGGAGGATCCTTCTCTGTTTCAATATGACAATGCTTCATGTATTCCCTTTTCGCAAAGAAATGGATTCCTGGTGTGGAGGAATCTGACCTGCCAACACAGACCCCCAACCTGAGCCCCATCCAGCATCTAATTACGAGCTGCTCCTCACTCCCCAAAAGCAACACTTGACCTCAATGAGGCTCTTGTATATAAATGGAAGCAAATTCCTGCAACCAGGTTACAAGCTATTTCTAGGCTTTCCCTGAAGAATTCAGCCTGTGGTAGCAGAAAAGAGAGGGAAAAATGTTTTTTTTTTATAAATATGTAGCAAAAATGTAACTAATGGCATGTCCACATATTTTTTGGCCATATAAGCAACCGCAGCCATTACAGGAACTTCCCCGGGGACTGACATGAAATGTCATTCCCTGCTTAGTGCTCTTGTGCGCTCAATAGCTAAACAGATGGATCCAAGATCAATTAACCCCATCCTTCCAAACCCAGCACGGATCAAGCTTCAGTCGTAATCCTCCATGTTGTTTTTTATTGTGCGACTGGAATAAACAAAAACTGCCCAGAAGCTTGTTCTAGACCAGGAGCGATCTGCATCCCTATATATAATATAGAGCTAATTAGTCTGGGTCCTGGCAGCGTGTCATAGGAAGACACTGTGATGGGGGCTGCGGGGCGGGCAGAGGTACCCAGAGCATCAGCATGTCAGCAATTCTAACCCCGCAACAGACATTTTTCCTGGCCCGGCTGCTGGTTTGTCGTGATCGGCTTTTCATTCTTTCTTCATTCAGATCAAAGTCCTCCTCCAGCTCTCTGCTCGTCCACCGTCACCGACAAATTGAGCACCAGAAAATGCCCCCCCCCCCCACCTCTGCACTGCAGCCCCCTGTCATCTCTTACATGACTATGAAAAGTGTTTCTGTTTATTAAATGGTTAAAAGCACACGTTGCAGGGCTGATTTATTTATATGGGGCTGATATATTCTGCAGCAATGCACAAAGATAATTTAACTTATTGAAGTAGACCTACAGGAAACCTTACCAAGGGATGGGGTAGGTCCACTGGGAGTCTAACCCATTACCTATAACCCAGACACCCGAGGTAGTTTGGGTTAGTGTCAGGAAAGCCCAGCTGAGCCCAGCTGACAACATGGGCACTGGAAGAATGCACTACATTTACTTAATACAGGTCCAATGACCTGTGCCAGGTGCAGGACCCTTCCTCTGGCACCAGTGAATGGACTCCCGACAGCCATAAACAACAGCTCTGTTAGATTAGCTCTGTTAGTGGGAAATATCTGGGCCAGAAGCCAGCCCAGTAGCGTGTAATTTAACCAAAAGCACGGTTGATTGGTTTCAGGATTGATCAGGATAAAAAGAGCAGCCCAAGATTAAGTTTTATGTTTAATTGTTGGAAGCGCACACTAGACAATATACAAGCAATGAACCCATTCATATACAGGTCTGAAGGGCAAGTTACAGACACAAATGAGCAAAGTGCTTAATACCTTAGTGCTCCTAGGTGATGTGAAGTGATGCAGGCAGCCATGTGGAGTCTGATGGATCCTGGTGCTTCTTTTCTAAGTCAGATGACCCCTGGTAGAAGGAAAAATTCACCAGTTCCCTCCCCCCTCACAGCTTAAAAAAGTCTAAAACATGGGCAAGCCTTTTATTCCAAGTATGTCTCACACCCTGCTTCGGAATGATTAATAACATACGGGTTATGGTCCAGTAGAGGGCGAACTTCTGCAGAGATGGCTAGAAAAAAAGAAGCCCCTCCCAGTCCAAAAATACCTGGGACCTCCCACACATTCCCCAGTCTTAGTCTCTGCAGACGGCGACGAGTCAAGATGATGGCTATCTTTCTCTTTCAGGTAAGCCGGGTGTACACCCGGAACAATTCTTTTCCTATTTCCACCTGGACTCCTTTCTTAATGTCTCTATGCCTCCCAGCTATGGCTGAGGGTCCGGGTGAGGGTAGGGAACACCTTTAGAGGTGTTTGACTAGGAGCCATGCACCATGCTCCTCCGCAAATCTCCCACCAAGGGGTAGGCGGCCGTCAGGTTTGGTGATCCTGACTTGGGGTGCCCTGTCCGCTCCTAAGCCCTCACCACATATATTAAATATGGCTATCGGCTTCCCCCTTACTCCCTTTCTCAGTTAGTAGGGGGGGGGTATCTGGCCTCCATTTTATCCTTCCCCTAGTGTGTGTGTGTGCGTTTTGTGTGCCTTGGTACCGTGCGTTGTGTTCACTTGTTATGGGCGCTTGCTGCCGGCAGCGCCCCCTTATTGCTTGTTAATTTTTTATTTTATTATTTAATTATCGTTGCGGCCCGCACGCTCGCTCTGTGCGGCGGCGGGCCGGGTTGTCTTCTGTACCGGCTCCTCGGTATTTGGCCGGGGAACGCGGTTTACGGTTCAGTCAGTAGGGATATGGCCCGTCCCCCCTCCGGCTTGGCGTGCTGCCGGCTCCCAGCCTCATTGGCTGGGAGCGCGTCGGGCTCTGTTCTCCCGCATTGGGAAGGGGCGGGGCACTGCGCGACACGCGCTCAGAGTTAAGGCCCGCCCTCCTTCTTCCTGGTCTCTGCTTCGCCGCGCCATCTTCTGGAGCTTGTGAGTGCCCCTCGGGGCCCCCCTTTGTTCCTTCAGTCACAGCACCCTTGGTGCTGGGTGCATTGTATTGGCTGCCAATATATTGATATACAATTGTATATGCATATATATATATACGCACAGATATTTAGTTAGGCAGGTATATATAGGTATATATATATATATGCATTTAATGTATATATTGTTTTTTATATGAATTATCCTGTATATATTTTTTTATAGTTGCCTTGTCTTATGACTGTTTGCATGCGTGCTAATGGGACCCCCACCTATTATGTTTTACAGGTGGGACTACCTGGGCTATTAAAGGGTTTCTCCCGGTCCTAGGTCCCTTGATATCATAAAAAAATTGGGGTTCCCTTGATTCTAATTAGAAATCCTCCCACTTACGGACTCTAAGGGGCATCCCAGGGAGCTTCATAACTTAATTCCCCTCGGTCATTGCGACTACCATTAAAATCACCATATGGAGGCTTCCCAGGATACCAGGCTCGGGATCCCTTCGGGGCAACCCCCGGCAGTGTGTGGTTTGTGGGGTATCCCTTGTCGGGGACAATGTACAGGTTTGTGTACCATGTGCACAGCAAGCGATTGCGCGGCAGTCCGGGCCCCACCGGCCTCTTCGCCTACGCCCCCAATCCTGGCTTTGACCCCGAGTGATGTTGTCACTAGTGGGGAGTCGCAATCTGATGTTTGCGCCAGACTGGCCAGCATTGAGAGTATGATTGCTAGCTCTGCGACCAGGAAGGCCCCAGCTAAGAGGCGGCACTTGACGCCCCCTGCGCCGACCTTGGACTATGATGATTATGATGCTTTTGATTGGTCTGATTATTCCGTGCTTGAGGAGGGGGAATTATTTTCCGATTCCGACTTATCCGATGGTCAGCAGTTCTCTGACACGGACGCCGGTACAGACCGTGGGGATAATGTGGATACTCATAGGCTCCTTGCTTTTTGAGGTGCTTGACTTTTCCCCTCCTGCGGAGGCCCCTCCGCAGCGGGGGAAATTTTTCGGTACTGCCAAACCTCGTTTTGGAGTTCCCGGATCAGAAGCACTTTAACAATCTGATCCTTAAGGAGTGGGAGAAGCCTAGTCGGCTCCCTGGTATCCCCCAGTGGTGGAATAAGAAGTATCCCTTCCCGATTGATGTGGTTAAGCATTGGTCTTCTCCCCCGGAGGTTGACGCTCCCGTTCTGGGACTGTCCAATACATCGGTTGTGCATTCTCCTCACTCTACTACTTTGAGGGATAGTGAGGACCGTCGTCTCGAACAAATGGCCTCTCATGCCTTTGCTTGTGTTGGGTCGGCCTTGCGCCCAGTTTGTGCATCTGCGCTCACGGCCGTGGCTATTAGATCTTTGATTAGGGGCCTCTTGGACGGGGCCCAATTGGACACTTCTAGCGATGAGTTTAGAGCTTTGACACATTGCGAGATGTTCATCGCCTTTGTTTTATCGGCCTTAGATGACACTATCCGTATGTGTAGCAGGACTATTCGCCGTTCGGTCTGGTTGCGCCAGTGGGTGGCTGACAATGCTGCTAAGAAGGCGCTTGTAGCGATAACCCTTATCGCCGGAGGGCTTCACCGCCCAAGACGTCCTTTTCCCAATCGTAAGAGGTGCTGCTGGAATTCCAGAGTCGTCCGTGAGGAAACAGGAACAGCCCTTACAAGGGCCAGTGAATTGTAATATAGCGTTTCCCCCAATAAGAGACAGAACTCAGTATTGAGGGTGAAGGTGAAGTGTTTTTATTAGTGCCACTCTAGGCCTTATATACACAAGTCTCCATGCAATGACAACCACACTGACCAATAGCAGCAGGGCACACATCCCTCAACTCTGCCGGTGACGCAATCAGTAGAACAATAGCAGGCTGTAATACAATCAATCAGGACAATGCCATTGACTGTGACGTAATCAACAATACACAATGGCAGTCAAAATACAATGACATTGCCTGTAACCTAATTAAGAAAAGGCCAGTGAATGACCCGGTGGGCAACTGAATAGTGATGACATCCAAAAGACAGAGCCTCTGTCACAGCGCTCACTGGGCTTCACTTAACGGGACTACGCTTGTTTGGTGATCGCCTTGGTTCTGTGGCAAAAGGAGGTAAATTACCTCAGCGCAAAAAGCAACGCCGGCCCTTTCGGGGCTCTAGCTCCTTCAACTCCTCCTTCACCTCCTCCTTTCGTGGCCCTCGGGCGGGCAGGGGGGTTTCCTTCGCTACACCCAGACGGGAGTTTTGGGGTAGAGGCAGAGGTCGTGCCCCACCCGGATCCTCCTGGGGGACAAAGCCCAAACCCGCTGCCAAGCCCACTCAGCAATCAAGGGGCGCCCTCACCCTTACATGTTACAGACCAGTGGATCCTGGAGGTGGTCTCCTCAGGGTACAAGCTGGAGTTCGCAATCTGACCTTCTCACAGATTCCTCAGGTCCCGGGTCCCTACAGACCCACGGGCTGCGCAGGGGTTGTTCATGGAAGTACAAAATCTTCAGGATTTGGGGGTCGTTTGTCCGGTTCCTCCCTTGGAGAGAGGCCGGGGCTACTATTCCAACCTCTTTACGGTTCCCAAGAAGGACGGCTCCATAAGGCCCAATTTGGACTTAAAGTTTTTCAACCGGTTCATCAAGACCAGAAAGTTCCACATAGAGGGACTCGCAGCTGGGGTGCCCTCCGGGAGGTGTCTCTGATTCTTTCATGGGCCGAGAGCAATGTTCCGTGCATCTCGGCAGTTTACATCCCGGGTGTAGAGAACCTGGAAGCGAACTCCCTGAGCAGGGGGGCCTCTCGCTGGGGAGAGTAGTCCCTCGGCAACGAGGTTTTTCTATCACTCTGTTGCAGGTGGGGAACGCAGGAGGTGGATCTGTTTGCCTCTCGTCACAATTACAAACTCCCAGCATTTGTGTCTCTGTCCCAGGATCCTCTGGCGCTGGCAGTGGATGCCATGTCGATGTCTTGGCGGGGGCTCGGTCTCCTGTATCTGTTTCCCCCCTTCTCCATGGTGGGCAGGGTGGTACGCAAGCTGGTTCACGAGGCTGTGCCGGCAATTCTGGTGGCCCCAAGGTGGCCAAGACAGGTGTGGTTCGCAGACGTCGTGCAGCTGGCCGTCGATTAGTACGTCCTTCCTCTGGTTCCGGATCTGCTCACTCAGGGTCAGCTTTGTTACCCCAATTTACAAACGCTGGCTTTGACGGCGTGGCTGCTGAAACCTCCATCCTAAGGGAAGAGGGTCTGTCTGAGGCGATTGTTCAGACTCTGGTCAGGGCTAGGAAGAAATCCTCCTCTAATGTTTACTACAGGACCTGGCGATCCTACATTGGTGATTGGTGTGAGGCCAGGGCTTTTCCTTGTCGAGTGTTTTCCATCCCTCGGATTTTGGATTTCCTTCAACATGGGCTTGACATGGGTTTTCAACTTAGCACTTTGAAAGGGCACGTTTCTGCTCTGGCGGTCTTCTTTCAGAGATCTTTCGCTCTTCATCCCTTGGTTAAGACTTTTTTCCAGGGGGTCACTCATGTGCGTCCTCCTCGCAAGCCCATGTTGCCAGTTTGGGATTTGAATTTGTTGTTGTCTGCCCTTCAGGGTCCCCCTTTTGAACCATTGAATGATGCTACATTGGTCATTCTCACCTTGAAGGTTGCCTTTTTGGTCGCTATTACCTCTGTTCATCGTGTGTCTGAGTTGGCGGCTCTGTCTGTTCAGGCCCCCTATTTTGAGAGACACCAGGACAAGGTGGTTTTCCGATTTAAACCTGACTTTTTGCCTAAGGTTGTTTCTGTCTTTCACCTCAATCAGGACATTGTGCTTCCTTCTTTGTGTCCTAATCCTAGCAACGATAAGGAGAGGGCTTTGCACTCTCTGGATGTCGTTAGATGTGTGAAATACTATCTGGTGGCTACCGCACCTTTCAGGAAGACGAACACTTTCTTTGTGGTACCTGCTGGTCCCAAGAAGGGTTTGGCGCCCGTCAAGTCTACCATTAGCAAATGGATTCGTCAGGCCATTGTTAGGGCCTATTCTGCCAAGGGGAGGGATCCCCCTTTTCGGATCACTGCTCATTCCACTCGTGCTGTCGGGGCGTCTTGGGCTTTTCAGCACCAGGCCTCTGTTGAACAAGTTTGCAAGGCTGCTACTTGGTCTTCTGTTCATACTTTTTCCAAGTTTTACAAGGTTGATGTTCGGGCCTCAGCGGACGCTGTTTTTGGCCGCAAAGTTCTGCAAGCTGCAGTGGTTTAATTTGTGCATTTTGCCTTTGGGATCCCCACCCATGTTGGACACTGCTACTGGATGTCCCGTATGTTATTAATCATTCCGAAGCAGGGTGTGAGACATACTTGGAATAATACCATTTTGTGATTACTCACCTGTAAAATGGGTATTACAAGTATGTCTCACACCCTGCTTCGTCCCACCCTGAGTTGTATCTTGGATCCTCTATATGGTGATATTTTTCCTTGATTTATTTGTTATTGGCTCTTCCTGGTCCCCTTACTGCTTTCTTATACTGGGGAATGTGTGGGAGGTCCCAGGTATTTATGGACCAGGAGGGGCTTCTTTTTTTCTAGCCATCTCTACAGAAGTTCGCCCTCTACTGGACCATAACCCGTATGTTATTAATCATTCCGAAGCAGGGTGTGAGACATACTTGTAATATCCATTTTACAGGTGAGTAATCACAAAATGGTATTTTTGTTTTTGCAAACCTGCAGCCAAAGCCACCACATAGAGTCAAGTGGAGCCTTGAGCAGCAGAGCCACCATCAGCAACGCTACAGTGATGAGTGGGTGCAGAGCTGTCAATTGGCTGCACATAAGCCACCAAGCACAGCCGCTGGTAGCTCAATGCAGGGAACTGTTTTCTGCTGGACCAGCTGGGCAACTACACTACCCCCCACCCAGAATGGCAAATCAGGAGTTCCTGAGCAGCACGCACCTGCACAAGGGACTCGATCTGTTCCAGTAAGTAGGCGGGTGCCAGACAACCACTAATCAGTTACTTGGCTGGACTATTATTTTAAAGGAAAAAAAATACTGTATCTGGGGCCTCCACCAGGTTTTGTGCCCAGGTGCCTCCACCACACTTAACCTGGCCCTTTGTACTACTCTGACGATGTCCACCCCTTGGCATTATTTGACCAACAGAGTGCCAAACCCCCACCAATCTAGCAGACATTCTGTGAGCTGCACAGCAAGGATTGGCAAGCCACCTGTGGCTCCCAAGTTACAGATTGGGGACTTCTGGTCCATGTGCTGTATGTTTTACCTTTTCTCTAACAATACTCTATGAAAGACAATGGTGTTAAATTAATAATAATAACACAATCATGGATCTACTCTGACCCACCAGGCTCCAACTCCTTTTTTTATTTGAATGGACAGAATGAATAAAGAATCTAATGTAAAAGCCTTTTAACTCTATAATGCTTTATTAACACCCTAACCCTAGAGATAAAAAGAAAAAGTCAAACTACATTTAAAGTGGACCAAAACCCACTGAACTATTGACATAAATTTGGCCAAAGCCCCTGCAGATATTCCCTTCTTAGGATGTAGATCCAGAAAATACAATTCTGTGAAACTCACCTGTAGAATTGTTTTTGAATATATCCAGTCCAGGTCGTCCCAGAAGTTATGACAATTGGGTATTCCACCACTAGGTGGCGCTCGACTGCAAGCTCAAAAGCTGTCCCTCCTCCCGGCCCCCTATAAAAGCAGGCATCTCTCTATGATTTCCCAGTGGTTAAACAGCAGTAAGAAAAGAGAAAGGCCGGGAGGCCAAGAAACCATGTTATTTCACATAGCATCAGCATGTACTCTCTCCAACAAAAAAACTCAAGGACAACGGTCCAATATAAAAATGGTAATCACCATAACAGGCAAACAAGAGATAATGAAACAAGGGCGGGGTGGGAACACCTGGACTGGATATATTCAAAAACAATTCTACAGGTGAGTTTCACAGAATTGTATTTTTCACTATATCCAGTCCAGGTCGTCCCAGAAGTGATGACAATTGGGACATCCAAAAGCAGTGTCCATTAGGGCGGGATCCCAAGTGCGGAACAGCATGTAGTTCATTTCACTACCACCTGAAGCACCTTTCGGCCAAAAACAGCGTCAGCTGAGGCCCTAACATCAACCTTGTAAACTTTTGTAAAGGTATGAACAGAAGACCAAGTAGCAGTTTTACAAACTTGCTCAACAGATGCCTGGTGCTGAAAAGCCCAGGAAGCACCAATAGCTCTAGTAGAATGAGCTGTAATACGAAAAGGGGGTTCCTTCCCCTTGGCAGAATAAGCTTGCACCACCGCCTGTCTGATCCACTTACTGAGAGTAGACTTGGCTGGTGGCAAACCCTTCCTAGAGCCCTCTGTTAAGACAAAGAGCAAATCCGTTTTCCTGAAGGATTCAGTCGCAACCAGATAATACTTAATGGCTCTGACCACATCCAAGGCATGGAGAGTCTTTTCCTTAGAATTAGCAGGTGCTGGATACAAGGAAGGCAATACAACTTCCTCATTAAGATGAAAGGGAGAAACGACCTTAGGCAAAAAATCAGGTTTAAAACGAAAAACCACCTTGTCCTTATGACGCTCAAAATAGGCAGGCTTCATACAAAGCGCAGCCAGCTCTGACACGCAACGCACCAAGGTGATCGCTACCAAAAAGACCACCTTCAGGGTCAAAATAGACAATGCAGCATCGCACAAAGGCTCAAAGGGAGGACCCTGTAGAGCAGAAAGCACCAAATTCAAGTCCCACACCTGTAATACAGGCTTACGCGGTGGATGTACATGGGTAAAAAGTCTTGATCAGTCTATGATTGGCAAAGGATCTTTGGAAAAATATGGCCAAGGCCGAGACCTGGCCTTTGAGGGTGCTCAGCTGGAGACCCAAGTCTAAGCCATGTTGCAAAAACTCCAAAAAGAGATAGAGAATATGCGACAAGGGAAACTCTTGGACTCACACCAAGCAATGTAGGCATGCCAAACTCTGTAGTAAATCATGGAAGAAAACTTCTTCCGCACCTGAATCATGGTCTGAACAACCGTGGCAGACAGCCCCTTCTCTGTCAGGATTGAGGTTTCAATAGCCAGGCCGTCAAAGCCAGCGTCTGTAAATTGGGGTGCCGCAGCGACCCCTGAGTCTACATCGTCTGGCATGATGTAGCGATTGACTGACAGCTGAACTATGTCCACGAACCAACTCCGTCTTGGCCAGCGAGGAACCACCAGGATGGTTGGTACCCCCTCCTGGGCTATCTTGCGCAGCACTTGGCCCAGGAGTGGAATCGGAGGGAATGCATAAAGGAGCCTGAACTCCGTCCAAGGAATTGCCAGATCGTCTGTGGCAAAGGCCAGAGGATCTATTGACAGGAAGACAAACTTCGGGAGCTTGCAATTGTGTCTGGACGCAAACAGGTCCACATCCGGCTGACTCCAGTGGAGACACAGGGCGTGAAAGACCTTGTTGCTGAGAGACCATTCCCCCAGACGAGAGCCCCCCCCCCCCCCCCCGCTCAGGGAGTCTGCCTCCTGGTTCTCTACCCCGGGGATATAAACCGCCGATATGCAGGGAACATTCTCCTCTGCCCAAGTCAGGATCTGAGTCACCTCCTTGAGGGCTCGCTTGCTCCGAGTCGCGCCCTGATGATTGATATAGGCAACAGCTGTCTGATTGTCCGAGCGAACCTGGATCGCACGACCCCTTAAATGGAGAGTCAAGTGAAGAAGCACCAACCGTATCGCTCTCAACTCCAAGATATTTATGGGTAAGTGGGCCTCCTGCGGCCCCCACTGACCCTGGATCTTTTGCTTTTGCCAAAAGCCTCCCCAGCCGGTCAGACTGGCGTCCGTGGTAACAAGCTCCCACCGGGGAGTCAGAAAGGACTTGCCTCCCAGTAGATTTCTGGAGTCCAGCCACCACAAGAGGGACTGCCTGGCCAGGGGAGACAGTGAAAACTCCTGTTCCAGTGACTTCTGCATCCAGTCCCAACCGGTCAACAGATTCAATTGAAGAGGTCCTATGTGGAACTGAGCAAAGGGCACTGCCTCGAAGCATGACACCATAAGGCCCACCAGTTTCATCCCCAGACGGATCGATGGTCGCTGACAAGACAGCAAGGCCTGTACCTGCGTCTGGAGGCCCACCACCTTCTGCTGTGGCAGGAATACCTTGACCTGGGAGGTGTCCAAAGTCATGCCCAGAAAGGACCTCACTACCGAGGGAGTGATTGAAGACTTGGGGTAGTTGACTACCCAACTGAAATCCTCGAGAGTGGACAACACCGTCCGGCTGTCGCTCTTGGCCTGCTGAAGGGACTGAGTCGCAATCAGTAAATTGTCCAGATAAGGCAGCACGCGAATGCCCTGATTCCTCAGGATAGCCATAACGCACGCCAGCACCTTGGTGAACACACGGGGGGGGCTGAGGATATCCCAAACGGCAGAGCCACAAACTGGTAATGCTGATCCTCCAGCGCAAACCTAAGGAACTTCTGATGCCCCTGGAATATCGGAAAGTGCAGATACACATCCTTTGATATCCCTTGATGTCCATGTGGTCAAGAAGTCGCCGGGTCGAAGCGAGCTCACTGCGGACCGTAAGGTCTCCATGTGGAAATGTCTGACTCTGACAAACTTGTTGAGACCCTTCAGGCCCAAGATAGGTCTCAGCGTTCCGTCCTTCTTGGGCACCATGAACAGATTGGAGTAAAAGCCTTGACCCTGTTCCTGACGAAGTACAGGACAAATCACACCTAACCGCAGGAGGTGTTGGACGGCTGATCGTAGGCCCTGTGCATGCAAGAAATCTTGAGGGCGACCAAGCTACCAGCTCTATTTTGTAACTGGAGGACACCACCTCCTGAATCCACCGATCCGAGACACACTGTCTACAGATATGAGCAAAGAGCAGAAGCCGTCCCCCCACCCAAGTGGGTGAGGGCGCCTCCTCATGCATGAGGGGCCTTGGCAGGGGGCTTGGACTTGGATCTCCAAGAGGGATTAGATCGGCCGCGGGACCTACCTCGTCCCCAGGAATCTCTGCGAGTACCTGAAAATGAAGAGCCTCTTCCTCCTCGAAAAGAGGGATAGGCAGATGAGCCCCAAAAGGGCCGCGCAGGCTTCCGATGCTGAGGGAGTCTTCTGTCCTTGACCAGGAGGTCCAGATACTCCCTGAACAGCCTGTGACCCACGAAGGGGATACTAGTGAGCGACTTTTTGGCAGCGGCATCAGCCGACCACTGCCGCAACCAGAGCGAGCGGCGGAGCGCGACTAGCAGGGCCGAGACCCTGGCACCGAGCCAGACACCATCATTCATGGCAGAGACAACGAAGGCAATAAACTCCACACAAGCCTTGAGGTCCTTGTACTCCTCCGCCCGCTTGCGAGACTTAGCAATATCCACAAGACGTCTCACCTTCTTTCTGATCGCCAGGGAGACAATAGCCGCGGCACACACTTGGCGGAACCAAGCACCGGCAAAGGTGAAGGCATGACAGACCAGCTGATCCATGTGCTTGTCAGCTGGATCATGTAGGGAAGCAGTATCAGGTGAAGGCATGACCGTAGTGTTGGACAGACCCGACACGGGGCATCCACCTCGGGCGGACGGGACCATAGCCAGACCAGCTCCGCAGGAAAGGGATACCGCCTGACCAGGCCCTTGGGCACCGACGGTAACTTGTTAGGCCTTTCCCATTCCTTAAAAATCATGTTAGAAAAATGGGCCTGCTCAGGAAAGACTCTCTGTCTCTCAGGCCGAAACAAATCACCCTGCTTCCTCTTAGCCGCTCTAGGAGGGGCAATGTGCAGCGTCTCAAAGACTGCAGCCAGCAACTTCTCCGTATCATCAGGGAGCCATGTATCCTAGCCAGAGGAAGAACTGGGCCCGCTGTCATAGCCAACAGAATAATCCACCGAGGAGATGGAGTCCTGATGCAACTCGCCCTCCTCCACGGAGCCGGGGCCTCCAAAAAGATCATCAGCGCCATAAATAACAGAATAACCCGGCTCAATATGCCACTTCTTACACGTGGCCTTCTTAGGAGCCGGGCGAGAGATCTGTCTCTCAAGGCCCAATAAGCCAAATCAGCTTGGGACCCCCTACTGGCTTCCCCCTCGCTGGGGGCTGAGTGCAACCGGGGGGGGGGGGTTCTGGAGAGGCCGCAGGCAATAACGCGCTAGGGGCAGATACGCCCACCCGGCCATGCTCCAAAATAACACTTCTGGCGCAAGTGACACAAACAGTGCTGAGTCCGCCCAGAGGGCTAGTACCGCACAATGGGCAGAGCTTCACCCGCCCGGATGGGGCCCCTAGCTCACTATCCCCAGAAGCCTCCATTATTGTGATTAGAGCAATGATATGCAGGGGCACTGACGGGCCAAACCTAACAAGCCCTCAAAATAAGTCCCTCTTATGTGATCCCTCTTAACAGGGAGAGGGCGTGGAGAGAGGGGGGCGGTGACTGGGAGGAACCACAACCCTTAATCTATCAAGGGGCCCACCTAAAAGACACAAAAAGAAAAAAACATAAGCATCCCACAGCACATGCACAAGCAATACAGTAAAAAGGAGCTTATCAAGAGAGACTCAAGACACCGACCACGAAGGCTTCAGCTCGGGAGGCCGACCAACAGCGTGTAGGAAGAGCAGGGCAAGAAGGCTCGGAGCAGGCAGCTGAACACGTTCCTCGAGGGGCGTGCCGCAGCAGCACTGACGCGGAAAGCATCATCACGCGGTCCCGCCCCCCACCGACGGCGCTCGCCCCCAAGATGGAGGGGGGCCTGGAGCTGAGGAGACGCAGGGCGGCCCACGGAGGGGCCCAACAGAGATACGCCCGCACGATCAGTCAACCGAGTGGCAAGCACGCGGAGCGCACCCTGCAGCAGAGGCCGCGGCCTCATAATAAGCCTTCCACCGAGCAGCGCCACCCCCCCCCTCACAGCGCAGCAGCAAGATGGAAAGGGGAGAGGAGAAGGAGCCTCGAGGGAGCAAGGAAGGTATGTATGTAAATAGGGAGCCCAGCAAAAACACAGCGCAAGTCAGCTCACTAAGGGACTCCTCAGAGTCCAAAAAAGTCAAAGCAGCAAAGTGAAGTACACCAAGCACAGCCATGTAATAAAGCTTGTGGGGCAGGGAGGGCATGAAAACCCCGTAGGCTGATTGATTCCCCCCCCCCCCCATAGGCACACCATCAGCCTATGGCCGGCTACCCTTTAGGCAGGGTCTGCGGCCCAGAGCATAGCTCTGCCAACGCCTGACCCCGGCGTTCACCCTACCTTCACCGTCCCGATCAACCAAGGCTGGGAGACAGTAGTGGGTCCACAGTGGGAATAAGGGCGCAGCGGCCGACGGGCTAGGAGGCCCCGCTCAGCTGCAGTATCCAGGAGAGAGTATCTAAACGATCTGCAGCAGCAGACTGCAAGTTGAACACTGGAAAATCATAGAGAGACGCCTGCTTTTATAGGGGGCCGGGAGGAGCGACAGCTTTTGATCTTGCAGTCGAGCACCACCTAGCGGTGGAATACCCAATTGTCATCACTTCTGGGACAACCTGGACTGGATATAGTGAAGATGGATATTTTTGTTTTTTGAATCGTCCTGGAAGACTTTCTTTTTTTTTGCTGTCCCTCTGTAAGATGGCAGATGATCATCCATTGCATAGGTGTGGCAATGACATCATTGCCACACACAACAGAGGCAATGAATAGAGGAGACGGAGCTTTAAAGCTAAAACAAGCGGGATTAGCTAGAATTAGAGTGAAGCCGTAGCATTGAAAATTGCCAAAAGGTAACTCTACATGGGGGGAGCAATTCAGGGGATGCCAGTTAAAAATGTGGGTTTTGGTCCGCTTTAAGGATACTTCTTGGTATCTCACTAGGCTGATAGCTGGCGATCCTCCAATATCTAATTAGACCTTGCATGCCCTGCAAAGTCTGGGCCACCACAGAGCACAAATTTGCATTTTACCTTTAATACTATGTTAAATATATATGACAACAAAGATATTGTTTGTTTTTTTATTAATTTATTGAATTCATTAACATTTATGTATGTATTGATGGAACATACTTATGACACTGTATGTCTGTACTTCTTTACTAACCCACTGATTAGTTAGTTATTCTACTATCTACTTCCCCTAATTGGTCTTTTTTTGCTCAAAATGTAAGATCCTAAAATTTGTTATGGAAAGTTTTATCATTTAAAGAGTCATTAGGGTCGATTCATGGCCGATGCGCAAAAATGCTCAGACGGAGCCCAAGCGATTCTGTGTGCACCTAGACACCTAGTGCGAATGGCATGAAATGGCAAGTGCACAGGAGAAGCGCAAATTGTCTCTTCTTGCACCAATTTGCACCTTCCACAAGGAAAATCTGCTGGTTTGAAGCGCAAATTTCCCGTCCCATGCACATTTAGTTGGCTAAGTGCTTAACTGCTCCCGATGGTCCCCTATAATTCTCCCCTTTACTTTATTGTTTCACATTGTTCAAAAACATGCCTGACACTGCCAGAAGTGTTTTTGGAATGAAATAAGCCTGTTACTCATTGGAATTGGCAGTTTGCTCCACCTGTTTGCTGCACTCTTCAAATTGCCACATTTGTGCACTCTTTTCTGCCCTCTAAACATACCAAAAATCAGGCGCCGGAGACAGTTTGGTGCGCCAAAATATTGCGAGCAGAAAATTTCAGGTGCCAATTGGTGCATTGGCAGACTCTAGTGCTCAAATTGGCACATTGGCGGACGCTAGTGCACAAATTGGTGCAAAAACAAATGCGCATCCCATTTTGACAACCATGAATCAGATGGAAGCCCGAACGTGACTTAGCCCTCCAAAAAACGTGTGCAAATTTGTTCGCGCACGACCATGAATCGACATATTGTGCAGAGTCCTCTTCCTATCGTAGGCTAAACTAATAAATTGGGAAAACTCCATGAGGCGGAGATACTGCGGACAAGAAAAAACAGCCTTGTTGGAAAGTGTTCAGGTCCTGATGGCTTTGCTCCTAGATTTTACAAAGCATGAGGCTGGATTTACTCCAGTGCGGATGGCGGATGCTCACACTTTCGGACGAGCTCCGTGCATCCACCTAAGAAGAGCTGCTCATAGTATGCTATAGGCACTTTAACATGTCATTTGGGCATTTGCAGAGTGCTCCGCAAAAGCCCTGCCTGCAGTTCCCAGAGAGCGCATCGCTCGCGAACTCCCTCTATGTGAGTAGAGTGCGAGCGCAGAACACCCTCCACATGCCGAAGCCAGCTATTGTGTCCCTGGTCATTGAGTTTGACATATGTGTTATAGAGTAAAAAATTCAGTTAACTTATTAGGTTGTGATGTTCACTCCCTCCTTTCTCTTCACCTCTTTAATTATTAAAAAAAATAATAATAATAATAAATACTAAAAAGTGAACCTATTGAATTACTTGGGTAAAGGAGACCATTTTCTGCCAATAGGTTCTGAAG
Organism: Gastrophryne carolinensis; assembly: GCA_027917425.1. Lineage (NCBI taxonomy): Eukaryota > Metazoa > Chordata > Amphibia > Anura > Microhylidae > Gastrophryne > Gastrophryne carolinensis. Next base: position 496,956,839 of record CM051236.1, read on the forward strand.
CTAAGGGGTGCTATTTCACTGTAAAAACTCATCAGTTGGCTAAATGAACCTCTTTACAAAGCAATTAGTGATGTGTTAGAATATATATATATATATATATATATATATATATATATATATATATACATCTTGCAAAATTCTAGTGCACTTTAACTTTACCCCAAATCTTAACAGCAACAGTAGCCTTGCTGTTTAGACAATGCTTCTGGAAAGCTAGGAGGACTCCAAGGAACACACGGGGATTAGAATCTCAGAGATTATAGCTGGAGGGGCTTTGTAATCCAGAGCCCATGGCTAGAAAGAGGAGTGAAATCCAAGGTCAAATTCATTAATCCATTCTCTGATTGTCTAATCATTGGAGTCATTGGAGATAGGAAATCACAAGTAATACCATGGTCAATATTAAGAGGAACAATGTTAGAAACAGGAGCACAACCTGATTCTACTATAAATTGCCAAAATGTATGATTTTGATGAATTTATGAATTTTAATGCTCACATAATGTACATTAAGAATCTGCCATCTTGGATGTGGAAGGCCTGGACAGAGGCAAGGAACACTATGTGTGCCAGTGTTCATGCATGCTCACCGCTGTCTCCAACAGAGTGAGTGTGCCAGGGCAGTACCTGACATGCCCCCTCCGTACACAATAAATAAAGCTGTTCTCCCCACTGTGATGTCAGGGTATAAAGACCCTGCCCTGTGGCGGAGAGTGCTGTCAGTCGAGCTGGCTGCGTGGAGGACACAGATCCTGATGCAGCCGACTATAGAGTGGGGAGCAGCATAGGACACGGACCTTGGTGCTGGATAGCGAGGCAGCAGGTGCGGCTGTATCTTTGATTATATCATTAATATTTGATTGGGATTGAACCAAATTTCTTGGGGAAATTAGTATAATCATCCGAATCAAATTTTAAGGACATTATGCCATTTGTAGGACTAGAACTGGAACTACATGGGAAAGCCGGCTTTATTTTTTTAGCCTTTTAATAATAATAATAAAAGACACCCCCCCCCCAAGGCCTAACTGTAAACATCACATGGGGGATAGTGCATGCGCTTGGGGATACTGGGCTGAATAAGGCCACAGTCCTACAAAGTGGGCTCAGGGGGTTTGCCAGCAACGGGGGAATGTACTGGTTGTAGCCGCAGGGGACTCAGACACAGACCAAGTGCAGTTTTAACTGAGGGATGCCCCTCCCTTTATTCAGTCATAGACAAACAGTTCATCCTCATTTCACAACCAGCCTTCCTTAACCTTCTGACTCCAGCTGCTCATGGGTGGGTGGCAGGGTCCACACCTGCACCGGCTTCTAGCCGGCCTGGTACCCCCTTTCTAGGTACCCAGTTCCTCCTGGTCATCCCTTTACATCAGGCTGCTCTCACCAGGGAACCTTCTCTCCACCACTTTCAGATCAGGCTGGTTGGCAATCTCTCAGCTCCACCCCCCTTGGTCCCTCTTATACTCTCCCAAAACTAACTAATCAGGGGAGTGGGTTGTATGCCAATTAACCCCTGTGTGCAAGGAGGCATTTCTCTTAAACTATCTATTCTATTTCTTAGCCTATGGGGGCATCTAGAGGCCTCCTGAAATAATTACAACTACACTACTCTACTAAATCCCTAGTTCTAACATAATCCACCCCACCCAGGGTGTCCCCCATTCTCCAGGGACCCTCCTCCTAGGAGCACCCCTAGCCAGGGGACTATCCTGTTACACAACTAGCTCAGACACCTGCAAATGGGCTGGTAACCCAGGGCTCGGAAACCCTGGCCCTGCAGGAATACCAGCTCCTATGCCTTTAGTTATGACCAACAGGCTCTTCCACACCCCTGGTGCCTCAAATAGAAACATAGAAGGTTGACGGCAGAAGAAGACATTACGCTCCATCTAGTCTGCCTTATGTGTATACTGTATGTTCTCTTTATCTTAGGATAGGTGGAGGCTTAACCCAGGAAGGTTTAAATTCACTGACTGACGATTTTTCAACTACCTCTGCTGGAAGTTTGTTCCAAGCATCTACTACTCTTTCTGTAAAATAATATATTCTTAGTATACAGTACGTCCTGCTCCAGATAGAATACTTACACTCGGGTACTACTCTGCCAGATGGCGCTGGACTGCAGAGACATCGAAAATAGGCTCTTCCCGGCCCCTCAAATACCCAGGGACCTCCCACAATCCCCAGATCTTCTCTGCAGTCTGGACTACGAAGGACAAGAAGATGGCTGTCTCTACTGGCAGGTGAGCGGGGCTATTAGCCTGCGGCCCTGTAGGACTATTCCCACCCGTTCCATCAGTAATTGCCTCCCAGCCTTGGCTGCGCTGGTCGGGTGATGGTAGGCAGCACCGCTGTTAGGTGCTTAGGAGCGCTGCTCCACCGCAATCCCCCACCAAAGGGTAGGCGGTACAGGCATATGGTGAGCTCCCGCCCTTTTGCCCCTTGCCCCTGTCTATCGGTGGGCCCTATGTTAAGTGGCCGCTGTCCTCCCTCACTCTCCTTGTAGCCTTCGGGGGAAAGAGGGTGTGTGTGTGTGTGTGTGTATATGTATATACGTGTATTGGATTTTATGTTTCACTACATTTTGCTGTCAGCCGCCGCGCTGACTTGTTTTCATTATGTACTTGAAATTGCTGCCGCCAGCACGCATGTTTTTTCTTGTGTTCCGCGCTTGGCGGCGTTACCTCAGGCGCCGGTGCGCCGTCATTGGCTGCTTGTCACGTGTTGGCTTCGCGCTCTTCGGGGGGGCGGGGCTTGTCTTTGGCGCATTCCGCGTCATTGCTCATGAGGGCCCACCCCTCGAGGTATACCAACGCCATTTTTCTGCTTGGTTTCAGCTGCTGCGTGACGAGTTCTACCTACCGCGGTCCGTGAGTGCCCTTGCGGGCGGCTTTATTACCGCTGTTAATTATTGTATACTGACGGCTCCCCTTTGATTATGTCTTTCAGACGGGCAAACCCCTTTGGCTTCTCCCGGCCCTACTCCCTCTATTTAGTTGGTTAACTTGTGAGGCCTAGTGTTAATTACTCCCACTTCCCTAGCGGGTTATTGGGGCATCCCGGGTTGCTGTATAGCATTAATCCCTATCGGCCTATTGTGCCGCTATAATCACCATATGGAAGCGTCTCAGGATAATGTGACCGGGGTTCCTTCGGGACAAGCCCGGCTGTGTGTAGCTTGTGGGGAGCCCCATGTTGACTCTGACAAGGCGCGGGTCTGTGTACCCTGTGCCAAACAGGTGCTTGCACTGCAATCCGGCCTTCCAGTGGCTGAGTCTGCGATTCGTTTCGCCTCACCTACTCCCCCAAGCTTAAATCTCACTCCCTCTGAGTTGCATAAAAGTGGGGATTCTCAGCCTGATGTGTCTTCTAGACTGGCTAGTGTTGAGAAGTTAATTGCTAATACCTTGGCGCGTAAGGCCTCTGCAAAAAAGCGGCACTTAACGCCTGATGTCACTCTTTTCCCTATGGAAGCTGATGAGTTTTTGCAACTGTCTGGCTACACCCCTTTGGAAGAAGGGGAGCTATTCTCCGACTCAGGGTCATCTGATGAGAGGCCCAGGGGTCATGACGATTCTGGCTCTGACCTCTGGGCCCCGGATGATACTGATAGACTGTTGGCTCAGATTTTTGAGGTTCTGTCTATCTCTCCCCCTGTTGCAGCCCTCAGGCAACAGGGGGTACTTTTTCATACTGCTAAGTCACGCTTGGAATTTCCTGAGCAAGCACATTTCAATAACCTTGTGCTCAAGGAATGGGAGCGTCCCAGTAGATTTCCCAGTGTACCTAAGAGTTGGGATAGGAAGTATCCCTTTCCTGCTGATGTGGTGAAGTGTTGGTCATCCCCTCCCGAAGTGGATGCCCCAGTCCTAGGGTTATCTAACACCTCTGTCATGCACTCCCCTGACTCTACTACCCTGCGGGATGCTGAGGACCAGCGCTTTGACCAGCTGGCGTCCCATGCTGATGTGTCTAGGGAGGAGTTTAATGCACTCTCTCGTTGTGATGTTTTTGTGAATTATGTCCTCTCTGCCTTGGATGACACTATTAGAATGTGTGGCAGAACCTCTGCCCTTGTGGTGGCTATACGCCGCTCGGTTTGGCTGCGCCAGTGGGCTGCTGACAACGCTGCCAAGAAGGCCCTCACTGGTTTTCCCTTCAAAGGACTACGCCTGTTTGGGGACCGCCTGGACCTATTTGCTAAGGGAGGCAGGTTACCCCAGCGCAGGCGCCAGTCTCGGCCCTTTCGGGGTCAGGGCTCCTATTCTAAGTATGTCACACACCCTGCTTCAGATAGTCATTACACTTGGGTAATACCGACCTGTAGAGGGCGATCTTGCAGAGATGTCATGAAAAAAAGTGAGCCCCTCCCGGTCCATAAATACCTGGTACCTCCCACTCATTCCCCAGTCTTCCATCTCTGCAGACGGCGAGCAAGTCAGAAGATGGATGTCTCCTCCTTGCAGGTAGCCGGGGTAACTCCCGGCCCACTTGTTAGTCTATTTCTGCCTGGACCCCCTTTCTTAGTATACACCTTGCCTCCCAGCCTAGGCTGCTGGTCCGGGCAAGGGTAGACGGCACCTAATGGTGCTTAGGAGCTACGCTCCACCGTGAGACCCCATACTAAGGGGTAGGCGGTTTGCCGGGTTGGTGATCCCGGTTAGGGATGCCCCGTCCCTTGCCCTTCCACCACGGATTCCCTCTCTCCCTTATTGCCCTTGCTCCTTAGGGGGGGGGGCTTTCTCCCTTAGTGTAAATGTTTTATTTGTTGTGTGTGTGTGTGTGGATGTCTTTTGGGTGCACTTTTCATGGAGGCAGCCGGTGCCGGCCGTTATGGCAAGCTTCGGTGGGGGAGCTTCTTCCCCTCAGGTGCGGTTGGTAGGGGGGCAGGGTCGGGGCGCTCGACGCGATCGCCGGCGGCCCGCCCCCCGTGCTCCTGGTGCCGCTGCGGAGCCTGGCCTCTGGCCGGGAGCGGCGTTGTCGTCAGAAGGGGAGGGGCGGGGCCGGGCGCAACGCGCGAACCGCGCCGGCCCGCCCTTCTTCTCCCTCTGCTTCTCGTGTCTCCTCTGGCTGGACAGACACCATATTCCTCCGTGAGTGGCCCTTGGGGCCTCATTACCTTCATGACATGCATATACATATATTTATAGATATATATATATATGGATTCTTTATGTTTTTTGCTTACAGTATGTCTGCCTTTTGTGTGCTTGAGCATGATTGAGGTGCTGATTAGCCCTGTATTCTGTCTTCCAGGTGGACCCTTGTTGGATCCTAAAGGGGTCCTCCCGGTCCTAAGGTACCTGGTTTAATTTAAGAACTCCCCATAAATCCTCCCACTCGGGACACAGAAGGGGCATCCTGGGTCGCTTATATTGCGTAATTCCCTTGGGTATTGCGACTACCAATAAAATCACCATATGGAGGCTTCTCAGGATACCGGGCTCGGGCTCCCCTCGGGGCAACCCCGGCAGTGTTTGGGGTGTGGGGCATCCCTTACAGGGGATGATGTATTCCTTTGCATACCATGTGCACAGCAGACTATCACGCGGCAGTCCGGATCTCATGCGTCTGGTTCTGCGCCGCCGGTCCCTTCTCCTACCCCTCCCCGCCTGATCCATACCCCGTGTGATGTTGTCACAAGCGGGGAGTCGCAATCTGAGGTGTGTGCCAGATTGTCCAATCTTGAAAAATTATTCTCTAGCGCTGTGGCCAGAAAGGCCCCGGCTAAAAGAACTTGTCCCCAGCCACGCAGGCTTCTGATCTTGAGGAGTTTGATTCACTGGACTGGTCTGATTAGAGGAAGGGGAGCTTTTTGAGGAGTCGGATGGTTCTGACGATCAGCAGTTTGTGGGCGCTGATGCCGAGCGGGGTCAGGGGGATTCCTTGGATACCCCTAAGGTCCTGGCTCATATGTTTGAGGTTCTGGCAATCTCTCCTCCTGAAGTGACCCTTCCGCAGAAGGGGGAGTTCTTTGAAGAGGCTAAGCCACGCTTAGAATTCCCTAATCAAAGGCATTTTGACAGCATTATTCTTAAGGAATGGGAGAGGCCTACTCGGCTTCCAGGTGTCCCTCTGGGTTGGGATAAGAAATATCCCTTTCAGGTGGATGCAGTGAAGCGCTGGTCATCCCCTCCCGAGGTGGACGCCCCTGTTTTGGGGTTGTCTAGCACCTCTGTCTTGCATTCTCCTGACTGTTCTACTCTCAAGGACGGCGAGGACAAACGCATTGACCAGATGGCTTGTCACGGTTTTGCCAGTGTCGGGTCGGCCTTACGGCCTGTCTGTGCTTCTGCGCTTTTAATAGTGGCTTCTAGGTCGGTTGTCAGGGACCTGTTGTCTACCTCCAGGCTTGACCCGGCTAGTGATGAGTTGTTTTTGTCATTTGTGCTAGCCGCCCTGAATGACACCATGGTGATGTGTAGTAGAACTTCGGCCTTGCTGGTGGCTATTCGGCGATCGGTTTGGTTGCGCCAGTGGGCGGCTGATTTTGTGTCCAAAAAGTCGCTTACGGCTCTTCCCTTTCTGGGTTTGCGGCTCTTTGGAGAAAAATTGGATTCGGTCGCAAAAGGAGGTAGGTTACCTCAGCAAAAGAAGCTACATCATCCCTTTCGGGGGTGGCTTCCTTTACCCCTTCCTTTCCTGGAGCCAGAGCTGGACGGGGATCGGCTGTCTTCTCCTCCAGAGGTGATTCCTGGAACAGGGGAAGAGGACGTGCCCACCCAGGTCACAGCTGGGGCTCCAAGCCCAAAGCCGCTCCTAAGCCGGCTCAGCAATGAGGGGGCGGCCGCGACACTTCTCTCCGGTCTGGGACCAGGAGGTCTCGGACAGATGGACTGGAGTTCGAGATCCGGCCTCCTCCCAGATCCTCTGGCCGCGCAAGGGCTCCGGGCGGCAGTAAAAGATCTCCTGGACATGGCTGTCATCTGCCCGGTGCCTCCCTCTCTCAGCCAGGCGGAGTTAGATACCAGGACTGTGGTAGCCACTCTGGAGAGATTCGGCTGGGTGATCAACTATCCAAAGTCCTTCCTCTCTTCGTCCAGGGTGGTGGTGTTCCTGGGAATGTCTGTGGATACTTCTCAGTCCAGGGTGTTCCTCCCCCGGCCCAAGGTTCTTTTGATTCGGGAATTGACTCAGCTTCACCTATCCATCCCTCGTCCGTCCATCCGGCTGGGGATGCAACTGGTGGGATTGATGGTGGCTTCGTTCGAGGCGGTTCCCTTTGCCCAGTTTCACACAAGGACGCTCCAGCTCCATCTCTTGGCGGCCTGGGACAGGTCTCCGCTGTCTTTGGATCAGTCTTTTCTGATGTCCCCCCGGGTTCGGCGTTCCCTTCGGTGATGGCTGGAACCGAGCAATCTACTGAAGGGCAGATCATTTCTGACCCCTCGTTGGGAGACGGTCACCACGGATACCAGCCTGTCAGGTTGGGGGGGGGGTTGGAAGGATCTTCAGTTTCAGGGACTGTGGGGGCCTCAGGAGGCTCACGATCCCATCAATGTTCTGGAGCTGAGAGCCATCAGGTTGGTTCTGGCTCACTTGTCTCATCAGTTACGGACGGCAAGTTCGGTCGGACAATCAGACGGTGGTCGCCTACATCAATCACCAGGGAGGGACTCGCAGCAGGCGTGCCCTCAAGGAAGTGTCTTTGATCCTGGCTTGGGCAGAGAGCAATGTCCCATGCATCTCTGCGGTGTACATTCCGGGAGTGGAGAACACGGAGGCGGACTCCCTGAGCAGGTGCTCATCTCGCCAGGGGGGAATAGTCTCTCAGCCCCAAGGTGTTTCGGTCGCTTTGCCACCGGTGGGGGACTCCGGAGGTGGACCTCTTTGCCTCTCGTCACAATCACAAGCTTCCGGCATTTTTGTCTCGGCAGTGGATGCCATGTCTCTGAACTGGAGGGATCTGGGGTTTCTGTATCTGTTCCCTCCGTTTCCCATGGTGGGCAAAGTGGTGTGCAAGCTGGCCCTAGAGGGCGCTTCAGCAATCCTGGTGGCTCCAAGATGGCCAAGACAGGTTTGGTTCGCAGACGTAGTAAGGTTGGCAGCGGTTCAGTTAGATCTGCCCCTTTTGCCGGATCTGCTCAATCAGGGTCAACTACTCTACCCCAATTTACCAACGCTGGCTTTGACGGCGTGGCTGCTGAAACCTCCATCTTGAAGGAGGAAGGTCTTTCTGATGCTGTCATTCAGACTCTGGTTAGGGCTAGAAAGAAGTCTTCCTCTGCCATCTACTATAGGATTTGGATGTCTTATATTGATTGGTGTGAGGTCCGGGCTTTGCCTTGCAGGGTGTTTTCTATCCCTAGGGTTTTGTAATTTCTGCAACATGGTCTGGACCTGGGTTTGCAGCTTAGTACGCTGAAAGGACACATTTCTGCCCTGGCGGTGTTCTTTCAAAGGTCTTTTGCACTTCATCCTTTGGTTCGGACCTTTTTCCAGGGGGTTACGCATGTGCGGCCTCCTAGGAAGCCGTTGCTCCCAGTTTGGGATTTGAATTTGGTTCTTTCTGCTTTTCAGGGTCCTCTCTTTGAACCCTTGCAGGATATTGCTCTTTCTACGCTTACTCAGAAGGTTGCGTTTTTGGTTGCCATCACTTCCGTTCGGCGTGTATCGGAGTTGGCGGCTTTGTCCATTAAGGCGCCTTACTTTGAGAGGCATCAGGACAAGGTTGTTTTCCGCTTCAAGCCAGATTTCCTCCCTAAGGTGGTCTCTGCCTTTCATCTTAATCAGGACATTGTTCTACCCTCCTTGTGTCCTAAGCCCAGCAATGACAAGGAGAGGGTCTTGCATTCTCTGGATGTGGTTCACTGTGTGAAGTACTATTTGGTGGCTACTTCTTCTTTTCGTAAGACTGACGCCCTTTGTGGTGCCCTCCGGGCCTAGGAAAGGTTTGGCTCCCGCCAATTCTTCCACTAGTAAATGGATTTGCCAGGTCATTGTTGGGGCCTATTCTGCCAAGGGGAAGATTCCCCCTTTTCGTGTTACTGCTCACTCTACTCGTGCTGTTGGGGCGTCCTGGGCTTTCCAGCATCAGGCCTCTGTTGAGCAAGTTTGTAAGGCTGCTACTTCCGTTCACACTTTTTCCAAGTTTTACAAGGTTGATGTGCGGGCCTCAGCGGATGCTGTTTTTGGCCGCAAAGTTCTGCAAGCTGCAGTGGTTTAAGTTTGTGCATTGTTGCCTTGCTGGATGTCCCAAGTGTAATGACTATCTGAAGCGACGTGTGTGACATACTTAGAATAATACCATTTTGTGAATACTCACCTGTAAAATGGGTATTATAAGTATGTCACACACCCCGCTTCACCCCGCCCTTTGGTGTCTTGGATCCTTTCTATGGTGAACCTTTTTTACTGTTACTGGTTATTTTGGCTCTTCCTGGTCCCTTTACTGCTGTCTTAATACTGGGGAATGAGTGGGAGGTACCAGGTATTTATGGACCGGGAGGGGCTCACTTTTTTTCATGACATCTCTGCAAGATTGCCCTCTACAGGTCGGTATAACCCAAGTGTAATGACTATCTGAAGCGGGGTGTGTGACATACCTATAATACCCATTTTACAGGTGAGTATTCACAAAATGGTATTTTTCCTCCCCCTACCGTGGTGCTAGACACGGGCCCAAGGAGACTTTTGGGGTAGGGGCAGAGGACGGGGACGCCCTGGCTCCTCCTGGGGCTCCAAGCTTAAGTCCTCTCCCAGGCCCCTCAGGCATGATGGGGCGCCCTAACCCATCCGGGTGGGGGACGGCTTCAGCTCTTTGCTCACGTCTGGAGGCTTCATATCTCAGACCGGTGGATTGATTCAGGAGGTAGTGTCCTCTGGTTACAATATAGAGCTTGCTGTCTGCCCCCCCCCCAAGGTTCATCAGATCCCGGATTCCTCAGAACCCTGTGTCAGCTCAGGGTCTAGTGCAGGCAGTGCAAAGCCTTCTGGAGCTGGGGTCATCCGCAAGGTCCCTTTAAGAGAAAAGGGCAAGGGCTTCTATTCCAACCTCTTCACAGTGCCCAAAAAAGATGAGTCAGTCAGGCCCATCCTGGACTTGAAGATCCTCAACAAATTTGTCAGGTGCAGGCGCTTTCGCATGGAAACTCTGCGCTCTGCCATCAGTTCCCTGCGCCGAGGGGATTTCATGATGTCTGTGGACATCAAAGATGCTTACCTTCATATTCCTGTATTTCCAGGTCATCAAAGGTTCCTCAGGTTCGCTCTGGAGGATCAACACTACCAATTTGTGGCATTGCCCTTTGGTCTCACTTCAGCTCCCAGGGTGTTCACCAAGGTGCTGGCAGGAGTGATGTCTCTGCTCAGGTTTCAGGGCATCCGCGTGCTGCCCTATCTGGACGACATTCTCATCACTTCCCAGTCTCTACATCAGGCAGAGTTGGATACTCAGCTGGTGGTGTCCACCCTGAAGTCATTTGGCTGGGTGATCAACCACCCCAAGTCTTCTCTGTCCCCCTCCTTGGTGACTTCATTCCTGGGAATGAATCTGGATACAGTTCAGGCAAGGTTTTTTCTTCCTCAGTGGAAGGTGGACAGTCTGATTGCACAGGTCCAGTTCCTGCTATCTTGTCATCATCCCTCCATCAGGCAGGGAATGCAGCTGGTGGGCCTGATGGTGGCGTGCTTCGAGGCGGTCCCTTATGCTCAGTTCCACTTGAGGCCTCTGCAACTCCACCTCTTGCCAGTATGGGACAAGGACCCCGCGTCCCTGGACCGGGTCTTTGCGCTTTCCCCCCTGGTCAGGCGGCTCCTCTCGTGGTGGCTGGACTCCAGGAACCTGTTGGGGGGCAGATCCTTTCTGACCCCCTCCTGGAAAACAGTCACCACAGATGCCAGTCTGTCAGGTTGGGGGGGGTTTCTGGAAGTCCCTGCAGTTCCAAGGGAGGTGGGGCCCTCAGGAGGCCCACACACCTATCAATGTCTTGGAGCTGCGGGCGATCAGGTTAGTTCTGGCTCAGTTGACTCATCACCTTTGGGGCCTGCCTGTTCAGGTGCGCTCGGACAACCAGACGGCAGTTGCCTACATCAATCATCAGGGAGGGGACCCGGAGCAAGAGGGCCCTCCGGGAAGTGTCTCTGATCCTGACCTGGGCGGATGCCAATGTTCCCTGCATATCAGCGGTGTACATTCCGGGGGTGTAAAATCTGCTGGCAGACTCTCTGAGCAGGGGGACCTCTCGCAAAGGAGAATGGTCCCTCTGCAACAGGGTGTTCCAATCTCCGCGTCACCGTTGGGGCCAACCAGATGTGGATCTGTTTGCGTCCCGTCACAATCACAAGCTCCCGGCCTTTGTCTCCCTGTCCCAGGATTCTCTGGACTTGACCACGGATGCTCTAGCAATGTCATGGCAGGAATTTCAGTTCCTGTATGTCTTTCCTCCATTCCCCCTGCTGGGCAGGGTTCTGCGCAAGATTGCTCTGGAGGGGGTGCCAGCAATTCTGGTGGCCCCCAGGTGGCCAAGAAGAGTGTGGTTCGCAGACGTGGTGCAGCTGGAAGTAGATCAGTACGTTCTGCCCAGGGTGCCAGATCTGCTCACTCAGGTTCCCTTCCGCCATCCCAATTTACAAACTCTGGCTTTGACGACCTGGCTGCTGAAACATCCATCTTGATGGAGAAGGGGCTGTCTACCTCGGTTGTTGATACCATGAGAAAGGCTAGGAAGAAGTCTTCTTCTTCCATTTATTACAGGATTTGGCGTGCCTACATTGACTGGTGTGAGTCTAAGTCTCTTCCCTGTCGTGTGTTCTCTATTCCCAGGATTCTGGAGTTCCTGCAGCATGGGTTGGAGATGGGGCTCCAACTCAGTACTCTGAAGGGTCAGGTTTCTGCCCTGGCTGTTTTCTTCCAGAAGTCCTTTGGGGGACTTACTTATGTGCGTCCCCCACGTAAGCCTATGTTGCCTGTTTGGGATTTGAACTTGGTTTTGTCAGCCTTGCAGGGTACTCCCTTTGAACCTGTGCAGGATGCTGCCCTGGCCATTCTTACTCTCAAAGTCGTCTTTTTGGTGGCTATCACCTCTGTTAGGCGTGTGTCTGAGTTGGCGGCGCTTTCAATCCAACCCCCCTACTATGAGAGACACCAGGACAAGGTGGTGTTTTGCTTCAAGCCAGATTTTCTACCTAAGGTCGTGTCTGCCTTTCATTTGAATCAGGACATTGTTCTTCCGTCATTGTGCCCTAATCCTAGTACTGCTAAGGAGAGGGTTTTGCATTCTTTGGATGTGGTTAGGTGTCTGAAGTACTATCTGGTGGCTACTGCTCCATCCAGAAAAACTGATGCCCTTTTTGTGGTCCCTTTTGGTCCTAGGAAGGGTTTGGCTTCTGCCAAGTCTACTATCAGCAAATGGATCCGTCAGGCTGTTATTCAGGCCTATTCTGCTAAGGGGAAGAATCCTCCCTTCCGCCTTACTGCTCATTCTACTCGTGCTATTGGTGCTTCTTGGGCTTTTCAGCACCAGGCTTCTGTTGAACAAGTTTGCAAGGCCGCTACTTGGTCTTCTGTTCATACCTTTACAAGATTGATGTTAGGGCCTCAGCTGCTGCTGTTTTTGGCCGCAAGGTTTTGCAGGCGGCAGTGGTTTAAACTGTCTGCTGTTACCTTTGGGGATCCCACCCTACTTTATGGACACTGCTATTGGATGTCCCGAGTGTAAGTATTCTATCTGGAGCAGGAGGTACTGTATACTAAGAATAATACAATTCTGTGATTACTCACCTGTAGAATTGGTGTATACAGTACGTTATGAGTATACAGTACGTCCTGCTCCACCCCACCCTTTTTGCATTATCTTGGATCCCCTGCATGGTGATTGTTATCATTGTTATAGTTACTAGTTTGGGTTGTTTTAATTCTCCCGGCTTCTCGTTAACTGCTTTTCAATGCTGGGGATTGTGGGAGGTCCCTGGGTATTTGAGGGGCCAGGAGGAGCCTATTTTCGATGTCTCTGCAGTCCAGCGCCATCTGGCGGAGTAGTACCCGAGTGTAAGTATTCTATCTGGAGCAGGACGTACTGTATACTCATAATATCAATTCTACAGGTGAGAAAATTGTATTTTTCTAACATTGCTCCTGATCTTCCCTCCAACTAGCTTCAGGTTGGGCCCCTTGTTTTATCATTAAGTTTCTTGTTAGAAACACTTACTTTCACAATACTTTCACATATTTAACTGGGATGCGGGTAAACGGGTCAGAACTTGACTCCTGTATCCACTCAAATCTTAAATGTCGCATCACCCTTTTTCTCCTAGTCACAGCCATCTTGGAACACCTGGGAGGCTTCCTTTCCCAGCATTCACTAGATTTAACCAATATAACCTACAATGCCTAGTGGCAGGAAAACCAGCAGCACTTCCTTTTTGCAGGCCACCGGCATAGGATGCCATTGGGGGGGGAGGGGGGGAGTTGAGCATGGCAGCAGTTACTAAAAGGCAAATTCATTTTTATGTGCAGCAATCTAAATTGCCATGGGGAGGGATGCATAGGAGCACCTTTTTCTGCACGGGTGTTGCGGTATAAAATGTTTCTGTTGAACTGCAATTCCAAATTTTCTGTAAATTAAAATGTATAATTACTTTTGTCAATTTCGTATTTTCTCAGTGATTATTGTCACTGTAATACAAATATCTAACATATATATATATACAACTGTATATTATAAATAAATATATATATATATATATATATATATATATATATATATATAGCTAGAGATATAGATAAATAAATGGTTTTGTAAATTTTAATTACTTTTGTCAGTTAAACAGGCTGAACTGGATGGACTAAAGTCTTTATTCAGCCTTATATATAACATACTATGTTACTAGGTTACAGTTTCAAGTTATCTCAGTGATCATAGTGATTTTTTATTTCTTTAACGGGAGGGTACCAAAATGTTTGGTCCGTGTGTGTGTACATATATATATATATATATATATATATACACATACATATGTGTGGCACTGCATAAAATGTGCCAGTGCGCCACTACTGAGTTTGTTACATAAAAGAAATATTGCCATTCTGTAAAATGCAATAAAAATGACAGCAGAATATGCGACACTGGATCCAATCAATCGTACTCTTTGATGGATGTGACGCGCTTTACCAGGAAAACGGATTTGGGAAGCGTAACGCGTTCAGCCTCCCTTTGGGAATGCGAGTTTTGTCACAGTACGCCTTGGAAATGATTAGCAGCCCCAAACAATTAATAAATATATAAATAAATAAAATAATGTTTAAGTTAAAAAAAAAAAAAGGATGTCCGGTCATTTCTCTGCTGCTCGTTACCCGCCACCCCCTCCAAGTCACCATTATTAGAACTCCAATATGACGGATGCCTCTCTCTCCTTTACACATGGATAGTTCCAGACTCAGGGAGCATTCCTATTGGCCGTTGGCACGTGACCAGAGAAGATATGGGTCACTCCGTGCACTGCTCTTCCTCGTCTATTGTTCTGGATGATTCGGATTCTCGCTGCCTATTGTTCTGGATCACTCTGCCTTCATTTGCGAGACGCAGGGCAGCAGCTGGCTCCATAATGCAAAAATTCTTATTTCATCCACTTTTTTTTGTGTGTTTGTGTTATAGCCACAGAATGCATGGCAACACCTCGCTCATTAAACCATACGAGGCAGGGGATTTAAAATAAATAATTAAAAATAGATGGCAAATTATAAGATGTGGGATGGATCCCGGGGTGGATGACCTGCTGTCTGATCTGACCCAGTGCGCGTAAGAATATCACACACACACACACACACTATATATAACACTACACAGTAGATAATAATTTAAATAGAAATATTGTAAATATATACACATACACTATATATATAAACAGCAGATAATAGCAGATAATAACAAGAATTAGTTTAAATAAATATATATATATATACACACACGCACACACACTATATACTTTGCACTTCACAGTACAAAAAAAAAAAAATTTGAGAACATTTAAGGATATAGATATATATACATATATATTACATATGTAACACTATACAGTAGATAAGTGTGTATAACAGCCTTAAAATGGACCCAGTTGAATATCCTGGGTTTTGGTCCTTGCCCCCGGAGCTGTGTGAAACCCCCCCAGGTCGCCTGATCGAACTCACCTCTTCCTGGTCCTATGGAGCATGTGCGGCCGCACAGCAGGCTAGTGCGCAGGCGGCTGCATCCCCCGCTACCCTCTAACAGGGAGCGTGGCCACGCCTACTATTAACAAATGCCTGGTGCGGGTACGTGCCCTGCTAAAGGGATAGCAGGGATGCAGCCACTGCTCGCGCATGCTCCGTTGGACCTGGAACAACTGTGAGTTTTCGGCAATCTGGGGGGTTTCATAGACTCCAGGGTGGGTTTTGGTCAACTTTTAATAGAAAAATGGTACAAAACAGAATGTTACAGAAGCTTATATTTTAAGGTCTATTTCACATTAACACACTATTATTTTTCCGATATACTTAAATGGCTATGGAAAATGATGGCGCTTTATAGATTCAGCCCCATTGTGTGAACCCCGAGAGCAGACCGGCATTACCTGCCATTCGCACATTCCCACTGTGTGCTCGGCCTGCAGTCGCATTCCCAGCTATTCAGATCTGATATCCTTGTGCCGGCAGCGCATAAAGGGCTGATTGGATGAGAGCCAGCGCATGCATTGTGAGAGTGGCAGAAAGGTGACATTTGAATGTCCCAGTGATAGGTCCACTTCAAGTCTCCCGGGCACTGGGCAAACACTCACCAGGGATACCAGTGGGGATCCCACATGTGGTTCCAGGTTCAAGCAGTGTTTTTGTTGCCACCATTTTAATTCTGCCCAGGTCCTGCAGCATTGTCCTTCCCTCATTAACTTTATTCTGTTGCACCTGCCTCCACACTGGGGCGCACTCGCCACTGACAACTGCTAGGGCCCACTGAAGGATTCTCCGATTCTCCGGTGGGCCAGTCCGACCCTGTATGCATATACTGTATATATGTACAATGCTGTATGGAAAATGCCAAGGCATCTCCTTTACTCTCTGAAGTGGGGGAGCTTCACATTCACGAGCTATTACTATTTGGATATATATGGGGGTATATAGCTCAGACACATCCTGCAGCAGTATACAGAATATACTATGCTATGCGCATCACTCTCCGAACCCGAGTAGCTTATACTCTGATGTTCTTTTACATTTACACACTATTATTATTTTGATTAGCTCAATGGAAAAATACCGTTTTGTGAGTACTCATCTTTAAAACGGGTATTATGAGTGTGCCATACACTCCACTTTGATCTTCATGACATGTGGGTAATCTCTAGTAGAGGGCGAACTTCTGCAGAGATGAATATGCAAAAAAAGAAAGCTCCTCCCGGTCCATATATACCTGGGACCTCCCACCAATTTCCCAGTGTAAAAAAGCAGTAAGGGGACCAGGAAGAACCAATTATAACCTTAACAATCAAAATCAATGGTTCACCAAATAAAAAACTCCAGAATACCTGAAAAAAAGGGGTGGGGCGAAGTGGAGTGTATGGCACACTCATAATACCCGTTTTAAAGGTGAGTACTCGCAAAACGGTATTATTCTAAGTGTGCCATACACTCCACTGCAATCTTCATGACATGTGGGACATCCAATAGCAGTGTCCGTCATGGGTGGGAACCAGAAACAGTAAAGTACCAACTCAAACCACTGCAACTTGCAGAACCTTGCGGCCAAAAACAGCATCCGCTGAAGCCCGCATATCAACCTTGTAAAACTTGGAAAAAGTATGAACAGAAGACCAAGTAGCAGCCTTACAAACTTGTTCAACCGAAGCTTGGTGCTGAAAAGCCCAGGATGCACCAACAGCACGAGTAGAGTGCGCCGTGACCCTAAAAGGGGGAGTACTCCCCTTAGCAGAATAGGCCCCAACAATGGCCTGACGAATCCATTTACTAATGGTAGACTTGGCGGATGCCAATCCTTTCCTGGGCCCGCAGGGCACCACGAAAAAAACATCCGTCTTGCGGAAAAAAGAAGTAGTCACCAAATAGAACTTCACGCAGCGAACGACATCCAAATTGTGCAGAACCCACTCCTTGTCATTGTTAGGCTTAGGACACAAGGAAGGGAGAACAATATCCTGATTGAGGTGGAAGGCAGACACCACCATAGGAAGGAAATCTGGCTTAAAGCGAAAAACCACCTTATCCTGGTGTCTCTCAAAGTAAGGGGCCTGAATCGACAGAGCCGCCAACTCAGACACGCCGAAGAGAGCTAATAGCCACCAAGAAGGCAACCATCTGAGTGAGAACCGAAAGAGCCATATCCTGTAGCGGCTCAAAAGGAGGACCCTGGAGAGCCGAAAGAACCAAATTCCAATCCCAAACCGGAACCACAGCCTTCCGAGGGGGGCGCACATGCGCGACCCCTTGGAAAAAAGGTCTTAACCAGCGGGTGTAAGGCAAAAGACCTCTGGAAGAAAACCGACGGAGCAGAAACCTGTCCTTTCAAAGTACTACGTTGGAACCCAAGATCCAGATGATGCTAAAGAAACTCCAAAATCCTAGGAATCGAAAACACCCTACAAGGCAAGGCCCTAGCCGCACACCAATCAATATAGGACCTCCAAGTCCTATAGAAAATGCCAGAAGAGGACCGCTTCCTAGCTCTAATCAAAGTCTGAACAATGGCCGCAGACAAACCTTCCTCCTTCAGAATGAAGGTTTCAGCAGCCACGCTGTCAAAGCCAGCGTTTGAAAATTGGGGTAAAGTAGTAGACCCTGAGATAACAGATCCGGCAACATGGGAAGCCGGTACTGATCTACGGCCAGCCTTACAACGTCTGCGTACCAAACCCTTCTTGGTCACCTTGGAGCCACCAGAATTGCTGGTGCCCCTTCTAGAACCAGTTTGAGAACTACCTTGCCCAGCATGGAGATGGGCGGAAACAGGTACATAAAGCCCAGATCCTACCAAGCAAGGGACAAGGCATCCACTGCCAGAGATAGAGGATCCTGAGAAAGAGACACAAAGGCCGGAAGTTTGTGATTGTGCCTTGAGGCAAAGAGATCCACCTCCGGAGTCCCCCACTTGCGGCAAAGATCCAGAAAAACCTCGGGGTTGAGAGACCACTCTCCTTGGCAAGAGAATCCCCTGCTCAGGGAATCCGTCTCCGTGTTCTCCACTCCCGGAAAGTAGACTGCCGAAACGCAAGGAACATTGCTCTCCGCCCAGTGCAGGATCAGAGAGACTTCCCTGAGGGCACTCCTGCTGCGAGTCCCTCCTTGGTGATTGATGGAAGCTACCGCCGTTCGGTTGTCTGAACGAACCTGAACCGGTAGACCCTGTAAATGTGAGGTCAGCCGTGCCAGAACCAGTCGGATGGCTCTGAGCTCCAAGACATTGATGGGGGTGTGAGCCTCCTGAGGACCCCACAACCCGCTGAACTGATGACTTTTCCAATAACCTCCCCAGCCCGACAGGCTGGCATCCGTGGTAAACGTCTCCCAACAAGGGACCAGAAAGGATCTGCCCTTCAACAGGTTGCTCGCGTCCAGCCACCACCGAACGAAGGGACTGCCGAACCCTGGGAGACATCCTGAAAGGTTGATCCAATGACTGCGGACACCTGTCCAAATGCGTCAATAGGTGAAGTTGAAGAGATCTCATGCGAAACTGTGCAAACGGTACCGCCTCGAAGGAGGACACCATCAAGCCCACCAGTTTCATCCCCTGTCGGATAGAGGGACAAGGACTGGCCCAAAGAAGGATGATCAGATCCTGAATCCCTTGCACCTTGGGCTGGGGCAGAAACACACTGGCCTGAATGGTATCCAGATTCATGCCCAGAAATGAAATCACTCGTGACGGAGAGAGAGAAGACTTGGGGCGGTTGATCACCCACCCGAACCTCTCCAGAGTCGACACCACCTGGTGGGTGTCCAGCTCCAACCTGATGGAGGGAAGAAGCTGAGATCAACAGGTTGTCCAGATAAGGCACAATGCGAATGCCCTGAGCTCTGAGCAGAGCCATTATTCCCACCAATACCTTGGTGAAGACCCTTGGCGCCGAGGTCAGTCCGAAGGGAAGGGCTACAAACTGAAAAAGTTGATCCTCCACTCTGTGACCTCCCGGGCCCAGACCTGGAAGAAGAGCCGCAGCCGTCCCCCCACCCATGCGGGTGAGGGCGCCCCTTCATTGCTGAGCCGGTGTAACGGCGGGCTTGGGCTTGGAACCCCAGGCAGCCGCGGGACATGCCCGACCTCTGCCCCTGTTCCAGGCCGAGCTCCTGACACCCGAGAAGGCCAAACCTCTAGCTTTCTGGCACATCGAAAGGAAGGAGTGAACAAGCCAGCCCCCCGAAAGGGACTGCGCTGTTTCTTCCGCAGAGGTAACTTACCTCCCTTAGCAACAGCATCCAATTTATCTCCAAACAGCCGCGCACCCAGGAAGGGAAGAGCTGTAAACGACTTCTTGGCCCCAAAATCCGCCGTCAACTGACGGAGCCAGACCAATCTGCACATAGCCACCAATAGGGCTGAAGTCCTGCTACACATGACAATAGAATCTTCCATAACAGCCAAGACAAACCCCATGAACAATTCACATCTCTTAAGGGTAGCGAACTCAGCGCTAGCCGGATCAAACTGAGCGTCATTCAGCCAGTCCCTGATAAGAGATCTGGTAGCAAGCGACACTAGGGCAGATGCACAAACAGGCCGCAGGGCTGAGCCCACGCTGTCGTCCTCGCCATCCTTAAGGGAAGTGGCGTCAGGGATGTTCAGCACAGAAGAGTTGGTCAAAACCAAAATTGGCGCATCGACCTTGGGAGGAGAAGACCATCGCTTAACCGCCTCCACCGGGAAAGGATATTTTCTTATCCCATCCCTGAGAAACACCAGGAAGCCGACTGGGCCTTTCCCATTCTTTCAGGATCAGCGCATCAAAGTGACCCTGAGTAGGGAATTCCAGACGGGGCTTGCAGGCCCCAAAAAATTCCCCCTTCTTGAGAGAAGTCGCCTCAGGTGGGTCAATATCCAACACCTCCAATAGATGTGACAACACAGTGGCCGTATCAACGGCATCCCCCAGCGCCTGCCCGACATCAGCATCACCAGACTGTACATAGTCAGTCTCCGTTTCCTCATACAATTCCCCCTCCAATAACGGGGAATAATCTGACACATCAATGGAATCGTCGTCAACACCCCACAAGGGCTGGGCCGACGACAAATGTCTCTTTTTAGCCTGGGCCTTCTTGCCCACCATGCTACCAATAAATTTCTCGATGCTGGACAACCTAGCACAAACATCAGAGTGCGACTCCCCGCTGGCACCAATGTCACTTGGGGAACGGATAAGGCGGGGAGGTGAAGGCGATGAAGCGGGAGGAGCCGACCCAGAAGGCTGGGTACCAGACTGCCGTGTTATGGCCTTTTGTGCGCATGGTATACAGATCAGCACATTCTCCCCCGTAAGGGATACCCCACACCATACACATGGCCCGGATTGTCCCAGAGGGAGCCCGAGCCCAGTATCCTGCGTAGCCACCATATGGTGATTTTTGTGGTCAGTGGCAAGACCGCAGGGAATTTACGCCTAAGCAACCCGGGATGCCCCTTAAAAGTCCCGGTGGCAGGATTTGAGGTGATCAAATATACACTAGGGACCCCAGGACCAGGAGGAACCCCTTAACATGCACAATAATGAAGCAATCAATTACTATACAGTAAATATATATATATATATATATATATATATATATATATATATATATATACAATTTTAATTAAATAAATAATGAAATGGCAAAACCTGCAAAAAAACAGCACCACAAGGGCCCCCCCCCCACCAGAGAGGGACCCCCAAGTGACAAAGAGGTGGCCAACAGGCCCCTACCTGTCCCCAAGAACGGCAGCAGCAAACGCAGCAAAAATACAATTCTGTGAAATACTCACCTGTAGAATTAGTATTATAAGTATACAGTACGTCCTGCTCCAGATAGATTACTTACACTTGGGTTATCCTCCGCCAGATGGCGCTGCACTGCAGAGACATGTAAAACAGGCTCCTCCCGGCCCCCAAATACCCGGGGACCTCCCACAAATCCTCAGCATTGAAAAGCAGTGAACAAGAAGCCGGGAGAATTTAACCACCCAAAAAAATGGTAACTATAACAATGATAACAATCACCATACAGGGGATCCAGAATAATGCAAAAACCAGGGTGGGGTGGAGCAGGACGTACTGTATACTTATAATATCAATTCTACAGGTGAGTATTTCACAGAATTGTATTATTCTTAGTATACAGTACGTCCTGCTCCAGATAGATTAGGGACATCCAATAGGAGTGTCCATAAAGTAGGGTGGGATCCCCAACAAAAAAGGTAACAGCAGACAGTTTAAACCACTGCCGCCTGCAAAACCGTGCGGCCAAAAACAGCATCAGCTGAGGCCCTAACATCAACCTTGTAAAACTTTGAAAAAGTAAGAACAGAAGACCAAGTAGCGGCCTTGCAAATTTGTTCAACAGAAGCCTGGTGCTGGAAGGCCCAAGAGGCACCAATAGCACGAGTAGAATAAGCAGTAAGGCGAAGGGAGGACTCTTCCCCTTAGCAGAATAGGCCTGAATCACAGCCTGACGGATCCATTTGCTAATAGTAGACTTGGCATGAGCCAAACCCATCCTGGGCCCAGAAGGGACCACAAAAAAGAGCATCAGTTTTCCTGAAGGACGCAGTGACCACCAGGTAATACTTCAAACACCTGACCACATCCAAGGAATGCAAAACCCTCTCCTTTGCGTAGCTAGGATTAGGGCACAAAGAAGGAAGAACAATATCTTGATTCAATGAAAGGCAGACACTACCTTAGGCAGAAAATCTGACTTAACGCGGAACACCACCTTGTCCTGGTGTCTCCCAAGGTATGGGGGCAGAATAGAAAGAGCCGCCAACTCAGACACACGCCTGACCGAAGTCATGGCTACCAGAAAAACAACCCTGAAGGTAAAAACAGCCAGAGCAGAATACTGCATAGGTTCAAAGAGAGCACCCTGCAAATCAGACAAAACCACGTTCAAATCCCAAACAGGGACCACAGGTTTACGTGGGGAAACACACATGAGCGACCCCCTGGAAAAAAGGTCTAAATCAGAGAATGCTGAGCAAACGACTTCTGAAAGAAAACAGACAGGGCAAAGCCTGACCCTTCAGAGTACTGAGTTAGAGTCGCGACTCCAACCCATGCTGTAAGAACTCCAGAACCCTGGGGACTGAAAACACCCGACAGGGGAGACCTAGACTCACACCAGTCAAAGTAGGTACGCCAAACCCTGTAATAGATGGAAGAAGAGGTTTTCTTCCTAGCCTTCACCATGGTATCAACCACCGAGGTGGAGGTTTCAGCAGCCAGGCCGTCAAAGCCAGAGTTTGTAAATTGGGATGGCGTAAGAGGCCCTGAGTGAACAGATCTGACACCCCTGGCAGAACGTACTGGTCTACTGCCATCTGCACCACGTCTGTGAACTACACTCTTCTTGGCCACCTGGGGGCCACCAGAATTGCTGGCACCCTCTCCAGAGCAATCTTGCGCAGAACCCTGCTCAGGGGGAACGGAGGAAAGACATACAGGAACTGAATGTCCTGCCATGACATTACTAAAGCATCCGTGGTCACGGCCAGAGGATCCTGGGACAGGGAGACAAAGGCCGGGAGCTTGTGATTGTGACGGGACGCACAGATCCACATCTGTTTGGCCCCAACGGTGACACAGAGATTGGAACACCCTGTTGCAGAGGGACCCCCCCGGAATGTATACCGCTGATATGCAGGGAACATTGGCCTCCACCCAGGTCAGGGTCGAAGACACTTCCTGGAGGGCCCTCTTGCTCCGGGTCCCTCCCTGATGATTGATGTAGGCAACTGCCGTCAGGTTGTCCGAGTGCCCCTGAACAGGCAGGTCCTGAAGATGAGTAGTCAAGCGAGCCAGAACTAGCCTGATCGCTCACAGCTTCAAGACGTTGATAGGTGTGTGGGCCTCCTGAGGGCCCCACCTCCCCTGGAACCGCAGGGACTTCCAGAACCCACCCCCCAACCTGATAGACTGGCATCCGTGGTGACCGTCTCCCAGGAAGGGGCAAGAAAAGATCTGCCCCCCAACAGGTTCCTTGAGTCCATCCACCACAAGAGGGACCTCCTTACCAGGGGGGAAAGCACACAGACCCTGTCCAGGGATGATGGGTCCTTGTCCCATACAGACAATAGGTGAAGTTGCAGAAGCCCCAAGTGGAACTGAGCATAAGGGACCGCTTCGAAGCACGCCACCATCAGGCCCACCAGCTGCATCCCCTGCCTGGTGGAGGGATGGGGACAAGCTAGGGGGGACTGAGCCTGTGCAAGCAGATTATCCACCTTCTGCTGAAGAAGGAAGATCCTTGCCTGAACTGTATCCAGATTCATTCCTAGGAATGGAGTTACCAAGGAAGGGGACAGTGAGGACTTGGGGTGGTTGAACACCCATCCAAATGACTCCAGAATGGACACCACCAGCTGAGTATCCAAAAAAGTATCCGAATCTGAGGAACCTTGGTGTCCTGAAAACACAGGGATGTGAAGGTAAGCATCTTTGATATCCACAGACGTCATGAAACCCCCGGGGCGCAAGGAGCTGATGGCCGAGAGTTTCCATGCGAAAAACGCCTGTTCTTGACAATTTTGCTGAAGATCTGTAAATCCAGAATGGGCCTGACTGACCCATCTTTTTTGGTGTTGGTGTAGAGTCCCTTGCCTCTGTCCTTTAAGGGAAATCTGCAAATAACCCCCAGACCCAGCAGGCCTTGCACGGCCTGCGCCAACACCTGAGCAGAGGCAGGGACCAGGAGTATCCGGGACCTGATAATCTTGGGGGAGGCCGCACAGCAAACTCTATCTTGTAGCCGGAGGACACTACCTCCTGAATCCACCGGTCTGAGGCGTGATGCCTCCAGACTTGAGCAAAGTGCGGCAGCCGTCCCCTCACCCTGACGGGCTAGGGCGCCCCATCATGCTTGAGGGGACTTGGGAGAGGATTTGGGGTTAGCCCCCCCGGAGGAGCCAGGACATTATCTTCTGCTCCTGTGACAGTAATCTGCGCGAACCCCCGCGAAGGACACCCCTGTTTCTTGTTTAACACCATGGTAGGGGGGTGAAGGGGGGCCGAGACAGCCGTCTGCGCTGGGGTAACTTACCTCTCTTAGCAAACAGGTCTAGATGGGCCCCAAACAGGCGTAGCCCCTTAAAAGGAAGCCCAGTGAGGGCCTTCTTCGCAGCATTGTCAGCACCCCACTGTCGCAGCCAAACCAAGCGGCGTATAGCCACCATGAAGGCAGAAGTTCTTGCACACATTCTGATGGTGTCATCCAATGCTAATAAGACAAAATTTACAAAAACATCACAACTGGAGAGTGCATTAAACACCTCACAAGGGAGATCATCAGGGGCACTATCAAGCATATTTCGGATAAGGGTTCTAATGGCCACAGCAGTAATAGCAGAGGTACAGACCGGGCGCAGTGGCGTCCTCGCACATGCAAAGGCGTGGGAGGTCAGCAGGTCAATGCGCCGGTCCTCAGCATCCCGCAGGGTAGTAGAATCAGGGGAATGCATGACAGGGGTGTTAGATAGCCCTAGGATCGGGACATCCACATTGGGGGGGATGACCAACATTTAACCACCTCAGGGGGAAAAGGATACTTCCTATCCCAATCCCTTGGAACCCCGGGAAGTTTACTGGGGCACTCCCATTCCTTGAGCACAAGGGTATGGAAATGTGCCTGCTCTAGAAATTCCAAACGTGATGTTGCTGTATGAAAACACTCCCCTTTTTGCCTGGGAGCCTCACCAGGGAGAGAGATAGACAGAACCTCAAATATCTGGGTCAATAATCTGTCAGTGTCATCCAGGGCCCAGGGGTCAGAGCCAGAATCATCATGACCCCTTGGTCTCTCATCAGATGAGCCTGAGTCAGAAAAGAGCTCTCCTTCATCAGAAGGGGTATAGCCACACAGATTCATAAACTCCTGAGATCCCATAGGGAAAGGCTAATAGCCCCGCTCACCTGCGAGAGAGTGATAATTTCATGTGTTCACAGTCAGCACTGCAGAGAAATCTGGGGATTTGTGGGAGGTCCCTGGGTATTTGAGGGGCCGGCAGTGCAGCGCCATCTGGCGGAGGATAACCCAAGTGTAAGTAATCTATCTGGAGCAGGACGTACTGTATACTAAGAATAATGGCCCCCTTTTCTTAACACAGCCTGAGGGAGAGAAGCTCCCCAGGCTAACAGGAAAGCCACCACGGGCTAGTAAAGCACCATGCACCAATTCATCCAGGGATACTTCCAGGAGATCCACACTCACACACAACACAAAGTAAAGTGAAACACCAACACACACATACACTCATATATAAATCTTAATAAATGAAAAGGGAGAGACCGAGGATGACGGCCCACCAGCCCCCCCTAGAGGGAAGTAAGGGACCCAGAAGGGGGGGTGGGAACCTGGTATAATAAGGCCACAGGCATGTAGGGACGGGGCATCCCGCACCAGGATCACCAAAAACCTGGATAACCGCCTACCCCATAATGAGGCCTCATGGTGGAGCAAGGCTCCTTCCGCACCCATAGGGTGCTCCTACCCTCACCAGGACCCGCAGCCTAAGCTGGGAGGCTCAAATAGGGGCAATTTAAAAAGGGTGCTGGCAGTAATAGGGATAATAAACGGACGGGCGCGGGCCCGGCTTACCTGCAAGTAAAAGAAGTCTTCATCTTCTGTCTTGTCGCCTTCCCTGCAGAGAAGGAACTGGGAAATTGGTGGGAGGTCCCAGGTATATATGGGCCGGGAGGGGCTTTCTTTTTTGGCATATTCATCTCTGCAGAAGTTCGCCCTCTACTGGAGATTACCCACATGTCATGAAGATCGAAGTGGAGTGTATGGCACACTTAGAATATTGGAATTATGGACAGAGATAATATTGGGGCCACTGGCCCATAATACATTTAACTAGGTTCCATGCAGGACATCTGCATTGACAGCAACCGTGTCCATTAATAGGGGGAACCTAAGAAGTTTTTACACTAAAAACCCTTTCACAGCCACTCATTATTATTTGGATATATTCCTATGTGGCTCTGGCATTTCAAAGTGCTGTACAGAAAATATTGAGCCATTGATTTTATTCTCTGTGCCACAGACGCCTCAGCTGACCCATGAGCTGCTGAGACCCATTCCCAGGGTGCTTCCAAGATGGTCAGCGAGTACTCTCAAGGCTATAAGCCAGGGCCGCATTAAGTGTGGTGGAGGCCCCTGGGCACAAAATCTGGTGGAGGCCCCAGATACTGTATTGTTTTCCCTTTAAAATAATAGTCCAGCCAAGTAACTGATTGGTGGTTGTCTGGCACCCGCCTACTTACTGGAACGTCAGATCGAAACCCTTGTGCCACCCTTGTGCGGGTGCGTGCTGCTCAGGAACTCCTGCTTTGCCATTCTGGGTGGGGGGTAGTGTAGTCGCCCGGCTGGTCCAGCAGAAAACAGTTCCCTGCATTGAGCTACCAGCGGCTGCGCTGGGTGGCTTATGTGCAGTGACAGCTCTGCACCCATCACTGTAGCGTTGCTGACATCGGCTTTTCTGCTCTAGACTCTCCGTCCTGCCCTGTGGTGGCTTTGGCTGCAGGTTTGCAAATAAAAAGGCTTGTCCAGGGGCGCCCCCACTGCCTCTTGTAACCGTCAGACTGAAGACTGAAATTCCCATAACCCAACCAGCTCATAACCCAAAGGTTGGTTGAGGCCCCCTTTTGCAGGGCAAGTGGTGGAGGCTCCGGGGTGCACGCCCCTTGTGCCCCTGGCTATAGCACTGCAGCGGCCGATAATTGGCACCTTTAAATAGATGGTGCGGAACCCTTAGTATTATAGGGGCAGATAATGTGTCAGGAGTGGGTATGGCCACCGCAGCCATAACGCTGGGGCAAAACGTGGGCTGGGGTGTACAATGGGGCTCGGTATAGAGGAAGACTTGGAATACGGGGAGCTGAGGGGGGTGATAGAAGAGATCTGAGTAGATTCTGGCACATGGTCAGGGTGAGGTGCCAGCCCAGTTGGCCCCAAAGCAGTACTGCCCTCTTGACTTTCAGGCCATCAGCCACTTTAGGTCTGTATGAGATTCAGTCCCCAGAAAGAGAGGATCAAGAATGAGATGAAGATGGACCGGCGGCTCCCAAAATAAGGGTAGAAGTAGTGGGAACCATGGTCTTTGTGAATAATAGGGTGGCACTGCTATTATTAGCTCAGTCTATTATGAAGTCTATTCCTGAAAAATGGGGGATGGGGAGCACATATGCCAAGGGAAAGTTTTATTCCTGGTTGCTTGCCGTTTAAGGCCCCTTGAAAAAATATTGGCAGCTTTATGGCCTGGGACAGGGGTACTCAACCGCTACTTGTAAAGGTCCATTTACAGACATCTGGTGAGAGGCAAAGGTCCGGGCAGGGAGTGGATAGTTAAAAATCGGCGCACTGGGGGGCACCCCATGAATCCTATTGGGCACTGGGGAAAAACGGGGAGGCCAGGGATTGGATGGGCAAAACTGGGAGGACAGGAATGGAAGGAGCAGAGAGACTGGGCTGGATGGGGCAGGGCTGAGGGGAAAGGGACGTATGAGGCAAAGAGACAGAGAAACTAAGTTTGTGTGCACCTTGCAATGCCACTTCCCATCCGTGCAGTACATCATATTGCAATGCTAGGTGCCAGGGAGCCATGACACTGGCAGGAGACGAAGCACTATATCTCGATCAAGTAAAAGGGGCAGCATTTAACACAGCAACACAGAAGCAACTGAGTTCAGGGCTGTCAGGGCAGGGGTCCAGATATCTGGAGCCGAGGTCCGAATTTGGACCCCGGTCCGCAAGTTGAGTACCGCTGGCCTGGCATATAGGTTGCTGACAGCAAGGATAAATTCTCTTTTGTCCAAGTCTACAGTCCGGGAGGGTCATGATAATTATTTAGGAAAGCCAGTGTGACTTCCAGTGTGGATTGCAACCTACATGAGGTAAATCATACATCAATAAGTTAAAGTGGACCACATAAATATTAATTCACCTGTTTTAGAGCAGAGAGTTCCATAGTCTCACTGCTTTTACAGTAACAATCCCCTCCTATGTCGCTGCAAGATGTGCCTTTCCCCTAGTTAGAGTCCTGGGTATAAATAGATCATGGGACAGATCTTTGTATTGACCCCAGATATATGTATACATAGTTATTAGATCATCCATCAGGTGATCGAATATTCCAAAGAAAATAAACCTAACTTTGACAATCCTTCAGGGTCCTGCATTCCATTTACTAATTTAGTTGCCCACCTTTGAACACGCTACAGTTCTGATCTGTTCTTCTTATTCACTGGTGCCCAGAACTGTACATGATATTCCATATGGGGTCTGAACAGTGAACTATATAGAGGTAAAATGATGCTCTGGTCACAGGCACCTATGCTCCTCTTGATGCACACCATGATCCTGTTTGAATTGGCAGCAGCTGCCTTGTGTGGGAAACTACAGTTACATTTATTGTTTACTAAGACCCTAGGTCCTTTTCCATAGTAGTTTTACCCCGCGTTTCCGTATTTAGTGTGTAATCATGGAACAATTTGTTCCTGCCCATGTGCATAACCTTATATGTATCTGTATTAAACTTAATTTGCCATTTTTCTGCCAAGACTTCTAAATTATCCAAATGGCTTTGTAGCTGCATGCTGTCTTTTGTGCGTTGTTTTACACAGCTTAGTATCATCTGCAAATATTGATATTTTACTGTTCAATTTCATTTCTAATAGCATTAATATACATTTTAAAGAGAATTGGGCCCAATGTGCATCGTGACCGCTGGATTCTCACCAGCCAATAAGCTCTCAGCTCAATCTGCGATATGCCGAACTCTTGTCCCAGGAAGTTCGGCGATCCTGAGCTTTGTGACATATTATCTTGTCTGTTCCCCTAATCAGGGGGGTGCAGGGGAGGCACTTGCCCGGGTGCAGAAGGTCAGGTGGGCATCAGAGGGAGGCCTAAGAACAGGTGTGGGGCGCCATTTTGAATCTTTGCCCTGGGTGCCAGAAATCCTAGCTACTCCTCTGCCCCTTATAATTGAGTCACTCACTACCAGCACCTGTCCTGTCTGCCCTGTACTTCCATTTCCCTTCCCCTCCTTACCGGAGCAGACAGAGGTGTTGTCTTGCTGAAGCTGTGCCACCCCTGATCTAACATCCTCCTCATCTGCCAACGGGGCAAAATTGTTGGGGGGGGCCTGCTTAGGGCTAACCTCCCTGTAAATTTTACACCTACCCTGACTTCTGTTATCCGGGTAGCTGTCTCCTTTGTATTTTATCCTGTTTGTCCCCATGTTACCACCCTCCCCTGAACCAGATTGCCTGCTCAGTTAGCAGAAGACTCCTTTCTAAGCTATAAATAGATATCAGTGCTGCCAGTTGCTAATTTACATCCAAAATAATTAAGTTTAAAAAAAAAGATCCAGAATCTGTGATTCCAAGTGTACAATCTGCACAGATCCTGCTGCAGTATGCATCCTCGAACAGCTGTGGAAGCAGTGTATACTTAGGATTACAACCACACATAAACCGCACTCTTAAACACATTTTAAAGATGAACAACACAAAGAAACGTCACTTCCCCATGTGTTGTTCCAATCAGCGGGGGCAGGGCCACCAGCAGGAGGGGGACAAGGTGTCCCGTGTCTGGGCCCAAAGTGCCACAGAGGGGGCTCGACCAGACCCATCCATGTGATCTGTGGTATCACCGTTCCTGCGATGCACTCAGTGTGCCCTGCAGAGCACCCCTTATCCCTTAGACCATATATGCTCAACCTGTGGCCCTCTGAGCCATTTGATGTGGCCCCTGACCTGCAGTGGCGAAACTGTGTAAAGATAGTTAAATAGAAACATTAGGGATGATTGCAAGGATAGTGATAAAGTAGGGATGCATTGCCAAAAAGAGGTGGCAGTGGTGTCTTGGAGGCATGTGGCAACATTGATGAGTGCAACAAAACCCCTGGATGAAATCTCTGGCACTATAACAAGCTAACAGTGTTTTCTGAATTTAGTTTTATGTTTTGACAAACTTTTGTTGAAGGAGTGGCACCAACAATACCTTTTTATTTGATTTGTACCCGTTGCACTGCTCCGTGGTTTATTTCTATAGAATTAAGAAAAATACTCTGGGGGGTGCCCCTATGTCCCCCTTGCTACTAAACCAGCAGAGTCTCACACTTGCACTTGTATTAGTATCATCAAGTATATTTTATTATTTATATTGTAACATGATGAAAATTAAAATCAGTGCCATGCTGTAAGCCATTTACACCACAACATAGTTTTATGTTTTTAGCAATGGTAGGTGTTTAGATGGGTTGAATATTGGGAATATGGTTACATTTGGGACTGATGGGCTATGAATATGGGAACCATTTATTTGCAATCAGCATGCAGGGCAATCAATATTACTAGCATGTGAGAATTGTTAGATATAAATGGGGTGATGTGAAGGACAGTGTAAAAAATCAATCTGCTGGAGTTTGCGGAGACAGTGGGTCTGCTGATTGTTGTGAAAAAATACCTTTTTGTGATTACTCACCTGTAAAATGGTTATTACAAGTATGTCACACACCCCGCTTCCGAATATTCATGACACTTGGGTAACTGTCCTGTAGAGGGCGATCTTGCAGAGATGACATGAAAAAAGGAACCCCTCCCGGTCCATAAATACCTGGGACCTCCCACCATTCCCCAGTATAAGACAGCAGTAGACTGCTGGAAGAGCCAAATGTAAACAGCAAAGAAAAAAGGTTCACCATATAAAGGATCCCAGAAAACCAAAAAAGGGCGGGATGAAGCGGGGTGTGTGACATACTTGTAATAACCATTTTACAGGTGAGTAATCACAAAATGGTATTATTCCCAGTATGTCACACACACCGCTTCCGAATATTCATGACACTTGGGACATCCAATAGCAGTGTCCAAAATGGGTGGGGATCCCAAAAAGGCACTAATGCAAAAACAGCATCCGCTGAGGCCCGCACATCAACCTTATAAAACTTAGAAAAAGTATGAACAGAAGACCAAGTAGCAGCCTTGCAAACTTGTTCAACAGAAGCCTGATGCTGAAAAGCTCAAGAAGCTCTAACAGCACGAGTAGAATGAGCAGTAACACGAAAAGGGGGAACCTTCCCCTTGGCAGAATAGGCCCCAACAATGGCCTGTCGAATCCATTTACTAATGGAGGACTTAGCGGGCGCCAGACCTTTCCTGGGCCCGGAGGGCACCACGAAAAAGGCGTCCGTCTTACGAAAAGGAGAAGTAGCCACCAAATAATATTTCACACATCAAACCACATCCAAAGAATGTAAGGTCCTCTCCTTGTCATTGGTAGGCTTAGGACACAAGCAAGGGAGAACTACATCTTGATTGAGGTGGAAGGCCGAAACCACCTTAGGAAGGAAATCCGGCTTAAAGCGGAAAACTACCTTGTCCAGGTGCCTCTCAAAGTAAGGAGCCTGAATAGACAAGGCCGCCAACACAGAGACACACCGAACAGAGGTAATAGCCACCAAAAAGGCAACTTTCTGAGTGAGCAGAGAAAGAGCAATATCATGCACCGGCTCAAAAGGAGGCCCCTGGAGAGCCGATAGAACCAAGTTTAAATCCCAAACCGGCAGCAAGGGCTTTCTAGGACGCCGCACATGAGTAACCCCCCTGGAAAAATGTCTTAACCAGGGGATGAAGGGCAAAAGACCTTTGAAAGAAAACCACCAGGGCAGAAACATGCTCTTTCAAAGTACTAAGCTGGAACCCAGAGTCCAGACCATGTTGAAGAAACTCCAGAATTCTGGGAATAGAAAACACCCTACAAGGCAAGGCCCTAGCCTAAGACCTCCAAGTCCTATAGTAGACGTTAGAGGAAGATCTCTTCCTAGCTCTAACAAGAGTCTGAACCACCTCATCAGAAAGACCTTCCTCCTTTAAAATGGAGGTTTCAGCAGCCACACCGTCAAAGCCAGCGTTGGTAAATTGGGGTAGCGTAGCCGACCCTGGGTGATAAGATTCGGAAGAAGAGGCAGATAAAACTGATCTACTGCCAGCCGCACGACGTATGCGAACCACACTCGTCTTGGCCACCTTGGAGCCACCAGAATTGCTGGTGCCCCTTCTAGAGTTAGCTTGCGCACCACCTTGCCCACCATGGGGAAGGGAGGGGAACAGGTACAGAAACCCCAGTTCCCTCCAAGCCAGGGACATGGCATCCACTGCCAGGGCCAGAGGATCCTGAGACAGAGACACAAAGGCAGGAAGCTTGTGATTGTGACGTGAGGCAAAGAGATCCACCTCCGGAGTCCCCCACTTGTGACAAAGGGACTGGAATACCTTGGAACTGAGAGACCATGCTCCTTGGTGAGAGGATCTCCTGCTCAGGGAGTCCGCCTTCGTGTTCTCCACTCCCGGAATGTAAATGGCTGAGATGCAAGGGACATTGCTCTCTACCCAAACAAGGATCAGAGATACCTCCCTGAGGGCACTCCTGCTGCGAGTCCCTCCTTGGTGATTGATGTAAGCGACCGCCGTCCGATTGTCCGATCGGACTTGAACTGGCAATCCCTGCAAGAAAAGAGTCAAGCGAGACAGAACCAACCAAATGGTCCGCAGCTCCAAAACGTTGATAGGGGTATGAGGCCCCAATAACCCCTGGAACTGATGTTCCCTCCAGAAGCCCCCCCAGCCCGACAGGCTGGCGTCCGTGGTGACCGTTTCCCAACAAGGTGTCAGAAAGGATCTGCCCTTCAACAGATTGCTTGACACTAGCCACCACTGAAGGGACTGCTGAACCCGAGGAGACAGCAGACAAGACTGATCCAATGATAGTGGACACTTGTCCCAAGTCGCTAGAAGATGGAGCTGAAGCGTCCTCATGTGAAACTGGGCAAAAGGGACTACCTCGAAGGAAGCCACCATCAGACCTACCAATCCCATCCCTAGCCGGATAGACGGGTGAGGATTGGAAAGCAGGAGCCAAACCAAATCTTGGATCAGAAGAATCTTGGGCTGAGGAAGGAACACCCTGGCCTGAAAGGCATCCAGAGTCATGCCCAGAAACGAAACCTCCCTGGACGGGGAGAGGGAGGACTTGGGATAGTTGATCATCCAGCCGAACCTCTCCAGCGTGGATACCACCACTCTGGTGTCTAGCTCCGCTTGGCTGAGAGAGGAAGCCAAAATGAGAAGGTCATCCAGATATGGTACTATGCGAATGCCCTGGACTCTGAGGAGGGCCATCACCCCCGCCAGTACCTTGGTGAACACCCTCGGAGCCGAGGTAAGCCCGAATGGAAGGGCCACAAACTGAAAATGCTGATCTTCCACCACGAACCTGAGGAATCTCTGGTGTGCCGGGAAGATAGGTACATGCAGATACGCATCCTTGATGTCTATGGACGTCATGAAGTCCCCCTGACGAAGAGAATCGACGGCTGAACGCAAGGTTTCCATGCGAAATTTCCTGAAGCGGATAAACCGATGGAGGAGCTTCAAAATGGGTCGAACGGAGCCGTCATTCTTGGGCACCATGAATAGATTGGAATAGAATCCAAAGCCCCTTTCCGTGGAAAGCTCTGGGCAAATGACAGCCATGTCCAGCAGGTAACTTACTGCCGCCCGGAGCACCTGTGTGGCCAGTGGATCCGAAGGCACTCGAGACCTGAAGAATCTGGGAGGAGGCCGGATCTCGAATTCCAGCTTGTAACCGGAAGACACCACTTCCAGGATCCATTTGTCTGAGACCTCCTGGTCCCAGACCTGGAAGAAGTGCCGCAGCCGCCCCCCCACCCGCAAGGGTGAGGGCGCCCCCTCATTGCAGAGCTGGCTTGGCAGCGGGCTTGGGTTTGGAACTCCAATTGTGACCTGGACGGGCACGACCTCTGCCTCTACTCCAGGAATCACCTCTGAGGGTAGAGAAGGCCAAAACTCTGCCAGTTCTGGCACCACGAAAGGAAGAGTTAAAGGAGGCCGCCCCCCGAATGGGACGACGTTATGCTGAGGTAACTTCCCTCCTTTCGTGACAGAATCGAATCTTTTTCCAAAGAGCCGCAACCCCACAAAGGGAAGTGCTGTAAGCGACTTTTTGGCCACAAAATCAGCCACCCACTGGCGCAACCACACCGACCACCGAATAGCAAGGCCGAGGTTCTACCACACATGACCATGGTGTCATCCAAGGCGGCAAGCACAAAGGACATGAACAATTCACACCGCTTAAGGGCGGAGAACTCATCACTAGCCGGGTCAAGCCTGGAAGTACTCAACAGGTCCCTAACCACAGACCTGCTAGCCACTGCCATAAGCGCCGAAGCACAAACAGGCCGCAAGGCTGAACCGACACTAGCAAAAGCGTGGCAAGCCATCTGATCAATGCGTTTATCCTCACCATCTTTGAGAGTGGTGGAGTCAGGAGAATGCAAAATTGAATTATTAGATAACCCGAGCACCGGGGCATCCACCTCGGGAGGGGACGACCATCGTTTTACCACCTCCACCGGAAAGGGATACTTCTTATCCCAACCTTGAGGAATACCTGGAAGCCGAGTAGGCTTCTCCCATTCCTTAAGAATAATGCCATCAAAATGCTTTTGATTCGGGAATTCCTTAGACGTCCCAAAGAATTCCCCTTTTTGCGGAGCGGCCTCCTCAGGAGGAGAAATTGCCAGAACCTCAAAAAGGTGAGCCAGGACCTTCGGGGTATCCACAGCATCCCCCTGCCCTTGCTCAGTATCAGCACCAACAAACTGCTGATTGTCAGAACCCTCAGAAACCTCAAATAATTCCCCCTCTTCTAGCGGGGATAATCAGACCAGTCAAGAAAATCATAATCATCAAACTCAAAGGCCGGCGCGGCTGGAGACAAATGCTTTCTCTTAGCCGAGGCCTTTCTTGCAACAGAGCCAGAAATACATTTCTCAATATTAGCCAGCCTGGCACACACATCAGATTGCGACTCCCCACCTGTGACAACATCACTAGGGGTACGGATAAGGCCGGGTGGGGAAGGAGATGAGGCCGGGACCCCGGACCCAGACGCCTGGGCCCCCGACTGCTGCGTTATGGCCCGCTGAGCACAAGGTATGCAAACAAGTACATTATGCCCCGCAAGGGATGCCCCACAACCCACACACTGCCGGGGTTGCCCCGAGGGGAGCCCAAGCCCGATATCCTGAGAACCCTCCATACGGTGATTTTTAATGTAGTCGCAATGTCCAGAGGGATTTACGCTATTAAGCTACCCGGGATGCCCCTTCAAGTCCCAAGTGGGAGAATTTTTTAATTTTTTTTTTTATAATTTTTAGGAACCCTAAATTAAATTCTAAGGGACCCTAGGACCGGGAGAACCCCCTTTTTAAACATCAAAGGAAGGGATCCCACCTGGAAGACATGAGAACATAAGAGTTAACATGCACATCACCCGCACATATATGAACAGATAAAATGGGGAAATAAAATAGAAATTATTCACAAGCAAAGTGGCAACCGTCAACCCTCACAGCAGCGAGGGAATGAGAAGGAGAGCAGCGAGAGCAGCATAAGCAGCGAGGCCGGAAGAAGAGGGGCGGGCCAGTGCACAACGAGGCCGCGCCTGGCTCCTCACGCAGGGCCCGCGACAAGCACCCGGCCCCGCCCCCTCCTAAACTGCACCTGAGTAAAGACACCTGAGTGAAACCGGCCCAGCTAACAACAGCCGCCAAAACACACACAAATACACACACCATACACACACTTTTTCCCCCAAATAAAGCCAAACAACCCACGGGAGAAAAATGCCTCCCCCCCAAGGGGCACAGAGGGACACGGTAGGGGGGAGAACCCACACCAATAGGTGAAAGGGCAAAAGGGACAGGGCATCCCAAACCGGGATCACCAACCCAGACACCGCCTACCCATTTGTATGGGGTCTCATGGGGGAGCAAGCTCCCATATACACCACAGGTGCAGCCTACCATTGCCTGGACCCTCAGCCTAGGCTGGCAGGCATACTGCAATAGTTTAAATAAAAAAGGCTCAGGCAGTAATAGAAACAAACGGCCGGGGGCTTACCCCGGCTACCTGCAAGGAGGAGACAGCCATCTTCTGACTTGCTTCGCCCGCCTGCAGAGACGAAAGACTGGGGAATGGTGGGAGGTCCCAGGTATTTATAGACCGGGAGGGGTTCCTTTTTTCATGTCATCTCTGCAAGATCGCCCTCTACAGGACAGTTACCCAAGTGTCATGAATATTCGGAAGCGGGGTGTGTGACATACTGGGAATATCTTTGTTATGCTCTTCGAAATGATACATTCGAACTTCTGAACCTATTCATTGTGGCCCACGACCAGTTTCTAAACTGCTTAAACCGGACCTTCACCCTGAATAAGAGTCTATCTTATATGTATCCCCCAGGCTGTACATACAGATTGCTCACATTAAAAATCATCCTACCTGCATCTACTTCATTTTATGAGCCAAAAACATCCAAGATGGCAGCCCATGGGGACTCAGGCTGCCTGCAAACAGGAAGTCTCCTGACTGTGCCGCACGGCATTCTGGGATTGCTGACCGTTTCATGACTCTGCTCTGTCTGTGCAAAGCACAGCTATAACCCCGCCCCCTGCACTTTTGACCCCTCTCCTCAGTATGTGATGCCACTGAGCCAAGATGGCGGTGCCCATATCCTAGAGTGCTGAATAGAGTTGCAGGCCAGTGGGGGAACGAATAAAAAGTGATGAAAAACATTAAATATTTGTAATTTTAGATGCTGGGAAATAGCTTTTCATTAAATGATGCTGAAGGTTCCGCTTTAAGTGGTCTGTGTTGTTCAAAAGGTTGAGCCTATCTGCTTAATGCTGGGTTTACACAAGCAGATACATTTGCTGTCCGCTCAGCAGCAGCAGAAGATTTGTCGGTCAACTAGTCGCTAGAGCGATCGTTCTTTCTCATTGTTTTGAGGGCAACTTCTGTTTATACACTCCAACCATCAAGCGATGAACAAGAAATTTTTGGTCAGCCTAAACGATATGATGGCCGGCCAATTAAGTAATTCTTGTTCATCACATCGGCTGTTTCTACAGAGAGATTATCGCTAAATTGCGGTTGCTTTAGGGATTTCTCGCTGGATAATCGCTCCATCTAAACCCAGCATTAGAATGTAAGCTGGCAAGGGCAGGGCTGTCTCTTCTATTGTATCTTGTATTCAGAATATTCATTGAGCACACTGTGACACTGCAATTGTAATAGTCTATGTACTGTATGTTTCTACCCTGTCTGTTATCACTACTTTGTACAGCGCTACCGAAGACGATGGTACTATATAAATAAATAAAAAATAATACTATAGGTAATATTTTCTCACCTTCCTTCCCTCACAACCCTAAAAACCCAGGATTTGACTTTCCTGGGTTTTGATTCGTGTCTCTGGTACATCCCGAATTGGGATGGCCGCTCACCGCTCCATGTTCCAACGGTTCGGGCTCTCGTCCAATCATAGCCCTTTGACGTTTTTCTGCAGAGGGCTCTGATTGAAATCCAATAGATGCTGCCCACCGGTGAGTTTTGTTCAACTTTAAGATATAACAATAATGAAAATGATACTTTTTTTTTTTTTAAAGTTTCTTTTTATTTGCATTTACATTTGCAATTAAACAAACATTAGATACAAGTACAAGTCACATATCACATGAGGGTGACGCAAGCACCCAACTCAGTAGCATAGTTTCAATTAACATATAGACACGACACCATTCACACACCACATTCACACACACACTTCTGGACTCGAAGTCTAAACAGATGTTCACCGGTATGGGAGGGCCAATCGGGGGAGCCCTTCTCCAGGATACTACTCTCATTTCTTTAGTGCCACCTTCCCTTACTCAATACCACAAGTTACCTGGGTAAGTAGCTATACCTTTTACATGGATCTGAACCCGTCCTAATCATCCTCTGAGGCTGTATCTTGGCTTTGCAGCCAGGGACCCCATATCTTCTCAAACTTATCGGGCACCCCCCTGGCCGTATATGTCAGTTTGTACATAGTGAGTTTCTGGTTAATTAGAGACCTCCACGCCCGCGCTGATGGTTTGGCCGGGTGTTTCCAATTAAGCAGAACACATTTCCTGGCATAGAAGAGCAGCAGTCTGAATAATGATTTCAGCGGGCTCGATAGCGACAGTGATTCGACCACCCCTAGAAGACATAATGAGATCGAGCCGGTGATCCGGATGCCCACCACTTCGCCAATCACGTCCATTACCTCACCCCAGTATCCCACCAGAACCTCACAGGACCAGGTCACATGTTCCCATGTACCAGTTTCCCTCTCGCACCTGGGGCATAAGTCACTAGCCAGTAGTCCCATCTTATGCAACCGTACCGGTGTAATGTAAGCTTGGTGTATCCATTTGGTCTGGATAAATCTGTCTCTGGCTTCTATGACCGATGAGTGTAGATTATCTAAAATTTCCTCCCATTCGTCTCGATCCAGGGTTTGGTCCATGGCCCGCCACCTGCTTTCA
This sequence comes from Gastrophryne carolinensis, assembly GCA_027917425.1. Taxonomy (NCBI): domain Eukaryota; kingdom Metazoa; phylum Chordata; class Amphibia; order Anura; family Microhylidae; genus Gastrophryne; species Gastrophryne carolinensis. The sequence goes on from CM051236.1 coordinate 496,995,457, forward strand.
ATCCTCCCCCTAGGGGATTCCAACCCAGCAACCAGGCACCTGTACAACGTAGAGACAGGATTCCTCAAGTCCATCCCTCTCACTGCGTTCTCCACCGGGGACACCGACAAGTTCGGACTGATCCTGTGGAACTGAGTTTGCAGAGCGTGCCTGAGTTGCAGGTATCGGAAGAAATCCCGGTGGGAGACTCGAAAGGTCTCTCGGACCTGATCAAACGCCATAAGCACTCCCTCCCTGTACACCTGGCCCAGCGTCCGGAGGCCCCTCCCTTCCCAGAACTGCGGATCCTGCATGGAGATCAGCTCAGGGAGCTTGGGATTATTCCAGAGAGGAGTGAAGGGGGACCAATACTGGACCTCGTCCGGATTCTCGATCAGCTTGGCCACTCTTCCCCATATGTTGCACACTGCCCGCATGCATCCGGTAGCCTCCCGGACCCCCCGAACCCCCCTATACACCAAGAGTGATAGCCTCTCAGCAGAACCTAGCACCGCCGCTTCCAGACTCACCACTGGGTTGTTTTGCGGTTGACAGATCCACCAGTGCACAAACAGGAGCTGCGTGGAGTAGAAATACATTAGCATATGTGGAACCGCTAGACCCCCCTCCACCACCTGTGCTTTCATAATTTGTCTGTTAAGCCTAGGTGGAGACTGTCCCCAGATAAAGCCAAACAGAATTGAGTCCAACATCTTAAAGTGGGAGATGGGCAGCAACACTGGCGAGGCCTGATATATGTACAGAAATTTAGGGAGGAATATCATTTTGTAGATATTGATTCTGCCCATGACTGACAGGGGCAGGTTTGCCCATTGAGCAATCCGCTGCCTCAACCTTGACACGACAGGGGAAATATTCAGAGTCAAGAACTCACTTGGTTGCCTACTAACCATGATCCCCAGGTATTTAAAATGCTGGACTATTTTTAATTGGGACCTCGGAGAAATGTCAGAGGCAGCAAGCTCGTCCACTAACATTAGGCTGGATTTATCCCAATTGATCTTCAGTCCAGAGAACCCTCCAAACACCCCAATAGCGTCCAAGGCTGCGTCTAGACACCCGCGGCCGTCCGCCAGGTATAGCAGTGTGTCATCTGCATATAGGGATATCTTTTCCTCTACTGCCCCCAGTTTCCATCCAGAGATATCCGGGCAATTCCGGACAATAATAGCCAAAGGCTCGATAGCCAGGGCAAAAAGCAACGGTGATAGCGGGCACCCCTGTCTTGTCCCCCTATGCAAAGCGAATGAGTTAGAGTAACATCCATTGACCCGTATCCGGGCCGTAGGTTGTCTATATAACAGTTTGACGTACGTAATGAAGCTGGGAGGGAATCCAAATCTTTCTAGTACTGCCCAGAGATAATCCCATTCTACCGAGTCGAAGGCCTTTTCATTATCTAATGATATGACTACCCGTTCCCCATGGTTATCATGTATAATTTGCAGATTGGACATCAGTCTGCGGAGATTCACACCCGTGGTACGTCCAGGCATAAACCCCGACTGATCCGGTCCAATCAAACGTAGTATAACTTTGTTTAGCCTAGTGGCCAGTATTTTGGCAAGTATTTTTGCATCCTGATTCAATAGGGATATGGGGCGGTAGGACGCACAAGAATCAGGGGGTCTCCCCTCCTTATAAATGAGGACCACGTGTGCCTCATAAAAAGAGGCCGGAAGGCGCTCACTATCAAGCGCTTGTTTCAGCACTTCCCACAGCCGGGGGGTCACTTGTTCAAGGTCTTGTTTATACCACTCGGCCGGTATACCATCAGGCCCCGGTGCCTTTCTGCTAGAGAGCATCTTAATTGCGCCGGAGACCTCGTCCATGGTGATAGGGGAGCCCAGAGCCTCCCGGTCCTCCACAGCCAACCTAGGAAAGGAAATCTGGTCTAGATAGTTATCCAGCTCAGACGTCCCATAACTCACCCTCGAGGAGTATAAGGCCGAGTAGTATTCCAGAAACCTCTGAGCAATCTCCTCCCCATCCGTCACCCTCGCACCATTATCCCGAATTTCGGCAATGTGGTTGGATTGGCATTCGGCTCTCGCTAGATAGGCCAGGGTCTTACCATTCTTATCCCCTTTATCAAAAATAGTTGCCTGCTTATATAGCAGTAATTTCCTAGCCGAATCGGTCAGAAGCAGGCTATATTCCCTCTTTAATGCCAGCAGTGCTGAATGGTCTCTGCTATCTGAGCTCGCGCTGAACTTCTCCTCTGCCCGTGCCAGCTTACATTCAAGATCTGCCACTTCCCTCCCTTTTTTTTTCCTAGCAGCAGCTATGGCACTAATGGCCGCACCCCTGGTAACAGCTTTGAAGGCATCCCAGCTGACCTCCACCGATGTCTCCGCCGTATTACAGTCCCAGAACGCCTCAGCAGAGGATTTCAAACTATTCATAATGTCGGGGGCTTGCAACCATAAAGGGTTCAAGTTCCATCCCACCCAATTCTCCCGCCTTAGCGACAACTCAGCTGTGATCAGTAGGGGCGAGTGGTCCGAAACCCCTCTCGGGAGGTAGCTACAGGTTGTCACTCTCGGTAGAATTTCAGGTGAGGAGAACGCCAGGTCAATTCTAGACAGAGACTTGTGTGTAACCGAATGGCAGGAGAACGCCTTGTCGGTGGGGTGTTTCCACCTCCAAAGCTCCTGCAGCCCTAGCGTTTCCGCCCAGTTAGCCAAGTGGGTCCTGGGACCAGGGTTCTTACTCATCCTATCCAGCGCCGTATCCAAAACCATATTAAAATCCCCTAACAGCAGTATCGGGGACGGAGGGTAAGAGAGCACTTTCTCCATTATTTTATCTAGAATACTTGCCGAAAATGGTGGGGGAACATATACTCCGACTATTATCATGACAGTGTCCATTAACTTAGCATGGAGAATAACATAACAACCCTCCCGGTCAACGTGAACTGAGAGCAACACAAACGGGGTACCCTTCGAGATCAACACCGATACTCCTCTAGAGTAGGCCGAAAAAGGGGCATGAAAGGAGCTCTGGATCCAAGGCCTCTTCAAAGCCAGCACCCTCTGACCCACTAAATGGGTCTCCTGGAGAATAACTACATTCGGCTTATACTTCTTAATGAACTGGAAGACAGTGGCCCTCTTGATCTTATCATTAAGCCCCCGAACGTTCCAGGAGAGAAATTTACACTCACCCATTGTTATTGCCTAAAGTGTAACTATCAATAGCCACCCCCAGGTGGCACCACCCCCCCCAAGGATCTCCCTATCCCTCGAGTCCAGCAAACAAACATCACAGTCAAGCCCACATACAAACAACCACATACAGAACAGATGGTATAACAGATAATACAACAATTTAACTGTACCCCACCCCAAAACCCACCCCCCACCCCGCTCCACCACCCCCCAACCTTGGCGAGCATCATAACCCAAACGAAGTAACTAAGTAACACAACACTGGTTTAACTATGTGCAATTGGAACGCGCAGGCCCATTGCCTAGGGGTCTGCATAAACAAGCTTGCTAAACAGTTGCGGGTCAGCGGAATATCCGCCGCGGGTTCCCCGAGCCAGCGAGGGGGATCCAGGGAAAAAAAAAGGGGAAAAAGGGAAAGGGGGGGATTCCCCATAAAGGGCGGTCATCGGGGGGACCGGGGGGGGGGGGAGTGACGTGGGGGAAAGAGGGGGGGAGGGGGGGACGGGGAAGGCATAGGGGGATGGGTGGTAGGGGAGTCGGAGGCCCGGTCGCGCCCCAGGGAATCCGGAGCCTAGGCTCCCCCGCAACAGCTGCCGACAGGATATTCTGGCTATTTAGGCATCACAAAAAACAACACAACTACGTTAACTGTAAACAAGATGCTTAACAGAGCACCAACTCGGGCTCCACCAAATTGCCCCCCAGAGGGGCTCCCATAGGATCAGTGGAGGCGGGCCCCCGTCACCAAGAGGAAAAGGCAAGGAGACCATCAACCAAGTTAACGCTGGTCAGGAAAATAGCAAGACTATACGCTTCAATCGGGGCCCAGTCCATCAGGCTCCCGGCAATGAGTCCAGCCATATGTCGGCTTCCTCAGCCGATGTAAAGAATTTAACAGACTCCCCATCTTGAACACGCAGTCGTGCTGGAAAGAGCATGGCGTATTTGATTTTTTTCTTCCTAAGTCTCTCTCTGACCCCGTTGAATGAGCGCCGCAATTTCTGAACTTCCGATGTAAAATCCGGGTAAAAAGACAGCCGGGCGTTCTCATAGGACACCACACCTTTCGTCCTGGCCGCGGCGAGTATAGCGTCTCTGTCCTTGTAATGGAGCACTTTAAATATAAATATAAATATAAATAATTATAAATGGTCTTGGCGGGGCCCCGGGCGGGGGAGATTTCAGCGGGATTCTGTGTGCCCTTTCTATAGTGAAGAATTTGGTTAGATTCCTAGGGGCAAGGGCATCCCGTATGAGGTTTTCAGTAAACTCCTCCGGGGAAGAGCCCTCAGCTTTTTCAGGCAGTCCCAGAATTCTCACATTATTTCTCCTGTTTCTGTTTTCAGAGTCCTCGGCCCTTCCCAATAGAACAGTCACCTGTCGTCGTAAGGTAGCCAGCTCCCCGGCCTGCACAGACAATCGATCCTCCGCCTCCCCAATTCTCCTCTCATTCTCCCCCGTGCGGTCCCGGATCTTATCTAGATCGTGGCGAAAATAGTTGAACTGCTCCTGAAGCGTGTCAAATTTAATTGTAAGGACGTTTTGACAAGAGGCTATGGCAGCCATGATCGCCGCTGTGTCCGGATTAGAGGGCTCCGGCCCAGTTCCGCCTGGGGATTCCATCGTTTGCGTGCTACAACTGACCACTGTAGATTTGCGTTTCCTATTGGCTGACATGCGTGGAGAGAAAGGCGTACAGGGTGCCAGATGTACAGATATAGGGTTCAGGGAGCACTTGCTACACAGATATCAGGGAGACAGGGTATATAGCCCAGATATAGGATTTCAGGAGCTCACAGATATAGGGTCCAAGGTGTCCCGCAGATAATATGCAGGCGCTGGGGAGGGGAGGGCCCCCGGGGAGCACCAATGTAGCTTCAGAGGGCCACGCGCAGCTGCCCAGAAAGGGGGGACACGCCGTCTGCAGACGCCTCACAGGCGTGGGATTTCGGGAGGGCCTGCCGTTGCCGCACCAAGTCGCCGGGCGGATTTAAATCCTCCCTTGCAGGTGATCCGCAGCCACCGCACAGGCGTGCTTGCTTTGCCGCACAGATATGAGGTCTAAGGAACTTGCAGATGTTGCACAGGTATAGGGTGCAAGGAGCTTGCAGATGATGCACAGATGTAGGGTTCAAGGAGCTCGTTTGCGGCACAGATATAGGGTTCAGGGAGCTTATTTGCGGAGCTGATACAGGGTTCCAGAAGCTCTCAGACTCTTCACAGATATAGGATTCCAGGGGCTTGTTGCAGAGGGACCGAGGAGCTTACTGCGGTGACCCAGACAGATGGCACAGTGGAGCCTGCCGCTACTGCAGATATAGGGAACAAAGGGCCTCTCACCGCTGCACAGGAGTGGGGGCTGCAGGCCCTCCACAGAGACAGGATTCAGGGGGATTTGCTGGTGTTGCCCAGGCGCCAAAAGGTTGTAAAATAGAGAGCTCAGCTGCCTCCCGGGGCCACAGAGGCTTGCCCCAGCACTGCACCCCACAAGGGGCTTATCGGGCCAGCTGCAGCACCACCCCAACAGGGGAGTCCAAGGAGCCCAACAGATCCGCTCTAGTACTGATGGGGTACAGCAGTGTGAGCAGCCCAGGATGTCACAGGCCTCCTTTCACACAGCCGAGTGTGAACTTTGTGTCTCAGTGTCAGCTGCAGATCCCCTCACCACTCCAAAATGGCGCCGGGCTCTCTCCCGGTTTCCCGCCAATCCACTGCCTGCTGCCCTCTTCCGCTGGAGGATTCCTGGCACCCCCGGGGGGATCCCCAACGACTGCCTCCACTGCCCAGGATATACAGGGGCTGGGTCCCGTCCGCCGCCGCTCCGCCGACACCCGATGGGGCCGCCCGCCCCCACTCTCAGGCCGACTGCCGCCCACCGCCCGGACCTCACTCACCGCCGACCGCACCGCGGGGAGGCACACAGCTCGATCTCCGGGCGCTCGTCCTCGCTTCCCTCCGCCGCCCGGACTCGGGGGACCGATGCTCTGTCCGCCCGCTCCAGTCCGCCTCTCACGCGCCGGGGCTGCGCGCCTCCGCCACCAGCCTCCGCCACTCCGGATCCTCCCGGCCGCCGACAGCACCAGTGCCCGCCACCGCCACCGCACAACCACGCGCCTCCACAGCCGCAGGTACGATTATCCAGCCCGGGTGGGTAGAATAGAAGTGTCAAAGTGTGCCCAAAGCAGCGCAAAAGGCAATTTAATCAGGATAGATGCAGGAGCCCCTAGCAGACACGTCCGTCTAGGCGGCCATCTTAACCACGCCCCGAAAATGATACTTTAAAACAGTAATAATATGGTTATATATCATAATGTAAAAGTCTATGTCCAAGCTCCCACCCTACTCCAGCTGTATAAAACTCACAGGGTCTCGAGATTGGATCCCGGACATCAATGCTCACCCCTCAATCCTCCTACAGAGGAGGCTCCCCAAGGCCTTGCTATTGCAGTGAATAGAGAGGGAGTGCCACAGTTACTGTGATTAGTGCAGGGGGAAGGGCCACTTCCCGTATATAGTTTTGGGTGACTCAATTAAATGAAAAAAATGTATATTATGATATATAACAACAATGAGAATTATACATAAAGGCTATGGGCACCTGGAGAGGGCGACAGTGGAGGAAGGAGCTCCGGGATCCTCGAGAAGACCAGCAGAAGCAGAAGGCAACGGGACCCGGCATCCTCATCCGGTCCAGCACTTGCTATAGCCATGTTCATATGGTCCTTTAGTCCTCTCAGAGGCCCATGACATTGGAGGAGGAACAGTGGTGATGAATTGGGATGAGGCGGTGAGTATGGACCATCTACTGCACCACAATACATGTGCTTTACCTGCAGGGAGTGGGGTGGGATGGGATGGGTAGGGCCCAGGGAGTGGGGTGGGATGGGTAGGGCCCATGGAGTGGGGTGGGATGGGTAGGGCCCAGGGAGTGGCATGGAGTGGCGTGGGATGGGTAGGGCCCAGGGAGTGGGGTGGGATAGGTAGGTCCCAGGGGGTGGGGTGGGAAGGGCCCAGGGAGTGGGACACAGGAGGTGGGATGGGAAAGGCCCAGCATGTGGAGATTTAAACAGAAACAAATATGGGCACAAGTCTCTCCTGTTCACCTCCCCCAGGTCCTGTGTCTTTGATTGCACTCCCACAGCACCGGAATATAAAGTTGGGTGCCACATTGCTGGCCAGCTGGAGGATTACATTGATCTAGAAGATACAATAGGATATATATAGATATATATCTAGCACATTTCAGCGTGGGAAATAGGGATATTTGTTAAATTAGGCCACGCCCCCTCATTGAGGGATGGATAGGTGATAGGTTATAACAGTTAAAACAATATAGACACTTTGAATGGGCAAATGAATCATTTATTGACGAAGATCTGCATGTTACACCTTAAAGAGGGGCAAATAAGAACAACGAGGGACAGGGAACATGGACTCAAAAGAGGTTCAGTCCCTCCAAATCAGGGACACTTAGGAGTTATGTAACATACACACACAATTTGTGGAGGCTGAAATATTTTTTATTTTCCCTATGGGCTATTGATTTTTTTCTATCATTGGAAACCTGGTATCTGTATAACTGTGGCCCCAGAACATCTGCAGGGAGTTCACTCAAACATTACATAAAAAAATTTACGCTTTACTGTGATTTGATTTGAAAAGCCTCTAAAAGAGATTCTGTCGGACATTTTTTTGTAATTGATTTATGTGTATGTGAGGTTCATATTACATTAGGTCATAGGATGTGCCGCAGACCAACCATTTACCTTGTAATAAGGGGGGGGGGGATTTGAAGGCAGTCGCCATGTTTGCATTCTAGTATATAAGCCCGAGCTCAAAGTGCTTGTATTAGCTGGTATCACTTGCACTATGTAAGAGCACATGTATATCTTGTTCACCACTATACCCAATGTAGTTTGTATCTCTGTTTTAATTTCTATGTAACTGTAGTTATCTGTTGCACTGTGTATATGCCAAAAAGAATTCCTTGATCATCTCACAATGTACTTGGCAAACAATAAATTGAATTGAATATATTCTATATATAATATAAAACAAACAAGCTCGCACCCCCCCGGGCGTGTCGGATCTGGGCGGGAGGTTTAGGCGCTTGTGCACATATTTATCTACAGCTGAACAATTCAGGCTGACAGCGCGTGTGCAACTCCATTCCTGTGTGTGAGACACGGAAAAAAAAAAAAAAAAAAAAAAAAAAAAAAAAGCAGGCGAACATCTGCTGGGCAACATCCAGGCATGTCTGCGCTGTGTCGTGTCGCGTTGAAACGTCGCTAATGAGAGTGGCGAGCTGCTGCCTCCTCATCGCGGATTGGCGGCTCCATTCTGAGCCTTTGACAGAACACGCGGATGATATTTGGACGCCGGCCATCGCCGCCTTAAAATGGAGGTTAGGAAGGAGAATCTGTGCAGGACGACGGTCAGAAATATCGGGAAGGCCTCGTCCACCCCGAGACGAGTCTGTTCCAGGCAGATTTCATGACAGGGATTATTCTGCGATGGCGGCGAAAGCCCGTGTAGATACATTACTGCTGACTACAGCCATCAAGGAAAAGCTGTAATCATGGGGAATGCTCGGCTGTCGAGCTGATCAGCGCCATGTACAGCGCTACGGAATATGCTGGCGCTTTATAAACGATAAGATAAAAAAAATCATTATTAAAAATGAGCTGCAAGCTATTGCCACATAGGGGAGCTCACCCTCAGAGAAAGATGCTTAATAGCAGTTTGTAAGGGGCAGGATTCCCTCTGCACACTTTTTTTTTTAGATTTTGTGCATAGATGCCCATTGTATGCTTGTGCACATTTTTCCTCTGCATTTAACTGATCCGTGCAGCGAGACACACACATGCCCAGAGCCGAGCCACAAACCACAGTGCCCAGGAAGCATTTAGGGAATAGGGGAGAGAATAGGAGAGTATAGTAAAAGTGGCCATTGTGTACTAATGCACACATGGAATTTTTCCTTCACATTTTCCCATCCGTGCACTTGTGAACATTTTCCGTGAACACACACTATATTAGTGACGACACACCAGTGAATATAAGAGAGTGACTACACACAGGTAAATAACACACTAAGGGGCAGTGATGTGCATATTGCCCTAACTCTCCCAACTGCTCTTCGGGCGCCGTAATTAGGGCAGCCCACTGCGCCGGACACATGTGCACTTACTCGCAGTTAGTGTTATTCACTTGTGTGTAGTCACTCATATATGTATTCACTGGTGTGTCCACTGTGTGTAATTCACTTATGTGTGGTCACTAATACAGTGTGTGTTCACAAGTGCGCCGATGGGAAAATGCAGAGGAAAAATTCCATGTGTGGATTAGTACACAATGGCCACTATTACTATTACTATACTCTCCTATTCTCTGTCCAGCAGGAGGATCAGAAAGGGAAAAGTGAATATTGCTTACTGTAGTGTTGCACGGAAACAGATTCACTTCTAGTGTAGGTCTGATTTGAAGGGGACTTCTAGCAATGGATGGAGATTTGCTCCTACGTCAGAATAGCCCATCTTAATGCAGAACAAAACATGGCTTGGGTTGACTATCCTGATTTGGGATGCACCTGGTCCTGTGGCATATGTGCAGGCTCTTGTCCAATCAGAACCGAATTGCCCTGCTACTGATTTTTACTGCTCGGTCAACGGCCTTGTTTATGACAAGGAGCGAAAGCAACTGCATGCCCAGCAGCGGGTGTGCTCCTGCCCCAGCATATATGAATAGCTGGGGGGTGGAAGCATGCGCACAGCCCAAAGATGCTGGGGATGCAGATTGATATTTACACAGCAAGGGAGCCAGGAAGGTGGTGAGTTTTGGTGGGACCCAGGGGGTTTCACACAGTGGGGTGTCCGAATTTGAGATATCCCAGGGGGAAGATTTTAGGTTCCACTTCAAAGTCAAACAGAACAAATAAACAATGGCAGGTTCTATTGCTGGCAGGGGACACATGAGGCTTGCCAGACTGGTGAGGGAGAGCTGACCCGATGAGAAGGTCTGCTCAATTCCTGGCTCTGCAGGAGGTGGAAGTGAATTAACTTCTAGTCATTTTTGAGTTACGCTTTAAGGGGACTCCAAACCATGTTGTGCTCAGGGGTGGGATAGAAAGGGCCCAAAGGGGTGGAGCGGGATGGGATAAGGCTTACAGGGTTGGGGCAGGATGGGATAGGGCCCAGAGGGTTGGGGCGGGATGGGATAGGACCCAGAGGGTTGGGGCGGGATGGGATAGGGCCCAGAGGGTTGGGGCGGGATGGGATAGGGCCCAGAGGGTTGGGGCGGGATGGGATAGGGCCCAGAGGGTTGGGGCGGGATAAGGCCCAGAGGGTTGGGGCGGGATAGGGCCCAGAGGGTTGGGGCTAGATAGGGCCCAGAGGGTTGGGGCTAGATAGGGCCCAGAGGGTTGGGGCGGGATGGGATAGGGCCCAGAGGGTTGGGGCGGGATGGGATAGGGCCCAGAGGGTTGGGGCGGGATGGGATAGGGCCCAGAGGGTTGGGGCGGGATGGGATAGGGCCCAGAGGGTTGGGGCGGGATGGGTAGGGCCAAGAGGGGTAGGGCCAAGAGGGTTGGGGCGGGATGGGTAGGGCCCAGAGGGTTGGGGATGGGTAAGGCCCAGAGGGTTGGGGATGGGATGGGTAGGGCCCAGAGGGTTGGGGATGGGTAGGGCCCAGAGGGTTGGGGATGGGTAGGGCCCAGAGGGTTGGGGATGGGATGGGTAGGGCCCAGAGGGTTGGGGATGGGATGGGTAGGGCCCAGAGGGTTGGGGATGGGATGGGTAGGGCCCAGAGGGTTGGGGATGGGATGGGTAGGGCCCAGAGGGTTGGGGATGGGATGGGTAGGGCCCAGAGGGTTGGGGATGGGATGGGTAGGGCCCAGAGGGTTGGGGATGGGATGGGTAGGGCCCAGAGGGTTGGGGATGGGATGGGTAGGGCCCAGAGGGTTGGGGCGGGATAGGTAGGGCCCAGAGGGTTGGGGCGGGATGGGTAGGGCACAGAGGGGCGGAGCGGGATGGGTAGGGCCCAGAGGGGCAGGGCGGGATGGGTAGGGCGCAGAGGGGCGGGATGGGTAGGGCGCAGAGGGGCGGGAAGGGCCCAGAGGGGCGGGGCGGGATGGGTAGGGCGCAGAGGGGCGGGCGGAATGGGTAGGGCCCAGTGGGGTGCGGTGGGATGGGTAGGGCCCAGAGGGGTAGGGCCAAGAGGGTTGGGGCGGGATGGGTAGGGCCAAGAGGGGTAGGGCCCAGAGGGTTGGGGATGGGATGGGTAAGGCCCAGAGGGTTGGGGATGGGATGGGTAGGGCCCAGAGGGTTGGGGATGGGTAGGGCCCAGAGGGTTGGGCATGGGATGGGTAGGGCCCAGAGGGTTGGGGCGGGATGGGTAGGGCCCAGAGGGTTGGGGCGGGATGGGTAGGGCACAGAGGGGCGGAGCGGGATGGGTAGGGCCCAGAGGGGTGGGGCGGGTAGGGCGCAGAGGGGCGGGATGGGTAGGGCGCAGAGGGGCGGGGCGGGATGGGTAGGGCGCAGAGGGGCGGGATGGGTAGGGCACAGAGGGGCGGGATGGGTAGGGCACAGAGGGGCGGGGCTGGATGGATTAGGGATGAAAGGAAATGGCAAGCTGCTCTGAGAATTAAATAGGTAGTGTGGGAGGCCCCAATGTGGGCCCACCCATCAGTCTCATTTCAAGTATTAAGCACCAAACATGTCAAGATTTAGTCGCATATATCTGCAGATACATGTGGAAGGCACACCGCCCCGGCAAGGCACTTGTGTTTAGTGTGGTCCCACTGGGATGGATTAGGGCCCGGGGGGGGGGCAGGATGGATTAGGGCCCAGGGGGTAGGGCGGGATGGGGTTGGGCACGGCATGTGGAGATTTAAACAAAAACAAATACAGACACAAGTCTCCCCTGCTCACCTTTCCCCCAGTCCTATTTCCCTGAACTTGCTCCCACAGCACCGGAATAATCTAAAGTTGGGTGCCACATTGCTGGCCAGCTGGAGGCTTACATTGATGTGTGAAGCTCAGCCGAGGAACCCACAGAGAATAATGGTCACCTCGCTCTGGATTCTTACTCCGCGCATACCCCCTTGAGGCCAGAAGCCGGAAGTGCAGCACCTGCCTTAAAGCCATTATGTAGGCTAAAGCCCAGACAACTAAACTGGTGAAGACATAAAACATCCATTATTCAATTGGCTGAGCAGGCAGCCACTCAAAAAGATTCAGTTTTCTCTAAAATAGAGGATGTGCAGCGGATCAGGTGAGGATTTCAAGTGGAGGGTGAATTTGATTTAGGCCACAGATGGCCTTTAACTCTAAATCTAAACATGTCTGTCATGGTGAACTTCATAATACACAGTTGAATATTTATGAGCATATGTTAAGTGTTTAACTGCCAAATTATTAATCATTCTGTCCAGCTGCTCTTGAGATCACAACAGACTTTTTTTGGAAAAACCGACTCAGCTGCCTGGTCAGATGACCACATACATTGCATTATCTATACTGCTGATTGGCTGACAGTGCTGCCAGATCACCCTGCCTCTGTTTCCCTCTACACATCAGTGCAAAGACAATGTTAGGTTACACACTATAAAACCTTTTTCATGTAAGGTTCACGGGGGGAGGGACTTTGGAGTTGAGCCCCACCTATAGGAAAAACTCCACCTATCAGGAGGTTGGACACTCTTGACTATATCCTGATCCTTCATGCATGGTCTTCAGTTGTAATCCCCAATGGCAACCATTTTGGATGTCACAAAGCAGTCCCAACACATGGGGAAAACCTGAAAAGGCCACAGCCTTAGAGTCCTTACTCAAGTCACCACTTGGTCACCAAAAGAAACCATTTAGGTTTGATGTACAAGTCCACTGGGAAATCCAGATTGGTCACAGCAGTCACATGATTGCTAGCCACTCGAGGAAGCGGTTAACATATGCAAAAACATCAAGCTTGTTTGAGTTTGGAAAGGTATGAACCAAGGACCAGGTATATGGCCTGCAAACCTGGTCCACTAAAGCGTAAGAAAAGTCTCTGCAAAATGGCCCAGAAGATAGGGATGCTTACCTTTTGTCAAGGCTAAAGATCCGGTTTCAGGAACATGATCCAGCTTGCTCGTTCCCCTGGCTTGTGCATGACTGAGGGCACGCGGTGTCACCGAGGTGATCTATGTACCACATCACACATACACTGGCTGATTCCCTGCCCATGCACAAACAGCAATCTGTGGTGCACGCATGTGCGCATTTCCATGCTACTCTGCATGAGTGCCGGGCTCTTCCTGGTGCCAAGCGGCCTTTAAAAGGAGGACTGTGGTGCTGGGAACATGCCTGCAAATCTTCATAGATTCCACCCTTCCACCTGCTCCTGTGTTTAAAGACTTCCGGATTGAACTCTGGCTTTGGATGACAATCCTGCTCTGGCTCTTGACTCCTGGCTTAGGAAGACTACCTGTTTTGGTTCTTGGCTCTGGATTATAAATTACCCTGGCTCTGGAGTTTCTGGCTCTGTTTCACCAACCATCTTTAATACCTGAACTATACATTCCCCATACTGAACTCTGAGCTCACTGGTCTCTAGTAATGGTTGTGGGACCCCGGTTTGTCCATCCTCCTTGTGGAGGGCTCCAGTGAAAACCAAACTTGTCTGCGCACTCCCCATGCCAGAACCAATGCATGGTGCATCACTTCGCCAGTCACTCATTGTTGGCTCTCCCCAGCTGTGTCACCCTTTCTTGTCTTCCAGATTTTCCTGAATACCTGCTCTGCTCACCATATCCTCCAGCACATCTATACTTGACACACCGGCCTTCCCTTCTGCTGTGTTTCACTACTATCCATCATCTAGGGAAGCCGCAAGTGGTACTGCTGGTGGTTGTCTGTGTCTACAATAACCTGGTCTCCAAAAAGGTACATGACACCTTTACAAGAGCATGCCTTTGTCCTGAGGTGTTTCCACTGGTCTTTCTTATCTTGACAGTGATGCAGTGAACAAACTTCTAAACAACCTTGAAATCCATAGAAAGCCTGACCAGGTTTGGACTGAAGTTAACAGTCACCGTCTGTGGCCATCTCAGTGACCAATGGTGGGAAGGAAAAGAAGAGGGCAGCCTTCGTCTACCTTGGCTCAGTAACCTCCGTAACAGAGGGACAGAGAGCTAGGGCTGTGGACCCACAGTATAACCAGCAACTTATAAAGAGAGACAATGTCAACCTTTTAGGATCTGAAGGATCCAAGGTGGCCTCAGAGATTACTTCAGAAATAAGTGAGGGTGAACCTAATACAATAGGAGCCAGAAGTCTAGGCCGCCGGCATCTGTAGTAAAGGGGGACACAGGTCCCCCATGCTCGGCATGCTGCCAAGGATAATGGCATGTGAGGGAACCTTTTATACTATAGTGGCAAAATCTCTGTGGAATCTCCCCTATGTGACTCTTACATCACTGGAGGGGAATTTTCAGGAAAATCCCTAAGGGTGGCTTTAAACTCTCCCTGCGCCCTCCTGAGATAGGGTATAAAAAAAGCATGCATAGTAGCACCAAAAATTCCTAAAAGAGGGATTAAAAAAAGGGAACATATCCCGATTGACCTCAGCAAAGGAAGCAGCACCAGGACTCATCACTGCTGGCAAGATGCAGCAGGAACTCAACTAAGAAAGTAGGAACAATAGGGGGAAGCACTGAAGCTATTAGCTGGGCCTTCTGGGTATAGCAACCCCCCAAAGTCACACTTGGGGAAAAAATACAATTCTGTGAAATACTCACCTGTAGAATTGGTATTATACGTATACAGTATGTCCTGCTCCAGATATAATACTTACACTTGGGTTATCCTCCGCCAGATGGCGCTGTGCACTGCAGACATACAAAAACAGGCTCCTCCCGGCCCTTCATATACCCAGGGACCTCCCACAAATCCCCAGCATTGAAAAGCAGTGAACCAGAAGCCGGGAGAATTTAACCACCAAAAAACAACTGGTAATGATAACAATGATAACAATCACCATACAGGGGATCCAGAATAATGCAAAAACCAGGGTGGTGTGGAGCAGGACGTACTGTATACGTATAATACCAATTCTACAGGTGAGTATTTCACAGAATTGTATTATTCTAAGTATACAGTACGTCCTGCTCCAGATATAATACTTACACTTGGGACATCCAATAGCAGTGTCCATAAAGTAGGGTGGGATCCCCAACAAAAAAGGCAACAGCAGACAGTTAAAACCACTGTCACCTGCAAACCTTGCTACCAAGAGCGACATGAGCAAAGGCTCCAACGTCAACATCATAAAAACCTTTAAAAAGGTACGAACAAAAAACAAGTAGCGGTCTAGCAAACTTGTTCAACAAAACTTGGTGCTGAAAAGCCCAAAGTTACCAAGGCACCAGAAGAATCAGAAATAAAGTGAGAAGAAGCACTTCCCCTTAAAGTGGACCAACACCCAGGATTTTGACTATCCTGGGTCTTGGTCCACTTCGGTGGGGCACCCCCGATCGGTGTGCCCCGCTGTGTGAAACCCCCCGAACAACTCACCTCTCCCCGCTCCCAGCGCCGACGTACAAGCGAAGATCTTGAACGCCCCTCGCGTCACTTTGAACGCGCGCGCCCCCGCGCCGGCCATTCGCAGACGGCCGGCGCGGAGGCGCGCACGCCTACAGGGGCGCGAGGGAGGCGGCGGTGATAGGTGAGTTGGGGTGTTTGGGGGGGGTTTCACCCCGCGGGACATCCCGATCTCGGATGTCCCGCGGGGTGGGGGGTGATCGGCCCGGGAATCTTATAGATTCCCGGGCCGATCACCCGTGGGTGTTGGTCCACTTTAAAGGAATAGGCCTGAGTAACAGCCTGACAAGATCAAACGCTAACAGCAGCCCAGGAAGAAGCCAAACCTTCCCTAGGACCAGAAGGGACATCCATCCAAGTAAAGGCTAGGCCCAAGGCCGCTTAACCCCTGGAAGCAGACAAGATCAGGCACATACAGAAGTAGGTGCCCACAAACCCCAAGGGGCATCGGTCCCTCTAAGGGACAAGAGACAATCCAGGAAAAAAATTCCAGCACCTGTTGAGGGAAGTAGATCCCCTTGCCTCAGCGTTACTAGGAATAAGGCACAGAAGAAAGACAATGTCTTAAATACATGAGCCTAAGACACCACCTTAGGCAGAAGGTCCGGCATAAAGGGGAAAACCACCTCATTTTGGTGTATATATCAAAGAACGAGGGCTAGCTAAACAGAGCGGCCCGCTCAGGCACACGTCTGACTGAAGTAACAGCCCCCAGAAGGACAACCTTGTGGATAAGAACAGTCAGACAGCATCCGGAATAGGGCCAAAGGGAAAACACCCCGCAAGGCCAACAGAATAAAATTCAAATCCCAACAGGGACCCTAGAACTACGTGGGGGATGCACCTGAGCAATCCCCGAAAGAACGCTTAACCAAGGCAAAAAACTGAGCAAAGACTTCTACAGGAAGGCAGACAGGGCAGAACCTGAACCTCCAAAGTACCGAGTAGGAGAGCCAACTCCAACCCATGCTGTAATAACTCTAGAACAGAGAGCGCCCAACAGGGGAGAGACCAAGACTCACACCAATCAATATGGGTAAGCAATACCCCACAATAGACTGAAGAAGAAGAAGAAGCCAACTCCTAGGCTTCCAGAAGTCACAGTGACCCAGAAGATAAGCCCATCACCAACAAGGTGGATGAATCAACAGTCAGGCCGTCCAAACCAGAGCCTGTAGATTGGGGTGAGATAGAAAAAGAGAGCCTGAGTGAGCAGATCAGCACTCCTGACAGAAAGTACAGGTCCGCTGTCTTCAGTACCACATCTGCAACCACACTCCACTAGGCCACCAGTAGCGCTGATTCCCCCTTCCAGAGCAAACTTGCGCAGAACCCCGCCTAGCAGGGTGAATGAAGATAAGACATACAGAACAGAATGTCCAGCCATAAAGTTACTAAGCCTCATGACCAAGGTCAGGCAATCTGAGACATGGAAACAAGGGCCTAGAACCTATGATAGTGACGGGGCCCAAAACGATCCACACTAGATGGATCACATAGAGGCACAAGAATTTGCACATCTTGTCACACGAGGACATCCACCGGAGCGAATATCGCAGATATGCAGGGAACGCTGTCCTCCACCCAGAGCAGGGTCAGATACCTTCCTGGAGGATCATCCTGCTCCGAGTCCACACAGATAATTAATACAGGCCACTGTCGTCAGACAGACCAAGGAGCCCCCAAATAGACAGATCCCGCAAATGAGAAGTCCAGCGAGATAGAACCAACCTGAAAGCCTACCGCTCCAAAAATAGATAGGTGAATGGACCCCTAAAGGTCCCACCTCCCCCGGAACCACAGGGGATTTTAGAAGAAAGAATCCCCCCTTCGTCAACCTGATAGATTTGGTATCCATCTACAGGAAGACGCAAGGGGGGTGCCCCCTGACTGGTTCCTTGAGTACAATAGTCTCAAGGGGAACCAACGTACCAAGGTGGAAGGGTACACAGACCCAGCTCCAGGGAAGCTGGAACCCAGTCCAGCATTTACAATATAAGTCGCATAAGAGCCCAAGGGCACTGAGCATAAGGGACAACTTCTGAGCAGCCACCAATAGGCCCACCAGCTGCAAACCAGCCTGGTGAAGAGACGGGAACAGCAAAGAGGGACCGAGCCCATGTAACCAGATTGTCCACTTTATAGTCAAGGAAGCAGGTTCCCGCCTGAACCGGATCCAAGTTCAACCCTAGGAATGGAGATACCAAATAAGGGGAAAATGAGGAATTGAGGTGATTGAGCACCCATCCAAAGACTCCCAAGGGACACCACCAGCCAAGTAACAAACTCGGCCTGACGTAGAGATTGGGAAACAAAGAAGGACGACCAGGTAGTTCCTTGCGCGGACGCCCCCTTGGTCTCATCAGAGACATCCCCCCCGTCATCGCCTTGGCGATCACTCTGGGAGCAGAAGAGAGGCCAGATAACAAGGCCATAATCAGCAGTGTTGGACCTCCAACACTAACCCGTAAGATCCTCGTGCCCAGAAGACACAGTGTGTAATGAAATAAGCATCTTAGATCCCCACAGATGGCAAGAGGTTCCTGGACACAGGGCACTGGCGGCCCAACTCAGAGAAACCATGCAGAAACTGCCTGTGAATGTAAATTGCCACACCTATGGAAGGCCATAATGGGCAGAGTGCCTCATCCTTTTGGGGGAACGTGGAAAGGTTGGTGTAGAGGCCCCTGCCTCTGCCTGTTAAGGGCAACCTGCAAGTGACCCCGGACCTCGCAGGCCGCGCGTGGCCTGCGCCAACACCAGTAAAGAGGCAGGGACCAGAAGCATCCTGACAATCTCGGGAAAGGGCCGCCCAGCAGACACTATCCTGCATCCAGAAACTTCCTCCTGAATCCATCAGAATGAGGCATGAAGCCTCCTGATAGGAGCAAGGTGCTGCGGCCATCCCCTCGCCCAGGCGGGCGAGGGCGCCCCATCATGCTTGGGGGGTTTTGGGTAAAGATTTGGACTTAGTCCTGCCGGAGGGGCCAGGGCGTTGTCTGCCACTCCTGGGGCAGGAAACTACACCAAAAAGCTGGAAGGACACCCCTGGTTCGGGCTTGACACTAACATAGGGGGGTGGAGGGGTGCCCCTGCCCCGAGAAGGCCGAGACAGTCTTCTGCGAAAGGGTGCTTTGCCCTTTTTTCCAAACAGGTCCAGACGGGCCCCGAATAGGCGTCGCCCTCTAAAGGGAAGCCCAGTAAGAGTCTTTTTTGTAGCATCGTCAACACCCCACTGTCGCAGCCAGACCAGGTGGCGTATAGCTACCGCAAGGGCGGAAGTTCTTGCGCACATCCTAATGGAGTCGTCCAGCGCTAAAAGCATAAATCTTACAAATACTTCACAACTGGAGAGTGCATTAAACACCTCCCAGGGGAGATCCTCAGGTTGATGATCAATCATCGTTCTGATGAGGGTCCTAGCGGCCACTGCAGCGATGGCCGTGGCACAGACCGGACGCAGAGCTGTCCCTGCACAAGAAAAGGCGTGGGAAGCCAGCCTATCAATGCGCCGGTCCTCAGCATCCCGAAGGGTACGATAAGTAGGGGCTGCAATAAAGGGGGGGTTAAGAACCCCAATGATTGGTGCATCCACCACGGGAGGTGATGACCAACAGTTAACCACATCAGGGGGAAAAGGGTATTTCCAATCCCAGTCCCCTGGAAGTTTACTAGGGCATTGCCATTCTTTAAGTACAAGAGCCTGGAAGTGATCCTGCTCCAGAAATTCCAAACGCGGCGTTGCTGTATGGAAACTCTCCTTTCTATGCCTGGGAGCCTCACCAGGGAGAGAGATAGACAAGACCTCGAAGATCTTTATCAGTAACTCATCGGTGTCACACAGGCCCCAGGAACCGGGGCCCATATCATCATGACTCCTCGGCCCCTCGTCAGATGAGTCGGAGAACAGTTCGTCGTCATCCGAAAGAGCAAAACCCTGCTCAGCAGTGAACTCCTCAGTTTCAGAAGGAATGGGCGAAACCGGAGGTGTCAGGGACCGCTTCTTACCAGGGCCCAAGCGCTCTGCCAACCTCGAAATCACCTGATCAGCTGTAGGCAGTCTGCGCGACACGACTTGCTGGTCATTCCCGCTCGAGTGCGACTCATCAGGAGTGAGATTTAAGCACGGGGAGACAGGTGTATTGAAACGAGGCGCAGCCACTGGCAGCCCTGACTGCAGGGCCAGTACTTGATCAGCACAGGGTCCGCAGACCCGTGTTCTGTCCGCATCAGCATGGGGTTGTCCACACGCTGTACACAGCCGGTCTTGTCCCGGAGGGACCCTGGTCACATAATTCTGAGATGCCTCCATATGGTGATTATCAATGCAATATATGCCAGTAGGGATTTACGCAATAGGCAACCCTGGATGTCCCAAAGACCCGCTAGGAATGTGGGAGAATTTTGTAAACACGCTACAATATATGTTAGGCCGGGAGAAGCCACCGGAGTCTTTGACGTCTGAAAGACAGAAGGGGAATAAGAGGTGTCAGGGCCATGCGCAGCAGAAAAAATACTAATGATGAAATCGCCCGCGAGGGCACTTACCGACCTGGGGAGGAGAAGGACCGCAAACGCGCGCGCAGGAAGATCAACAAAATGGCGGCAACCGAACCTCGAAGGGCAGGCCCAGTCTGGGCGTGACACGGAGCGCGCCACGCCGGGTCCCCGCCTCCCCCAAAGAGCGCGAAGCTCTGAGGCAGCCGTCAAGGCTTGACAAGCAAAGCATGGGATATGCTAGTTAAAAGCATCTGCTAATAGATACTCGTAGTCTGACGACGCCACCACCCAGCACAGTACATTTTATAAAAAAAATGAAAAGGCAAAGACGGCGGCGGCCAAATAAAAAGAGCAAGCAGCGCGGCTCTGACACCCAGTTGCCGGTCAAGGGCAAAACTACGGCCATAAGCGTGACAATACAGTACACTGAGACCGCCACATCCCCCCCCCCCATTCTTTTCCCCCGAATACGGAGGGAAACGAGGGAGGATGGCGACCCTTTACACAGGGTCCACCACTACACGGGGCATGAGTCAATAATGAGGGAGGGACATCCACTAGAGGCTCACCATCAGCCTAAACCGCCTACCCTTTGGTGGGGGACTGCGGTGGAGCATGGCTCTGTTAAGCACGCATGGTGCTGCCTACCTTCACCCGACCAGCGCAGCCCAGGCTGGGAGGCACATCACAGGGAGGACGGGTGGGAATAGTCCAACAGGGCCGCAGGCTGTAATAGCCCCGCTCACCTGCGAGAGAGCGATACTTCATGTCTTCGCAGTCAGCACTGCAGAGAAATCTGGGGATTTGTGGGAGGTCCCCGGGTATATGAAGGGCCGGGAGGAGCCTGTTTTTGCATGTCTGCAGTGCACAGCGTCATCTGGCGGAGGATAACCCAAGTGTAAGTATTATATCTGGAGCAGGACGTACTGTATACTTAGAATAAACAACATAGTAAACATGTCACTGTGCTGTTTCCTGTAAGGAGGAGTGCAGATGGGGAAGAGGAGGGGTTTCGGTATGTGATTGTGGGAGGAGTCTGCATCACCGAATGTTGTCCTCAAGGATGAAGGTATACATTCTGATGGTAGGAAAAAGATCAACTCAAGTCTAAATATAGAGAAAAATGAATAAAAAATATAAATAAATATATGCAGGAAATGGTCATTTGGATTGTGTTTAGTCGCATGAAGAAATGAGCCAATGGGTTTCTCTGGAACCATTTTATTTTAGGCATAAATAAAAAAAAAAAAAAAAAAAAACTAAAATAACTTAAAAAGCAACATATGCCACAATCTTCAAAACCACTCCGGAGAGAGGCTGCAGATCATACACCACCTTCTGAAAGCACTTTAGGGCGGAAGTTTCCAGGAATGCTGGGATGTCTGTGTTCTGATCTTCTCAGCTGATTGGGTGAAGTAAGATGGCTACCACCTTGTTACACACCACCAGCCAACATGTTATTCCAACACCACCTGGAACAGATAAGAAATGATATGGATGAGTCCGGACACACGACCGCAAGAAAGCAAGAGGTGAACATCTTAGGAAATGATAACTGTAAAAAACTATTTGTGATGTAGAGTAATACGAGTATCGCAATTTGTGGTTAATGTTTCTGAATGTTTAATGTTAATGTTTTCTGAAAAGAATTGTAAAGCAATAGGGTAACAGTGTACATTATGTTATGCAAATATGATGTCCTCAAGGTGCTGAGCTTATCTAGTTTTCTTTTCTATTTGATTGCAACAAAGTGTTAAAGCGGAGCAAAACCCACTGAACTTGTGAAATACATTTGGCCCCTGCCAATACTCCCTTCTTAAGGTGTAGAACTAGAAATGGATATTTTCTCTTTTAAAATAGTCCTGGAACACTTTTTTTCCCACTGTTCTTCTTTGTACGATGGAAGGAGATCAGTCATTGCATACTTCAACTCAACAGTGGCAGAAAATGGAGGAGGTGGAGCTTTACAGCTAAAACAGGCGCCAATATCTGGGATTAGAGTGAATCGACAGCAGTGAAAACTGGCACAAGTCACTGTTCCAGGGGGGGGGGGCAATTCAGGGGATGCTCGTTAAAAATGTGGGTTTTAGTCCGCTTTAATGAATTTTTGCCCTGGGCACTGGGTAAAACTTTAAAAAAAAAAAAAAAAAAAAAAAGGGAAGGTGTTCTGCTGAAGCCGTTGCGGCAGGCATTTATCTTACTGGCACCAGCACTATGCAAACGTAACGTACTGTCCTGGCTTTGTCTCCAAAATTATTCAAATCTATGCCGGAATAAGAAGGTGGCCCAGGAATTAAAGGGTAATTCCACTTTCAATGGCATTGCATGGCACATTTCCATTATTGTGACACAAGAGGATATCCTCAAGGTGCTGAGCCTGTTTGTTTTTTCTTTTCCATTTGTTTGCAACTCTGTTATAACAGAAAACCATTTTCTCTAGCAACAATGTGTTTACATTAGCAACCTGCACCATCTGGTGTGTTTGGTGTACCTGGCAGAGACAGGACGTCCCCAAACACACCAGATGGTGCAGGTTGCTAAGGTAAACACATTGTTGCTAGAGAAAATGGTCTATGGACTCTGGCTTGCCAACCATCTGAGAAAAACAGAGACAACACTCAACATTCCTGACCTCATAGGTTTAACACCCCTCTTGCTCTAATTCAGCTTCTTATAGATTCCCGGGCTGATCCCGCTGGGTGCTGGTCCACTTTAAACCGGACCTTCAGCATGATTTAACGAGAAGCCCAAAACCCTTAAAAAAACTATTCGCCAGCATCCAAAATTAATTTATTACAAGTTTTTAGTCACTTACTTATTATTCTTTCCCCCACAGGGCTGCAACTCTGTTCAGGACTCTAGGATACAGGCGCCGCCATCTTGACTCAGAAGCATCACACATACGGAGGAGAGGAGAGCGGGATAAAGTGCAGGGTGGGGCGGGTTATAGCTGTGCTTTGCACAGACAGAGCAGAGCTGGGGTCAGGGAAAGGACAGCAATCCCAGAATGCAGAGCGACACAGTCAGAAGACACTTCCTGTTTGCAGGCTGCCTGATGCTCCATGAGCCGCCATCTTGGATGTTTAAAGGCTCGTAACATGCAGTAGATGCAGGTAGAATGATTTTTAATGTAGGCAATCTGTATGTACAGGGTGGGGGAAACATATAAGATAGGCTCTTATTCAGGGTGAAGGTCCGGATTAATGTGGGCAATCTGTATGTACAGGGGGGGAAACATATAAGATAGGCTCTTATTCAGGGTGAAGGTCCGGATTAATGTGGGCAATCTGTATGTACAGGGGGGGAAACATATAAGATAGGCTCTTATTCAGGGTGAAGGTCCGGATTAATGTGGACAATCTGTATGTACAGGGTGTGGGAAACATAAGATAGGCTCTTATTCAGGGTGAAGGTCCAGATTAATGTGGGCAATCTGTATGTACAGGGTGGGGGGAAACATATAAGATAGGCTCTTATTCAGGGTGAAGGTCTGGATTAATGTGGGCAATCTGTATGTACGGGGGGGGGGGGAACATATAAGATAGGCTCTTATTCAGGGTGAAGGTCCGGATTAATGTGGGCAATCTGTATGTACAGGGGGGGAAACATATAAGATAGGCTCTTATTCAGGGTGAAGGTCCGGATTAATGTGGACAATCTGTATGTACAGGGTGTGGGAAACATAAGATAGGCCCTCGTCAGGGTGAAGGTCCAGATTAATGTGGGCAATCTGTATGTACAGGGTGGGGGGAAACATATAAGATAGGCTCTTATTCAGGGTGAAGGTCTGGATTAATGTGGGCAATCTGTATGTACGGGGGGGGGAACATATAAGATAGGCTCTTATTCAGGGTGAAGGTCCGGATTAATGTGGACAATCTGTATGTACAGGGTGTGGGAAACATAAGATAGGCTCTTATTGAGGGTGAAGGTCCAGATTAATGTGAGCAATCTGTATGTACAGGGTGTGGGAAACATATAAGATAGGCTCTTATTCAGGGTGAAGGTCCAGATTAATGTGAGCAATCTGTATGTACAGGGTGGGGGGAAACATATAAGATAGGCTCTTATTCAGGGTGAAGGTCCGCTTTATGAAAATCTATATAAACATCTCAAGGGTGGTCTTTTTTTAGCGTACCATTTGATTTTCACAGGGGTGATCAGTTTCGTTTCAATGCCTGACCCAGCATGTGGGGAGCAGCAGCATTACCACTCTAAGACCCGACCACAAAGCATTGCATGATGGGTAAAAGCATCCACACAATCAGAGACATTGCAATAGCAATAAACTGTTATTCCAGTACAGGCTGGCGAGGCGAGAAACCAGTTCAGCAGTTCTCCCCTGTAAAAGCAAAATGGTACATTCAAAACGTTTACTATTGATTCCTCTTCTTTCCATCTAAAAGACTCCAGGACCCGCTGCTGGCCTCTTCCTGGGGCATCCCAAATCAGGTTGCCCCGATGTGTGACCTACCCCCCCCCCCCCCCCCTTCCCGGTTTGCCACAAAACTTTCCTTTTCCCTGGCTTCCAAGGCTATGTAAACATAGGCGAGCGCTACCCCAGCATCTCTGGCCCCAGATAGGCTGGGGGCGGGAGCGTGCTCACAGTTAAAGGGAACTGTGGATACAGCTGCGCGTGCTACAATCACTGTGTGTAAACAGAGCAGTATGCAGTAGGCACGGCAAATGGCTCTGATTGGAGGAGAGACCGCGCATGCGCCGTAGGTGTGGGGAATACGTTTTTATGGTTCAAACAACAAAAGACAACAGTGATAAAAAATTGCTGGAATTGAAGCCGGATCTTTTGATGTTTAAAGATGAACGCACTGCAGCAGTGGCAGCTTCTCTGGATATAACGGGTAATATACACATTTATATGCACATATAGGGGGCGATTCAGAGCCAGGTGAGAATTCTCACTCCTTTTGTTAGGAGAGAAAACTGCCATTGACATGCATCGTCTACCTTGGGGCTGATTCAGAGCAGTTGAAAATGTACACCCGATAGACAATGAAAGTGAATGGCAGTTTTCTCTCCTAAAAAGAAGTGAGTTTCTGAATTGACCCTATAGATGGATTAAAGCGGATCTTCACCCTGAATAAGAGTCTATCTTATATGTTTCCCCACCCTGCACATACAGATTGCCCACATTAATCCAGACCTTCACCCTGAATAAGAGTCTATCTTATATGTTTCCCCCCTGTACATACAGATTGCCCACATTAATCAGGACCATCACTCTGAATAAGAACCTATCTTATATGTTTCCCACACCCTTTACATACAGATTGCCCACATTAATCCGGACCTTCACCCTGAATAAGAGTCTATCTTATATGTTTCCCCCCTGTACATACAGATTGCCCACATTAATCAGGACCATCACTCTGAATAAGAGCCTATCTTATATGTTTCCCACACCCTGTACATACAGATAGCTAACATTAAAAATCATCCTACCTGCATCTACTGCATGTTATGAGCCTTTAAACATCCAAGATGGCGGCTCATGGACCATCAGGCAGCCTGCAAACAGGAAGTATCTTCTGACTGTGTCGCTCTGCATTCTGGAATTGCTATCCTTTCTCTGACCCCAGCTCTGCTCTGTCTGTGCAAAGCACAGCTATAACCCCGCCCCCTGCACTTTATCCCGCTCTCCTCTCCTCAGTATGTGTGATGCTATTGAGCCAAGATGGCGGCGTCCGTATCCTGGAATCCTGAACAGAGTTGCAGCCCAGTGGGGGAAAGAATAACAAGTAAGTGACTGAAAACTTAAAATATGTTAATTTTAGATGCTGGGGAATAGTTTTTAAGAGTTTGGTCTTTTCATGAAATCATGCTGAAGGTCTGGTTTAAATGTGGGTCTCTTTGTTCCTGTTACGTTTTAATGTGCCATCTCTGGGATTACACTCAGAGGGGCATCCCAAATCAGGATGCCATCGGAGCATGGGTCAAAACACAGGGTATTAAAAATCCTGCTTTATTGCCTGAATCCATCTTGGTACCGGTTGGTGGGGAGCAGACGACAGTGGATTTCATTGGTGACTAGACTTTGGCTTTCTATGACAGTGGTGGGGAGGTGCGAGGTGCAGTGCCACAAGCCAATATCATCCCTGGCCAAAGAGAGTTTAGGTTTGTTTTACGTGACTGTTGCCAGAGGAGCGGAACTAGAGCGAGGCAGAGAGCTGCTGCAGCAGCCGTCATCATAAATCTGCCTGTGAGGTCATAGTAATATAGCTGTGGTTGCGGCCACCTAAGGGGCCGAAAAGCCGGCTGGTAGAATTTATAGCTGGAGGTTGCTTTACTGCAACCACAAACCTTCACGCAGATTTAAAAAAAACAGCCTCCACATCCATATAAACTCACAGCCAGGGTTTAATAAATGAGCAGAAAGCTATAACATGTCAGCAGCATAAAGGTCATGTAAACGAGTGTTATCACACAAAACAGGGCTGTAATGGCTGCAGATTAAAGCTTTGAAAATGTCACAGAAACATTGTAAGCAAGTTAAAACTTTCACTGTCCATGATGCTGCTGGGGTATTTCAACGGTATCCCTACCTCATGGCCTCGACTGACATCACCTTCGTTGATATCAAGCGGTACATTTTCCTTAAAGTGGACCAAAACCCAGGATTTTGACTATCCTGGGTTTTGGTCCTTTTCCCAGAGGCACCCCGCTGTGTGAACCCCCCCCCCCACAGATCGCTGCAGGCAACTCACCTCTTCCCGGTCCCACTGCGCGTCTAAGAGCAACGGCTCTGACGGCCACATCCTCCACTTCCCTCTAGCATTGCGCGCACCCACGCCAGGCATTTGTGAATGGGCGGCGCAGGCACGCTCCCTGTTAGAGGGAGTCAGAGGATGCGGCCGTCAGAGCCGCTGCTCTTAGAAGCGCCTGGGACCGGGAAGAGGTGAGTTGGCTGTGGTGTCCTGGAGAGGGCAAAAATATTGACTACCCTGGAGTCTATGAGAATCCAGGGCAGCCATATTCGCTCGCCCCGGGGCATCCAGATTCAGGATGACCCGCTATGTAAATCCCCAGAGATCACCCGAAACTCACCTTATTTCCCGGCCCAGCGGTGCATGCGTGAACAGCGGCCGCATCCCTGCTTAAAGGGTAGCACGCTCGGTTCCTCTTGCATTAGACAAGCTCTCGGACGACGTAGGACCGGGGAAAGGTGAGTGGGATCAGGTGATCTGGGATTGGGGTGCCCCGGGGGCAAGGACCAAAGCCCAGTATAGTCAAAATCCTGGGTTTTGGTCCACTTTGATACAAGCCGTTCGAGACCCTGACTGGCTGCGCAGTCCTTTAACTACAACAGGTGAACAGAGCCCTGCCAGCCCTGTAAGAGTGCAACCAGCTCTGTTTGATGTAACTCCGGACCATTAACGGGATTATATCGGGTCATAAGCCAGCCCAGTATTGTTTAATAATACTTAAAAGCATTGACAATTCAGGGTTCAGGATCAAGATACAGAGCAGCACAAGATTAATTTATATATTTAATCGCTTTAAGAGCACACTAGATAAACTATATACATATAATGGGTAGATATATATACAGGTTAGAAGGGCAAATACAAGTGAGTATGTTATTGAGACATCCACAGGGGGGCATGTAGAGTCCACTTGTTCCGACTCCCTTCTGATGCTTGGCGTGACCCCCTAGAAGAATGACAACAAGGCCCTGAGCATTTAGACCTTTATACACAGGTGGGACACTGGCTCCTTCCCTCTGGGATGAGCCTCCCGCTCCTCCTCTAGTTGTGGCTAGCTAAAACTCCTAAAAACGAATGTGTGGCATAACTTGTTGATGGAAGGTCCTAGAGATCAGTCAAGCAATGTAAACGCTATGAGACCAAACACCGCTGTTCTATATGGCTCCTAACCTTAGTTCTGCAGGTCTCAGTCTCTGAACACCCGGGAATGACATGAAACCCATGTCTGCAAGCTTTATAATTTCCAGATTCCAAAGATGTGATCAGTTTATGAATAATGTGCACAGCAACTTCATAATTCTTTATTAAGTCCTGGCCCCAGTATGTCTGGAAGAAACTCTTTGAAGTAACCTAGTCAGTGTGTATTAGTTGCAGGGGCACCTTGCTAGTTAGACTAAGCCCCCAGCTTGGATACAAGAGGTGTAAACAGAATCAATATGGGGGTCTTTCATCATTGAGGCTGTTTAAATATGGTCCACTTTTTACTGACCAAGTTCATAATTTTGTCCCAACAGCTTGAATTTCATGGCCCCTGAGCCTTCTACCAAGCATCCAGGCTGGTGGTGACGTAACAGTCTGGGAAATGTTTTTAAACTGCTCTTTAAAGAGACAGATCATTTAAAGTGGACACAAACTCTTAAAAATGAGTTGGCCCACTGAAGGATGAACCTAAAGTCTTTTATGCTACAGGACTGGCACAATAGGTGGTTGGTCAACAGAAGCTACTTGAAGGGAGGGGGAGGAATCACACAGTAAAGCAAGAGACATGCTATATCACTAGACGTCTATGGCTGCGCCTGCCTCAGAGAGCTTATCTGTGGTCAAATAACATTAATTGCAGTCAGAGATAAGACTCCTCCTTACTGGATGTCTGGAGGCTGTGATGTCACTTCTGCCCTTGCTCGGACAGGAGGGAGGGGGTTTGAGTGAGGGCGGAAGTTAGTCACGGTCAGAATGTGTTTCTGCTTCCTGCCAGGAAGGACTGGCTCAGGTTTATAAGCAGCTTTTCACCATAGCCTCATCAACACCCAGGAGAAGTGGACCTGTTCCACGCAGCGCGTAGGTGAGGAGGTAAGTGGGGAGGAATTGGGCTGCTATGTGATATTGTGATCATTAGATAATTGCTGATATAATGGATTCCTGATGTGTATCCCTGACGTTTCTGGAGACAAAGAGAGGCACTATTTAGATTAATAAATGCATGTTAGCACTTAGGCACTTTATGCACCTTTGAAGGCACTTTAGTTGGTTATTTGTAGTTTTGCACATGTTTATATTGCAACTCAATATGGAGTTGTATTCACTATATTATTTACTATAGATTTTAGATTGCACAGGCACTTCACATCCTGTCCTACAAACGTCAGAGGCTATATATTGGTTGATTTCAATGAATTTTAGAATGACTTCAACTAAATTTAAAGAGTTGCTCTGATATTGTATGTGAGTGACTGCAGATTATTTTAGCCCTGGAGTTCCTCCCCACTTGGGGTTTTAATTATATGTTTTTTAATTTTTGATGTGTGTTTTTGTATGTGAATTATTGGATGAATTATTTGATTAATAAATTGATTTATTACATGAAGTAATGGTGTGCAGCTTGATATATGAGGACACAATGGTGGGCTAGCCCTGGAGCTTCACCTGTAGTTGAGTAGTAGGATGTCTGTTCCATCTCAACCAAGTACCCCTTACATTCAGTACCAATGCCCATTAGGTCCTGACCCTATTCTAGGCCCATAATCTTGCCAAAAATACAATTCTGTGATGACTCACCTTGTAGAATTGGTATGATAAGTATGCAGCACGTCCTGCTCCAGATAATGATTCATAACAGATGGGATTACCTCCACCAGAGGGCGCTTGACTGCAGAGATGGCAAAAAGAGGCCCCTCCCGGTCCATATATACCCGGGACCTCCCACAAATTCCCCAGTATAAAAAAGCAGTAAGAGTAACCAGGAAAAGCCAATGAAATTTAACAACGTTAACAAGGATAACAATCACCATACAGAGGATCCAAGATAATGCCAAATTGTATTATTCTAAGTATGCAGCACGTCCTGCTCCAGATAAGGATTCATAACAGATGGGACATCCAATAGCAGTGTCCGTAAACAGGGTGGGATCCCAAAAGCAACAACGCGCAGTTCACACCACTGACGCCTGCAGAACCTGGCGGCCAAAAACAGCATCCGCTGAGGCCCGAACATCAACTTTGTAAAAATTGGAAAAGGTATGAACAGAAGATAGTAGCAGCCTTACAAACAGAAGCCTGGTGCTGGAAGGCCCAGGAGGCCCCAACAGCAAGTGTAGAATGAGCAGTAACACAGAAAGGAGGATCCTTTGCAGCCAAAAGCAGCATCAGCTGAGGCCGAGCCTCTGTTTTTACCAGATTTAGAGACAGATTATAGGTTGGTCTGCAAGCTAACAGGGTTGAGTGCTGCGGCTCCTTTAAGTCTTTAGTGAGCCAGAACTAACCTGATCACCCGCAGCTCCAAGACGTTGATAGGTGTGTGGGCCTGAGGACCCCACCTCCCCTGGAACTGCAGGGACTTCCAGAAACCCCCCCCAACCTGACAGACTGGCATCCGTGGTGACCGTATCCCAGGAGGGGGTCAGAAAGGATCTGCCCCCCAACAGGTTCCTAGAGTCCAGCCACCACAAGAGGGACCTCCTGACCAGGGGAGAAAGCGCAAAGACCCGGTCCAGGGACGCGGGGTCCTTGTCCCAAACTGACAAGAGGTGGAGTTGCAGAGGTCTCAAGTGGAACTGAGCATAAGGGACCGCCTCGAAGCACGCCACCATCAGGCCCACCAGCTGCATTCCCTGCCTGATGGAGGGATGATAACAAGATAGCAGGAACTGGACCTGCGCAGACTGTCCACCTTCCGCTGAGGAAGAAAGATCCTTGCCTGAACTGTATCCAGATTCATTCCCAGGAATTAAGTCACCAAGGAGGGGGACAGAGAAGACTTGGGGTGGTTGATCACCCAGCCAAATGACTCCAGGGTGGACACCACCAGCTGAGTATCCAACTCTGCCTGATGTAGAGACTGGGAAGTGATGAGAATGTCATCCAGATAGGGCAGCACGCGGATGCTCTGAAACCTGAGTAGAGACATCACGCCAGGCAGCACCTTGGTGAACACCCTGGGAGCTGAAGTGAGACCAAAGGGCAATGCCACAAATTGGTAGTGTTGATCCTCCAGATTGAACCCGAGGAACCTTTGATGACCTGGAAATACAGGAATATGAAGGTAAGCATCTCTGATGTCCACAGATGTCATGAAATCCCCTGGGTGCAGGGAACTGATGGCAGAGCGCAGAGTTTCCATGCGAAAGCGCCTGCACCTGACAAATTTGTTGAGGATCTTCAAGTCCAGGATGGGCCTGACTGACCCATCTTTTTTGGGCACTGTGAAGAGGTTGGAATAGAAGCCCTTGCCCTTTTCTCTTAAAGGGACCTTGCAAATGACCCCCAGCTCCAGAAGGCTTTGCACTGCCTGCACTAGAACCTTGGGTGGGGCAGACAGCAAACTCTATCTTGTAACCAGAGGACACTACCTCCTGAATCCACCGGTCATGGTGGCCTCCAGACGTGAGCAAAGTGCTGAAGCCGTCCCCCCACCCGGATGAGTGAGGGCGCCCCATCATGCCTGAGGGGGCTTGGGAGAGGGCTTAAGCTTGGAGCCCCAGGAGGAGCCAGGGTGTCCCCGTCCTCTGCCCCTACCCGAAAAGTCTCCTCGGGCCCCAGTAAAGGAAACCCGCCTCCCTTGTCTAGCACCACGGTAGGGGGAGGAAAAGGAGCCCTGACCCCGAAAGGGCCGAGACTGCCGCCTGCGCTGGGGTAACCAGCCTCCTTTAGCAAATAGGTCCAGGCGGTCCCCAAACAGGCGTAGTCCTTTGAAGGGAAAACCAGTGAGGGCCTTCTTGGCAGCGTTGTCAGCAGCCCACTGGCGCAGCCAAACCGAACGGCGTATAGCCACCACAAGGGCAGAGGTTCTGCCACACATTCTAATGGTGTCATCCAAGGCAGAGAGGACATAATTCACAAAAACATCACGAGAGAGTGCATTAAACTCCTCCCTAGACACATCAGCAGGGGCACCATCAAGAATACTTCTGAGCAGGGTCCTAATAGCCACAGCCGTAATGGCAGAGGCACAGACCGGGCGCAGCGCCGTCCCCACACATGCAAAGGCATGGGACGCCAGCTGGTCAATGCGCTGGTCCTTAGCATCCCGCAGGGTAGTAGAGTCAGGGGAGTGCATGACAGAGGTGTTAGATAACCCTAGGACCGGGGCATCCACTTCGGGAGGGGATGACCAACACTTCACCACATCAGCAGGAAAGGGATACTTCCTATCCCAACTCTTAGGTACACCGGGAAGTCTACTGGGGCGCTCCCATTCCTTGAGCACAAGATTATTGAAATGTGCTTGCTCAGGAAATTCCAAGCGTGACTTAGCAGTATGAAAAAGTTCCCCCTGTTGCCTGGGGGCCGCAACAGGGGGAGAGATAGACAGAACCTCAAAAATCTGAGCCAACAGTCTATCAGTATCATCCGGGGCCCAGGGGTCAGAGCCAGAATCGTCATGACCCCTGGGCCTCTCATCAGATGACCCTGAGTCGGAGAATAGCTCCCCTTCCTCCAAAGGGGTATAGCCAGACAGTTGCAAAAACTCATCAGCTTCCATAGGGAAAAGAGTGACATCAGGCGTTAAGTGCTGCTTTTTTGCAGAGGCCTTACGCGCTAAGGTATTAGCAATTAACTTCTCAACACTAGCCAGTCTAGAAGACACATCAGGCTGAGAATCCCCACTTGTATGCAACTCAGAGGGAGTGAGATTTAAGCTTTAAGATTTAAGAGGAATCTCTGATGCCCTGGGAAGACCGGTACATGGAGGTAAGCATCCTTGCTGTCTATGGAGGTCATGAAGTCCCCCGGGCGCAAAGAGCTGATCGCGGAGCGCAGGGTCTCCATGCGAAAGTGTCTGGTCCTGATGAACTTGTTGAGAAGCTTTAAGTCCAGGATGGGTCTGATGGAACCATCCCTTTTGGGTACTACGAAGAGATTGGAATAAAAACCCCGACCTCTCTCCCCAGGAGGAACCTGACAGATGACCCCCATGTCCAATAGGTTTTGTACAGCCAGAAACAGACCCTGAGCTGCCAGGGGTTCTAGAGGAATCCGAGACCTGAGGAATCTTGGAGGCGGCCAGGCAGCGAACTCTAGCTTGTAGCCGGAGGACACAACCTCCAGAATCCACCTGTCTGAGACCTGCTGTCCCCAGACATGAGCGAAGAGCCGCAGCCGTCCCCCCACCTGGATGGGTGAGGGCGCCCCCTCATGGCAAAGGAGGCTTGGCAACAGATTTTGGCTTGGACCCCCAGGAATATCCAGAGCAGGCATGACCTCTGCCCCTGCCCCAGAAATCTCCCCTAGGACCTGCAAAGGAAACCCCTCTCCCAGACCTGGATCCACGGTAGGAGGGGGCAAAGGCACCCGAACCCCGAAAGGGCCGCAGCTGCTTCTTACGTTGAGGCAACTTACCCCCCTTGGCAAACAGGTCCAAGCGATCACCAAATAGATGCAGCCCCCTAAAGGGGATCCCCGTGAGGCCTTCTTAGCAGCGTTATCAGCTGCCCACTGACGCAGCCAAATAGAGCGGCGTATAGCAACCACCAAGGCAGAGGTTCTACTACACATCCTAATGGTGTCATCTAAGGCAGTGGTTCCCAACCCTGTCCTCCACAAAGATGCACAGGTGGAGTAATTAGTGCAGCTGCAGAGCAATAGAGCTGGCTATTTGGAGATCCAAAAAACATGACATGTTGGTGTGCCTTGAGGACAGGGTTGGGAACCACTGATCTAAGGCAGAAAGGATATATGCAATTAACATTTCACACTGTGACAAGGCCCTGAACTCGGCACTAGAAGTCTCATCAGGGGCGCCTTCCAACAGACCCTTGAGGAGAGTCCTAACAGCAACAGCAGTAATAGCAGAAGCACAGACAGGGCGCAAGGCAGACCCCACACAGGCCAAGGCATGGGAGGCCAGCTGATCAATGCGCCAGTCCTCACTATCCTTGAGGGTAGTGGAATCAGGGGAATGGACCACAGATGTGTTGGACAACCCCAATACTGGTGCATCCACTTCTGGGGGGGTAGACCAACATTTAGCCACATCAGTGGGAAAAGGGTACCTTTGATTCCAGCCCTTAGGGATTCCGGGAAGCCGGCCAGGACGCTCCCATTCTTTGAGAACAAGATTATTGAAATGAGCCTGTTCTGGAAATTCCAGACGTGGTTTAGCAGTACTGAAAAGTTCCCCCTGTAGCTTGGGAGCCGCAGCAGGAAGGGAGATAGAAAGCACATCAGTCTATTGGTGTCATCAGCATCCCAATGATCAAAGCCATAGTCAGCACCACTGAAATGCTGATCATCAAATAACTCTGAATCCGAGAATAATTCCCCCTCCTCAAGTGGGGTATAATCAGACAAATCAAGGAAATTCTCAGTCTCCACAGGAAAGGCAGACGCCATATTGTGATTAAGGTGGCACAACTGGCCGATAGGAATTACGCCGTAGAAGCATCCCGGGATGCCCCAAATGTCCGCCAGGGAAGTGGGAGGATTAAACAGTGTAGGCCTCTAATAATACAATTCTGTGAAATACTCACCTGTAGAATTGGTATAAGTATACAGTACGTCCTGCTCCAGATAGATTACTTACACTTACACAGGCGCTGCACTGCAGAGACATGTAAAACAGGCTCCTCCCGGCCCCTCAAATACCCGGGGACCTCCCACAAATCCCCAGCATTGAAAAGCAGTGAACAAGAAGCCGGGAGAATTTAACCACCCAAAAACTGGTAACTATCACTATAACAACAATCACCATACAGGGGATCCAGAACAATGCAAAAACCAGGGTGGGGTGGAGCAGGACGTACTGTATACGTATAATACCAATTCTACAGGTGAGTATTTCACAGAATTGTATTATTCTTAGTATACAGTACGTCCTGCTCCAGATAGATTACTTACACTTGGGACATCCAATAGCAGTGTCCATAAAGTAGGGTGGGATCCCGAATAAAAAAGGTAACAGCAGACAGTTTAAACCACTGCCGCCTGCAAAACCTTGCGGCCAAAAACAGCATCAGCTGAGGCCTTAACATCAACCTTGTAAAACTTTGAAAAGGTAAGAACAGAAGACAAGTAGCTGCCTTGCAAACTTGTTCAACAGAAAGCCTGGTGCTGGAAGGCCAAAGAGGCACCAATAGCACGAGCAGAATGAGCAATAAGGCGGAAGGGAGGATTCTTCCCCTTAGCAAAATAGGCCTGAATCACAAACTGACGGATCCATTTGCTGATAGTAGACTTGGCAGGAGCCAAACCCTTCCTAGGACCAGAAGGGACCACAAAAAGAGCATCAGTTTTCCTGAAGGATGCAGGTACTACAAAGTAATACTTCACACACCTGACCACATCCAAGGAATGCAAAACACTTTCCTTAGCATTGCTAGGATTAGGGCACAATGAAGGAAGAACAATATCTAGATACAAATGAAAAACAGACACCACCTTAGGCAGAAAATCCGGCTTAAAGCGAACACCACCTTATCCTGGTGTCTCTCAAGGTATGAGAGCTGGATAGACAGAGCCGCCAGCTCAGACACACGACTGACCGAAGTAATAGGCACCAGAAAGACAACCTTGAGGGTAAGTACAGCCAGAGCAGCATACTGAATAGGTTCAAAAGGGAGCACCCTGCAAGACATACAAGACCAAGATCAAATCCCAAACAGGGACCATAGGTATTCGTGGGGGAAGCACATGAGTAACCCCCTGAAAGAAAGTCTTAACCAAAGAATGCTAAACAAAAGACTTCTGAAAGAAGACAGACAGGGCAGAAACCTGACCCTTCAAGTACTGGGTTGGAGACCCGACTCCAACCCATGCTGTAAAAACTCCAGAACCCTGGGGACTGAGAACACCCAACAGGGAAGAGACCTAGACTCACACCAGTCAATGTAGGTACGCCATACCCTATAATAGATGGAAGAAGAGTTTTCTTCCTAGCCTTCACCATGGTCTCAACCACCGAGGCAGGCAAGCCTTTCTCCATCAAGATGGAGGTTTCAGCAGCCAGGCCGTCAAAGCCAGAGTTTGTAAATTGGGATGGCGTAAG
The DNA here is from genome assembly GCA_027917425.1 of Gastrophryne carolinensis. Classification (NCBI taxonomy): domain Eukaryota; kingdom Metazoa; phylum Chordata; class Amphibia; order Anura; family Microhylidae; genus Gastrophryne; species Gastrophryne carolinensis. The sequence continues at coordinate 497,031,626 of CM051236.1, forward strand.
GAGCCCTGAGTGAGCAGATCTGGTACTCCTGGCAGAACGTACTGATCTACTGTCATCTGCACCACGTCTGCGAACCACACTCTTCTTGGCCACCAGAATCACTGGCACCCCTTCCAGAGCAATCTTGCGCAGAACCCTGCCCAGCAGGGGGAATGGAGGAAAGACATACAGGAACTGAATGTCCTGCCATGCCATTACTAAAGCATCCGTGGTCACGGCCGGAGGATCCTGGGACAGGGAGACAAAGGCCTGGAGCTTGTGATTGTGACGGGACGCAAACATATCCACATCTGGTTAACCCCAACGGTGACAGAGATTGGAACACCCTGTTGCAGAGGGACCCCCCGGAATGTACACCGCTGATATGCAGGGAACATTGGCCTCCACCCAGGTCAGGATCAGAGACACTTCCTGGAGGGCCCTCTTGCTCCGGGTCCCTCCCTGATGATTGATGTAGGCAACTGCCGTCAGATTGCCCGAGCGCCCCAGAACAGGCAGGCCCTGAAGATGAGTAGTCAAGCGAGCCAGAACTAACCTGACCGCTCACAGCTTCAAGACGTTGATAGGTGTATGGGCCTCCTAAGGGCCCCACCTCTCCCAGGAAGGGGCAAGAAAGGATCTGCCCCCCAACAGGTTCCTTGAGTCCATCCACCACAAGAGGGACCTCCACACCAGGGTGGGAAAGCACACAGACCTTGTCCAGGGATGCTGGGTCCTTGTCCCATACAGACAATAGGAGAAGTTGCAGAAGCCCCAAGTGGAACTGAGCATAAGGGACCGCTTCTAAGTACGCCACCATCAGGCCCACCAGCTGTATCCCCTGCCTGGTGGAGGGATGGGGACAAGCTAGGAGGGACTGAGCCTGTGCAAGCAGATTGTCCACCTTCTGCTGAGGAAGGAAGATCCTTGCCTGAACTGTATCCAGATTCATTCCTAGGAATGGAGTTACCAAGGAAGGGGACATTGAGGACTTGGGGTGGTTGATCACCCATCCAAATGATTCCAGAATGGACACCACCAGCTGAGTATCCAACTTTGCCTGATGTAGAGACTGGGAAGTGATGAGGACGTCAAGGTAGGGCAGCACGCGGACGCCCCTTGGCCTCATCAGAGACATCACCCCCGCCAGCACCTTGGTGAGCACTCTGGGAGCTGAAGAGAGGCCAGATGGCAAGGCCACAAATTGGCAGTGTTGATCTTCCAACGCGAATCTGAGGAACCTTGGTGTCCTAAAAACACAGGGATGTGAAGGTAAGCATCTTTGATATCCACAGACGTCATGAAACCCCCGGGGGCGCAAGGAGCTGATGGCCGAGCGCAGAGTTTCCATGCAAAAAACGCCTGTTCTTGACAATTTGCTGAAGATCTGTAAATCCAGAATGGGCCTGACTAACCCATCTTTTTTGGGAACTATGAAAGGGTTGGTGTAGAGTCCCTTGCCTCTGTCTTTTAAGGGAAATCTGCAAATGACCCCCAGACTTGCACGGCCGACGCCAACACCTGAGCAGAGGCAGGGACCAGGATTACCTGGGACCTGATAATCTTGGGGGAGGCCGCACAGCAAACTCTATCTTGCAGCCGGAGGACACTACCTCCTGAATCCACCGGTCTGAGGCGTGATGCCTCCAGACTTGAGCAAGGTCCTGCAGCCGTCCCCTCACCCTGACAGGCGAGGGCGCCCCATCATGCTTGAGGGGACTTGGGAGAGGATTTGGGCTTAGCCCCCCCGGAGGAGCCAGGACATTGTCTTCTGCTCCTGTGACAGGAATCTGCGCGAGCCCCCGCGAAGGACACCCCTGTTTCTTGTTTAACACCATGGTAGGGGGGAGAAGGGGGGCTGGGGTAACTTACATCTCTTAGCAAACAGGTCTAGACGGGCCCCAAACAGGCGTAGCCCCTTAAGAGGAAGCCCAGTGAGGGCCTTCTTCGCAGCATTGTCAGCACCCCACTGTCCCAGCCAGACCAAGCAGCGTATAGCCACCACGAGGGCAGAAGTCCTTGCACACATTCTGATGGTGTCATCCAATGCTAATAGGACAAAATTTACAAAAACATCACAACTGGAGAGTGCATTAAACACCTCGCAAGGGAGATCATCAGGGGCACTATCAAGCATTTTTCTGATAAGAGTTCTAGTGGCCACAGCAGTAATGGCAGGAGCACAGACCGGGCGCAGCGCCGTCCCCGCACATGCAAAGGCGTGGGAGGCCAGCAGGTCAATACGCCGATCCTCAGCATCCTGCAGGGTAGTAGAATCAGGGGGATGCATGACATGGGTGTTAGATAGCCCTAGAATCGGGTCATCCACCTCGGGGGGGGGGGGGGATTGCCAACATTTAACCACCTCAGGGGGAAAAGGATACTTCCCAACTATTCCCCCCTACTACTATCCCAATCCCTTGGAACCCCGGGAAGTTTACTGGGGCACTCCCATTCCTTGAGCACAAGGGTATGGAAATGTGCCTGCTCTAGAATTCCAAACGTGATGTTGCTGTATGAAAACACTCCCCTTTATGCCTGGGAGCCTCACCAGGGAGAAAGATAGACAGAACCTCAAAGATCTGGGTCAATAATCTGTCAGTGTCATCCGGGCCCAGGGGTCAGAGCCAGAATCGTCATGACCCCCTGGTCTCTCATCAGATGAGCCTGAGTCAGAAAAGAGCTCTCCTTCATCAAAAGGGGTATAGCCACACAGATTCATAAACTCCTGAGATCCCATAGGGAAAACAGTAACATTAGGCCGCTTCTTACCAGGGCCCTTACGCGCTAAAGACCTCGCAATAATCTGTTCAGCAGTAGGCAGTCTAGAAGACACATCAGGCTGAGAACCCCCACAAGTATGCAACTCAACAGGAGAGAGATTAAAGCTGGGGGGAGTAATGAAACGAGGTGCAGCCACTGGCAGGCCAGATTGCAAAGCCAGCGCTTGCTCAGCACAGGGTATGCAGACCCATGCCTTGTCAGCGTCAGCATGAGGCTGTCCACACGCCATACACAGCCGGTCTTGTCCCAAGGGGACCACGCTCACATTATACTGAGATGCCTCCATATGGTGATTATTAGGCACAATATGCCAGTAGGGATTGACGCTATAAAGCAACCCTGGATGCCCCAATGACCCGCTAGGGAAGTGGGAGTAATTTTACAAGGCCCAACTATCAATTACACCGGGCCGGGAGAAGCCAATGGATTCACCCTTCTGAAAGACACAATGAGAAGAAAGGTGTCAGGACCAAACACACTACAATGAGTATAAAGCCGCCCGCGAGGAAACTTACGGACCACGGTAAGTAAGAACGTCACACGCGCGCGCGACCGGACAATATAGCGCTGAGTACCTCGAAGGGCGGGCCAGAGCGAGCCGTGACGCAGGGTGTGCCAGGCCCCGCCCCCCTGAAGAGCGTGAAGTCCATCCGACAAGCAGCCAATGAGGACGCAGAAGCGTCTGATATAACGCCGCCGCCCGACGCGGAACATCCAAATGAAGGAAAAGGCACGCGCCGGCGGCATTTGCAACAGTAAAAAGACAAGCCAGCGCGGCGGCTGACACCACATATACTAGTCCAAAAATAACATTACAAAAGGCCTGTATGCACAAATCACAATACACGCTCACCCACAATGAGGGAGGATGGCGGCCCTTTGTACAGGGCCCACCGCTACTGGGGCATGGGACAATAATGCGGGAGGGGCATCCCATAAAGGCTCACCATCAGCCTATACCGCCTACCCTTTGGTGGGGGACTGCGGTGGAGCAGGGCTCTATATGCACACATGGTGCCGCCTACCTTCACCCGACCAGCGCAGCCCAGGCTGGGAGGCACATCATACGAAGGACGGGTGGGAATAGTCCAACAGGGCCGCAGGCTAATAGCCCCGCTCACCTGCGAGAGAGTGATACTTCATGTCTTCGCAGTAAGCACTGCAGAGAAATCTGGGGATTTGTGGGAGGTCCCCGGGAGGAGCCTGTCTCTGCAGTGCAGCGCCATCTGGCGGAGGATAACCCAAGTGTAAGTAATCTATCTGGAGCAGGACGTACTGTATACTAAGAATAAAGTTATTAAAACTAATAGAGGAGACAGGGCCGGGAGAAACTTCTTAAAAACAGTTCCTGCCTGAAAGACAAAATAGTGACACCCCATAAGCACACAGAAATGACAAATGAATAAGAGTCAAGCCCGCAGGGGCACTCACGGACCGCGGTGGGAAGCCAGCAATTACACCAGGAGAGGACCAAAATGGCGCTGGAGAAACCTCAAGGGGCGGGCCGCAGGAGGGTCCGAGGCGGAACGCGCCAACAGAGCAGGCCACGCCCCCTCCGAGAAGCACAGAGACAGGCCAGGCACTACAGCCAATGGGCAGGCAGGGATTCTTGATGATGATGCCGCCGCTGACCGCGGACGCCAGAAGGCGCGCGTGTCAGTGACAGCAAATTTAAAATGACAAAGTAAAAGACAGAGCGCGGAGCCCTGAATGAAGTGCAATCACACACACACAAAAGGCAATAAGTGCACATCCACCCCCCCCGAACGGGATAACGAGAGAGGGGGGAGAGTGGATGTCAATAAAAGACCCACCAATGACCAGGGCAGGGAAGGGCAAGAGCGGACGGGGCATCCCAAATCAGGTTCACCATAACCTGCACCGCCTACCCTTTGTCGGGGGATTGCGGTCGGAGCCGGGCTCCGCAAAGAAGAGCACCTGTGATAGGTGCTGCCTACCGTCACCCGACCAGCGCAGCCAAAGCTGGGAGGCATAAGTAATAAATGGAACGGGTGGGAATAGTCCTACAGGGCCGCGGGCTGTTAAGCCCCGCTCACCTGTGATAAGAGAAGCCATCTTCTGACCTTCGCAGCCGACTGCAGAGAAGAAACTGGGGAATTTGTGGGAGGTCCCGGTTGCCATCTCTGCAGTCAAGCGCCCTTTGGTGGAGGTAATCCCATCTATTATGAATCATTATCTGGAGCAGGACGTGCTGCATACTTAGAATAGTTAGTTTCCTATTTGGTTGATATATTTTGTCATTGCTTTATCTTGGATGAACATCAATGTAGCACACATCATGGCATGGCTGACCCCAAACCTGGTCTGGTGCTAAACTGTACTGATCCCTGACCAGAGCCTGGATTTGTCCATTAAAAGTTCCAAACTGCGAATGACCTGCAATTACCTGAAAGGACACAACTCTGGTCTGCCATCGTGCTGGTAAGAACAATCAAGCCACTGTATAATGCATAAATGCTGGTGGGTGGAACCACCTACTGTTTTTCTTTCTCTCTTGGAGGCACAGAAATTGCAATCTCCACTTTCCACCCCACCCAGCACACTGCAAAATAAATATCATTCTGATAATGGAGTTGGTGATATGGTCACCTGCAATATCCATGCTGTGAAGGAATGAGGCTGCTTCAAGACCAAAAGACTACACTGTATTAGCAAAGTGCTTCTAAAAAAGGGTTGGTATGTATTGATGACCCTACTCCTTCCACGAAAGCCACCCAAAACCTGTTTCCTGCCATTGCAGGAGTTATAATGTTCTTAGCCTGTAAAGTTTGCATTGTGTCTGAAGTTTCAACCAAGTACCTCTTATATCAGGATTTCCCAACTTATTTTCATGGAGTACTACTTCCATTTTGCAATTGTCTCAAGTACCACCCCTACCGCAGACTAATACTGACTTCACTAGGAGGGTGGAGGTACTATACTGGCCCAACAATGCATGCTCTTCATCCAGTAATTCAGTCATTCCAAGATGCTCCACTTCTGCACTCTTGCAGGTTGTTGACTTGGCCACCTAGCACGTCCTGTCGGAGCAATAGCTTGTCTGTAGTGCTTCACTCTTTTAACCTATAGTGGCCTTGCGTACCACCAGTCTAGGAGCTTGAATACCACCAGTGAGGAGCCTGACTGCCACCAGTGAGGAGCCCGACTGCCACCAGTGAGGAGCCCGACTGCCACCAGTGAGGAGCCCGACTGCCACCAGTGAGCAGCCCGACTGCCACCAGTGAGCAGCCCGACTGCCACCAGTGAGCAGCCCGACTGCCACCAGTGAGCAGCCCGGCTACCACCAGTGAGCAGCCCGGCTACCACCAGTGAGCAGCCCGGCTACCACCAGTGAGCAGCCCGGCTACCACCAGTGAGCAGCCCGGCTACCACCAGTGAGCAGCCCGGCTACCACCAGTGAGCAGCCCGGCTACCACCAGTGAGCAGCCCGGCTACCACCAGTGAGCAGCCCGGCTACCACCAGTGAGCAGCCCGGCTACCACCAGTGAGCAGCCCGGCTACCACCAGTGAGCAGCCCGGCTACCACCAGTGAGCAGCCCGGCTACCACCAGTGAGCAGCCCGGCTACCACCAGTGAGCAGCCCGGCTACCACCAGTGAGCAGCCCGGCTACCACCAGTGAGCAGCCCGGCTACCACCAGTGAGCAGCCCGGCTACCACCAGTGAGCAGCCCGGCTACCACCAGTGAGCAGCCCGGCTACCACCAGTGAGCAGCCCGGCTACCACCAGTGAGCAGCCCGGCTACCACCAGTGAGCAGCCCGGCTACCACCAGTGAGCAGCCTGGCTACCACCAGTGAGGAGCTTGGGTACCACCAGTGAGGAGCCCGACTACCACCAGTGAGGAGCTTCAGTACCACCAGTGAGCAGCCCGACTACCACCAGTGAGCAGCCTGGCTACCACCAGTGAGCAGCCTGGCTACCACCAGTGAGCAGCCTGGCTACCACCAGTGAGGAGCTTCAGTACCAGTGAGGAGGTTCAGTACCACCAGTGAGGAGCTTCAGTACCACCAGTGAGGAGCTCGACTACCACCAGTGAGCAGCCTGGCTACCACCAGTGAAGAGCTTGGGTACCACCAGTGAGGAGCTTGGGTACCACCAGTGAGGAGCCTGGCTACCACCAGTGAGGAGCTTGGGTACCACCAGTGAGGAGCTTGGGTACCACCAGTGAGGAGCTTGAGTACCACCAGTGAGGAGCTTGAGTACCACCAGTGAGGAGCTTCAGTACCACCAGTGAGGAGCTTCAGTACCACCATTGGTACTAGCACCACTGGTACTAGCACCACTGGTTGGGAACCCCTGTCTTATATAAAGCGCACATGATGCCCTGACTCAGTCTTATCTTTGCGAGCTAGCTGGAAGGTGCTACCACCAACTGCTTCTCTCCTTCACCCAGCACAAGTTAAACATTTTGATTACAGAGTTAGTGATATAGTCACCTGAAACCCCAGAAGGAAATGCGACCAGACGTTCCAGAGGAGCAATCCATTTACTGGGAAGCACGGTGACGGGTTCGGAGTAATACTTCCAGATAAGAGAGATCATCAAAGCGGCCTGGAGAAAGCAAGAGCAGCCATGTTTTAAAAAAAGTTCATGAAAGAAAAAAGATATCTAAAGTAGGTTTTCAATAGATTATTGTGATGTTGATGCGGGGAATATTCTAAACATCTTCGAGACATTAAAAGTTACATTTTATGCAACACCATTGGAGCTCTGGAGCCTGTCTCGTAGTAACTAGTGTAGTGTACTTACCTGGATTACCAATGTCCATTCCGAACACACAATTGTCTTTCTTGGTGTTTTTTTTTGCATTTTGTGCCTACACCTATACAACCCTCTAGTCCCACATGCCACCCTGCATGTCAGTCCTACCACCCTTTATCTTTACACCCTCTTAGTATACCTCTCTCTCTTATATCCAGAGCCCCTGCACCTATACCAACCTCTAGGCCCCACATACCACCCTGCACATCAAGTCTACTACCCTTTATCCTCTATACCCTCTTCCTATATCTCTTTCTCTTATATCCAGAGTCACTGTACAATACAACCCTCTAGGCCCCACATACCACCCTGCACGTCAATTCTCCCACCCTTCATCTCTATACCCTTTTCCTATACCCCTCTTTCTTATATTCAGAGCCCTTAAACCTATACAAGCCTCTATGCCCCACATGCCACCCTCCAAGTCAATTCTACCACCCTTTATCTCTATTCACTCTTCCTATCTCTCTTTCTCTTATATCCTGAGTCACTGTACCTATACAAGCCCCTAGGACCCACATACCACGCTTCAATTCAACCTTACTACCCTACATCCCTATACATTCTTCCCTATATATTCATCTATACTAGTCCCCACCCCTCTAAGCTCTACATACCACCCAGCAATTCAACCTTACCACCCTATATCCCTACATCCCTGCTTCATATATCTAGATGCCATGCCCTGTACAACCAACTAGCCCCACATACCACCCTGCCAATCTACCAACCTTTATCTTTAAACCCTCTTCCTATACCCCTCTGTCTAATAGCTAGAACCCCTGCACCTATACAACCCTCTAGGCCCCACATAACATCCTGCAAGTAAATTCTATCACCCGGTATCCCAATATCCTCTTCCTATACCTCTCTCTCTTATATATAGGGACCCTGCACTTATACATTCCTTTAGGCCCCACATACTGCAAGTCTATCTTACTACCCTACATCCCTATACCTTCTTCCCAATATCCCTGTTTCATATATCAAGCTGCCCTGCCATATACAGCCAACTAGCCCCACATACCCTGAAAGTCAACCCTATCTTTCATCCCTATACTCCATCTCTCTTATATCTAGAGGCCATTGACCTATACAACCCTCTAGCCCAGTCGTCCCCAACTATTCTAATCATGAGAGCCACATTTAACACTCTACATCAAACTGGAAAAATACAATTCTGTGAGAATCTCACCTGTAGAATTGGTATTATATGCATACTGCACGTCCTGCTCCAGAACATATTCATAACGTATGGGTATACCTCCGCCTTCAGCGCCGTGCACTGCAGATCACGAAGAAAACAAGCTCCTCCCGGCCCTACATATACCGGAGGACCTCCCACAATCCCCAGCATTGAAAAGTAGTGATAAGAGAAGCCAGGAGAACAAAACCACCCAGAATTTCTGGTAATAACACCAAGTGAGTACAATCACCATACAGGGGATCCAGAACAAAGTGAAACCAGGGTGGGGTGGAGCAGGACGTGCTGTATGCATATAATACCAATTCTACAGGTGAGATTCTCACAGAATTGTATTATTCTAAGCACACAGCACGTCCTGCTCCAGAACATATTCATAACGTATGGGACATCCAATAGCAGTGTCCACAATAGGGTGGGATCCCCATGGAAAGGCACAGCCAACAGTAAAGCGATGTCACCCTTAACCATGTAATCAACAACGAGAGCAATGCTCAAACCTCAACCTTTGAACCTTGTAAAGGGAGAATAGAACTCAAGCAGCGGACTGGCCGGCTTGATCGCCAGAACATAGTGCTACAGGGCAAGCCCAGCACTAATAGTACAAGAACTAATAATAATAGGGAGGAAGAATCTTCCTCCAAAGGGATAGGCCAAAATAACTGTCTAACCATGCCGCTACAAGAGGGGGTAACCATGGTAACTCAAAACTTTTCCCCCCCCGGGGAATACATGTCCAGGCCACAGATGAGGCCAACAGAAGTGCTAACAACGATATTCGGAAGAGCCAAAGAGGTCCAACAAGTCCGGAAGGACGAGCAACCAAACAGGACCAGGCCAGAGGGCCCTAATCCATGGCCACAAGCAACCCGGTACTTCCAGAAGGGGGCACCGGAAGACCCCAAAATAAGATCCCATCAGGGACGAGACAGTTCCGGCAGATCTCTTACCCCAGTAAAGGGGGACAGATCCCTTCATCTCATAGTGATTAGACCATAGTCCCGAGACCAGAGGATCCGTCCAAGGCACAAAGTAACGCCTGAATCCCAATTAGTGTGAGGCGGGTACCCTCACCTCATGGTATAGCTCTATACCAAGGAATGCATATATATATATAAAAAAAAAAAAAAAAATATAATAATAATAATAATAATTAAATAATTAAATATATATATATATATATATATATATATATATATATATATATATATATATATATATATATACTAGGACCACCAATAGTGCCGTTCCTTATGGCACTCCACTGTCTGGAGTAACCTCCCCAGAAGAGCAACCTAATGGAAGGAGCAGGTCAGACAAGGACCTGACTAAGAACTGTGGGAACCCTTGGTAGGACTTCAGAATAAGTCCTCCCCCAAAAGGGGAACTAGGGATCCCCCAGGAATGCACTTGAGCAGACCCTGAGGAATGCAAACAAAAGATCGGATCAGGTCTCGAAATAGGAGAACAGATCAGGCCCCAACTATAGACAGAGTCAATAGTGAGCCCATACCAAGCACTGCTTGTAGGACCCTAATCCCAGGAGCAGATACCATCCCGCCAGGGAAGGGGCTTAGACCCAGCACATAGCATAGGGACAACATAAGCTAAACCAGCGTGGCAGAAGGACGAGAATAAGGAGGAAGACAAGGTCCAGAACCTCCAGGGAACAAGACACCTCGAGATCTGTCATCTCGGGCAGGGTAAGCCCCAGATCCTGCCAACGCTAAAGTATGTCTACGGTAAGGCACCATGTTATGTTAAAAAAATAGTCCTCATGAGGGAACATACCGTCCAGCTGTACTCAGCAGAACTCCCTGAGAACCCACACCCCGCTGGGCCTCCCAGGCCCCAAGCATAAGGTGCTGCTTGTCATCAGGGACCAGCGCAAGCTCTCCCCGCGCCCGGTAGGGCAAGGGTATAACATCTTCAAGTAAACTACCCAGCCAGAACCACTAGCCCCAACCAGGGCAGACCAATCTGGCCAATAACAGGGGTAGACCCCTGTAATGGAGGCGGGGTCCCGCAGAACCCTGCCAGTGTGAGCCCAGAGGCATAACAGAGACCTCCCGAGGGAGGGATACTTCAGGACGGACAAGGAATATCAAGTCCCCTAAGGAATCAGGGCTCCCCTGTAAGGATCCAGGCCCGAGAATTCCGCAGGAACAAAGCGCAACCACTGTCCTATTAAGGCAGAAAGTCCCACAATGGACAGGTACAAGAAGGAGAAGTCCCCAACTAGGAACCACAACATGCTTCTTATGACCAAAATTCACCTAGGAAACCAGAACCTTCAAGGTCCCTTCCTAGGAACCCCCGGGGAATTCAGAAGAATAGGCCCCCTTTGTGCCAGAATAGGTACCATGGTAACCATCAGGGAAAGGCAAGGAGTATGGAATGCTCCCCCGCGGTACCCATGAGCCCAGTAGAAGAGTAAGTGCCCCACAAGGTGGTAGGGAAGTCAAAACCAGGCCCAGGGTGCAACCCTCTCATCCAGGGCCAATGGTTAAGTCACTTCAGAGCCCAAGAACCCCGGGGCGAATGGTGTCCAAGGACGAGCCGCCAATCGGCTCACCAGAAAGCGAAGCTGTCTGGAGGAATCACTATACAGGACGGAGAACCGGAGGTCTCATACCTGTAAACTCCTAGTCAAGGAAACCACAAAAAAAAAGGGCACTGGGTGAACCTACGTCTGGTGTAAACCAGGGATTAGAGGGTGGAGTCAAATAGGACTCCGGTTTGTCAAGTTCCATCCCCACAGCTCCGTGTGAGGGAACAGAGGAGCCTAAAAGGTCCCCTGTACCAAACGCCCCTTGGTGACGTGTGAGCCAACACACCCTTCCAGAGCCCAGTGCATACGAGGGCGCAAACAGGGGGCTTAGGTTAAGTCTCTACGGTGAAGGTGAACACCAATACCAGTCGTAGAAAGCTCAGCATCTCGAAGGTTCCCCAGAGCCTGGAAAAATCCAAACACGCCCAGCAGCCAGGGGGTCCCTGGGGCATGGGGCACAGACAGCCCTGTCGAGGGCGCCGGGCCGAAAGTTTATGTACAGATGCCACACTCTAGCAGGTGTTAGGCAGATAAGCTCCCTCATCCTAGAAGGGGGAGAGGAAGGGAGAGAAGGAGGGGCAGACCAGCTCAGGGGCCCCAGATTCTACATGATGATGGCGTTCAGCAGGGAAGCCATGCCTGGCAGGCCCAGTTAAGCCTGCACCCATGCCCGAGGACGGGCACGGAAACATAGACCTCATAACCGACTCGGGGAAGGACTGCCCAGCAAAAACCGTTCTATCTCTAGGGTAACTACCTAAAGCCACCAGAGCGAGGCAGGATGCCTCCTGATAGGAGTAGAGTGCTGCGGCCTTCCCCTCACCCAGGTGGGTGAGGGCGTCCCATCATGCATGAGGGAAATCAGGGAAGGAAAAGGACTTAGCCCGACCGGAGGGCCCCGGGCCCTGAACGTCACTCCTGGGGCAGGAGATTGGGCCAGGTCCAGCAGGGGGCAACCCCGGGTCCTGTGCAACGGAATGATATGGAGGGGGAGGGGTGCCTCTGCCCAGCGGGGGACGCAGCGGCCGCCTCTGACTGGGTGGAGTGGCCTGTTTCTCAAAAAAATCCAGACGTGCCCCAAACAGGTGATGCCCTCTAAAGGGGAGCCCAGTCAAGATCCTCTTAGTGTCATCATCCGCCCCCCACTGACGAAGCCAGAGAAGGCGACGTATAGCCACCACCTGGGCAGAGGTCCTAGCACACATTTTGATGGTGTCATCCAAGGCCATAAGGATAAATTTAAGAAAAATATCGCAACTGGAGAGTGCATAAAAGACCTCCCAGGGTAAATCTTCAGGCTGATGCTCTAGGGACTTACATATAAGAGTCTTAGCGTCGTGCCAGCGCAGGTAAAGGCGTGGGAAGCAAGTCTATCGATACGCCGGTCCTCGGCGTCCCGCAGGGAGCTGTAAGCCGAGGAAGTAAGGAATGGGGGGTTAGGAACCCCAATAATCGGAGCGTCCACGGCTGGAGACGAGGACCAACCATCTATCATCTATCATCTCGGGGGGAAAGGGGTATTTCCAAGCCCAGTCATCCGGCGTCTTTTGAAGAGCGGCAGGACATTCCCACCCTTTAAGAACGAGTGTATGGAAGTGAGCCTGCTCGAGAAATTCCAACCGAGGCGGCGCGGTATGAAAGCGCCCCCTCTCGGCCCGGGAACCGTGCCGGGAGGTGAAACGGACAGTACCTTAAAAATCCTGAGTAACATGCCGTCAATGTCAAGCTGGTCCAAGACATCCAGATCAGCGTCATCCTGACCCCTCGATCTCTCGTCCAGGGAACCTAGGTCAGAGAACAAGTCCCCTTCTTCCGAAGTGGTGCTAGCACGTGTAGACAAGGACTCCGCAGAACCCATAGCACAGGCCGAAGCCGCGGGAGATCGTTGTCTAACAGGGCTGATCCGACTAGACAAACCTCCCACGATCTGGCCCAACGTGGGCCGTCTAGGGGAGGGATCTATTTGTGCCCGCAAGCGTCGCTCGCAGTTCCAGCGTCTGTTCGGAACATGACGCGCAGACCCGTGCCCCGTCCGCCTCAGCATGGGGGAGACCACACGATATACACAGCCGGTCCTGTCCTGATGGGACCCCGGTAACACAATCCTGAGATGCCTCCATATGGTGATTGTTTGATTATAGTATGTCGGTAGGGATTTATGCCGTAAGCCAACCTGGATGCCCCAACAACCCGCTGATCAATGTGGGAGATTTTGGGAAGGCCCACTCCTTATACTAGTGAGTATAGCAATGTATACGGATAAGGTACTTATATGAATGGTATATATGTATATGAGGCCGGGAGAGGCCGCCGGGAACTCAGCATCTGCAAGACACAATGGGAAAGAGATGTCAGGAACGTGCGCAGATGGGCAGACAAAAAAAGAAAGGGACTCGCCCACAAGGGCACTTACAGCTCAGGTGGAGGAGGAGACCGTCACGACGCGTGCGCGGGAAGCTAACCAAAATGGCGCCCAGCGAAGCTCGAAGAGCGGGCTAAATACTCCGCCGTGACGCGGAGCGCACCAGACAAGGGCCCCGCCCATTCTGAAGAGCGCGACGCTCTGAAGGAAAATTAAGGCAATGGAGTAACAGCCGACCTAACGTACCATAGAGCGGACGCCGACAGTAAGCTCGGAGACCGCAGCAATTCTATTAATTGACAATCATTAGACAAAAACACATGGGCAGTCGAAGGAACGATCAGCGTGGCCCTGACATCTCTGATTTTAGTGAAGGCATAATATAAGCCACGAGCGTGACATACCGGTACACTAAGACCGCCACACGCGTACCCTCCCCCCCCCCTTTCTTTTCCCCCGAAGACAGAGAAAAGAGGGAGAATGGAGACCCTAATAGGGCTCAGGACTACATGGGGTACGGGACAATAATGCGGAAGGGGCATCCCTTAGAGGCTCACCATCAGCCTAAACCGCCTACCCTATGGTTGGGGAATTGCGGTGGAGTCTAGCTCCATAAGCACACTAGGTGCTGCCTACCTTCACCCCAGGCTGGGAGGCATATATTTCACAATGAGGACGGGTGGAAATAGTCCAGCAGGGCCTCGGGCTGTCAAGCCCCGCTCGCCTGCGAGAGCGTGATACTTCATGTCTTCGCAGTTCCAGCACTGCAGAGAAATCTGGGGATTGTGGGAGGTCCTCCGGTATATGTAGGGCCAGGAGGAGCTTGTTTTCTTATTGATCTGCAGTGCACGGAGCTGAAGGCGGAGGTATACCCATACGTTATGAATATGTTCTGGAGCATGACGTGCTGTATGCTTAGAATATAGAGTGCAGTGCTAGATGCTGCCCAGCCCTGGATTCCACCCCCCACCCCATAACCACAGCAGTGTACCTGAATGTCACAGGTGTTTTGGTCTAGCAGATGCTCTATGAGCCATACAACAGGGGGCCGCAAGGTAAATGTGTGGTTCTTGAACTACAGGTTTGGAACCACTACCCTAGCCCCCCAATCTTTTATTCCCATACTCCCCTGTCTATAACCATTCTCCCCTATATATCAAGATGCCTTCCACTAATACAATACCCCCTCATACAACCCTGAAAGTCAATCCTACAATCGTATTCCCATACTCCCCTGCTTGTATCTATCATACTCTCCCACATATATCTAGAGGCCTTACACCACCTGTAGCTGCCTGGGTTCTTTAAGGTTTGGCAGGTGGAGAAGCATGTCCGCTTCCATGCCTTTGCAGAATTCAGTTGCATACTTCCCAGACACTTACTGAGTGTTGTGCTGGAAGGTGTGTAGGTAAGCCGACACACTTCTCTGCCTACCTGAGCCATGTTCCATAGACTTTTTGGATATAGAGGATCTGCTTCTGAAGGAAAGTATTTTATGGGGTGGAAGAGTTGCATAATCACTATTTTTTCACTTTCAGCGCCGAATTTGGCTCTCAAAGTAAGAAATGTTGGGGGACACCTGCCCTACACCAATATCCCCTCATACCACCATGAAAGTCAACCCTATCATCCTCCATCCCTATACCCTCCCCTCCCTCATATCTGTAGACCCTGCACCCATATAACCCTTCAGTCCTACATAGCATCCGGCATGTCAGCCCAGCTACCCTTCACCCTGATACACTCTCCATATATCTCTGCCTTTTACACATTAAAAGCATAAAGAGCTGAGGGACCTCCTGAAGAACTGATTTGTAAACTAAATCCTGAACCGACTACCACGTCAGTAATTCTAAATAATTCAGCGCAAATGCAGACAGGCAGGTAAACCCAAAAGTGCCTACACAATAAATACTAACTATAATATAAATACATACATGAATATATATTCAAGAAAGAAAAATCAACAAAAAAACTAAGAAAGGTGCAAGTGCAATAAGTACAGTCAAGATACGTTTGATGAGACCACAGTCTCTTACGGTGTCAGACTGGGGACTCTTGGGGCCCAAGTTACAGTTACATGCAAATATTACTGGCCTAATTTTAGTGCTCATGCAAACAGACAGGCTCCCGTCCAATCATAGCCATTTGTCGTGCATCGCTCGGTTTTCGGTAATCGGAAGCGGGCGCATCCCCTGTAGCCGGTGCGGCCAAATACCAAATATGCTGGGGATGCGCCTGCCAATATTTACTTTGGCGAGGGAGCCAAGAACATGGTGAGTTTTGCAGCGCCTCAGGACGTTTTACACAGCAAGGCATCATCAGGATCAGCAATCCAGCATTACCCACAGCTTCTATTCTAGAAAAATGGACAGTGCAGTATTTGCAACCTCCCTTATGGAGATGGGGGGGCCTACAAAGGGCCGCTCAGTTCAGGGGCCCAACAGGGAATTCCTTGGCAACCTGGTGAACCAGATCCAGCCTGGTCTACTCACAAACCAAGGATACAGTCTCTGCACTTTAACCCAAAAAATAGCTGTTGTTGTGGGTGCAGCGAGGCATTCCGATTGGCCAGTGCTGGAGCCCACTTGACCATACCGGCCAATCAGAATGCTGGCTTTCTCCAGGGGAAAGAGGAGAAAGATTTCTCTCGTTAGCGGCCATTATGGCTCAATTGTATTGCCTCAGTGCACCTGGAACAAAAATGGGTGTTGTTCCAGTTTCACTAAAAATACTTCTGCTCTTGGAGGATCTGCGGGATTCAGAAAGGTTTAGAGCCATGCTTAACTAGACAAGGTGACTACTGGCGTAGCCGCAAGGGGGTAGTGTACTAGACTGGGAGATGCGGCGCCGTAATGGTGGCGCGAGTGGACTAGGTCAACGGATCTCATGGAGTAAATTACCCTTCCCTTTTTTCCCCTCTCACACGCCTTTCTGTCTGTCTCTCCTTTTTCTGCCCCTGTTCGGTGCAGTTGGGGCTCTTGTCGCTCTATAATATCCAGGCATGCGCATAGCTTGGTGGAGCTTTGGGAGTTATGGGGTGGCCCTGGGGGCCCTTGATGTTAGTCGTGATTTTTGACGTAGCTGTTTTGAACATCACTCTGTTAGGGCGCTCTTCGGATTGGTATGTCATGGTTATCATACTGTACTGTATCAGGGGCTTCTCCCCATGTTATGTTTCTGCTTGTTTGTCTTAAATAAAAACAAATTATACAAAAAAAAAAATAAATACTTCTTCTGGGGGTTAGGTAATTTTTTTGGGAGGAGCAATGTGATTTTTTTTTCTATGGGGCCCTGTAAAACCTATGTATCTCCCTGATAGCAAGAGTCTATCCTACAACTGCACAATGTTACTGATAGGTCTACGAAATCAAATAAGAAAAAAATGCAGATGGAATTATGGGTTTAATTAGTCGCAATAGAACGCCGAGGGCTGCAGTGCAATCTGGAGCCAATTTACAGCAGGAAATGTACTGGGCCCCGTAACAGATGCCGGCACGGCCCTGCTTAACATACATGTCAATTGAACATTCCATGTTCTTGATTTTCTCGGCTTTGGAGCGTTGTGTGTATTGTCGCTGCATTACTACATTTGTGTGTGCGGCGGTTCCTCGTCTTTTTTGTAAGATAACTGTAATGTAATACAAGCCGTCTTCAATAAAAATGACATAAAAACCAGACGTGTCCTTCAGCATGGCGGAGCTAGACGAGCACAATGCTGCAAACACCGGCAGGAGGAGGTAAATCCCCCATCTGAAATGCTGTTTTGTAAGTCAGATCTTGCCCAAGGCAAAACATTTCACCCGCCCTGATGCCTTTTCTGTTTGAATTCTTTACTATCAGGGAGGGGCGGCTGGCATGTGCTGCCGAGGGGAATCCACCATGACAGGCGTTCTCCGGCATTGTAGTATAGGTGTGGCAGAGCGCACATAGCCTGGAATGACTGGAGACCGGGGAAGGGCGACACAGACCGACGGGCCGCTCATTACTGCTGTCCCAATGGACTCACACACACACAACACACTGCTAGAGAGACTGATCTGCCGGCTGTAGACAGATTATACCTGTAAACAGTGGCTGACTGGGGCCAAAAAGCAGCCCAGGATTTTACCAGAACCTGGCCTGTCCATGACCAGCCAGTGGCATCTCTGCTGCCTCCTGGCCAGTCGCCCAGTGTGCTCCAAGGCTGAGGCTATATCATTAGGGGGAGGACATGGGCTGGGGTTGCTTGGGTGAGGGGATAGAGTGGGTAAGGGGATGTGGGGCTGGGATTGGATGGGAGCAGGGCTGTACTTACCATTAGGCAACCCTAGGCATGTGCCTAGGATGGCAACCTGGAAGGGGGGAGGGCGCTGCCCTTACTACTGTAGTAGCACCCCCAGCCACGGAAGGAAGCAGAGTGTATTTGTGTGAAGGGGGGGTACAATGGGTTGAACACAGGCAACATCATCTCCCCTCCACTGCTTTAGTCATGTGACTCCTGTATGTCAGAATGCAGAAAAAGTTGGAACATGTTTGCATGCTTCTCTGCATTTCCCCCTTTGTGCCCTTTCCCTCCTCCACACACATACTCTGCATCTAGCCCATTGCATGCCTCACAACTTTTCAGGGTGGGAAAGATGGACAATTTGTAAATTAGGCCACACCCCCTCATTGATTGATGCATAGGAAAAAGGGTGTAACAGTTACAACAATATAAACACTTTGAATAGGTGACTGGATCATATTGATGCAGATCTGCATGTTACACCTGAAAGAGGGACAAATGGGAACAACGAGGGACCGGGGGACATGGACTCAAAAGAGGGACAGTCCCTCCAAATCAGGGACACTTGAGAGGTATGCCATTGCACCCTGTTCCCTACACACTTTTTTTTTAAAAAAGGGGCACAAACACTTAAGTGAACACCAAATATGACCCTGGATGGGAGTGTTAGTAAAGTAGCAGCCCAGACTGCCCCAAAGCAGGGTGGTCCACTAGGCATTTGCCTGGGTCTCCCTATGGCCATATATACCTGCCTAACTCCCAAATGGAACACACAAAGCCGGCCATACTTTGGGGGCTTGCAAGGTGTGCAGTCGTACAGGGCACCATCCCAACCTCTCTATAAGAGGGCACCAGGAGCTCTCAACTGGAACAGCAGGCCCCCCTTCTTTTTCCAATATACCCCCCCCCCCCCCCCCCCATCTGCCCTCTTTCTTTTTTGCACATTTCTGCCTCTCTTTTCAGCGCCTTGACAACTTCCTCTTTTTGTACGTTCCTTCCTTCTATCTTTTCCAGTTTCTTTCTCTCTCTCTCTTTCTAGCTTTATCTCTTTCCTCCTTTCTTTCTCTGCAATCTGACTCAACTCTATCTCTCTCACTTTCCTTCTCTCTTTCATTCGCTTTCTTTCCTACTTACTTTCGCTCTCCTTTCTCTCCCTCGCTCTCTTTCATTCTTTTTTTTTCCTTTCTTTCGCTTTCCTTTCTCTCCCTAGCTCTATTTCATTCTACCTCTATCTTGAATTCTCTTTTTTTTGTTCTCTGTCTCTTCTTTTTTCTTTCGTTCTCTGCAATTCTATTCAACTTACTGCGCTTTTGTGTCCCCTTTCTTTTTTAACCCCTCTTTTCTCACTCTCTGTCTTTCTAATCCTCTCTCTCTCTTTCTATCTTTCTCTCTCATACTCTGTTTCTTTCTCTTTGTCTTTATTTCTCTGTCTCTCTATTTCCTTCTCTTTTCCACGTTTCCTCTGTTTCTCCCCCTCCATTTTGTGTGTGAGTGTGTCTCTAGGGGGCGCCATCCTGAGATCTTGTACAGGGCGGCTCTTACTGTAAGGTCGGCCCTGGCTCCAAGTTTATGTGGGCCCTTGGGTGATCAGAGTGTCAGTGGGCCCCTTGTGGTGTGTCATATTGCTCCACACATGGTGGTAACACTGCACATATCATTTCACCTAATATATCCCAGCACAGGCTGCCCACCTGCCCCCAGATCCAGTGCCACTTGCTGCAGCTCCCCCTAAACAAATAAAAGGAATGAAAAAGAGAAATAAAGAAAAAAGGAAGGGATGATTATATCCAGACGCTGGAAGTCCCCGGTGCCTCCAAGCCTAACGGAGGACAGAGGAACCACGGAGGCGTACCTGGACAGGTTGGATCATGTACAGAAAGTCAGATGCAGCGAAGGCAACCATGATGAGGTTGGGGCGACTCCCTCGTCCACTGCGGGACCGGGTGGGTGAGACTGTGCCTCCTGGCCTTGCGGGGGCGGGGGGCTGAGGCCGCTCTTCTCCTCCTTGCCTAAACCCCCTTACTCCCTAAGAATCCCCCTTCTCCTCCCCTTCTATGCCCTCCTTCCTCTGCCCCCCCTTCTCTTTTCTTCTTTTTTCTCCATATCCCCCATCTCCCTCGCCCTAGCCCACATTTTAGACTTCCGTCACCTCTCGCATGGTCGCCCCCCCCTTTTGCGCTTTTAGAGCTGCGCTCATCTCAGTGACCTCACAGACCGGCTGCCTCGCTTTCACCCTCTCTGCACGGAGGTTTGGCTGTGGCCCCCTCCCCCTGTGCCTTACCCTCTGGGGTGCCCCCTCGGTGGTGCTTTGCGGGCTGGTGGGCCCCCATGGAGGTTGATTGGACGAGTTAGCGAACTACAAAGCCAAAACTGGCTGCCCTATGGCGGGGGGGGTGGTGTGCTGTTGTATTAAGAGGGGATGTTGACGCGCTCCCCTTCTGCCCCCGTCGGCGCCTCTTGTCGAAGTTGGGCGGGGAGGAGCCAACGCCATCACACCCGTGAGCGTACTGGGGTGGGCGGCGGGTTGGGGATTGTCTTACTCCCCTTATTTTTGCATATTCCTTGTATGTATTCACTCCTCATTTCCATGTATACCTGTATTATTGGATATCTTGTGTATGTGTTTTTCCCCTGTTAAAACAGTTACCGGTAATAAAGAGAGATTAAACTAAAGAAAAAAGGAAGGAAAAGAAAGAAAGAAAGAAAGAGGAAATGATGGAAACAAAGAAAGAAAGAACAGAGGGAAAGAAAGAAAGAAAAAAAGAAGGATAGAAAGGAAAAATACAGTTCTGTGATTACTCACCTGTAGAATTGGTATTATACGTATACAGCACGTCCTGCTCCAAAGATAATTCCTTACGTTTGGGTTATACAGCCACAAGATGGCGCTGGACTGCAGAGACAGCAAAAAAGTGGCTCCTCCCGGCCCCTTATATACCAGGGACCTCCTACAAATTCCTCAGTATTGAAAAGCAGTTTTAACCATGAAACATGATAATCACCATACAGAGGTACAAAGAACAATGATAACAAGGGTGGGGTGGAGCAGGACATGCTGTATACGTATAATACCAATTTTACAGGTGAGTAATCACAGAATTGTATTATTCTAAGTATACAGCACGTCCTGCTCCAAAGATAATTCCTTACGTTTGGGACATCCAATAGCAGTGTCCGTAAGGTAGGGTGGGATCCCCAAAAAGCAACGACAGGCAGATTAAACCACTGCCGCCTGCAGAAGTTTGCGGCCAAAAGCAGCATCAGCTGAGGCCCTAACATCAACCTTGTAAAACTTAGAAAAGGTATGAACAGAAGACCAAGTAGCAGCCTTGCAAACTTGTTCAACAGAAGCCTGGTGCTGAAAAGCCCAAGAGGCACCAATAGCATGAGTATAATGAGCAGTAAGGCGAAAGGGAGGACTCCTCCCCTTAGCAGAATAGGCCTGAACCACAGCCTGACGGATACACTTGCTGATGGTAGACTTAGCTGGAGCCAGATCCTTCTGAGGACCAGAAGGGACCACAAAAAGAGCATCAGTCTTCCTGAAGGGTTCAGTAGCCACCAAATAGAACTTCAGGTTCCTGACCACATCCAAGGAATGTAAAGCCCTCTCTTTAGGGTTTCTAGGATTAGGGCACAGAGAAGGCAGAACAATGTCCTGATTGAGATGAAACGCGGACACAACTTTAGGCAGAAAATCAGGCTTAAAGCGAACACCACCTTGTCCTGGTGCCTCTCAAAGTAAGGGCGCTTGATGGAAAGCACCGCCAACTCAGAAACACGCCTAACAGAAGTGATAGCCACCAAAAAACACTACCTTAAGAGTAAGAATGGACAAAGCAGCGTCTTGCACAGGCTCAAAAGGAGACCCCTGCAAGGCAGATAGGACCAAGTTCAAGTCCTAGACTGGCAACATAGGCTTACGAGGGGGACGCACATGAGTCACCCGCTGAAAGAAGGTCTTGACCAGATGATGCTGAGAAAAAGATCTCTGGAAGAAAACAGCCAGGGCAGACACATGACCTTTCAGAGTGCCGAGTTGAAGCCCCAGATCCAACCCATGTTGAAGAGATTCCAGAATCCTAGGAATAGAGAACACCCGACAGGGAAGAGATTTAGACTCACACCAGTCAATGTAGGTACGCCAAACCCTATAGTAGATGGAAGAAGAGGACTTCTTTCTAGCCCTGATCATGGTGTTAACAACAGAGGCAGGCAGCCCCTTTTCCATCCAGATGGAGGTTTCAGCAGCCAGGCCGTCAAAGCCAGCGTTTGTAAATTGGGGTGGCGTAGCCGCCCCTGAGTGAGCAGATCCGGATCCTTGGGCAGGGCGTACTGATCTACCGCCAGCTGCACGATGTCTGCGAACCACACTTGTCTTGGCCAACAGGGGGCCACCAGAATTGCTGGCACCCCTTCCTGAGCTATTTTGCGCAGAACCCTGCCCAACAGGGGAAACTGGGGGAAGACATACAGAAGCTGAAACCCCCTCCACGGCAGTGTTAGAGCATCTATGGCCAAGGCCAGAGGATCCTGGGACAGAGACACAAAGACTGGAAGCTTGTGATTGTGATGGGACGCAAACAGGTCCACCTCTGGCTGACCCCAACGGTGACACAGGGAGTGAAACACTCGGTTGCTGAGGGACCATTCCCCCAGGCGAGAAGACCCCCTGCTCAGAAGGTCTGCCTCCAGATTCTCCACCCCCCGGAATGTACACGGCTGAGATGCAGGGAACATTGTCCTCTGCCCAGGACAGGATCAGAGACACTTCCCTGTGGGCCCCTTTGCTCCGGGTCCCTCCCTGATGATTGATGTAGGCAACTGCCGTCCGGTTGTCCGAGCGGACCTGAACAGCCCGACCCCGAAGGTGTGGGGTCAAGCGGGCTAGAACCAACCTGATCGCCCTCAGTTCCAGAATGTTAATCGGGGTGTGGGCCTCCTGAGGGCCCCACAGCCCCTGGAATGTCAGAGAGTTCCAGAAGCCCCCCCCCCCAACCTGTCAGACTGGCATCCGTGGTGACTCTATCTCAGCAAGAGGCCAGAAAGGATCTGCCCGCCAACAGGTTCCTTGAGTCCAGCCACCACGAGAGGGGCCGCCTGACCAGGGGGGACAGAGCAAACTCCTGATCCAGGGACACAGGGTCCTTGTCCCATACTGACAGGAGGTGGAGTTGAAGAGGCCTCATGTGAAACTGGGCATAAGGCACCGCCTCGAAGCAAGACACCATCAGGCCCACTAGCTGCATGCTCTGCCTGATGGAAGGATGAGGGCAAGACAGAAGGAACTGAGCTTGCAAACTGTCCACCTTCTGCTGAGGAAGAAAAATCCTGGCCTGAGCTGTATCCAGATTCATGCCCAGACATGACGTCACCAAGGAGGGAGATGGTGGTTGATCACCCAGCCGAATGACTCCAGAGTGGCCACTACCCTCTGAGTATCCAGCTCTGCCTGTTGGAAGGACTGAGAAGTGATGAGAATGTCGTCCAAATAGGGAAGAATGCCAATGCCCTGAGATCTCAGTAGAGCCATCACTCCCGCTAGCACTTTGGTGAATACCCTGGGAGCCAAAGTGAAGCCAAAAGGCAACGCCACAAATTGACAGTGCCGATCCTCCAGAGCGAACCTGAAGAATCTCTGATGACCTGAAAAGATTGGAATATGAAGGTAAGCATCTTTGATGTCCACAGAAGTCATGAAGTCCCCTGGGCGTAATGAAGTCACAGCGGAGCACAGAGTCTCCATGCAAAAGTGCCTGAACTTGACAAATTTGTTGAGAAGCTTTAAATCCAGGATGGGTCTGACGGACCCATCTCTTTTGGGCACAATGAAAAGGTTGGAATAAAAGCCTTCGTCCCTTTCCCTGAAGGGCACCTGGCAGATGACACCCAGCTCCAGCAGGTTTTGCACAGCGAGAATCAGACCCTGAGCTGACAGGGGGTTTTGAGCCCTCTGATCGGGATCTGCTGAATCTTGGGGGCGGCCAGGCTGCAAACTATCTTGTAAGGACACTACCTCCTGAATCCACCGGTCTGAGACATGACGCCTCCAGACGTGAGCAAAGAGCCAAAGCCGTCCCCCCACCCAAACAGGTGAGGGCGCCCCTTCATGCCTGAGAGGGCTTGGGGGAAGACTTGGAACCCCATGAGGGGCCAGGGCGGCCACGTCCTCTACCCCTGCCCCAGAGATCTACACGGGCCCCTGCAAATGAGACCCCTCTTCCCATTTTGGAAACACGGTAGGAGGGAAGAAAGGAACCTGACCCCTGAAAGGGCAGAGAATGTCTTTTGCGCTAGGGTAACTTGCCTTCCTTAGCAAACAGGTCCAGGCGGTCCCCAAATAGGCGCAGTCCTGTAAAGGGGAACCCCGTGAGAGCCTTCTTAGCAGCATTGTCACTGGCGCAGCCAAACCGAGCGGCGTATAGCCACCGCCAAGTCCTGCTGCACATCCTAATGGTATCATCCAAAGCAGTGAGGAGATATGTAACAAATTCCTCACAATGTATAAGAGCTCTATACTCATCACTAGCAGCATAATCAGGAGCCCCATCTAAAATGCATTTGAGCAGGGTCTTAATAGCCACAGCCGTAATGGCAGAGGCACAAACCGGGCGCAGCGCAGATCCCACACAAGCAAAGGCATGAGAAGCCAGCTGGTCAATGTGCCGGTCCTCACCGTCCTTCAGTGTAGTAGAGTCAGGGGAATGCATGACAGAGGTGTTAGACAACCCCAAAATTGGTGCATCCACTTCGGGAGGGGATGACCATCGTTTAACCACTTCAGAAGGAAAAGCATACCTCCTATCCCAACTCTTAGGCACCCCCGGGAGCCTGCTAGGATGCTCCCATTCTTTAAGCACGAGGTTATTAAAGTGAGTTTGCTCAGGAAACTCCAAATGTGGCTTAGAAGTGTGAAACAGCTCCCCCTGCCGACAAGGGGCCGCGGCAGGAGGGGAGATAGCAAGCACTTCAAATATATGAGCCAGAAGCCTGTCAGTATCATCTGGAGCCCATGGATCGGAGCCAGAGTCAGCATAACCCTTAGGCTGCCCATCAGATGATTCTGAATCAGAAAACAATTCCCCCTCTTCCAGGGGGGTATAACCAGCCAGGTCATAAATTTCCTCAGACTCCATAGGGAATATGTTAACACTAGGCGCCAAATGTTGCCTCTTAGCAGAGACCTTACGTGCCAAAGAGCCAACAATCAGCGTCTCGATGCTAGCCACTCTAGACGACAAATCAGGTTGAGACTCCCCACTAGTATTCAGATCACTGGGAGTCAGATGTAAACGTGGGGGGGTAGGTGAGCCCATGGGCGCAGGCCCAGTCAAAGGCAACCCCGACATCAGTGCAAACGCCTGCCGGGCGCAGGGTGCACAAACCCTGACATCGTCAGCCACCCCACACGCAGTACACAGCCGGGCTTGTCCCGAAGGAATCCCAAGCACATTATCCTGTGAAGCCTCCATATGGTGATTATTGTGGCCCAACAGGCCAATCGAGATTGACGCTGAAGAAGCTACCCGGGATGCCCCAATGACCAGCTAGGGAAGTGGGAGGAAATAGCAATAGGCCTCAATAAAGTTTTGAACTAAGTAGAGGGGAAAGGACCGGGAGAAACCACTATTAAGTTTGACCCGCCTGCAAGACATAAATAGAGAGACCCCGTAAGCGCGCATGCATACAAATGTCAAGAGATAAATAAGCCCCCATGGGCAACTCACGGACCGCGGGACGCAGACACCAGCCACTCTGTAGAAAGGAAGCAAAATGGCGCCGAGCATACCTCGAGGGGCGGGCCGCGGACGCAGACTGCACCATCCGCAGGGCCCGCCCCCTGAGCGCGAAGCCGCCCACGTGACAAACAGTGCAACCAAATCATTGCGGTCAGAAAACCGAGCCAAGTATAACATCGAGTGAATGTATAAATACACACACACACACCCCCCGAGAACTACAAGGGAGAGTGAGGGAGGGCAGCGGCCACCTAACAGGGGCCCACCGATGGACAGGGGCGAGGGGCAATAGTGCAGGAGGGGCATCCCATAAAGGCTCACCGTGTGCCTATACCGCCTACCCTTTGGTGGGGGATTGCGGTGGAGCAGAGCTCCTAAGCACCCAGTGGTGCTGCCTACCATCACGTGAACCAGCGCAGCCAAGGCAGGGAGGCAAATTAAAAATGGAACGGGTGGGAATAGTCCGACAGGGCCACAGGCCAATAAGCCCCAATCACCTGCGAGTAGAGAACGCAATCTTCTTGTCATCGCAGTGCAGAGAACATCTGGGGAATTTGTGGGAGGTCCTTGGTATATAAGGGGCCGGGAGGAGCCACTTTTTTGCTGTTTCTGCAGTCCAGCGCCATCTTGTGGATGTATAACCCAAACGTAAGGAATTATCTTTGGAGCACGACGTTCTGTATACTTAGAATAGAAAGAATGATGCGCAGAATGATGCGCAGAACCTGGTTACCACTCAGTCTACATCCTGCTTAGGGGATTCCCAGGGGAGAGGAAGTGACCCCTCCTACCGCTGGAAAGAGATGTGTCACATGACCACCATGTGGGAGGCCCTCGGCACCTGCCCAGGTAAGCACAGTGCTGACAAAAGTCCTGTTACTCACCTGTCTAACACCACAATGGCATCACACAATCCCAAATCAGGCCTGTGGTCTGATTAGAATTGTAAGCAGTGTGGACCATGGGTCATTGACAGTGGGGTCCATTCCTGAGTCTGCTTCTTCCCGGGGGGGTACAGCAATATGCAGTGTGGGCGTGCGGTCTGCTGGGAGCAACAGGGGTCTAGAGCTGTGTGGAACTAGGATGTCAGCACCCTGTTTTCTCGAGTGCTCTATGTACAGAGCACTGGGGGTAAACAATGAGCAGCTATCTTGTGTTGTAGAAAGCACAGGGGGCATCCTGCATCTCCCCTCTTTGCTTAACTCCCCCAAAGAAATTTGGTCCCACGATTGCCTGCCGGTAATCAAGTGGTTTGGTTTCCTTCACTTGCTAAACCGCGGAGGAGTAGAGTCCAGGACACCCTGCTGCTCGGACTACCCTGCGGATCTGTGTGTGGGACTGTTTGAGCTCCCTGGCGAAGGTGTTGGCTAGCGCTGGGTCACAGATGCCGTAGTCCTTGCGGTCCTGTACCCCCCGTTGCTCCTCCACGTTATTTATCAGATTTGTGCTTATTTAGAGAAAGGAAGCCACATTCATCTCTGCTGTTTCAGTCTTTACTTCAGTTTACTGTATGATCTTTGGCAGGGGCCCATTTAATTAGTTACGCTGTTGTGTGAGGTCCTCTGGTGATGTCAGTCTCCCCCCCCCCCCCCCAACTCCTGTTTCCAGGAAGGGGAGCACCACAACTCCAGAGGCTGTAGTCAGAAGGGCAGACCTACCAACTTTTCAGGTTGGGAAAGAGGGTCATTTGTTAAATTAGGCCACGCCCCCTCATCGATTGATGGATAGGAGACAGTAACAGTTAAAACAATAGAAACACTTTGAATAGGGTAATGAATCATTTATTGATGCAGATCTGCAGTTTACACCTCAAAGAGGGACACATGAGAACAGGGGCGGGCTGGCGATAGGGCATACCGGGACAAATCCCAGTAGGCCGGCAGCAGGAAAGGCCGCTGTTCCCCTCTCCGCTCTCACACACGAGTATACACACACACACACACACGAGCACACACACACTTACCAGCACTTCCTGGTTGTTGTGCGGTGGGCATCTATGGGCGGCGTCCATTGTTTTCATTGGACGCCGGCCATATGGGTCCCGCCCAGCGACGCCGGTAAGCATGAGTGTATGTGTGAGTAAGAGTGTGTGAGCGGCTGCGGCGGGAACAGCAGTGAGGGCCGACTGGCCGCCCGGCAACCAGTGTAAGTGTGTGGGCAACTAGGAAGGGGGTGTAACGGCTGCACTGAGGGATGCCTTCACCCACTGGCTGCACTGAGAGATGCCCCCATCCACTGGCTGCACTGAGGGATGCCCCCACCCACTGGCTGCACTGAGGGGTGCCCCCACCCACTGGCTGCACTGAGGGATGCCCCCACCCACTGGCTGCACTGAGGGATGCCCCCACCCACTGGCTGCACTGAGGGATGCCCCCACCCACTGGCTGCACTGAGGGATGCCCCCACCCACTGGCTGCACTGAGGGATGCCCCCACCCACTGGCTATACTGAGGGGTGCCCCCACTCACTGAGGGATGCCCCCACCCACTGGCTGCACTGAGGGGTGCCCCCCACCCACTGAGGGATGCCACCACCCACTGGCAGTACTGAGGGATGCCCCCACCCACTGGGTGCACTGAGGGATGCCCCCACCTACTGGCTGCACTGAGGGATGCCCCCACCTACTGGCTGCACTGAGGGATGCCCCCACCTACTGGCTGCACTGAGGGATGCCCCCACCTACTGGCTGCACTGAGGGATGCCCCCACCCACTGGCTGCACTGAGGGATGCCCCCACCCACTGGCTGCACTGAGGGATGCCCCCACCCACTGGCTGCACTGAGGGATGCCCCCACCCACTGGCTGCACTGAGGGATGCCCCCACCCACTGGCTGCACTGAGGGATGCCCCCACCCACTGACTGTACTGAGGGATGCCCCCAGTGGCTGTACTGAGGGATGCCCCCAGTGGCTGTACTGAGGGATGCCCCCAGTGGCTGTAATGGGAGATGCCCACTTTTTGTGGGCTTCCCCTCACTCACTGTAATGAGGGATGCCGCTCACGGCCTGTAATGGAGTGATCCTGCACGCTGTCTGTAACAAGGGGATTTTATCACACCATTTGGTTCAGAATATTTTCTTTATTATTTTTGTCCTCTAAACCCTGTGTGCGTGTTGTGGAACGAAAAAATACCATTTTGTGAGTACTCACCTGAAAAATGGTTATTCTTGGTGTGCCACACACCCCGCTTCACCTTTAATATTCTTCACGATTGGGTTAACTCACCGCCAGGTGACGCTGTGCAGAGAGGAAGTCTTGTAACGAGCCCCCTTCCGTCCTATATATACCTGGTACCTACCATTTATCACCAGTGTATTAAAAAGCAGAAAGACAAGGTACCAGTATTTTAACGGTAACCTCAAAATAAATCAATATAAATAAAAGCTTCACCATATAAAGGATTCGGAATACCGAAAAGGGTGGGAGTGAAGCGGGGTGTGTGGCACACCAACAATATCCATTTTTCAGGTGAGTACTCACAAAATGGTATTATTCTTGGTGTGCCACACACCCCGCTTCACCTTTAATATTCTTCACGATTGGGACATCCAAAAGCAGTGTCCACAAGGAATGGGCATCTCAAGGCCAGGTGAAGCATAACTTAAATGACTGCAGTCTGCAGAACTTTGCGGCCAAAAACAGCATCCGCTGAGGCCCGCACAACAACTTTGTAAAACTTAGAAAAAGTATGAACAGAAGACCAAGTGGCGGCCTTACAAACTTGTTCAACAGAAGCTTGGTGCTGAAAAGCCCAAGACGCCCCAATGGCGCGAGTAGAATGAGCAGTGATACGAAAAGGGGGAACTTTCCCCTTAGCAGAATAGGCCGCAGTAACGGCCTAACGTATCCATTTGCTAATGGCAGATTTGGCCGGTGCCAAACCCTTCTTAGGCCCACAGGGCACAACAAAAAAGGCATCCGTCTTACGAAAAGGAGACGTGATAATCAAGTAGTACTTAACACAGCGTACTACATCCAAACAATGCAAAACCCTCTCTTTGTCATTCTTAGGATTAGGGCACAAGGAGGGAAGAACAATATCCTGATTCAAATGAAAAGCAGAAACAACCTTAGGAAGAAAGTCTGGCTTGAACCGAAAGACCACTTTATCCTGATGCCTCTCAAAGTAAGGCGCCTGGATAGACAAGGCCGCCAACTCTGAGACACGCCGGACCGAAGTGATCGCTACCAAGAAGACAATCTTCTGAGTCAGGGTAGACAAAGCAATATCTTGCAAAGGCTCAAAAGGAGGAGCCTGAAGAGCAGAAAGAACCAAATTCAAATCCCAAACCGGGAGTAATGGTTTCCTGGGAGGCCGCACATGCGTAACCCCCTGGAAAAAAGTTTTAACTAAAGGCTGAAGCGCAAAACACTTCTGAAAAAAGATAGATAAGGCAGAAACTTGCCCTTTCAATGTACTTAGCTGAAGACCAGAGTTCAGCCCTGATTGTAAAAACTCCAGAATCCTGGAGACCGAAAAGACCCTACAAGGAAAAGATCTCATCTCACACCAAGCGATATAGGCCTTCCAAGTCCTATAATAGATGATAGAAGAAGACCTCTTCTGGGCACTGATCAAAGTCTTAACGACTGAGTCAGAAAGACCCTCCTCCTTCAAGATGGAGGTTTCAGCAACCAGGCCGTCAAACCCAGCGCTGGTAAATTGGGGTAACACAACCGACCCTGAGTGAGCAGATCGGGCCGAAGAGGCAGAACGAACTGGTCCACTGCCAGCCGAACGATGTCTGCGAACCACACTCGCCTTGGCCACCTTGGGGCCACGAGAACGGCGGACACCCTTTCCAGAGCCAACTTCCGAACCACCCTGCCCAGCATGGGTATCGGAGGAAACAGGTATAGAAATCCCTGATCCCCCCAACTCAGGGACATGGCGTCCACTGCCAGAGCCAGAGGATCCTGGGAGAGCGACACGAAGTTCGGGAGCCTGTGATTGTGACGAGAGGCAAACAGGTCCACCTCCAGTGTCCCCCATCGAAGACACAGTGAGCGATGGAGAGCCCATTCTCCCAGACGGGGAGAGCCCCTGCTCAACCGGTCCGCTTCCTGGTTCTCCACTCCTGGAATGTATACCGCCGAGAGACAAGGAACATGGACCTCTGCCCAGGTCAGGATCAGGGACACCTCTCTGAGAGCACTCAGACTGCGAGTCCCTCCCAGATGATTGATGTAAGCAACCGCTGTTCGATTGTCTGAACGCACCTGGACCGGAAGGCCCAGAACGTGTTGAGTCAGGAGAGCAAGAACCCGACGGATGGCTCTCAGTTCCAGAACATTGATGGGTAAGTGGGCCTCTTGAGGCCCCCACTGCCCCTGGAACTGCAGCTCTTTCCAGAATTCGCCCCATCCCGACAGACTGGCGTCCGTGGTGACAATTTCCCAAAGAGGGGTCAGGAAAGACCTGCCCTTCACGAGATTGGTCGAGACCAACCACCACTGGAGGGACTGCCGGACCCGGGAGGACAACTGGAAGGGCTGATCCAGCGACCGAGGCTGCCGGTCCCAAGACACCAACAGATAAAGCTGAAGCGTCCTTGTGTGAAATTGAGCAAAAGGAACTGCCTCGAAGGAGGCAACCATCAACCCTACCAGCCTCATCCCCAGACGGATGGACGACCGAGGATTGGAAAGTAGGACCCGAGCCAACTCCTGAATCAGATGAATTTTGGACTGGGGGAGAAACACTCTGTGTTGAAGAGAGTCCAACTGCATCCCCAGAAAGGACACCACCCTGGCCGGAGCGAGGGAGGACTTGGGGAAGTTGATCACCCAACCAAAGCTTTCCAGCGTGGAGACCACCATCCTGGTGTCTGTCTCCGATTGATTGAGCGACGGAGCCATGATGAGAAGGTCGTCCAAATAAGGTACGACACGAATGCCCCGAGATCTGAAAATGGCCATGACCCCTGCCAGCACCTTGGTGAACACTCTTGGAGCTGAGGTAAGGCCAAACGGAAGTGCCACGAATTGATAATGCTGATTTTCCATCACGAATCGAAGAAAACGTTGATGAGCGTGGCAGATGGGAACATGAAGATAAGCATCCTTGATGTCTATGGACGTCATGAAGTCCCCCCTGCTGAAGGGAACCGACGGCCGTACGCAAGGTTTCCATGCGAAACTTCCGAAAAAGGATGAACCTGTTGAGTAATTTCAGGTCCAGGACGGGATGAACCGACCCGTCCTTTTTGGGGACTGCGAAAAGATTGGAGTAGAAACCGAGGCCCATCTCTAAGTGCGGTACTGGCCGGATGACCGCCATCTCTAACAGATTCTTTACCGACGCCAGGAGCCCCTGTGCGGCCAAAGGATCGATGGGCACCCGAGACCGAAAGAACCGTGAAGGAGGGCGAGAGTCAAATTCCAGCTTGTAACCGGACGACACTACATCCCGGATCCATCTGTCCGGAATCTCCTGGTGCCAAACCTGGGAGAAGTGTCGTAATCGTCCCCCCACCCGTACGGGTGAGGGCAGCCCCTCATTGCTGAGCGGGCTTACCGGCAGGCTTGGGCCCCTCCCCCGAGTCCAACCTGCACCTCTGGTAGCGGGAAAGGAAGCCCCCCTACCCGCTCTGAATCCCCGAAATGAAGGCCTACCAGAACTTGCCCCCCTAAAGGGACGACGAGGCCCCTTGCGTTGCAGCATTTTACCACCTTTTGCGACTGAATCAATTTTTTCACCAAACAGTCGCAAGCCCAGAAAGGGGAGAGCTGTGAGCACCTTTTTAGAAGCTGAGTCCGCCGACCACTGGCGCAGTCACACTGACCGACGAATAGCCACCAGCATTGCCGCTGTCTTGCTACTCATAACCAGCGCATCGTCCTGAGCGGACAGAACATAGGAAACAAAAGACTCACACTGCCTGAGAGCAGTAAACTCTTTACAAGTGGGATCGAGATCCACACACAGCTCCTGAATTACAGATCTAACCGCCAATAGAAGAAGCGCCGAAGCACACACCGGGCGCATCGTTGACCCAGCATAAATAAAACCATGGCGATCGTACTGGTCAATCCGACGATCCTCCCCATCCTTAGGGGCAGTGGTCTGAGCAGACTGCACCATAGCCGTGCTGGAGAGCCCTAGAACAGGAGTATCGACGTCAGGAGGGACGGACCAAAGCTTCACCAATTCTGGCGGAAAAGGATAACGCTTTTCCCAACTGGAAGGGATTCCAGTTAACCGCGTGGGATGTTCCCATTCCTTAAGCACCACCCTCTCAAAGTGATGTTGTCTGGGAAAAACCCAACGCGGCTGAGGCTCATTAAACAACTGACCCTTTGGCAGGGTGACAGCCTCAGGCGGATCTAAATTCAAAATTTCAAACATTTGAGCCAGAATGGAGGGGTGTCAAGGGAAACCCACGCCGACAAATTGCCAATGGCATCAGCCTCAAGCTGATCTGCAGGCTCATGTGACTCCAGCAGGAATTCTCCCTCCTCGTCCAGGGAGCAATCGGACCATTCCACAGGCTTATATACCTCATCCTGTGAAGCCGGAGGTATCGGAGTCAGGTGCTTTCGTTTCGCAGTGGCTTTTGACCCTGCTTTAACGGACACTATTTTCTCGAGGTTGGCCAACCGTGCCGCCACCTCGTATTGCGAATCCCCACTCTTGACAGTGTCACGCGGGGTCCGGAACAGGGAGGGAGGGGTAGGGGATGATGGAAGTTGCGACGGGTCAGCAGCCGGAGCAACGGACTGACGCGCAATACTCTGCTTTGCACAAGGAATGCATACAAAAACATCATCAGCTGGGAGCGGAGTGCCACATCCTGCGCACACCCTAGATGGCCCAGAAGAACCATTTCCGGTAATATCGGAAGCCTCCATATGGTGATTTATGGTATTCGCAAAATTTTGGGTTTAAGGCATAAGCCACCCGGGATGCCCCCTTTTTGTAAATGTCCCGGAAGGGAGGATTTAATTTATAATAAAGATCCCCTTAATAATCCATATATATATATATATATATATATATATATATATATATATATATATATATATTTTTTTTTTTTTAATAATATATATATATATATATATATATATATATATATATATATATATATATATAAATATGTCCCGATTTTAGAAAAGAAGGACTAGCCAGGTAATATAGAACTGGGAGGCCGCTTTATTGAGGGATTCCCAGGATCTGTAGGGGAAGAAAACCAACAGTAAGACCCCCAGACAACATGTGGCAACATGCAACAATACTTATGCACAGCACCAAGGTGCTTTTAAAATAAGCAAAGGAAAAACTTTGCCCTCTACAATTCCTCCTCCATATAATAAAAAACATCCTCTTAAATATTTTCCCCCTTTTTTTCTTATAATATTACTATTATTATAATTTTTTAACAAAAACTAGACGGCCCCACACAAGGTGAGGCCACTTACCTGAGCAATGATCAGAAATGCAGCAGCATCAGCTTGAAAACGAAAAAGGCAGCAGCAGTAACAGCAATAAGAGGCGGCAGTAGCAAGTAACAAAGCGGTGGTGGCAGCAAAAGTAAACAGAGACATATGCGGCAGCGAGCCCCCCCCACGTGTCTTCCTTAAGACAGGAAGGAAGTGCGGCTGGGGCCGGCCGCATGACGCCGCCGCCGCTACCACGCCCCACGTCCCAACGTCACCGAGCCCCGCCCCCTTCAAGCCCGAACAGTGCGGCCCGCCAGACGGCGGCCGCAAAACAAGAGGCAACCTCAGTAAAGGAAGGGGAAGGGGGGAAGTAGCAGCGCAGCCCACGCTGATAATGCGGGCCGCCAAACGGGGAGACCAGGGGGGGAGGGGGGCTGTAACCAACAAAGGCGCAGGCAGCTATAAGCCAGCCTGCCACAGCGCAGCCCGCCCTGGCCACCCTTTAAAGCTGACCCAAATTCTGGCCATGCCGGCCAGCAGCTGCTTAAAAGACCTGCCCGAGGATAGCTCTATGAGGAGGATTAGTCAGGCCAAGTGCACTCTTGCGGTGCAGTCTGACAAGTGTACATAAGTAAATAAGTAAAAACACAAATGCAATAAAAACACACAGTGAAACACACATGCAATACATATCCCTCTAACCCCCCCCCCCCCCCCCATAGTGAAGGGAGAAGGGACCGTAACGGGAGAGTAAGGGGCTAAGGGGACCCTCGGGACAGGGGCATCCCATTTCCGGATCACCATGCCGGATAGCCGCATTGCCCCCAAAACAGGGGGTCGAGCGGAGGAGATAAGCTCCTAGGCACCAATAGTGCCGTCTACCAATCGCCCAGTGAGCAGCCTAGGCTGGGAGGCTTCCATTCCACCATAAAAGGTACAAACAATCAAAAACCGGTACCTGTAAGCAGGAGACTTCAATCTTCTGTCTTGTCGTCAAGCAGAGAGAAAAACACTGGTGATAAATGGGAGGTACCAGGTATATATAGGCCGGAAGGGGGCTCGTTACAAGACTTCCTCTCTGCACAGCGTCACCTGGCGGTGAGTTAACCCAATCGTGAAGAATATTAAAGGTGAAGCGGGGTGTGTGGCACACCAAGAATATAAGGTGTATATGTAATGTGACGTTAAGATACTATACCATTTTTTAGCCCCAGTCTGCCTGGGGCTGGACTCAAAAGTGGGACAGTCCCTCCAAATCAGGGACACTTGGGAGGTATAGAAGGAAACCATTTCATGCACAGCGTTCATTCAGTTTCTAAACACGCTCGGATGGCAGACGCGATAAAAGATCAGAAGCAAATATTGTCTCTACTGGTTACATGACACCCAAAAGGGAGAAAGCGTGACTGTTATAAACACGCGGTCACATGGGCCGGGGGTAAATATTGACTGTTTATCCAATACAATTACCTGCTGTATGTATTTCTGTAAGAAGGCAATGGCTATAGGGAATGGGAGGGGATAGAGTACAGGCACCAATCAGATCCCAGCGTTCTAGCTGATCCTTTACAGAGCCATACCTACAACTTTTCATGGTGGGAAAGAGGGACAATTGTTAAATGAAGCCACGCCCCCTCATTGATTGATGGATAGGAGATAGGGTGTAACAGTTACAACAATATAAACACTTTGAATAGACAAATGAATCATTAATTGCTGCGGATCTGCATGTTACACCTCAAAGAGGGACAAATGACTCAAAGGAGGACATGACTCAAAAGAGGGACAGTCCCTCCAAATCAGGGACACTTGGGAGGTATGACTACGGGGCAGGGGTGTCAAACTCAAATACACAGCGGGGCAAAATGAAAAGCTTGGACAGAGTCGCAGTGTCTTTGCGACAGCACAAGCACGCAGCCAATCAGTGCGCTTGGCTCCATTCAGCTTTTCTTAGTCTTAGCCGGAGAGAGCTCTATGTCAGCTAAGGACTGAATTAAACCGGACCTTCAGCATGATTTATTGAAAAGCCCAAACCCTCTAAAAAACAATTCCCCAGCATCTAAAGTTTTTAGTCACTTACTTATTATTCTTTCCCCCACTGGGCTGCAACTGTGTTCAGGACTTTAGGATACGGGCGCCGCCATCTTGACTCAGAAGCATCACACTTATTGAAGAGACGAGAGTGGGATAGAGTACAGGGGGGCGGGTTATAGCTGTGCTTTGCACAGACAGAGCAGAGCTGGGGTCAGGAAAAGGTCAGCAATCCCAGAATGCAGAGCAGCACAGTCAGAATGCACTTCCTGTTTGCAGGCTGCCTGACGTTCCATGAGCCGCCATCTTGGATGGCAGGCCCTGAGTGAACAGATCTGACACCCCTGGCAGAACGTACTGGTCTACTGCCATCTGCACCACGTCTGTGAACCACACTCTTCTTGGCCACCTGGGGGCCACCGGAATTGCTGGCACCCCCTCCAGAGCAATATTGCGCAGAACCCTGCTCAGCAGGGGGAACGGAGGAAAGACATACAGGAACTGAATGACCTGCCATGACATTACTAAAGCATCCGTGGTCACGGCCAGAGGATCCTGGGACAGGGAGACAAAGGCCGGGAGCTTGTGATTGTGACGGGACGCAAACAGATCCACATCTGGTTGGCACCAACGGTGACACAGAGATTGGAACACCCTGTTGCAGAGGGACCCCCCCGGAATGTATACCGCTGATATGCAGGGAACATTGGCCTCCACCCAGGTCAGGATCAGAGACACTTGGAGGGCCCTCTTGCTCCGGGTCCCTCCCTGATGATTGATGTAGGCAACTGCCGTCAGGTTGTCCGAGCGCCCCTGAACAGGCAGGCCCTGAAGATGAGTAGTCAAGCGAGCCAGAACTAACCTGATCGCTCACAGCTTCAAGACATTGATAGGTGTGTGGGCCTCCTGAGGGCCCTACCTCACCTGGAACCGCAGGGACTTCCAGAACCCCCCCCCCCCAACCTGATAGACTGGCATCCGTGGTGACCATCTCCCAGGAAGGGGCAAGAAAGGATCTGCCCCCCAACAGGTTCCTTGAGTTCATCCACCACAAGAGGGACCTCCTTACCAGGGGGGAAAGCACACAGACCCTGTCCACGGATTCTGGGTCCATGTCCCATACAGACAATAGGAGAAGTTGCAGAAGCCCCAAGTGGAACTGAGCATAAGGGACCGCTTCGAAGCACGCCACCATCAGGCCAGCCAGCTGCATCCCCTGCCTGGTGGAGGGATGGAAACAAGCTAGGAGGGACTGAGCCTGTGCAAGCAGATTGTCCACCTTCTGCTGAGGAAGGAAGATCCTTGCCTGAACTGTATCCAGATTCATTCCTAGGAATGGAGTTACCAAGGAAGGGGACAGTGAGGACTTGGGGTGGTTGATCACCCATCCAAATGACTCCAGAATGGACACCACCAGCTGAGTATCCAACTCTGCCTGATGTAGAGACTGGGAAGTGATGAGGATGTCCAGGTAGGACAGCACGCGGATGCCCCTTGGCCTCATCAGAGACATCAACCCCGCCAGCACCTTGGTGAGCACTCTGGGAGCTGAAGAGAGGCCAGATGGCAAGGCCACAAATTGGCAGTGTTGATCTTCCAACGCGAATCTGAGGAACCTTGGTGTCCTGAAAACACAGGGATGTGAAGGTAAGCATCTTTGATATCCACAGACGTCATGAAACCCCCGGGGCGCAAGGAGCTGATGGCCGAGCGCAGGGTTTCCATGCGAAAAACGCCTGTTCTTGACAATTTTGCTGAAGATCTGTAAATCCAGAATGGGCCTGACTGACCCATCTTTTTTGGGAACTGTGAAAAGGTTGGTGTAGCGTCCCTTGCCTCTGCCTTTTAAGGGAAATCTGCAAATGACCCCCAGACCCAGCAGGCCTTGCACGGCCTGCGCCAACACCTGAGCAGAGGCAGGGACCAGGAGTATCCGGGACCTGATAATCTTGGGGGAGGCCACACAGCAAACTCTATCTTGTAGCCGGAGGACACTACCTCCTGAATCCACCGGTCTGAGGCGTGATGCCTCCAGACTTGAGCAAAGTGCCGCAGCCGTCCCCTCACCCTGACGGGCGAGGGTGCCCCATCATGCCTGAGGGGACTTGGGAGAGGATTTGGGCTTAGCCCCCCCGGAGGAGCCAGGACGTTGTCTTCTGCTCCTGTGACAGGAATCTGCGCGAGCCCCCGCGAAGGACACCCCCTGTTTCTTGTTTAACACCATGGTAGGGGGGTGAAGGGGGGCCCTGGCCCCGAAGGGGCCGAGACAGCCGTCTGCGCTGGGGTAACTTACCTCTCTTAGCAAACAGGTCTAGACGGGCCCCAAACAGGCGTAGCCCCTTAAAAGTAAGCCCAGTGGGGGCCTTTTTCGCAGCATTGTCAGCACCCCACTGTCGCAGCCAAACCAAGCGGTGAGGGCAGAAGTTCTTGCACACATTGATGGTGTCATCCAATGCTAATAGGACAAAATTTACAAAAACATCACAACTGGAGAGTGCATTAAACACCTCACAAGGGAGATCATCAGGGGCACTATCAAGCATATGTCTGATAAGGGTTCTAGTGACCACAGCAGTAATGGCAGAGGCACAGACCGGGCGCAGCGCCGTCCCCGCACATGCAAATGCATGGAAGGCCAGCAGGTCAATGCGCCGGTCCTCAGCATCCTGCAGGGTAGTAGAATCAGGGGAATGCATGACAGGGGTGTTAGATAGCCCTAGGATTGGGACATCCACCCCAGGGGGGGGGGGGTGACCAACATTTAACCACCTCAGGGGGAAAAGGATACTTCCTATCCCAATCCCTTGGAACCCCGGAAAGTTTACTGGGGCACTCCCATTCCTTGAGCACAAGGGTATGGAAATGTGCCTGCTCTAGAATTCCAAACGTGATGTTGCTGTATGGAAACGCTCCCCTTTTTGCCTGGGAGCCTCACCAGGGAGAGAGATAGACAGAACCTCAAAGATCTGGGTCAATTATCTGTCAGTGTCATCCGGGGCCCAGGGGTCAGAGCCAGAATCGTCATGACCCCTTGGTCTCTCATCAGATGAGCCTGAGTCAGAAAGGAGCTCCCCTTCATCAGAAGGGGTATAGCCACACAGATTCATAAACTCCTGAGATCCCATAGGGAAAACAGTAACATTAGGCCGCTTCTTACCAGGGCCCTTACGCGCTAAAGA
The DNA here is from genome assembly GCA_027917425.1 of Gastrophryne carolinensis. Taxonomy (NCBI): domain Eukaryota; kingdom Metazoa; phylum Chordata; class Amphibia; order Anura; family Microhylidae; genus Gastrophryne; species Gastrophryne carolinensis. Next base: position 497,070,882 of record CM051236.1, read on the forward strand.
CCTCGCAATAATCTGTTCAGCAGTAGGCAGTCTAGAAGACACATCAGGCTGAGAATCCCCACAAGTATGCAACTCAACAGGAGAGAGATTAAAGCTGGGGGGAGTAATGAAACGAGGTGCAGCCACTGGCAGGCCAGATTGCAAAGCCAGCGCTTGTTCAGCACAGGGTACGCAGACCCATGCCTTGTCAGCGTCAGCATGAGGCTGTCCACACACTACACACAGCCGGTCTTGTCCCAAGGGGACCCCGGTCACATTATCCTGAGATGCCTCCATATGGTGATTATTAGGCACAATATGCCAGTAGGGATTGACGCTATAAAGCAACCCTGGATGCCCCAATGACCCGCTAGGGAAGTGGGAGTAATTTTACAAGGCCCAACTATCAATTACACCAGGCCGGGAGAAGCCAATGGATTCACCCGTCTGAAAGACACAATGAGAAGAAAAGGTGTCAGAACCAAACACACTACAATGAGTATAAAGCCGCCAGCGAGGGCACTTACGGACCACGGTAAGTAAGAACGTCACAGGCGCGCGCGACCTGACAACATGGCGCCGAGTACCTCGAAGGGCGGGCCAGAGCGAGCCGTGACGCAGGGCGCGCCAGGCCCTGCCCCCCTGAAGAGCGCGAAGTCCACCGACAAGCAGCCAATGAGAACGCAGAAGCGTCTGAGGTAACGCCGCCGCCAGGCGCGGAACATCCAAATGAAGGAAAAGGTGCGCGCGGCGGCAGCCATATAATAGTAAAACAGACAAGTCCGCGCGCCGGCTGACACCACATATCTAGTCATACACGTAATCACTATACGCACTGACCCACACACCCCCCCCCCTTCTTTCCCCCCCGAAGGGTACGGGAAGAATGAGGGAGGAGGACGGCCCTTTGTACAGGACCCACCGCTACACGGGGCATGTGGCAATAATGCGGGAGGGGCATCCCATAAAGGCTCACCATCAGCCTATACTGCCTACCCTTTGGTGGGGGACTGCGGTGGAGCAGCGCTCCATAAGCACGCATGGTGCCGCCTACCTTCACCCAACCCACGCAGCCTAGGCTGGGAGGCACATCACACGAAGAACGGGTGGGAACAACAGGGCCGCAGGCTGTAATAGCCCCGCTCACCTGCGAGAGAGTGATAATTTCATGTCTTCGCAGTAAGCACTGCTGAGAAATCTGGGGATTTGTGGGAGGTCCCAGGGTATTTGAGCGGCGGGAGGAGCCTGTTTTACATGTCTCTGCAGTGCAGCGCCATCTGGCGGAGGATAACCCAAGTGTAAGTAATCTATCTGGAGCAGGACGTACTGTATACTAAGAATACATATAAGATAGGCTCTTATTTCGAGTGAAGGTCCGCTTTAAAGTGGACCAACACCCAGGATTTTCACTATCCTGGGTTTTGGTCCACTTCCGCGGGGCACCCCGATCAGGGCACAAACACAGCGGCTCTGAGCACGCTGGGGGCCGCATCTCGCGCTTTCCTCTAACAGGGAGCGCGCCTGCGCTGGCCATTCACAAAAGGCCGCCGCGGGTGCGCGCCCTGCTAGAGAGAAGCGCGAAATGCGGTCGTGGCTCACGAATGGGGATAAGGTAAGGTTTCTGGGCGTCCTGTGGGGTTTCACACAGCGGGGCATCCCGATTTTGGATGCCCGGCAGGGAGGAATCTGATCTATAAGTTTTCCCGGGCTGATCCCCCTGGGTTTTGGTCCGCTTTAAGCCTAGTGTGATTCCAGCCGCATCCCCCACTATGCTGGAGCTGGGGGCGTGGCCATACCCAGCTAAAGATAAAGTGGCGCTGCCCACGCATATGCCGTTGGATCAGTGGTCAGTATTGGCTTCAAGCAGTGATTTGGGATGCCGCTAGTAGTGAGGATCAGGACGCTTTTGGACCACTTTAATCAACCAGCTCTGAAGTCTTTTAGACTCCAGGGCCAGCCAAATACATGGTTGCTCATCTTTAAAGTGGACCAAAACCCAGGATTTTGACTATCCCGGGTTTTGGTCCTTTCCCCGATCTGGGGTGCCCCGCTGCGTGAAACCCCCCAGATTGCCGAAGTCGACTCAACTCTTCCCAGTCCTACTGCGCATCGCTTGTCCAATCAGCTCGCTCAGAGACGCAGATGTCATGTCTTCTAAGGCTTCGTCTAAGGCCAGCAGCTCCGAGCATGCTGGCGGCTACATCCTCTGCTTCCCTCTAACAGGGAGCGTGCCCGTGCCAGCCATTCACAAATGCCTGGCGCGGGCATGCACCCTGCTAGAGCAGGTATGCGGCCACAGCTCGCGCATGCGCCGTTGAACTGGGAATCAAGGTAAGTGTATGGTGCGACCTGGGGGATTTCTCACAGTGGGGCATCCCGATTTTGGATGCCCCGGGGGGAGGGAATCGATTGGCCCAGGAATCTTATAGATTCCTGGGCAGATCGTGGTGGGTTTTGGTCCACTTTAATGCAGCATGCCACTTTCCATGATGGAGTGGGATCGGGTTCTCTGCCTTCCTTTACCTCAACCTCACGCAGTCACTTTTCACAGTCACTGGCAGCTAAGCCAACGTCATCCTGGGTAGAGGGAGACAGCAGTTGCCAACCACTGGGGGAAGTACTCATTGGGAGAATAAGCGGCGCTGGGCAGCAAGTGTGCACTAAGATTCCAGGGCCGCCAGATTCCCTCCCCCCGGTGCATCCAGAACTGTGATGCCCCGCTTGTGTGAAACCCCCCAGGTCGCCTGGAAACTCACTTTCTTCCCCGGTCCAACGGCGTATGCACAAGCAGGGGCCGCATCCCCACTATCCCTTTAGCAGGGTGCGTGCTCGCACCAGGCATTTGTGAATGGACGCCGCAGGCATGCTCCCTGTTAAAGTGGACCAACACCCAGGATTTTCACTATCCTGGGTTTTGGTCCACTTCGGTGGGGCACCCCGATCAGGGGGATCTGATCGGCCCCCTGGGTGTTGGTCCGCTTTAAGGGGATAGTGGGGCATGCGTCCGCCAGTGCCCTCGGATTTGCTTGCTTTAGACGAACTCTTAGATGCAGGGGCGGGAGCGGATCCGAGCGCGCTGATTGGACGAGAGGCTGAGCATCAGGACCAAGGAAGGGTGAGTGACATTGGGCGACCTGGAGGGTTTCACACAGCTGGGCATCCCCAATCGGGGTGCCCAGGGGGGCAAGGATCAAAACCCAGGATAGTCAAAATTCTGGGTTTTAGTCAACTTTAAAGCTTTACAGCACTTCCACTATGTGTGCACATTGCACTGCTCACACTGACATGCAGGAACCACCCCTGTGTCAGGCCCGTGGCCAGCTTTATATCAAGGCACACAGATTGCTCACAGTTAGGGCATGTTCAGGCATTTTATTTTTTTTCTGTGTTTACAGATAAGTGTTAACCAGCATTTACCAAGTGTCTGATGCAGATCTGTTGTCCCTGGTGTAAGTCCCGCAAGAAGAGGGCCCCTCAGCAGTCTCCAATGAACTGACTCCCTTTTTTTTCTAATGATCCCTGGTGTAAGTCCCAGAGCCCAAAGCAAGAAGCGGGCATGGGCCCCTCAGCAGACTCCAATGAACTGCCTCCCTTTTATTTCTAATGATCCACTGCAGAGTGGCAAGCTTCCCTATGGAGAGACCCGTTAGCCTTAAAGCGGAAAAAAACCCACAAGCAGCCAGCCTGGAATTTAAAAGATTCTGGGGCGGCAGCTGGCTTTCGGCTGCCGAATCGGGATGCCCTGCTGTGTGACACCCCCCAGAGCACGTAATTATTCACCTTTCCCTGGTCCAATCTATAAGATTCCCGGGCCAATCAATTGCCTCCCCCCAGACCATCCAAAAACCGGGATGCCCCGCTGTGTGAAACCCCCCAGGTCGCCCATACACTTACCTTGTCTCCCGGTCCAACGCCTGCATCCCCGCTATCCCTCTAGCAGGGCATGTGCCCGTGCCAGGCATTTGTGAATGGCCGGCGCGGGCATGCTCCCTGATTGAGGGCAGCAGGGGATGCAGCCGTCAGCGCGCTCAGAGCCGCTGGCCTTAGATGAAGGCTTAGACGACGTGACGTCAACGGCTCCGAGCGCGCTGATTGGACGAGTGGCCTCACATGCGCCGTAGGACAGGGAAGAGGTGAACTGGCTTAAGCGATCTGGGGGGTTTCACACAGCGGGGCATCCCTGATCGCGGTGCTCTGGGGGAAAGGACCAAAACCCAGGATAGTCAAAATCCTGGGTTTTGGTCCACTTTAAGTTTGTTAAATATAATCTGAGGCTGGAGAATAAGGTTTGCACGCCGGAGTTGGAGGAATACCCTAATCATGTCTTCAGTAGAAGCATTCCACCACCTTCACAGATAAGGCGTCACACTTGCTTATTTCTGTGTAATACGTCAGCGAGGGAATAAAACAGCAGCCGCCTGATTATTTTCCTGCTATGTTCATTAGTGCGGGTGTCATCACATACATCAAACAGTCATTCCGTATCTTTAAATATACCGTGAAATGGATTCATCTAGGGCAGGGGTCCCCAACCTTACCATGAGAGCCACAACTAGCACTTAGAGAACAGGAGCCTCACTTAAATCGGACCAGAATCCAGTGAACTTTTGGAATACATTTGGCCAAAGCCGCTGCCGATACTTTCTTCTTAGAGTGTAGAACTAGAAATGGCTATTTTCGCTTTTCTAATTGTCCTGGAACACTGATTATTTTGCTATGCCTCTGTGTTAGATGGCAGGAGATCAGTCATTGCATAGGTGTGTTTGACATCATTGGCAAACACAGCAGTGCCAATGAATGGAGGAGGCGGAGCTTTACAGCTAAAACAGGCGCCATTATCTGGGATTAGAGTGAAGCAGGAGCAGTGAAAATTGGCAAAACGCACTCTTCATAGGGGGAGCAATTCAAGGGATACTAGTTAAAAATGTGGGTTTGGGTCTACTTTAAAGGTGAACAACGGCCTCACTAATATCTAGACACACTTACCCATGCCAGGAATTAGTAAATGACTGGCTCAGGTAGGTGGAGGAGGGAGGGCGCAGGCAGCGACACAGACCTGGTTTGCTAAGCAAAAAATTAATACAGAGTGAGCACTGATTGGCCAGTGACCCACACATGCGCCATTGGATCGCCTAAAGGGATGCTTTTATGGAAAATCCATAGTATTTCACCAGCGGGGCATCCTGATTTAGATAGGAACAACCGGGAAGGTGGAAATCCCAGGCGTTGCTCCTCTTTATCGTGATGAGATTACAAGCAATTTAAAAGTGGACTTTCACCCTGAATAAGAGCCTATCTTATATGTTTCCCACACCCGTGGACATACAGATTGCCCACATTAAAGATCATCCTACCTGCGTCTACTGCATGTTATGAGCCTTTTAACATCCAAGATGGGGACTCATTGAGCATCAGGCAGCCTGCAAACAGGAAGTGTCTTCTAACTGTGCCGCTCTGCATTCTGGGATTGCTTTCCTTTCCCTGACCCCAGCATCAGTCTGTGCAAAGCACAGCTATAACCCCGCCCCCTGTACTTTATCCCCTTCTCCTCTCCTCAGTATGTGATGCTTTTGAGTCACGATGGTGGCGCCTGTATCCTAGAGTCCTGAACAGAGTTGCAGCCCAGTGGGAGAAAGAACTGAGTGACTAAAAATACAACTCTGTGAAGTACTCACCTGTAGAGTTGATATTATATGCATACAGCACGTACTGCTCCAGATATAGTAATAACATGTGGGTAATCCTCTGCCACCGGCGCCGTGCACTGCAGACATGTAGAAAACAAGCTCCTCCCGGCCCTACATATACCGAGGGACCTCCCACAAATCCCCAGCATTGAAAAGCAGTGAGAAAGAGAGGCCAGGAGAAAACAACCACCCAAAACTGGCAATAATACCAAAGATAACAATCACCAAACAGGGGATCCAGAACAAGGTGAAACAGGGTGGGGTGGAGCAGGACGTGCTGTATGCATATAATATCAACTCTACAGGTGAGTACTTCACAGAGTTGTATTATTCTAAGCATACAGCACGTCCTGCTCCAGATATAGTAATAACATGTGGGACATCCAATAGCAGTGTCCATAAAGAAGGGTGGGATCCCCAACAGAAGGCAACAGCAAGCAGTTTAAACTACTGCCGCCTGCAAAACTTTGCGGCCAAACACAGCGTCAGCTGAGGCCCTAACATCAACCTTGTAAAAATACCATTTTGTGAATACTCACCTTGTAAAATGGGTATTATAAGTATGTCACACACCCCGCTTCAAGATATTCATAACCTGTGGGGTAATATGACCTGTAGAGGGCGAACTGCAGAGATGATAGGAAAAAATAAGCCCCTCCCAGTCCACAAACACCTGGAACCTCCCACTCACCACCCAGTATCAAGAAAGCAGTAAGGAAAGGGACCAGGAAGAGCCAAATATAAATCATAACAACGCAAAGATCACAATATGAATGATCCAGAATACAAAAGGGCGGGGTGAAGCGGGGTGTGTGACATACTTATAATACCCATTTTACAAGGTGAGTATTCACAAAATGGTATTATTCTAAGTATGTCACACACCCCGCTTCAAGATATTCATAACCTGTGGGACATCAAAGAGCAGTGTCCATAAAGGGCGGGGATCCAAAACAAGGCATAACTCACAACTAAAACCACTGTAGCCTGTAGAGCTTTGCGACCAAAAACAGCATCCGCTGAGGCCCTAACATCAACCTTGTAAACTTTGAAAAAGTGTGAACAGAAGACCAAGTAGCAGTCTTACAAACTTGCTCAACAGAGGCCTGGTGCTGGAAAGCCCAGGAAGCCCCAACCGCACAAGTAGAATGAGCAGTAACACGAAAAAGGGGGACTCCTCCCCTTAGCAGAATAGACCCCAACAATAGCCTGACGAATCCATTTACTGATGGAAGACTTGACGGGTGCCAAACCTTTCTTGGACCCGAGGGAACCACAAAGAAGGCATCAGTCTTGCGAAAAGAAGAAGTTACTACCAAATAGTACTTCACAGCACGAACCTCATTCAAGGAATACAGGACCCTCTCCTAATTGTTGTTGGGATTAGAACACAGAGAGGGCAGAACAATATCCTGATTTAGGTGAAAAGCAGAAACCACCTTGTCCTGACGTCTTTCAAAACACGGAGCTTGAATAGACAGGGCCGCCAACTCAGACGCGCCGAACTGAAGTGATGGCTACCAAAAAAGGCCACCTTCTGTGTAAGGGAAGACAAAGCAATATCATGCAAGGGCTCAAAGGGAGGACCCTGAAGAGCGGAAAGAACCAAATTCAAATCCCAAACCGGAATTATAGGCTTCCTAGGAGGCCGCACATGCGTAACCCCTAGGAAAAAAGTCTTAACTGGAAAAACACCGCCAGGGCAGAAACCTGTCCCTTCAACGTACTGAGTTGGAGCCCCAGATCCAAGCCGTGTTGGAGGAACTCCAGAACTCTAGAAATAGAGAATTCCCAACAAGGGAAGGCCCTAGACTCACACCAATCAATATAAGACCTCCAAGTCCTATAGTAAACGGAAGAAGAAGACCTCTTCCTAGCACTAATAAGAGTCCGAATCACAGCATCAGAAAGACCTTCCTCCTACAAGATGGAGGTTTCAGCAGCCACGCCGTCAAAGCCAGCGTTGGTAAATTGGGGTAACGTAGATGACCCTGTGTGAGCAGATCCGGCAGCAGGGGCAGAACGAACTAATCTTCTGCTAACCTTACCACGTCTGCGAACCAAACCTATCTTGGCCACCTTGGGGCCACCAGAATTGCTGACGCTCCCTCCAGAGCCAGCTTGCGCACTACTCTGGCTACCATGGGAAACGGAGGGAACAGGTACAGAAACCCCAGATCCCTCCAGTTCAGAGATGTGGCGTCCGTTGCGAGAGCCAGTGGGTCCATTGCCAGAGGGTCCATTGCCAGAGACACAAATGCCGGAAGTTTGTGATTGTGACGGGAGGCAAAGAGGCCACCACCGGTGACCCCCACCTGAGACATTCCCCCTTGCGGGTTGACGACCTGCTCAGAGAGTCCGCCTCCGTGTTCTCCACTCCCGGAATGTAAACCGCCGAGATGCACGGGACGTGGCTCTCCGCCCAGTCCAGAATCAGAGACACTTCCCTGAGGGAACTCCTGCTGCGAGTCCCTCCCTGGTGATTGATGTAGGCAACAGCCTTCCGATTGTCCGACCGGACCTGAACCGGCAGGCCCTGCAGGCGATGAGTCAAACGAAAAAGAACCATCCTAATGGCTCTCAATTCCAGAACATTGATAGGCTCGTGGGCTTCCAGGGGTCCCCACAAACCCTGAAATTGCAGATCCTTCCAGAAGCCCCCCCCATCCTGAAAGGCTGGCATCCGTGGTGACCACCTCCCAACGAGGGGTCTGAAAGGATCTGCCCTTCAACAGATTGGCTGAGTTCAGCCACTACCGAAGTGAGCGGCGAACCCGGGGAGACATCAGAAAGGATTGATCCAGTGACAGAGGAGACCTGTCCCAGACAGCCAATAGATGGAGCTGTAGTGTCCTTGTGTGAAACTGAGCAAAGGGGACTGCCTCGAAGGAGGCTACCATCCACCCCACCAGTCTCATCCCTAGCCGGATGGTCGGACGAGGGATGGACATGAGCAACCGAATCAACTCCTGAATCAAAAGAACCTTGGATTGAGGAAGGAACACTCTGGACTGATCTGTATCCAGAGACATTCCCAGAAAAGATACCATCCTGGACGGGTAAAGGGAGGACTTGGGGTAGTTGATCACCCAGCCGAACCTCTCCAGAGTGGATATTACCGTCCTGGTGTCCAATTCCGCTTGGCTGAATGACGAAGCCATGATGAGGAGATCGTCCAGATATGGCACTATGCGAATTCCCTGCGCTCTGAGGAGAGTCATCACCCCAGCGAGCACCTTGGTGAAAACCCTTGGAGCTGTGGTGAGACCAAAAAGAAGAGCTGCAAACTGAAAGTGCCGATCCTCCACCACGAACCTGAGAAATCTCTGGTGCGCGGGAAAAATCGGAACATGGAGGTAAGCGTCCTTGATGTCTATGGACGTCATGAAGTCCCCCTGACGAAGAGAGTGGATAGCTGAACGCAGCGTTTCCATGCGAAATTTTCGCAGACTGACAAACCTGTTGAGAATCTTCAGATCCAGGATGGGCCGGATAGAGCCATCCTTTTTGGGGACCGTGAACAGGTTTGAGTAAAAACCCTGACCCCGGTCTGATGGGGGCACTGGAGAAATGACCGCCATTTCTAGAAGACTTGAAACCGCCGCCCGGAGCCCCTGTGCAGCCAGTGCGTCCAGGGGCCCCCGAGACCTGAAGAAACGCGGAGGGGGGGGCGGGACTCGAACTCCAGCTTGTAGCCGGAAGACACCACTTCCCGGATCCATTTGTCCGAAACTTCCCGAACCCAGATCTGGGAGAAGTGTCGCAGCCGTCCCCCCACCCGCACGGGTGAGGGCGCCCCCTCATTGCTAAGCAGGCTTGGCCGCGGGTTTGGGTTTTGAGCCCCAATTGTATCCTGAACGGGCACGTCCTCTGCCCCTATTCCAGGAATCTCCTCTTGAAGAAGGGAAGGCAAATCCTCTTCCCGCTCTAGATCCCCGAAAGGAAGGAGTGAAAGAAGCCGCTCCTCGAAAGGGACGTCGTTGCTTCTTGCGTTGAGGTAACTTACCACGGTTAGCTACGGAGTCCAATTTTTCTCCAAAAAGACCCAAAATCGGCCGCCCACTGGCGCAACCAAACGGAACGCCTGATAGTCACCAGCAGAGCAGAAGCTCTGCTACACATCATCAAGGAATCATCCAAAGCGGCTAACATGAAGGACAAAAACAACTCACAACGTTTAAGTCCAAGAAATTCGACACTGTCCGGATCTAAACCGGAAGAGGACAACAAGTCCCTGAGCACCGACCTGGTAGCCACCACCAACAGCGATGAGGCACAAACAGGCCGTATGGCTGCCCCAATACTGGCAAAACCATGACAAGCCATCTGGTCAATGCGTTTATCCTCGCCATCTTTAAAGGGAGGAGCAATCAGGGTTATTTAAAACAGTTGTTGGGATAACCCCAGAATTGGTGCATCCACCTCGGAAGGGGACGCCCAGCGCTTAACCGTATCCAAATCCGAGCAGGCCTCTCCCATTCCTTAGAAATAATTTTATCAAAATGCTTTTGATTAGGAAATTCCAAACGCGGCTTGGATTCCTCAAAAAACTCCCCTTGTTGTTGAGGAGCCTCCTCAGGAGGGGAGATAGTCAGAACCTCAAACATTTGAGTCAGAACGTTAGGAGTATCAATGGAACTCCCTGCCCCCTTCTCAGAATCAGCGCCAACAAATTGCTGACCATCTGAAGTATCAGATTCCTCAAACAACTCTCCTTCCTCCAGTGGAGAGTAATCTGACCAATCCAGATAATCCACTTCATCATAATCAAATGCCGTAGTGGGTGACAAGTGCTTTCTCTTAGCGGTGGCCTTTTTGGCAACCGTGGCAGAAAATAATTTTTCAAGAGTGGCCAATCTGGCACACACATCAGACTGTGACACCCTACTCATGACAACGTCACACGGGGCCCGAGTCAAAGTGGAAGGGGGAGGAGAGGGAGCCGGCGGTGCTGACCCAGAAGTCTGGGGTCCGGACTGCCGTGTAATAGTCTGCTGTGCACATGGTATACATAAAAATACATCATCCCCTGTTAGGGATACCCCACAACTCATGCATTTCCGGGATTGCCCCGAGGGGAGCCCGGTATCCGGGGATGCCTCCATACGGTGAACTTGTAGTTATTTGTAATGACCGAGGGAATTACGTTAATAAGCAACCCGGGATGCCCTTTTAATGTCGAAGTGGGAGGATTTGTATGTGAAGATTAATAAACCCAGGGACCTTAGGACCAGGAGGAACCCCTTAAATATCCCTGAAGATCTACCTGCAAGAAACAATAAACTAATATAAATGAAAGCAGGGACAAGTAATCAGAAAGTATGGAGAAAGGGGGGCCCACAGGGCCACTCACAGTGCCGTAGGAATCAAGACGCTGAGTCCTCCTGAATCGTGAGGTGAAGAGATAGAGAGGGAGAGGAAGGGGGGCGTGGACAGCGCGGAGCGCGCGACTGACCTGCTCCACCCCCCTCCCTAAAGCAACTTGTGAGGAGCGAGCTCCTCAGCAGTGCCCGAAGCAGAGGGGGCGGGCCGCGGCGACGCGCCGAAAGCCCGGCCCCGCCCCCAATGACGACGCGTGAGGGGAGAAGCTCCCCTCCGCTTCCAAAGCGCCGGAGAACCGGTGTCGGGGGACCCGCGGCACCGGTGAAGGAAGTAAAAGAGGTAGCGGCCCGCAGCTGACATGCGGGACCGCCGACCGCTCGAGCCACGCCACAAATGGCACAAATGAAAACGGGAGCGGGCCGCGGCCTCGCGACGAAGGCCCGGCCCCGCCCCCAACTAAGAGTGCGTGAGGGGAGAGCTCCCCTCAACACTCTCTGAGGTAAAAATTAGCGCCGCGGCGGTAGTGCGTCCGCGGTGCCAGGCAAAAAATGTAAAACACACACACAATTTCCATATTCATTGGGGGATTACTTCCAGATGCTCCCCATCAACACGCAGCAACTCAATAAGCTCCGTAGGTGTGTACCACGAATAGATTCCTGCATAGTTGAAGGATAGTGAAGCAGGATGTGCTGTATACCCAAGTGAGGGCAGCGCTCCTAACACGGTCCAAAACTGCAAATAAAAACTAGCCTAACAGCTATGCTAAAAAGGGGGGCCCCCAACCCAAATTAGTAAAGGTGGAAAGGGGCCTAGTAGGACATACCGTCAGTGGAAAGGGCATCCCAAACCGGGGTCACCAACCCGGTGTTACCGCCTACCCTCTTATATAGGGTCTCGCAGCGGAGCCTAGCTCCTGAGCACCTGAGGTGCTGAATTACCCTCGCCCGGACCAGCAGCCAAGACTGGGAGGCATGTCATATAACAAGGATTAATTAAGGAAAAAAGGGTCCGAGCAGAAATAGAAAAATAACTGGCCGGGAGTTGTCCCGGCTACCTGAAATCCCCCTGTGCAAGGAGGAGACATCATCTTCTGACTTGCTCGCCGTCTGCAGAGATGAAGACTGGGTGGTGAGTGGGAGGTTCCAGGTGTTTGTGGACTGGGAGGGGCTTCTTTTTTCCTATCATCTCTGCAGTTCGACTCTACAGGTCCTATTACCCCACAGGTCATGAATATCTTGAAGCGGGGTGTGTGACATACTTAGAATACTTTGTAAAGGTATGAACGGAAGACCAAGTAGCGGCCTTGCAAACTTGCTCCACAGAGGCCTGGTGCTGAAAAGCCCAAGAAGCCCCAACAGCTCTAGTAGAATGAGCAGTAAGACGAAAGGGGGGGGGGGTGGGGAGTCTTCCCCTTAGTAGTATAGGCTTGAACCACAGCCTGACGAATCCATTTACTGATGGTAGACTTAGCGGGAGCCAAACCCTTCCTAGGCCCATGAGGCACAACGAAGAGAGCATCCGTCTTCCTAAAGGCCTGAGTGGCAACCAGGTAAGAGGGTTACTAAGATTAGGGCACAAGGAAGGAAGTACAATATCTTGATTCAAATGAAATGCAGACACAACCTTAGGCAGGAAGTCTGGCTTGAAGCGAAACACCACCTTATCCCGGTGTCTGTCAAAGTAGGGAGGCTGAATAGACAAAGCAGCCAACTCAGACACACGTCTAACCGAAGTGATAGCTACCAGGAAGACAACCTTGAGCGTGAGCACAGCGAGAGCGGCTTCATGAATAGGCTCAAAAGGAGCCCCCTGCAGGGCCGACAACACCAAGTTCAGATCCCAAACAGGAACCATAGGCTTCCGAGGAGGACGCACATGAGTGACCCCCTGAAAGAAGGTCTTGATAAGAGGGTGCTGGGCAAAGGTCTTCTGAAAGAAGATAGACAGGGCCGAAACCTGGCCCTTCAAGGTACTAAGCTTAAGACCTAAGTCTAGACCATGTTGCAAAAACTCCAGCACCCTGGAGACTAAGAATTCCCGGCAGGGAAGAGACCTGGATTCACACCAGTCAATGTAAGCACGCCATACTCTATAATAGATGGCAGCCGAAGTCTTCTTCCTGGCTTGCACCATAGTAGCCACAACAGATGCAGACAAACCCTTTTCCATTAAGATGGAGGTTTCAATAGCCAAGCCGTCAAAGCCAGAGTTAGTAAATTGGGATGGCGTAGAGACCCCTGAGCAGACCGTACTGATCTACTGCCATTTGAACCACGTCTGCGAACCACACTCTTCTTGGCCACCTTGGGGCCACCAGAATCGCGGGTACCCCTTCCAGAGCGATCTTGCGCAGCACTCTGCCCATAAGGGGAATTGGTGGAAACACATACAGGAGACGAAACTCCCTCCAAGACATTGACAGGGCATCCGAAGCCAGAGCCAGAGGATCCTGAGACAGGGATACAAAGCTCGGTAGCTTGTGATTGTGACGCAAAGAGATCCACATCTGGCACACCCCAACGGTGACACAGGGACTGAAATACCCTGTCGCAGAGGGACCATTCCCCCTGACGGGACGACCCCCTGCTCAGAGCATCTGCTAGCAGATTCTCCGCCCCCAGAATGTAGACCGCCGAGATGCATTGTACATTGGTCTCTGCCCATGTTAGAATCAGAGACACCTCCTGGAGAGCACCCTTGCTCCGGGTTCCTCCCTGATGATTGATGTAGGCTACCGCCGTCCTGTTGTCTGAGCGTACCTGAACCGCCAGACCCTTCAGGTGCTGGGTCAATCGTTCCAGCACCAATCTGACCGCCCTGAGTTCCAGGACATTGATAGGAAGATGGGCCTCCTGAGGGCCCCACCTCCCCTGGAAGCGCAGGGACCTCCAGAATCCCCCCCAGCCCGAAAGACTGGCATCCGTTGTGACCGTCTCCCAAGAGGGAGCCAGGAAGGATCTGCCCCTTGTCAAGTTCCTGTGGTCCAACCACCACGCAGGGGATTGTCTGACCGAGGGGGGAATCACCCAGATCTCGTCCAAGGACGCTGGGTCCTTGTTCCATACAGACAGAAGGTGAAGCTGCAGGGTTCTCAAATGAAACTGGGCAAAGGGCACCGCCTCGAAGCTTGCCACCATCGAGCCCACCAACTGCATTCCCTGCCGGATGGAGGGATGAGGGTTCGAGAGCAGGGACCTCGCCTGCGTTGTCAGAGCTTCCACCTTCTGTGGAGGAATGAATATCCTTGACTGAACCGAGTCCAGAATCATCCCCAGAAACGGGGTCACTGAGGAGGGGGACAGAGAGGACTTTGGGTAATTGATCACCCAGCCGAAGGACTCCAGGGTGGACACCACCAACCGAGTGTCCAGCTCTGCCTGCCGCAGAGACCGAGAGGTAATGAGTATATCGTCCAGGTAGGGCAACACGTGTATGCCCTTTAGTCTTAAGAGAGACATCACCCCTGCCAGGACCTTGGTGAACACCCTGGGAGCCGACGTAAGGCCGAATGGCAGGGCCACGAACTGATAATGCTGATCCAACAGCGCAAATCTGAGAAACCTTTGGTGCCCTGGAAACACCGGAACATGCAGGTAAGCGTCCTTGATGTCCACAGATGTCATGAAGTCCCCTGGGCGCAGCGAGGCAATGGCCGAGCGCAGAGTTTCCATACGAAAATGCTTGTTTCTGACAAATCTGTTTAGGATTTTTAGATCCAGAATGGGTCTGACTGACCCGTCCTTTTTGGGCACCGTGAAAAGGTTGGAATAAAACCCCATGCTTCTGTCTCTTAAGGGGACCTTGCAAATGACCCCTATGTCTAGAAGGTCCTGCACAGCCAGCATTAAGACCCAAGCTGAGGCAGGGTCCTGTGGGATTCGGGACCCGACGAACCTGGGAGGGGGCAGTACAGCAAACTCTATCTTGTAACTGGAGGACACTACCTCCTAAATCCACCGGTCTGGAACGAGGCGTCTCCAGACATGCTCGAAGTGCTGTAGACGTCCCCCCACCCTGACGGGCGAGGGCGCCCCTTCATGCTTGGGGTGTCTTGGGGGGGCTTTGGGCTTGGGCCCCCAGGAAGAACTGGGACGGCGTCCTCTGTTCTTGTTCCAGGAATCTGCGCGAGACCCAGCGAAGGACACCCCTCTACCCTGCTTGGCCCCATGGTAGGGGGTCGAATGGGAGCTTGGGCCACGAAAAGGCCGAATCTGACGTTTGCGCTGGGGCAACTTGCCACCCTTGGCAAAGGTATCTAACCTTTCTCCAAACAGGCACAGCCCTTTAAATGGAAGCCCCGTGAGGGCCTTCTTGGCGACATTGTCAGCAGCCCACTGGTGTAACCAGACCGCACGGCGTATGGCTACCACCAGAGCAGAGGATCTAGCACTCAGCTTAATAGCATCGTCCGATGCAGATGGGATATAATTCACAAAGGTCTCACAGGTGGCCAGAGCATTGGCGGCATCAGAGGGCAAGTCATCCGCACCTTCCAGAGCAGTCTTAAAGTGGACCAACACCCACCGGTGATCGGCCCGGGAATCTATAAGATTCCCGGGCCGATCACCTCCCTCCCCGCGGGACATCCGAGATCGGGATGTCCCGCGGGGTGAAACCCCCCCAAACACCCCAAACTCCTTACCTTAGCTTCGGCGGCCGGCCGGCCGCCGCCGCCTCCCTCGCGCCCCTCTAGACGTGCGCGCACCCGTGCCGGCCGTCTGTGAATGGCCGGCGCGGGCACACGCGCGTCAACAGGGACGCGCGGGAGGCGGCGGCGGAGGAGCCGCTTGTCCGCGGCTTGTCCGTCGCCGCGGACAGAGGTGAGTTCGGGGGGTTCGGGGGGGTTAGTCAAAATCCTGGGTGTTGGTCCACTTTAACCACAGTCCTGAGCGCCACCGCCGTGATGGCTAAGGCGCAAACCGGGCGGAGCGACGCTCCCCCAAATGCAAAGGCATGACATGCCAATCGATCAACCCGCCGATCCTCTAAATCCCGCAGCGTAGTAGTGTCAGGGGAGTGCATAATAGAGGTATTGGACAGACTCAGAATCGGGGCATGGACTTCGGGCGGCGATGTCCAACACTTAACCAGATCGGCAGGAAATGGATACTTCTTATCCACAGCTTTAGGAATCCCCTGGAGTTTGCTGGTATGTTCCCATTCTTTCAGCACAAGGCTATTAAAATGAGTTTGTTCGGGAAACTCCAACCTCACCCTAGCGGTATGAAACAGATCACCCCTTTGCCGAGGAGCCGCGGGAGGGGGAAGAGAGGGATAACACATCAAAGATCTGGGTCAGCAGTCTATCAATGTCATCCTGGGACCAATGATCAGACCCCGACTCGTCCTGACTCCTGGACTCGTCGTCGTAGGACCCTGAGTCAGAGAACAGTTCCCCTTCCTCTGATGGGGAATGTGCATAGGAAAGCAGTAAATCGTCAGATTCTACAGGAAGAATAGTAGATTCAGGATTCAAATGACGCCTCTTGGCAGTAGCCTTGCGCGCCAAGGAGCCAGCGATTAAGTTTTCCACACTAGCCAGTCTAGTGGCCAAATCAGCGTGAGAGTCCCCACTAGTATTGGGGGTTAGACTCAAGCTTGGGGAGTAGGGGAAGCAAGGCGAGGAGCGGACCCAGCCTCAGAAGAGGTGGGGAGACCGGCTAGCGCCTGCTGGGCACAAGGGATGCAGACCCGTGCATTGTCACCGCTGCTAGGTAAGACCCCACAAGCTACACACAGACGGGCTTGTCCCGAGGGAACCCCGTTCACAATATCCTGGGATGCCTCCATATGGTGATTATTAAGTTCAATATGCCAGTAGGGATTGACGCTATAAAGCAACCCTGGATGCCCCAATAACCCGCTGGGAAGTGGGAGTGATTTCTTAAAATGGTCTGGACCGGGCGCTACACCGGGCCGGGAGAAGCCACCGAAGTCCGCGGTCTGGAAGACACAAGGGGAACAGGGATGTCAGAGCCAAGCGGGAAGAAGCAAAGCTAGGGAAAAGGTCGCCCGTGAAGGCACTTACAGAACTGCGCGGGGAGGACCGTCTTCACCACGCGCATGTGAGAAGGAAATGGCGCCAAGTGAACCTCGAAGGGCGGGCCAGAGCGGGCGATGGCGCGGAACGCGCCAAACCGAACCCGGGCCCCCCCCGGAGAGCGCGAAGCTCGAAGGCGCGCAGCCAATCAGAAGAAACAGTAGTTAAGCTAGAAAATCACCTCAGAGAGGAATCTGACAGGGTGAATACAGGGATGAAAAAGCGCCGTAGCGTCCCCGAACAGAGCTGCCGTACACGCCAAGTAGAATAAAAGTGCGGTTAACAAAAAACTTAATTGTGAAGCGCGCTCTGACACCCGGTAACCGGTAAAGGCTATAAGTCTCTAGTGTAATCAGGGCAAGGCTAGGCCATCGTACACACAACCCCCCCCCCCTCTTTTTCCCCCCACTAACGGGGGAATCTAGGGAGGAAGGTGACCCAATATTCGGGGTTCACCGTTACACGGGGCGTGGGGGCACTGGTGCGGGAGGGGGCATCCAACTGAAGGCTCACCATTCGCCTTAACCGCCTACCCTATGGTGGGGGATTGCGGTGGAGTCTAGCTCCGTAAGCACACTAGGTGCTGCCTACCTTCACCCGACCTACGCACCCAAGGCTGGGAGGCATTAATTCACAATGAGGACGGGTGGAAATAGTCCCGCAGGGCCTCGGGCTGTCAAGCCCCGCTCGCCTGCGAGAGCGTGATACTTCATGTCTTCGCAGTTTCAGCACTGCAGAGAAATCTGGGGATTTGTGGGAGGTCCCTCGGTATATGTAGGGCCGGGAGGAGCTTGTTTTCTACATGTCTGCAGTGCACGGCGCCGGTGGCGGAGGATTACCCACATGTTATTACTATATCTGGAGCAGGACGTGCTGTATGCTTAGAATAACTATTTATTTTAGATGCTGGGGAATCGTTTTTTAAGGATTTGGGCTTTTCATTAAATGATGCAGAAGGTCTGGTTTAAAGCGACTCAAAACCCTTGGCGGGCAGCTCTGAAATCTGAAAGACTCCAGGGCCGGCTGCTTTGATGCCTCACAGTGTGAAACCCCCAGGCTTTACTGGCGGCTTCCACAACTATTGTATTCTCCGGCCGCTGCATCCCCAGCATTGCCTGCTGTGCATGCAGGAGGGCGCTATCCACAGGCAAACCGGGGATGCGGCTGTGTGAAACCCCCCCAGGGAGCCTGATGGTCTTACCTTTCCCCTGAACTCACAGCGCATGTGCAGCTGGCATTGGCACTTTCCTCCCTTCTCAGCTGTGCACAGCCCCGCCTGTCTCAACTAAATGGCTTGCTAGGCTGCGCACAGCCAAAGGGAGCCGAGTGATGCCGTGCGCCATTTGTATGTGCAGCTGGGATTCCATTCATCTTCTCTAGCCGCACATTAAATATGCGTGGACGGAGAATCTGATTGGACGAGCAGCCACGTCTGCGCCGTGGGCTTGAGAAGAGTTGAACCCCCCCAAGTGTTCTGGGGGGTTTCACACATGAGGAAGGACCGAAACCCAGAAAAGTGAAAATCCCAGGTTTTGGTCCACTATAAGATCACCTTCAGATTGGACAGACAGAGGAGCCTTGCACTTGAGTGCCCTGCAAAGCCGCACCATTAAATGAGCTGTCACACAGGGAGGCCCTTCTTTAAGAAGGTTTTTTTTAACCAAGAGTTTGGAATAATACTAACAAGCTTAGACCTGTCCCTTGAATGTTCTCAACATTAAGGCCTGTCCCCACCCTGGCCCATAGGACACACAGGATACTAGGCAAAGAGGGATTAAACACAAATCAATACTTGGCAACAACAGAAAACGTAGAAGGAAGGAAGTGAAAGGGAACGTTCTATAAAAAAAAGAAAAAAGACGATCTCCAAAGATGTTCTTGCTTTAAAATGGACCAAAACCCAGGCCAATCGCCCCGGGAATTTATAAGAGGGACAAATGAGATTCCCTCCCCCCCGGGGCATCCAAAATCGGGATGCCCCGCTGTGTGAAACTCCCCCGTGTCGCCCCATACACTTACCTTGTTTCCAGGTCCAACGGCGCATGCGAATGCCGCATCGCCACTATCCCTCTAGCAGGGCGTGTGCCCGCGCCAGGCACTTGTGAATGCTCTCTGTTAGAGGGAAGCAGGGGTTGCAGCCGAACATTGGACCAGGAAGAGGGGAGTTGGCATCAGAAATTTGGAGGTGAAAAATAAGAAAAAAAATATTCTGAACCAAATGGTGTGCTAAAATCCGTCCATCCCAATCACCCTATTACAGAAAGAGTGCAGAATCCCCCCAATCGCCCCATTACAGACCCCACATTACAGGCAGTGAGAGACATCCCAAATACAGGCAGTGTGAGTGGCGTTCCAAATACAGGCAGTGTTTGTGGCATCCCAAATATGGGCAATGTGTGTGGCGTCCCAAATATAGGCAGTGTGTGTGGCGTCCCAAATATAGGCAGTGTGTGTGGCGTCCCAAATATAGGCAGTGTGTGTGGCGTTCCAAATACAGGCAGTGTGTGTGGCGTTCCAAATACAGGCAGTGTGTGTGGCGTTCCAAATACAGGCAGTGTGTGTGGCGTTCCAAATACAGGCAGTGTGTGTGGCGTTCCAAATACAGGCAGTGTGTGTGGCGTCCCAAATATAGGCAGTGTGTGTGGCGTCCCAAATACAGGCAGTGTGTGTGGCATCCCAAATATAGGCAGTGTGTGTGGCGTCCCAAATATAGGCAGTGTGTGAGGCGTCCCAAATACAGGCAGTGTGTGTGGCGTTCCAAATACAGGCAGTGTGTGAGGCATCCCAAATACAGGCAGTGTGTGAGGCATTCCAAATACAGTCAGTGTGTGAGTGACATCCCAAATACAGGCAGTGTGTGAGTGACATCCCAAATACAGGCAGTGTGTGTGGCATCCCAAATATAGGCAGTGTGTGTGGCGTCCCAAATATAGGCAGTGTGTGTGGCATCCCAAATACAGGCAGTGTGTGTGGTGTCCCAAATATAGGCAGTGTGTGAGGCGTCCCAAATACAGGCAGTGTGTGTGGCGTTCCAAATACAGGCAGTGTGTGAGGCATCCCAAATACAGGCAGTGTGTGAGGCATTCCAAATACAGTCAGTGTGTGAGTGACATCCCAAATACAGGCAGTGTGTGAGTGACATCCCAAATACAGGCAGTGTGTGTGGCATCCCAAATATAGGCAGTGTGTGTGGCGTCCCAAATATAGGCAGTGTGTGTGGCATCCCAAATACAGGCAGTGTGTGTGGTGTCCCAAATATAGGCAGTGTGTGAGGCGTCCCAAATACAGGCAGTGTGTGTGGCGTTCCAAATACAGGCAGTGTGTGAGGCATCCCAAATACAGGCAGTGTGTGAGGCATTCCAAATACAGGCAGTGTGTGAGTGACATCCCAAATACAGGCAGTGTGTGTGGCATCCCAAATATAGGCAGTGGCATCTGCTGCCTCCACGCACAATTTCCCGTGGTGCCGGTTCCAGCTTCCGGCTGGGTGTGGCCTGTGACTCGTGCTCACCCAGTTAACGGACCCGGTGCCTGGGAACTTGTGTTTGGAGGCGGTGGACAGCAGAGGTGACGGTGGATGGTGGCGAACAGCAGAGGCGGTGGTAATGTATGTTTGTGTATGTATGTGTGTCTGTGTACATGTTTTTGTCAGCTGGAGACACCCACATTTCTAGCACACTTACCTGTAACACATAGAACACGATACTGACGACCCACTTCACTTTGGCTAGCTGGCCGGTCCTGGCTTTCACTGTGAACAGAAAAATACAATTCTGTGATTACTCACCGGTAGAATTGATATTATGAGTGTACATCCCGTCTCATTCCGAAAGATATCCTTACACATGGGTTATTCATCTTCAGATGTCACGTGACTGCAGAGCAGAAAAAAGTGGCCCCTCCCGGACTATATATATATACCGAGGCACCTCCCACAGAACCCCAGTATTTAAAAAGCAGTTAACAGAAGCCGGGAGAAATAATCAACAATCACCATAAAGAGGTAACAAGAACAACAAGGGTGGGGCGGAACGGGACGGGATGTATACTCATAATATCAATTCTACAGGTGAGTAATCACAGAATTGTATTATTCTTAGTATACATCCCGTCCTGTTCCGAAAGATATCCTTACACATGGGGCATCCAATAGCAGTGTCCGTAAGGTAGGGTGGGATCCCCAAAAGCAACAACAATGGCCGTTTGTGAATGGCCGGTGCGGGCACGCTCCCTGTAAGAGTGACGCGCGGGAGGCGGCGGCGGGCGCGTTCGCTTGTCCGTCGGCGGGGATTGGCTGCAGCGGTCACGTGGGAGCGGGGACAGGTGAGTTTTTGAGGCTTTCTGGGGGGTTTCACACAGCGAGGCACCCCCGATCGGGGTGCCCCACCGAAGTGGACCAGAATCCAGGATAGTCAAAATCCTGGGTGTTGGTCCACTTTAACATCAACCTTGTAAAACTTAGAAAAAGTATGAACAGAAGACCAAGTTGCGGCCTTGCAAACTTGTTCAACAGAAGCTTGGTGCTGAAAGGCCCAAGAGGCACCAATAGCACGAGTGGAATGAGCAGTAAGGCGGAAGGGAGGATTCTTCCCCTTAGCAGAATAGGCCTGAATCACGGCCTGACGGATCTACTTGCTGATAGTGGATTTAGCAGGAGCCTGGCCCTTCTTAGGACCAGACGGAACCACAAAGAAAGCATCAGTCTTCCTGAAGGGTTCAGTAGCCACCAAATAGAATTTCACAGCCCTAACAACATCAAGAGAGTGTAACACCCTTTCCTTGGGGTTACTAGGGTTAGGGCACAAAGAAGGCAACACAATGTCCTGATTGAGATGAAAAGCAGACACAACCTTAGGCAGAAAGTCAGTTTTAAAGTGGACCAACACCCAGGGGTGATCGGCCCGGGAATCTATAAGATTCCCGGGCCGATCACCTCTCTCACCGCGGGGCAACCGAGATCGGGATGTCCCGCGGGGTGAAACCCCCCCCCAAAAGCCCCAAAAAACCTTACCTTATCGGCGACGGATCAGCCGCCGCCTCCCGCGCGCCCCTCTAGCAGTGCGCGCGCCCGCGCCCTGTAAGAGGGACGCGCGGGAGGCGGCGGCGGCGGCTTGTCCGTCGCTTGTCCGTCGACGAAAAGGTACGTTTTTTGGGGCTTTTGGGGGGGTTTCACACAGCGGGGCATCCTGATATCGGATGCCCCGCTGAAGTGGACCAACACCCAGGATAGTGAAAATCCTGGGTGTTGGTCCACTTTAAAGCGAAACACCACCTTGTCCTGGTGTCTTTCAAAATAAGGAGGCTTGATGGAAAGCGCAGCCAATTCAGAAACACGCCTGACTGAGGTAATAGCTACCAAAAAAGCTACCTTGACAGTGAGAGTGGACAAAGCCGCCTCCTGCAAGGGTTCAAAGGGAGACCCTTGCATGGTGGACAAAAACAGGTTCAAATCCCAAACAGGTAACATGGGCTTGCGCGGAGGACGCAAATGAGTAACACCTTGAAAGAAGGTCTTAACCAGATGATGCTGAGCAAAAGATCTCTGGAAGAAAACAGCCAGAGCAGAAACCTTTCAGAATACTAAGCTGAAAACCCATGTCCAAGCCATTTTGTAAGAGTTCCAATATCCTGGAAATAGAGAACACTCGACATGGAAGTGACCTAGACTCACACCAGTCAATGTAAGCACGCCAAACCCTGTAGTAAATGGTAGAGGAAGACTTCTTCCTAGCTCTGATCATGGTATTAACTACAGAGGCCGGCAATCCTTTTTCCATCAAGATGGAGGTTTCAGCAGCCAGGCCGTCAAAGCCAGCGTTTGTAAATTGAGGTGACGGAGCCGCCCCTGAGTGAGCAGGTCTGGCACCAGGGGCAGGACGAACTGATCTACTGCCAACTGTACGATTTCTGCAAACCAAATTCTTCTTGGCCAACACAGGGCCACCAGAATGGCTGGCACTCCCTCATGGGCTATTTTGCACAACACCTAGCCCAGCAGAGGAAACGGAGGAAAAACATAAAGGAGCTGAAAGCTCTCCCAGGACATTGCCAGAGCATCCACTGCCAGGGCCAGTGGATCCTGTGCCAGGGATACAAAGGCTGGAAGCTTGTGATTGTGGCATGACGCAAACAGATCCACAGCCGGCTGGCCCCAACGGAGACACAGAGAGTGAAACACCCTGTTGCTGAGGGACCACTCGCCCATGCGAGAGGCCACCCTGCTCAGAGAGTCTGCTTCCCGATTCTCCACTCCCGGAATGTACACCGCTGATATGCAGGGAACATTGTCCTCTGCCCAGGACAGAATCAGGGATACTTCCTTGAGAGCCCTCTTGCTCCTGGTTCCTCCCTGATGATTGATGTAAGCAACCGCTGTCTTGTTGTCTGAGTGGATATGAACCGCCAGATCCTGAAGGTGCATGGTCAGCTGGTAAAGCACTAACCTCACTGCCCTCAGGTCCAGAATGTTGATTGGGGCATGGGCCTCCTGAGGACCCCACTGCCCCTGGAATTTCAGGGACCTCCAAAAGCCCCCCCAACCTGTCAGGCTGGCATCCGTGGTGACCACCTTCCAGCAGGGAGTCAGAGTCCAGCCACCATAACAGAGACCTCCTGACCAGAGGTGACAGAACAAATACCTGATCCAGGGACCCAGGGTCCCGATCCCATACTGACAAGAGATGAACCTGGAGAGGCCTCATGTGAAACTGAACGTAAGGGACAGCCTCGAAGCTGGACACCATCATACCCACCAACTGCATTGCCTGTCTGATGGGCGGATGAGAGCAAGACAGAAGGAGCTGTGTTTGTGCCTGAAGACCCTCTATCTTCAGCTGAGGGAGAAAGACCTTGACCTGAGAGGTATCCAGAGTCATGCCCAGAAAAAGCTGTACTCTGGAAGGAGACAGGGAAGATTTGGGAAGATTGACCACCCAACCAAACATTTCCAGAGTGGATACCACCTTCTGAACATCCAACGCTTGTTGCAAAGTTTGGGAAACTACAAGAATGTCGTCTAGATAAGGAAGAATGCGAATACCCTGAGATCTCAACAGAGCCATAATTCCTGCCAGCACCGTGGTAAACACCCTGGGAGCCGATGTAAGACCGAATGGCAGAGTCACAAACTGGTAATGCTGGTCTTCCCCTGCGAACCTGAGAAATTTTTGATGACCTGCAAAAATGGGCACATGAAGGTAAGCATCTTTGATGTCTATAGAGGCCAGGAAGTCCCCTGGACGAAGGGAATTTATGGCAGAACGCAGAGTCTCCATGCGAAAGTGCCTGAATCTGACAAATTTGTTGAGGAGCTTTAAATCCAGGATAGGCCACCCTTTATTGGAACAGTAAAAAGATTGGAATAATAGCCCCTGCCCCTTTCCCACAGAGGGACCGGGCAAATGACCCCCAATTCCAGTAGATTTTGAACAGCCAAGCACAGACACTGAGCTGACATTCATCCGTGAATATGTGAATCTTGGGGGCGGCCAGGCTATAAACTCTATCTTGTAACCGGAGGAGACTACCTCCTGAATCCACCGGTCTGATACAAGACGTCTCCAGATGTAAGCAAAAAAACGAAGCCATCCCCCAACCCGGATGGGTGAGGGCGCCCCTTCATGCCTGCGGTAGTTTGGGAGAGGATTTTGGCTTAGAACCCCAGGAAGGACCGGGCCTGCCACATCCTCTGCTTCTGCCCCACGACTTACCACGGTCTCCTGCGGGGGGGGGGGGCCCCCCTTCCTCTTCTGGGGGAATAAAAGGGGGACAGAGCAACTCTGGACCCCCGAAAGGGCCTGAGTGGCTTCTTGCACTGAGGCAGTTTGCCTTCCTTGGCAATCCGATCCAGACGTTCTCCAAAAAGGCGTAGACCTTTAAAAGGGGCCCCCGTAAGAGCCTTCTTAGCAGCAATATCAGCCATCCATTGGCGCAGCCAAACAGAGCGTCGTAAGGCAACCAGCAGGGAAGAGGTTCTGTCACACATTCTAATGGCATCCTCTAGGGCAGCAAGTAAATTCCTCACAATACATAAGCCAGTTAAAAACATCTCTGCCCAAAGCTGCAGAACCACCTCCTAAGGCACTCCTGATCAATCTTCTGATGCAGTAATAGCAGATGCACACACCGGACGCAGCGCAGTCCCCGCGCAGGCAAAACCATGTGTAGCCAGCTGATCAATGCGCCGGTCTTCCACATCTTTTAAAGTGGACCAACACCCAGGATTTTGACTATCCTGGGTCTTGGTCCACTTCGGTGGGGCACCCCCGATCGGGGTGCCCCGCTGTGTGAAACCCCCCCGATCACCCTAAAAACTCACCTCTCCCCGCTCCCAGCGCCGACGGACAAGCGATTTGACAGCCGCTTGTCCGTGGCTCCTCCGCCGCCGCCTCCCGCGCGTCCCTCTTGACGCGCGCGCCCCCGCGCCGGCCATTCACAGACAGCCGGCGCGGGGGCGCGCACGCCTAGAGGGGCGCGAGGGAAACTAAGGTAAGGGGGTTTGGGGGTTTTGGGGGGTTTCACCCCGCGGGACATCCCGATCTCGGATGTCCCGCGGGGAGGGAGGTGATCGGCCCGGGAATCTTATAGATTCCCGGGCCGATCACCCGAGGGTGATGGTCCACTTTAAGGTGGTAGTATCAGGTGAGTGCAGCACAGATGTATGAGACAGTCCCAGAATTGGTGCCTCGACCTCAGGTGGGGAACACCATAATTTAGCGGTATCCATGGGAAAGGGATACCTCTTGTCCCAGCTTTTAGGTACACCTGGAAGCCTACTGGGTTTTTGCCATTCATGTAAAATGAGATAATTAAAATGAGCCTGAGCCGGGAATTCCCAGCGTGGTTTAGCAGCACAAAATAACTCTCCCTGCTGCTGTGGGGGAGCAACAGGGGGAAATATTTCAAGCACCTCAAACAAATGGGCAAGAAGCCTGTCAGTATCAGCTGCATCCCAAGGCTTGGACCCAGACCTTGGCTCATCAAAAGACCTATTCTGATCCTCAGATTCAGACTCAGAAAATAATTCCCCCTCCGGGGAATAACCAGCAATGTCTTCCAGCGCTTCAGAAGTAATGGGGTAAACATAGGAATTATCAATCAAATGCTGTGTCTTGCCAATAGCCTTGCGCGGCTCATAACCACCCATCTGCCTCTCCAGATTGGCCAATCTAGAAGCAAAATCAGGTTGGGCATCCCCAAAGCATGTGCCACCACCTGAGCCGAATGTGAGAGAGAGGGAGTAGGCAAGGTGTCAGGGGAAGAGGCCCTCAGCAGGGGCATCCCAGATAACCGCGTAACAGTCTGCTGGGAGCAGGAGAGACAGACCTTGAAGTCGCCAGGTACAGGGGAAATCCCACAATCAGTACAGAACCGGCCTTGTCCTGAAGGAACCCCGGACTCAATGTCTTGAGAAGCCTCCATATGGTGATTATTGTGGCTCGCAAGGCCAAATGGGAATAATGCCGAAGCAAACCCGGGATGCCCCCAATGCACCGCAAGGGAAGTAGGAGGATTTTAAATATTAGACAATATCTCTTTAATGAATGTAAAGGCCGGGAGAAACCACTGATTCTATAGGCCTATAAGACAGAAAAAGATCCCGTAAGCACCAGCATAATATAGTAAAAGATAAAAAAATTGCCCGCGAGGGCACTTACAGACCGCACACGGAACGACCGCCTCACCGCACCGCACCGCAGAGACAAGATGGTGCCCGGACATATACCTCGAGGGGCGTGCCGCGGGGGAGTGACGCAAAATGCGTCACCCAACCCGCCCACCACCCTCCAAAGAGCGCAAAAAGACGCGCCCACGTGAGCAGGACACCCAATGGCTGCTCCGACACTTCTGAGGTAAATGTCGCCGCCTCAAGCCAAGCAGTGTACAGCAGCGCGAAGTAACAAGAAAGAACACCAGTGAAACCAGTCAGACAGGGATCATTTCTAAAGCGCTCCGCATAAGCCAGAGCCTAGAATTAAAGGTGCCACACAATACAGGATACCTCAGATACAATGAACAACCCCCCCCCCTTTTCCCTGAGAGACACAGAAGAATGAAGGGAGACAGCGGTCCGGGAACCACTATAGAGGGAAGGGAATGACAAATGCGGGCAGGGCATCCCATAAGGCTCACCATGGCCTGAACCGTCTACCCTTTGGTGGGGGAGTTGCGGCGGAGCCTAGCTCCTTGGCACCTAAATGTGGTGCTGTTTACCATCACCCGAACGCTACAGCCGAGGCTGGGAGGCAGTAAGACAAGAACAGAATCGGGTGGGGAATAGCTCAACAGGTCCATAGGGTCAAAGACCCCGCTCACCTGCCTGAAAAAAGAGAGAGACACTTTCTCGTCCTGGCAGTCCACGACTGCAGAGAAAATCTGGGGTTCTGTGGGAGGTGCCTCGATATATATAGTCCGTTAGGGGCAACTTTTTCTGCTTTGCAGTCACGTGACATCTGAAGATGAATAACCCATGTGTAAGGATATCTTTCGGAACGGGACGGGATGTACACTAAGAATATATTGCCAGTCAGAAAAACAGCTAATGCTAAACAATACATTACCTAAAGGATGTGTCTAGGCCTAGCTTAAAGTGGACCAAAACCCACCCTGGAGTCTATGAGACATCAGGGCACGCTTACTCCCTCTCCCCTGGGGTATCCCGAACTGGAATTTGACTTTCTTGAGTTTTGTTACGTGCAAATGAGATTCACACAATGGGGCATCCCGATCAATCCCATACTGTCGGGCTCTGTGTCGTATGCCAGGTATAAATATGCACAGCACACAGCACTGATTGAATGAGAGCCCGCACATGTGACGCCACCTCTCCATCCAGAGCTCCATTCAGACCTGTAAGGTAGAACAAAACCCAGGAGAGTTGACATCAGAGATGACATCAATGCTAATTGGAGATGAGTCTGTGCATGTGCTGTGGGAGGGTGGACCGTGGTAAGATTTTGCGGGTTTCACACACGGAGGCATCCCAAACTGGCAGACCAAACCCTGGAGTGTGAAAATGTGGAATTTTACTTTCCCGGGTTTTGTTCTGTGAGGATATTCTGTACACTGCCTGTTATGGGGTGACTGGGGGGGAGATTTTGCACACTGCCTGTTATGAGGTGATTGGGGGGATTCTGCACACTGCCTGTTATGAGGTGATTGGGGGGATTCTGTACACTGCCTGTTATGAGGTGATTGGGGGGATTCTGCACACTGCCTGTTTTTGGGTGACTGGGAGGATATTCTGCCTGCTGCCTGGTATAGAATGACTGGGGGGGGGGGGATATTTTGCACACTGTCTGGTATGGGGTGATTGGGGGGGGGGGATTCTGCACACTGCCTGTTATGAGGTGATTGGGGGGATTCTGCACACTGCCTGTTATGAGGTGATTGGGGGGATTCTGCACACTGCCTGTTATGAGGTGATTGGGAGGATATTCTGCAAACTGCCTGTTATGAGGTGATTGGGAGGATATTCTACACACTGCCTGTTATGAGGTGATTGGGAGGATATTCTGCACACTGACTGGTATGGAATGTTTGGAGGGAGTTTTTGCACGCTGCCTGGTATGGGGTGACTGGGGAGAGATTCTGCACACTGCCTGTTATGGGGTGATTGGGGGGAGATTCTGCACACTGCCTGTTATGGGGGGATTGGGAGGATTTTCTGCACACTGCCTGGTATGGGGTGACTGGGGGGTAATTTTGCACACTGCCTGTTATGAGGTGATCGGGGGGATTCTGCACACTGCCTGTTATGGAGGTGATTGGGAGGATATTCTGCATACTGCCTGTTATGGGGTGATTGGGAGGATATTCTGCACACTGACTGGTATGGAATGATTGGAGGGAGTTTTTGCATGCTGCCTGGTATGGGGTGACTGGGAAGGGATTCTGCACACTGCCTGTTATGGGGGGAATGGGGGGAGATTCTGCACACTGCCTGTTATGGGGGGATTGGAAGGATTTTCTGCACACTGCTTGGTATGGGGGATTGGGGGGAGATTCTGCACACTGCCTGTTATGGGGGGATTGGGAGGATATTCTGCACACTGACTGGTATGGAATGATTGAAGGAAGTTTTTGCACGCTGCCTGGTATGGGGTGATTTGCAGGAAGCTATTTTAGCACACCATTTGCTTCAGAATATTTTTTTTTCTTATTTTCCTCCTCTAAACCCTGGGTGCGTCTTATAGTACGACGATCATAGTATACACTTTCAAAAGTTCCAACAACCGTGGACTTACCTATTAAAGAGGGACAATCTACCAAATTTGCCTATGAAGGAAAAATGACACGAGTATGTGCGGGCAACTGGAGGTATCCCTGTGACTGCTGAACACTGCTGGACCAAACGGCTGGTGCATGCTCCCGCGCCTAAGTAGCTGATGCAGGTACGTGCAGCCAGAGTGGAACGGCCATTGGTAGGGGCACGGCCATCTTTTATTTAGGTTTCCTAGCCATGCAAGAAAGCGGATTGGAGCAGAGCCTGTATATGTGTGATCGCCGGCAAGGTAAGGAAAGCA